>OZ007592.1:85131725-86353697 GCA_963931845.1 Maratus michaelseni | reverse complement strand
AAAATCATGAATTTCATCGATCAGCACAAAAAAAACATGAATTTTCTCTATAGGGGGTGAAAAGATTATAAATTTCGTCGAACAGGCGGGTAAAAATCATGAATTTCATTTATTAGCACATGAAAATCGCAAAATTCATCAAACGGTCATTATGAAAATCAAAAAATTCTATGATCGGGTATGAAAAAGTCATTAATTTCGTGAAGTTTGCACGTAAAAATCACAAATTTCATCAAACGGGTGCATAAAAATCAAGAATTTTGGAAATCGAGTGATAAAAAAATTTTTTGTCAATCCGGCCCGTAAAAAGTATGAATTTTGTCGATGAGGTGTGTAAAAATTGTCAAGTCGAATGAATTAAACTGCATTAGATACCAATTAGTCTCTGAAAAAATTGCAAATTTCATTATTTTGCAGCATAAAAATCATGAATTTTGTTGATCAATGTGCAAAAATCATGAATTTCATTGATCGGCACAGAAAAAACATGAATTTTCTCGATAGGGGGAGAAAAGATTATAAATTTCGTCAAACAGGCGGGTAAAAATCATTAATTTCATTTATTAGCGCATGAAAAAACATTAATTTCGTCAAGTTTGCACGTAAAAACCACTTTCATCAAATGGGTGCATAAAAATCAAGAATTTTGGCAATCGGGTGATAAAAATTTTTTTTGTCAGTCCGGCACGTAAAAAGTATGAATTTTGTCGATGAAGCGCGTAAAAATTGTCGAGTCGAATGAATTAAACTGCATTAGATACCAATTAGTCTCTGAAAAAATTGCAAATTTCATTATTTTGCAGCATAAAAATCAGGAATTTTGTTGATCAATGTGCAAAAATCATGAATTTCATCGATCAGCACAGAAAAAACATGAATTTTCTCGATAGGAGGAGAAAAGATCATAAATTTCGTCGAACAAGCAGGTGGAAATCATGAATTTCATTTATAAGCACATGAAAATCGCAAATTTCATCAAACGGTCGCATGAAAATTAAAAAATTCTTTGATCGGGTATGAAAAAATCATTAATTCCGTAAAGTTTGCACGTAAATATCACAAATTTTTTCAAACGGGTGCATAAAAATTAAGAATTTTGGCAATCGGGTGATAAAAAATTTTTTGTCAATCCGGCCCGTAAAAAGTATGAATTTTGTCGATGAGGTGCATAAAAATTGTCGAGTCGAATGAATTAAACTGCATTAGATACCAATTAGTCTGAAAAAATTGCAAATTTCGTCATTTTGCAGCATAAAAATCAGGAATTGCGTAGATCAATGTGCAAAAATCATGAATTTCATCGATCGGCACAGAAAAAACATGAATTTTCTCGATAGGGGGAGAAAATATTATAAATTTCATCAAACAGGCCGGTAAAAATCATGAATTTCATTTACTAGCAAATGAAAAACGCAAATTTCATCAAACGCTTGCATAAAAAAAAATTCGTTGATCGGGCATGAAAAAACATTAATTTCGTTAAGTTTGCACGTAAAAAACCCAAATTTCATCAAACGGGTGCATAAAAATCAAGAATTTTGTCTATCGGGCGATAAAAAAATGCACTGTCAATCCGGTACATAAAAAGTATTAATTTTGTCGATGAGGTTAAAAATAAAGGTAATATGAGTCAAGGGGTCTAACCATATGAGTCTCCTTATTTTCTTTCTTGTTCGGATGCAAACAATTCATATTTTTAATCTGCATTTGGTCGAAAAATTAATTATCTTTAATTTTAAAAACGAGAAATTCGTAATTACATGTATAAAATTAGATTGGTATTTATTATTGGTATTTATGATTTCAAAAATTTTAATAAGAAATTGTTTTTTTGCTAGTATACAGTGGGCAAAGTCTCTAGCCATGCCAACCAACCAATCGGTTGCTTATGGATCTGCTTATGCTTATATCACTTATTCATATAGTTTAGCTTTGGCTTGCCTCTTATTAGTTTGTCTTGACTGCTAAATTTTTATATTTCACATTTCATAATTTTTATTGCAATACTTCAGGTAAGAATGCTTTTTAACTTGATTATTTCCTGTATTTATAATAATTTTTTGTTACTAACATTCTTATGTTTTAATGGGTGCAAAATTTAAGATTGGCGAAAAAGCTACTAAAAGGTTCTTTATTTCAATAAATTGTTTTATCTTTTGTGCCATGCTGTCGAAAATTGAAAGAAAAATTTATGTAAAGGTTTATTTTGCATCATAGTATCCAAACTAAGTGAAATGTATGCAAATGGATAGTATGATGCAAAAAAAACCATTTACATAAATTTTTCTTTGAATTTTCGACAGCATGGCACAAAAGATAAATCAATTTATTGAAATAAATACATTTCAATGCATAATACAGGCTTATTGCAAGTGATATATTTAATGATGATTGTACTGAATTTTGTATTGAAAATGGAACATTTTAGTACATATTAATGGTTTAGCATAAAAAATAATTTATGTAGGTCATTCTAAAATTCTTATATAACAAAATCTGTAAAAATGAAGCTCTGTTTTGTCAGAATTCTGCAATTGTTAATTTGTTTTAAAACTAAATAAGCACTCCTTAGGTATTTTTAACTGTTTTTATTATTGAAAATGGTGCGGAAAAACAGAACAAAACAAACTTTAGTAAAATATTTTATGTAGTAATAGGGTGGGTTTTTTTAGGAAACATTTATTTAACTGAGTTTATTTATTTATTTTTAAGAGGACAGCCAAGGGTCGATGCATGCTTTACACTCATGCTAAAAAAAAAAAAATTAATCGGTTAAAAAAAAAAGAAAAAAGTCTCCAAACTTTGGGGACTGTTTTTTCTTTTATGGCAACTTGGCTATTAAGCTTGTATTTAGTAGCTTGGCGCAGTCTTGGAAATCGTGCCATCCAAACAGTCGCCAATCTTTTGTTTACATTTTAGCGTGAGTTTAACACATCTGTTCAGTTATTTTTCTTGGGGCCCATTTTGTGAAAAGTAAAGGTTACTTTTGTGAAATTTATTATATTTTAGTGAAAAATAACATTTTGTAACAAAAGTTGAAATTCAGTTACTCAAATTAAAACAAAGTACTTATTAACAAAAACTTTTTACATTTACAATCACTTTGCTGAAATTTTCCTCTCAAGTGAACTTGTTTGTTTACAAATTACACATTTTAAAACATCACAAAATAATAAATATTTAATAAATAGTAAGTTTTTATGGAATAGAATTTTGTGAAAGGAACTATTTTAGTAAAAAGAATTTTGTGGAGAGGCCCATTTTATCAAATTGATTTTTGTGAAGAGGTCCGTTTTATTAAATTGATTTTTCCCCAAATTTTACCTGGATCGACCCTTGACAGAGCAAAATATAAATATGTAAACTTTATTCTTAATAAAACAAACAAATAAACGGATATATTTTTTTTATGTATATCAATATTTATTTACATCAAACTATCAATTATTTATTTTATTTATTTTTTTAATAATAGAAACTATTTCATTAGTTACGCTATTTTATTTTTATATTGAAATAAAAAAAATCCACGTGCTATTATTGCATGCTATTTGTAACTAATATTAAAAAAAAGTTTTCGCCGGCAGAGGAAAAAAATCGCACCAACGTGGTGCATATATATATGACATCTGTGCGGTATTATTGATCAATAATACTATATTAATAAAATAGATTAGCAGTTTCACACAGCTTTTTCGCCAATCTTAAATTTTGCACGCATTAAAACATAAAAATGTTAGTAACAAAAAATTATTATAAATACAGGAAATAATCAAGTTAAAAAGCATTCTTACCTGAAGTATTGATATAAAACTTATAAAATGTGAAATTTTAGCTGTCGAGACAAACTAATAAATAAGAGCCAAGCCAAAGACAAACTAATAATAAGTAATAACAGCTAAGCCAAAGCTAAACTACTGTGGCTAAACTATCAGTCAGATAATCAACCGATTGGTTGGTTGGCATGGCTAGAGACTTTGCCCACTGTATACTAGCAAAAAAACAATTTCTTATTAAAAATTTTGAAATCATAAATACCAATAATAAATACAATCTAATTTTATACATGTAATTACGAATTTCTCGTTTTTAAAATTAAAGATAATTCATTTTTCTACCAAATGCAGATTAAAAATATGAATTATTTGCATCCGAACAAGAAAGAAAAAAAAAATTAACCATAATTTAATTTAATACATATTTTGGAATGTATAATAAACTGTTTTCATATTAAAAAAAAAAAAAATCTAAATAGTTCTTCAGCCACATATGATTGCGAAATCGCCTTTAACTATAACCGTGATACCCATGAACATCCTGACCGCGCAGGAATAAAAAAGGGTGAAAAGGCCGAAAATCTTTAATGTTAGTCTACCAGAAAAAGCATAAGAAAAGAGTCTGATTTTGAAGCTGGATTATATAAAAAACAAGAGTTTTCCTACGTTAGCTCAAAATCGTACTCTCTTCATCTAAAAGCGATTAATATAATATATTAATTTTAAAAAAATCGTTCGATCCATTTTCGAGATAACACCTCTGTGCCCATTACACAATTACATTTTCCATTTTCGCTTAAAAATTGGTTTCCAGATCTCAAAATCTACTGCATGTAGAAATCTATAAATTTCAGGATAGAGTTAGGCCATAGATATAAGACTAATGTGAAAAAATCGAAACGGTATGCCTCTTATTTACTGAGATATTAAATGTCGGCGTTTCGATTTTCCTTTGATGTCCTGCTAGCTGTATATATGAGAGTGACGGAATCTTCGGTTTTGGGCTTACGGTTTTCGGTTTTTCGCTGCGTCACTCAAGAGACTACCGTCTCTTCTGATAGCATAAGTTATATATTTCCGTGAAGATGTTTTCCCGAAAGCCCATAGGGGACTGTCAACAAATTAAAAATGGACTAATATCTTTTGGATAACCCTCTAAAAACTAATGTAGCAAAAGCGTTCAAACTCGAGATTATTAATAAGTTGCTTATTTTAATATACTGTGTTCATTTTTATGAGGATAGCATGTATACTCGTAGAGAAATCATGGTTTTTAAAAAACAGTCCCAAATTTCGATTAGTTTTTTGCTTATAATTTGCAAAGTTTTTAATATAAAAAAAAGTTATTTTCAGAAAATATGACAAACAACATTGTACTTAATACTCTGTAATTGTAATAATACTTTTTGCTTCTTTTTGGGAACAACGGATTTCCAGCTTATTCTATCGACGATAATTTACAGAATTTTCAAGCTATGATTTTGAGACTTTCACAAAAGTTTCTTTATATACTTAGCTAATACATTATGCATATTATATTTTGATTGCATTAGCGCATGCGCAGCGAAACATCTTTTAGTAAACTTGCTCATATTTCATCCAATTTTTATTATTTTTTAACTCTGATTGTAGAGTATTAAGTAGAATGTTGTTTGTCATATTTTTTGAAAAGAACTTTTTTTTATATTAAAAACTTTGCAAATTATAAGCAAAAAACTAATCGAAATTTGGGACTGTTTTTATAAAAACCTTAATTTCTCTACGAGTATACATGCTATCCTCATAAAAATGAGCACAGTATATTAAAATAAGCAACTTATTAATAATCTCGAGTTTGAACGCTTTTGCTACATTTGTTTTTACAGGGTTATCCAAAAAATTTTCGTCCTTTTTCAATTTGTTGACAGTCCCCTATGGGCTTTCGGGAAAACATCTTCACGGAAATATATAACTTATACTATACTGTTTACACACCTGCAGTTTCAGGTTAATTCCTGATGTATTTTTCTAGATATTGCTCTTTTCAGCATTTTTCATGAATGTTCGTATTATTTTGTCCACCCCCTGTATATATATAGATTAAAATGTTTTAAATTTTAAATTTTTGAAACCTTAGAACAGCCCCGATATAAAAGTGTTATAAAATTTGGTCACCTAATTCAAAATAATGTAGTTTAATAAGAAGTTACGTCAATAAACGACATTTTTTAATTTTTGAAATTGTGGATAAAATTTCGAATAAATCTAAAAATTTTAGTCGTAGACACTTGTAACTTGAAGAAACCTCAAGAAACAATGAAATTGAAAATAAAAGTATTTTTTATATATAAATCAGTTGCTGCTTGTTGGTAGAAATTGCTCAAAGTGAATTTTCGACTGTGCTATGTGTATTCTTACTAAACTAAATTTTAGCATACTATACACAGTATAAACAAATCTATACATTTTATGCAGGTCTGAATAAACGAAATGGTTTTTAAATGTGTTATATGTTTTCTAAAATGCATAATTATGTATCTTTACCTTGATAAACAGCGAAAGTTTGTTAAAGTATTCTGAAAGTGCTGGAAAGTGTTTCACAATCTGTTATGCTCTACGCATTATTTTTCTTTCTTGTTTTAAAATTGAAAACTGAAATCGATTTTGTACATTTAATATATTTTTTAGATTGCCCGCTAAAGATACCAAAATGCATGTTTAAATGAAAAATATCCATTATGTATTCGAATAAAGTTTTGATGAAATTGCTTAAAAGTGATAATTTCGTATTAGCTGTATGCCAGGAATTAATAGCCGAAGAAATCGCCAAAGACTTCACTTCTGATAGTAGACCTTTTGATTCTGCTAACTTCAGATGTCTAAGTACTTACTTTGATTACATGTCTAATAAATATGTTTATTTATATTTTATTTTTTTATTTACTGATATTTAATTTCATATTGAATATTAACTGGATACAATTGCTGAACTACATGCACTGTCTTACGTGCTAATGTATTTATCTTTTATGATCGAACTACGCGCGATAGAGATAAATAATAATTTAAAAAAAAATGATTGAAAATTATTTCTAAAATATTATTTCTGTAATAGCAGTAAATTGAGTTACAATTTTGAAACAAATTTAAAAGTGAACTTGTTTTCTATTGAACAATGTAAAATTTGCAATTGTGCGATGTTTACGAGATTTAAAAAATGCAGTAAATGTTAAATTTATTGTTCAGTTGTTGCTACCGTCAACATGAAATCAGCGTTACTCACAAATACGTTTTTACTTTATAATGCAAGTATGTTTTGCCCCTATGCAAGATTTAAAAGCAACAAAAATGTATCAGGGGCACTATCATAATGGAATTATTATTATTATTATTATTATTATTATTATTATTATTATTATTATTATTATTATTATTATTATTATTATTTTATTATTATTATTATTATTTTTTACAGACGCGATACAGTATAATAATTTATTAATGATTTACATGAATACTCCGAGACAAATTAAAAATAAACGTATCACATGTTATTCTTTAAGTAATATAGAGCTGTACATTTTTTTAAATATTATGGTTATGTGTCAAGGGTCTATAAAATAATGTTGCGAGAAATTCTATAATGCATGATATAAAAACAAAAAATATATTTCAGATCGTTTAAGTCTTAAAAGTATGTTTATTCAAAACTTAGATTTCTGAAGGGAAAAACGCCAAGACCAGATATTTCATTAAATATTAGCAAACAATTTCCTTTAAACAATTTAGACGTAGAATTTTCATCGACTTTCTAAATTATTCTATAACAGAAATAAACTAATAAACTGACTTTATAAAGTATACTACTCCAAACGATAAATTCACCTTTGTTTTACCATACAAAACATGAAAACATGCATAAAAATAATTAATTAAAACTTATTACTAAAATAGGTGTTGATGAATATATACAAAAGCTTTGAAATGTTTTAAAATAGTACAAAGGATTTAGAAATTTTAAAAATATAGAAAATTTAAAAAAATGTTTCGACCACCTACAGAAATTTTTGAAGGGGTTCCCTGTCGTCTGCTGTCAGTCAGCATTGAGTTTTTCTCCACTGATTTCGTCTGTGATAATGGTGTAACGTTACCCAAAACAGATGGTTTCTTAAGTGGTATTTAACATTTCTTATTTGAATCTGCAGCTGCCCCACGAGGTATCCGCCTCAATATCTCACAAACTCCAGCTGGATGATAAAAACAATTTTAACGAGGTACTTATTTCTCCGTGCCAAAGTGGATTGGTGACAGTATCGAAATAAACCTTTTAAATGAGACCTTAGATATACGACATGGTCATCCAATTAAAAAACCCAGAGAAAGTGAGTCGAAAAAGCCCCGAGTGTAGATGTGTTTGTGAAAAGAAAAGAAGTCAGACGCTTGCTTAGGCTGGCGGATTGCACAAATGTGGGGCGCAAAGCTCCAAGAGACTTTATGAGATTAACTTTTCATGTGACTTTTTTTGTTGTGTGTTATGTGTGTTTGTCCGTATCGTAAAATAATGTGTGAATAGAAACGAACTCTTAGTTCTCAATTAGTAATTAAGCTTACTGTCTTGGTTTAGATTATTTTACGTTACAATGGTTTAGATTTATATGAAAGTACTCGGTGAGATTTATATACTTTTAACATCTAGGATTATATATATATATATTTTTTTTGTAAAATATTTTGCAGATATTTTACCAACACCTATTTTAGTAATAAATTTTAATGAATCCTATTTATGAATGTTTTCATGTTTTATATTATATAAATATATTTTGATATTTTTAGTATTGTTAGATAACGCATAATTTTTTTAAAACAAGTTAAAAATAATATTCCGTATTTTTTTTTATTACGAAATGGTATAAATTGTTTGTTACTGTTTATTTGTTTCTACTATTAATTTCCATATACATTGAATATTCTAAAAAGAAAAAGAAAATAAAAGAAAGGAAAAAAAGAAAATTTCGTTTATTTTAATAATTACACATTTTAATAAATTATTGTTTATATATCTAGATGCATTTTATTATTAAAAAATATAAAAGCCAGATTATTATTAAATACCTAGTTCATAAAATGAGAATAATTAGAAATAAAATTATATGTTTTAGTAAAATAATTGCAAAATGGAAAAGAAAATACGAACAATAAGCTTTTTCCTTTTTTTTCTTTCCTTTACGCAAATAAAAATGACACAGAAATAATCAAGACGCATATAAAACAGAAATTAACAAATGGTTTTGTGTTGCGTATGTGAGTCTTAAAAGAACAATAAGTAAGTGAATTTTGATTGGGTAATTTTTCAGGCGTATATGAACAATATTCTTAACGTCCGTTTTACGGTGCTAACTACGAAATGAAAGCAATAATCGATATAAAAAATATCTCATGTGACAGATGCATCACAGCCCTAGACAATATAAAATTATTATTTTTTTATATTTATCTGTTTCTGTTAATTTCAAATACATATTTTTTTCGATAGAGATAGTTTTCAATAATTTCTGAGAAATCTTTTTCCTAAAAATTTATCTGACTTTATTTTTTTAGAATGTTTCCCATAATATTACACAAAATATCCGTGTGCGGCATTTTGTTTAATTTTCAAATATGTAATAAAAATCCAATGGTTGGAGTATCATAGTTTTTTTCAACAGAGCGAAAATGTTCCGCGACCAACTCTCGAACCTGGGTACTTTATCTGGCCGTGCCAACGCTCTCCCTACTGAGCTATCCCAACGATATCCTGGCTGGCGTATTTCACTCTTATTTGTTGGACAAGGCTGCAAACTGCAGCGCTAATTTCATGTTTCCGACCTATAACTATAGCATTTTACATGATGAATCTGAAATAGCACGGAAACTCCTGTATACCATGTAATTATGTCATAATGAACAGAGGAAAGTATATTAAACTAGGTAAATTATATTCAATGTTTGGAATATCATAGTTGAGATTTTAAGAGTGAAATATGCCAGCCCGGATATCGTTAGGATAGCTAGGATCAGTAGGGAGAGCGTACGGCAAGTCAAAGTACCCAGGTTCGAGTCCTGGTCACAGCTTATTTTCGCTCTGATGGAAAAAAATATCAACTATGATACTCCAACTATTGGATATAATTTACTTAGTTTAATATTTTTCCTCTGTTCATTATATATAATAAATGTTTTACATGAGCTAAAATACTTTTTAAATCTTGTCGAAAAATATATTATTTTTTATTTTTATATCAAATAATTCAGAAAATATATTTGCTACATTTTTGTTTAAGTTTCATATTATGTTTTACTAAAGTAGGTTTATTTAAATGTTTTATATGAAATTATTTTTCTAAAAATTTATCTGATTATACCTAACTGAAATATATTCCCATAATACTTCATAAAATATATACTCTGAGTTCTCTCAAAAAAAAAAAAAGATTTTCTAAAGATTCAGTTTAATATCTTTCGAAAAAATCATATTTGACATAAAACTTTTGTCAACCAAATATCATCCAAAACTTTCATACTTCGGAAAAAAGGTATTTGAAGCTTTCCGATCTGTAATATTGGTGGATTACATGGATCATTTAAGAAATTCCAATGCATTCTAGCTTAAAAAAGAAAGATCTTCGAATATTGCGAATATTTTCTGAAGAATGCAGACTGTAATATTTACTAACATAAATTTCTAAGTGCAGAATTTCGGTCAGCTTTCAAATATATTTAAAAATTGTTTATACTTTCCCCATCGATTTTAAGGTACACAAACACGACTAATATCGAAACCTTAAAATCGGCATCAAAGTAACATAATATTTTCGTACTATTTTATACTAAGCGTCTTAACCGCCTTTTTTTCATCTCGTAATTTTTTATTTCAAAGGCGAATTTAACAAAAAAATTATATTAATATTTTTCCCCACGCGTAAGTTAAATAAATATACAAGGAAAACAAATACTAATTATCGTGCCAAAGCTTTTTATAGCTATTATTTTACGAATCTTTAAACATATAATCCGAAATATTGTCACATGTTTAAAGGGCTAAAATGTTTCAATTGACTAAATGCTAAAATGTTTCAATTGACATGAAAATTGAAAAAAATCAACTGATAGATCGGTTCCTGCGGTCACTATATTTTTAACAAACAATTTTATATTGTTCTAATTCGAAATTATACAGATATATAATATTTTAAATTTTTCTACCATCATGCTATCTAGAAAAAATGCTTGTGTAAAGTAAAATATTTTTTTAACAATTTGTTGAAAAACCTTTATTTATATCAAACACCTTATAAAGAACCTTATAAGAACATTATAACATTTTATAAGGAAAATATACATATATACTAAAGTTATTTTCAGTTGGATGTGTTTTGTTTTACTATGTAGACATTTTATAATGTTATTTTTTTTCCAAAAATTTATCTGAGACTATTCATCTAGAATTTTCCCCCATGCATAAAATCTAGTATCGTAAGTTTTGATGTGCAGATGTTTATTTGACCCAAAATGAAGCTTCTTAGCTTCACCACTTTTCGTAATCTAGGCAGAACATAGTAAGAATTTTTAAAAAAATGCGTCAAACATAGATTATGAAACTCTTTCCAACACATTCGGATTACCGTAACAAAACGTCACCGTTTAATAAGATGAAAGATGATATATAAGTAAACAACATGGAAAACGCATAACACATATGAAAACCCTATTTTAGCACTTACCATCTATAATCGGTAAAAGTATCTGAATTTTTATGTGCAGGCCTATGCATGATTTATATATTTGTATATTTACTACATAGTATGATAAAATATATTTCAGTTACGAAACGCATAACAAAGTTGAAAAGACAGACAGATAAACGGTCAGACAGACGTCCAGAGAGACAAAACATTAAACATTCCATTAAACAAGCCTTAAACATTTTTAAACTATGGAAAGCGTTAAAAACTAAATAAAATATGAATGAAAGTAATATCATACAACTCTCTCATTTTATAAAATGGGTTTCGTAGATGCAGCCTTCTTTCGGGTCTCTTCACAACTTACTCTTTCTTTTCGTTACTATATCTTTGACAATTTTTGTTGTCACTGCTGTTTTTCTTCCAGACTGTTTGTATGTGTCGTTTTCATATTTTTTTTTTACTGTCTTAGTTTTAGTAGGTTTCATGATTACTAACTCTGACTCCAAAAAATAGTGTCCAAAGCCCATAGCCTTCGAAATACATTACATACTTTTCAAATTTATGATCGTATATCTAGTCCAATTTAATCAACACAAATTGGTCCAATTATGGAAACTGCGTCATTTTTAAAAACAGATCATCTCAAAACTAAGCACGAAAACGAATGGAAATAAATCCGCGTGAAAAATATGCGCAATAAACACATAAATTTTGATATGTATATGAAAACATAACAACTTACCTTAGTTTTAAAGTATTCTCTTACGTTTATTCGGAGAAAAAAAATTAGATCAAAACAACTAATTTTAGGTTTTTAAAAATTGTCTGAAAACAACACGTGGAAGATCGGTGGGTACTTCTTTTGATCATAGATACTGAAATTCTGATGAGTAGAATTTCAGCAGTAGATGGCGTCTCTTTATGCAATTAACGACAGATTTGCAGCGGTCCATTTATCGGTATTCTACCCTACTCAACATTACGTCTGGATTTAGTAAACATTTGACTGTAATAAATGTTTGTATAAAATGTAAAACATGTATAAATAAATATTTCAAGGAAGTAACATACTTTTGAAAATCTTGTCGCAAAATATATTTGTAATGTAAAATGTAATAATTTACTTCATATTTCTATTAGTCTGAATTATATATTTTGTTGTATTTATGTTTAAATTTTTATATATCATAAATAAAGTATTTAATTGCTGTAGCTTGTAAAACATGAAAAATAAAACGTGTAGTTCTTAATATGTTTATGTTATCTTTCCAATAAAGAATGTTTTTTTAAGTATATAAATCGTTATATATTGTTTGTTATAAAAAACAAAAACGCTTTAAAAGACCAAAAATCTTTTTGGGTTATTTATGGATTTACTGTCCTCTGTTAACGTTGCTTACATATACAATAAGAACATTAAGTTCAAATAAAAGCAATAATCGATAATCAAATCATCACATTAAAATGTATGACGTGCATATGCTTAAAACTGCTGAAAATCATTTGGTTATATCTTAAAAAAGTGTTTTTTGTATTTATATATTTCTGTTAACTTCAATAACACGCAATGATTTGCAAATGTTTCTCAATGTTTTATGTAAAATCATTCTTCGAAAAGTTAATCTGAATTTATTATTTTTAAAAATTCTGCTAAGCAGAATTTCTCCATAAAATTGAACAAACGTATACTCAATGTTATCACTATAGAAATTTTTCTAGAGATACTGTTTAATGTTTTTCGAAAAAAAGTCATATTTGACACAAAACCTTTGTCAACAAATATCTTCAAAAACTCTCATATACAAACGTTTCATACGGAATAAAGTCATTTGCAGTTTTCGTGTCTGTAATATGAAAGGATTACATGGAAAATTCCGATGTATTATGGTTTAAAGAAGAAATATCTTGGTGTATTGTGAATACTTTCAGAAGAATGAATGCGGATCATAAATTTCGATACACAGAATTTCTTTTGACTTTCAAAAATATAAAATGCATGCTTGGAAATTTCACCATTATTTGTAATCTAGACAAGAAAATAAGAAAGAACTCTAAGAAAAACCTTTTCAAAAATCTGCATCAAATTGACTTCGCAAACTTTACATTTTATATGACATGATTTATATTTAAAATATTTCTAATTATAGTAAACACTTTGAAATTAAATGAATCCAGTTTCGATTGTTTTCTGTTGATTTTTACATGTATGTAGTAAACATAAAAGAAATCTACTATAACATTGAAATGCATACACATGCCCTACAATTTTAATGGATGTTATATTTAAACTAGTACAGGCTTAGTTGGGGTGTAGTAAAATTGCCTTTAAAAATAAATTTTACTATAAAACGCACTCGGAGCATTATGTTTGACTATAGTAAATGTTTAAAAATTATTCAATCTTGGTCACAATGTAAAATATCTAAAAATAAATATTTCAAGGAAGGTAAAATACATTGAAAATCTTATAGTAAGTATATTTTTTTCGCATCACAGTAATTATTTTTGAGAAAATGTATTCGTAATCTTACTCTATTAATTTGAATAATTTTTTTTATTATTTTATAAAAAAATTACAATTTTTTATTCAAAAAGGACGAGGGAAAGTCATTAAGTAAGTCACAAAAGATAATTAAATAATAACTTACAATGATATTTACTTCAAAACTATTTTTATTCCTCAACATATTCTCCACCAATATTTATGCACTTATATCACCGTTTTATCAGTGCCAAAACACCAGTTGCATAAGATTATTTCGGTTGCTGTCTCAGCCACATTAGGACTTCTAGTTGAACATTTTCATCATCTGTAAACATCATCTTGCAACTTCTTCAACATACACCATACAGCTTCGACTTAGCCCCAAGCGATTTTCATCTGTTTAGTACATTAAAAAACCCTCTTGCAAGCAAGTTGATGTTCACAGATGATGAAAAGATTCAACTTGAAGTCCTAATGTGGCTGAGACTGCAACCCAAATTAACTTATGGAGCTGGTGTTGGAGCACTGATAAATTGGTGATATAAGTGCGTAAATTATGGTGGAGAATATGCTGAGAAATAAAATAGTTTTGAAGTTAATATCACTTTAAGTTATTATTTAATTATCTTTTATGACTTACTTAATGACTTTCCCTCGTATCCCCTTTTAGATTCTTCAATTTCTTGAAATATTTTTTTCTGGAAAATAATTTTATTTAACTGCAATTTTCCTCCAAAGTATTCTACAAATTCTTACTGGGTGTTTAGAGGTTTCTAGAAATTCAGTTTGCAAATTCCCCCACAATTCTGATCGTAACTGAAAGTCGTGAAATATCCGGCTTGGTACCTCTCGCCAAACAAGAGGACATGAATCCAACCAGGATTTTACGTGAAGCCCTTGTGGCATCGACATGGCCCCAAAAGCAGCACTGTCATTTCTCAAGAAGCATTGTCCCAATTTCTGACTGCACCTGACTTTGATGTTAAAGTTATATACTATACTACATGAATAGAGCACCGTTAATGAACACTTTTATTATCCAATATGAATTACGACATTTTTCAAATAAGTAACATAAGAATAGAACCTAAAAACATATTACATTGCATCATTCATAAACGATATTTTTTCAGAAAAAGATTTATTCTTGATTCCAATGCAACTTTCATTTCTTTTGAAAACCATTTTTCTCTGATTGCAAATATACCGATAGTACATTATTCTTTTTCACTGTGCGGTATGTAAATCTATTTCATTTTAGAAAATATTTTACTTTGCATCTAATATTTTAAGAAAATGTTTAGAGAAATTTTTTATATCGTGAAACGAAGTTCTGTCAAAAAAATAGAGTTTCATATCGATTTCCTATTCTAAAACATGAAATTTGCGTATTTCAGTAACAAGCTATTATATGGGAAATATCAAGGTTGTTTAAAGGTGCATTAAAATCGTGAAATCGCGGCAGAGTACTAACAAAGTAAAAAAAAAGTAAGAAATGTACAATCACAATTTCATAAACTGAATTTCTTAAAGTGACATTCTTAGAACGTTAAATTAACTAGATTAAATATTTAATTCTCACTGTAGAAAGAATGTTATAACACGAATTGTATATTATGGAACGAATCCAAAACTAAAATTTGATTTACAGTTCTTATCTTGCAGAAGGATAAGAAATTTAATTACTTTGCGAAGGAAATGGTACAACAATATGAATTAAGTTTTTCGATTACAAAATCACAGATTTCTAGTAAACATTTAAAGAATTGGTCTGTCAATTAATTATTCATAATTGTTCTTTAAAGAAACAGAGACATTAAGTAATTTTTAAAATGGAAATGTTAGAATAACTATTTATTAGTAATAAATGATACTTATTTAATGTCATGGAATGTTATGTAATTCTAGAGAGACACACAGTTTTCGTTAGAGAGAATATCCATGTTAATTTACAGATTAGCAATATAAATATAAATAAAAATAAATAAGATAATGAAAGATTTATTCATCTTTTTCTGAAATAAAAAATATAGATTAATAAATATACTTAATATATGTGAGTGAGTGTGATTTAGTCGTTACATTTATGCATAATGTTGGCTCATCTATATCTGAATACAGTATACTGCTTATTATCACTATCCAAGTGATGTTTTTCCAAAGTTCTGTCTAGAAAATAAAAGTAACAGCTATTTGACAGGATTCTGATTCGGGAAAGTATATTTTCAATGTTTCAGTTTCCGCTTAGGTTTAGTTTCATTTGTGTGTAGAAGATGAGTAAAATTAATAAAAAATATATCCACAAAATACAAAATATAGCAGTATTATTATTTAAGAAATCATTTAAATAAAACTGTTGAAGCATCCACAATATATAATACTTGATCAAATTATTATCGTAATTTGATCAATTTAAGATATTTCATACATCTTTGAAAATATGTACAATGTAGGTCATTTTGATTATTAAAAAATGATAAGACTGACAAAATGTAATACCAGTCTAAGTGGCACTATAATACAAAATTGCAAGTGCAGATGGAGAATAAAACTAAAATCATGAATGAAGAAGAAAATATGATACAAATAAAAAAATAAATACATTACATATTTATAATGCATTTAGATTTCAAGCAGATGCATTTATCAGTCTTTAAATACTTTACAGTAAATATATTTAAACGAATATGTATAAATGAGTCAAATTAATTTTTGTAGGAAAGATTTAAACAGAAAAACTATTTTATGAATATGTTTTTAATTATGACAATACTAATTTATTATACTTAAAATGATACTTTTATACTAATTTTTACTAATAATATTGTAATACTAAATTAACATCAGACAATTATTTCACAATTATTTCGTAAACTAACTATATAAGATTCTTACAAAACATTTATGTTTCCAAAGATATGTAGATTCTTATGTTATTTATATTGTACTTAAACTTCTAACATAATTTATGTATACTAGGAAAACCCGCGGCTTTGCTCGCGTAATTGGTGAAATATGCCAAGTTGTATTCCTCTGAACTATTTTTATTGGATGGAAATATATTGTTATAATGATACGGATGATTCAAAAATTACTAATTAAGGCAAATTTGGAGTAAAACTTATTTTTAAACTAAATTAGGTGAACGCGAGACTTAAATGAATGAGAAGAGCTAAAATTAATTTCAAATTAATGGTAATTTAGAATATATTTAAATTTTTTTTCGCACATTTCCTTTTAAATTTGAAATTTAGAAATGTCTAGAAACAGTTCTAAGCGCGTATTTTCATCTTAAAAGTAACCATCATGCCAAATTCCAAGACTCTAATTATGCAAGCTTCTATAAGAAAAATTTTAGAGAAGAGAAATCGCAATTTTAAAACTTATTTTGTTCCAACACACTTTAAAGTTTCCAAAAAAAAAAATGTTCTGTGAATGAATTTATTTCTCTAAAGAATCAATCATGTAAAATGTCAAGTTTCTATTCGTAACAGTTTCAAATAATTCTCAATTAAGAAGGTTTTTAGAACGTTTCCCGCTCATTTCACCTTTATAAATTTCGATTTTATTAGAAACCATTCCTTACGAGTACTGAACTCTTAAAAACACCGACTAGCTCAGCAACCTCAGAAAATCGCAATTTCAGAACGTTTTTTGCTTTTGCACCGTTTTAAATTTCGAATTTTGTAAAAACTGTTCTGTGCGATGATTTACGTATTTAAAATAACAGAAATGTCAAAATTTAAGTTTCTATACCTAACAATCCTGAATAAACAGTAAATTAGTATGTTTTTCTTTCATATCTCACCTTTAACTTTAAAAAAAATCAATCAACTGTTTATACCGTACATCTGCGTTTAAAAATAACCACTATAATAAATTTCAAGTTTCTAACCTGAAAAAATCCAACTAAATCTCAATTTAGACGTTTTTAGAACGTTTTTCGCTCAATTCAACCTTTTACATTTCGAATTTTTTAGAAACCGTGATAATTTACCTTTTCAAATTGACCAGCATATTCTTAGATTTTATACCAGCTGTATCACATAAATCGCAATTTTAGAATTTTTTTTGTTCCTGCACTCTTTTAAATTTCGAATTTTTGACAACTGTTCTGGCAAACATTTACGTGTCAAGCCCAATTTTCATGTTTCTAACCTTAAGAGATCCAAATAAATCGCAATTTAGAACATTTTTAGAACGTTTACCACTCATTTCACCATTTTAAATTTCGAATATTTTAAAATCACACTGTAAAGAAATTTCATAAATCTTCAGTAGATGTACCGTAAATTAACGATACTTTGTACCGTTTTCACTCTTTACGGTATGAGTACCGTACTTCTAAGGTATATTAAGCGTTAAAAAAAAACGTATATGTGCCATTTCGATTATAAACGGTATTTGCACCGTAAAATGATTGTCTTTCAGTACAAAATCGCTATTTATACCATAAAATAATTATTTTTCAGTAAGGAAAAAGCTGGTAGCCCCGCCTCGGTGTACGGCAACCCCTGAGTGATGCTCTTTGTCTTATTACGTAATGCGTGCAGGCCTCAGGAGAGGGGGGAGTGCAGCCGGTACATGTACTTTAAATATTTTACGGTACATATACTGTCCAGTTAAATTACCGTATATATACTGGTCACAAAGTTGCCAGTATATGTACTGTAATTTTTTACCAAAATTTTTTTCAGTGCGCTCTTAGCGGGAATTTATATCTTAAAAGTAACTGCCAAATTCCACGCTTCATGCCAAGTGCATAACTTTAAATCGAAATTTTAGAAAGTTGTTTGCTCCTGCACCCTTTTAAATTTCGATTTTTTTTAGAAACTGTCCTGTGCAACCATTTGCGTCTTAAAAGTAACATCCATATCAAATTTCAAGTTTCTATCACTAACTATTCCATATAAATCGTAATTTAGAAAGTTTTGAGAATGCTTTTCGCTCCTTTCACCCTTTAGAGTTTCGAATATGTTAGAAGCCATTCTTATAGGGCATTTGTATCTTAGAAGTAGGTTTAAATTTAATTATAAAAAAAATGTTTATGTGCGCATTTGCGGATTAAAAGTACCAGCCTTATCAAATTTTAAGTTTCTATAATTAACAAATACACAGAAATCGTAATTTACCACGTTTTTAGATCGCATTTCCCTTATTCCAACCTTTTAAATTTCGATTATTTTAGAAACTGATCATAGAGTCTATTTGCATCTCATATGTAACTACCATGCTCAATTTCGATTTCCTAGGCACTTCAGTATCAGAATAATAACAATTGTGAACGTTTTTCTCTCCTGATCTCCCCTGGAGTCAGTGGCACCGACGTAAATTATAGCCTATGTTGTAGGTGGGACTGTCATCAAAGTGCGACCATAACGTTTGAAATTTCTTCGGTAGTTTCAGAGATTAACCCTGCAAACAAAGAAATAAACAAATAAACGTTACTTCTTTATAATATTAGTACATATTGAATTATTGTGATATGATAAATTATATGAAAAATTACTTCATTTCATTGCAATCTGTTAAAAAGCATATATTGTCCTTGAAAGAATGTCCTTCATATTCAGTTATTGTTATTTAGAACTGATATTTTATCAAAATATCAATGATTTCGTTGCTTTGATATATCTTTAACAAAACAGTATTTTTTTTCTTAACTCACATTTTGACATAAAACTTCGGAAAATGATTTTTCATATTGCTGCTTACTTTCATAATAGTTATTATTGATAAAGGATCCTGCGATAACTCATTGCAGAGCACGACGTTAACTAAAAAATATAATAAATATGCCTTTTGCATCTGGATGTCAAAAAAAGTAATTTTTAAAATGTAACATGAAAGGTAGTTGATGAAAAGCCTGAAGCAAATTGCGTGCATAGAACAATTTTGATTTAAAATATTTTGAATGATTCTAGGATTACATTAAGACTTTTATTTTAAGTCTCCACGTAAAAAAGAGAATTTAAAAAAAAGGTTCAGTAGCATATAAAATAGCTCGAAACTTTTTCTTTTACGATATACACTTTTGATTCATAATTTTAAACTTTAAAACTGCGCTCATTTCCGATATAATACTTGTGCAATAATGTTTAGCAATGTAGCTTCTTTTATATTTGAAATTAGTCATGAATTTACATAACGTATTTTTGCTCAATTTTTCCAAATTCACTTGAATAAGCCTTATGATTATTTTTATATTCATACAAAAAAAATTTGGATTAATGATAACTTATACTGATAAATTATTTAACCCATTTTAGTCCAAGCATGGAAATTTTATAAAATGTGGTATTATTTGCATTGAAGTTTGCTTAAATTACATTCATTAAGACACCAAAAAAGTTTCGTGCATGAAAAAGAATATTTTATTTAATTTGACGTCACCATTATTAATTTACCATTAATAATTTACCATTAAATTTAAATAAAAAATTTAAGTTTTTTTATGGCATTTGTTTTATTTTAATTTTATTTACAGAACTTGCAAATTTACTCCATTATAAAAACATATGTTTAATCTCAAGTAGAATAATTATACATTTTCAAAAAGTCGAATTTGTCAATAACCGTTTCAAGTAAAAAACCAGCGTATTTTGAAAAGTTCTCAACAGAAAGTGATTACTTCAATTGAAGTACTAATATTTTATAGATGTCTCCAGGACCCTTAAAAATAGCAGAAAAATAAAATTAGTGAAAAATATACGTCACAGTGTTAATAAAAATATATTTATTGAAATGGTGCGTTTACGCACCTTTGGCCGAAAATGGGTTAAACTGTCATCTAAATTTCAGTAGGTAAAATTCATCAGACGGTACTAACATTCTTTCGAACGCATATTTGTTAAAATGTTTTCATTTAGTCACGTCCATAGTAATTTCTTATTAAATCATAGCATTTAATCATAGCTCAATTAACTTTTAATAATCGCACAAATATACTTCTGAAATTAAATTAACATTTACATTATACTGCATTTTTAATTTTCTTGTTCCACGTGTTTTTACACAATTCTTGAGTACATAATCTGCTGTCAATTTGGGTTTCAACAATTTTTAGGGTAAATTAAGAGCAAAATGTTCAGCACGTATACGTATTTTTATTCACATGTTTACAGCAGAAATAGTTGTCACCTACATATTTGTAGCAACGAATTCTGACATCAAAATTTACGCAGACTGTGCTGTAATTTTCTACATTTTTTTTCTTACAGTACTTGATATACACTGTTAAATATTTGCAGCAAACTGTCCAATAATTTGACCGTTTTTATAGAAAACGGTTACATAACCGTAATTTAACTCTAATCTGACCGTATTATTGCCCATATTATGGTCAGAATATAGTTAAATTACGGTTAAGTAACCATATTCTATAAAAACGGTCAAATGACTGGATAGTTTGCTGCAAATTTTTAACAGTGTAGTAAATATTCTGGTATCGAATTATACTTGCGAAGTAACTTTTAGCCAGAAAATACCTCCAAAAAAGCATTTATTTTTTGTTCACTCTTGCAGAGGACTCTAAGATGATACTAATATTAGCATATTCGCATCGGGGATTTTTTATTAAAACTAAGTTTTAAAACAGTAGAAGCTCCTCTCTCTTCTGAAAGTCTTTCGTAAATTGGTTTCCTAGATAGGCTTTTCAAATTTATCAGGTTTATTCATATGTAAATATCTTTGAATATACGGTTTTAATATAACATATATTACAATCTGAAACAGATATGGACAACATAATGCATTTTCTGTAATTTAAAAGCCACGCCTTTAATCAATGATGTCCTCTTAATAAAAACGAGAATTCTCGTTTCCCGATGCAAATGTGTTAGGGTTCGTCTTTCTGGAATGGCATTGTGTTAGATTTACTCGTGTCAGTGAGTTAGAAAAAGGATTTGATGTACACATATAATCGAATGTATAAATGAAGAAGGTTTTTTAAAAAAATACAGTTTATTTTAATGCAAATAATTGATTTTACGAGTATATTTCTTTACACAACAAATCAGTGAGACTATGTTTTTGTTAGTTCAATGTTTGCTATAATTGAAATGAAAAAATAAGTAAAGATACTAATAACAAAAGCATAATACTAAAGAAACGCGTACACACCAAATAAGGTTAACACTCTTTAACTTGCAGTTTCTTTCAGTGAATAGTTGTGGTTCAAGGTAAACGTGATGTAGGGTGTTCCAAAATTGACGTGTGCATTTGAAAAATGAAGTACAAAAAAACAGAAAGCACAAATGCATCATGTCTGCATTATGCTTGAAAAAACAGTAAATGTTCGGTCATACGTAATTTAGAATTTAGTTACAAAGTTTGCCGACCTATGGTGCTGCAGTAGATTTTTGAGAGCTGCAGGGAAACGCACTCCCTCATATCCCCATTGTATACTTCGTTGTCCTATTGCTAGCGTGTGCTACTCAGAGGTTCCAAGTTGCTGTACAGAAATGGTTTATTCGATAGTTAAGCGGATATGTCTTGTTTTGGAATTTCACCGCCTGGATCAGAGTATTGTTGAAAAAAGGCACTGTTTTTAGAGTATGTTTAATGACACAAAAGGACCGAAAAATTATACAATATAGGCTCTGCTTAAAATAAATTAACGGTCTGGGAATGTTAATGATGATCGTATTGGAAACGTCGGGCGCCTGTGTGCGACAGTTACAGATGCGAACATTGAATTCTTTAAGCAAGTGATGCGGCTTAGGGTTGCCTAGGACCCACATCCACGTACCGTATCAAGCGCCACAGCCTTCACCTCTTTCATACAATCTTCAGAACTGTTCAAACTGTTAATGCTAGACGATCGCGAACGCTATGCAGCAGCTGTTGCATAATGGCGAAGTCGATGTGAGAGATTTTTGGTTCATCGATAAAGCGTATGGGCAACTTCGTCAAAAAGCAGAACTTGTGCGTTTTGGGAACGGAAAATCTCCATGCTCTAGTACCTGCATCTCCAAAATCCTGGTCTGGTCCATATTTTCCTCAAAATGACTAATTGGGACGATTTTCTGACACCTAACAATTAGTGCAGCTCTCTATCTGGCCTTTCTTGATCAATTTGTGGCAGTACTAAATGCATTGGAGGACAATGGGAACACCTCGTGGTTCATATAAAATGGTGTCCGTCTACATCGAACGCCTGAAGTCTTCCATTACCTCAATGAAAATTTTGATGATCACGTCATTGCTTGGATTAATGCAAGTGTATTGGAATTGTCATGGATCAGCCTCCCTATTCGCCAGATTTTATTCCATGTGAATTTTCTCTGTAGATAGTACCTGAAAGACGTGGTGTACATCTCTGCTGCATGTGAGACCATTCCGGCTGTAACGTAACTGCAAATTTCTGCAAAATTTCTTCTCAGGCTGAGACTTGTTCCTTCAAAAGATGGATACATTAAAAATACCGTTATTTATATTTTGTAGACTTTTTCCCAATTTCATACAGTTTTAATATTAAATACTTGAATTTTCAAGTACTTACAACCAACAGAGAGAAAAAATGTCCAGGCCGGGCATCGAACCCGGATACTCGGTTTAATTCACCAATATTCTACCACTGATCTACCAAGACGATATGCAGTCTGCCATCCCTCACACACATTATTTTCGCCAATTTTTTATTTCCTTCCTTAATTACTTTCCGCAATATGACCATAGTTGTCAATTTATACAAATTTTTGTCAGCACTTTTTTAGATAGTAATCTTTGACGTATTTAATCGTAGGCATTTTAAATTAAAAATGGCGAAGACTACTATTTGAAAAAAAACGTTGATAAAACATATGTAGATATTGGCAAATATCCACATATGTTCACTTACAGTACACTGTGAATGAGCCACATTGAGAAATCGAAATTTACAATCAATATCTGAGGCACAGATGTCCGCTAACTGTTAATTGCAGTGTTCCTGAGGAAGGGTAGGTATAGGTATTCGCATGTAATGCGTATTCACATCTCATATTCGTGCGTGAAATACTCAACTACAAATGAGTAATATCAGCTTCCACGCATCCTTTGCTGCTTTTATGGACTGTTATGAAATACATATTTATATTTGAATAAGTACCTACACAATGTTGCATGCCTATTGCCTTTGTAATTGAATTGGGAATTTTCTTTGCGTCTATAGAAAATATTTTATTAATTGAAATAATTTTTTGAAATAAGATTTGCGATAGTCGCATATAAAGTTTTATTTTAAAATTATAGCAATATTTAGAATTATGTTAAAGAGAAAGGTACTTCTCTATTATCCCGTCGACCACTTTTCATACCAAAACACTATCGCCAAACTGTAAAAATTAACGCCAAAATTGCAGTCAGATTTACTTGATGTCAGAAGCATTATACGTGTTTGTTATGTCATCAAGTGGTTTTTAATTCGACATTTGATTGTAATTTTTATTATGTTTTACTGATTTATTAGTTATTTCATTAATTAAAATAACAATTGTGTCCTTAAATTCTTACATTTTATTTATTTTGATATTCCAATGCCAATGTTCTCCCGTTTATTTGGCGTTACAGTTTGGCAATAGTTTTTTGTTATGAAAAGTGGTCGACGGGATAATAGAGAAGTACCAAGAAAAATAATATTTATCTTAAAATTATACGTTTCTTCAACTTTTATAATGTACAAAACAAGAAAAAAATCCTTACAAAGATTTTGATATGTTTATGTTCAGAATCAGTTACGTGAACTTTCAATACTATTTATAACACAAAACGTTTTACACACATACCTAAACAAAAAATATAACATGAACTAAAAAAGTTAATTTTTTACTTAAAATGTGACATTAAATAAATAAATAAAAATATGTAAAAATTAAAATATACATTTATTTAAAACTCCTAGTTCTTTTGGTTGCATCCGCAATTTTCATCAGGAAGATACATTCAGTACAGAACTAATTGCAACAAAAATGATTTTTGTTGTAAATGGTAGGTAATACACTCCTAATGAACAACTAAAAATATACATTCGTACTGTTGCGCAAAATGTATTTTTTTGGGGCCATCTTGAAAAAAAAATTTAAAATTTAAAAAAGCTTAAAAAATTATGTAGGGTATCAAATTACAGGAAATTGCACGCAGAAAAAGATTATGATATTTTTTTTTAAGTAAAATGTTTATAAAGGAGAAGAATACGTTTTTTGGCGGCCATCTTGAAAAAAATAGGAAAATTTTTTTGAATCTTAAAAATTCGTGTAGGGTATCAAATTACAGGAAATTGCATGCTGAAAAAGAGTATGATATTAGATTTTAAAAGTGAAATGTTTATAAAGATGAAGTAGTGGGGAATTATGAAATATTATACCTAGATAACCCTGTAGGTAAACCTTAAATGCTTAAATTTTACTACATTACATTACACCTATACCTGATACTGTGAGACTAATTTTGATTTTCTTTATTGTCTGTTTCAGGTAGGTAAATTTTGTTTTGAGTCAAGAGAGTTTCATAAGAAAAATGGAAGAAGAAGCCTGCATTTTGTGTTCCAATGTACTTTGTGACGATACTTCCCATGTCACATTAACAGCAAAAGGTTTGACAGGAATCATCAACGCAAGCAAAAAGATGATAAAATTTATGAACTTTTCAATCCTATGCTTACTGGTGCTGTTAAAGTGCACACAGAATTTCGACGTACATATGTCAATCCTATTAAAATTAAAAGTGATATAAAACTGAAAACATCACAAGATGATATTCCTTCAACCAGCTCGAGAACGCTACGAGGAAGTATTGGATAGTTCAATTTAAAAGAGAATTGTTTGTTTTGTGGCCAGATTATTACGGATTATAAGATGCGTAAAAAAATGGCAGCCATTCCTGTGCGTACTTTTCAGTTTCGTGAAACAATTTGTATGTATGCTGTACTAGAAATGATCTATGGGCAGCAAATGTACACGCGAGGATTCTTTCTGTCATAGATTTGCCTGCTGCAGAAGCTCAATATCACCAATTATGCCCATTATGTAGTGTCAATTTTAGGACGGGAAAACCATTCCTGTGAAGTATATTCCTGAAGGTAGTAGTGGTAGTAGTCCACCGGCTGACATTGACAGTTCTGATGCTTTTGTAAAGACATGTGAATGGTTTCAAGAAAACTGTGAGGAGCCAATATCTGTCAGTGACTTAGTAGAAAAAATGCTTAGTTATTTTATCAGAGGGAAGTGAGCCTTACACTTCTAGACATTTGAAGAAAAAATTGCAAGACCGGTTTTGAGACAACATCATAATATCAAGCACAGATGGGAAATGTAACATGATAACATTTGAAAAAACTGTATCAAACATAATCTTGGACTATCACAAGCAAAAAAGACTTGATGATCCCGATGTAGAAAAATTTAAATTAATAGAGTCTGTAGCAAAACTGATTAGAACTGAAATAAATTTATTGTGCAAAAATAAAGATTTTCATCCTAGTGCATCGTATATTGCATCCGTTGAAGAAAACAAGAAATATTTACCCCCTGTTTTACTAACATTTTTGGTAAACGCAACGATCTGAAGCAAATTGCGATAGGGCAGGCTGTAATGCAAGCTCGCAGGCCTCGTTCTCTGATATGTCCAATTCCTCTTGCTGTAGCCGTACAGATTCACAGAGATTTTGGGTCTCGTTTCCTAATCGATGAACTTTGTAGCCTTGGATTCAGTGAGTCTTATGATGAAATACAAAAATGTGTACACTCTTCTGGAATGGATGAAAGTAACCAAAGCATCGTACCATCAGGTCACTTCTCTCAATGGGTCACCGACAACGTCGCCCATAATATAGCAACAATAGATGGCCATAACACCTTTCATGGGATGGGAGTTATAATGTGCGCATCAGGAGCACCTTTTAACAACTCTTTATTGCTCACAGACGCAATAAAACGTCTCAAATCGCCCTCTAGCACATGACATTATAAAAAAAGCAAAAATTTCCCTCCACTGCATTCAATCCCCCAACTCAACAGCCATGAATAAAATGAAATTTGAAAATTTATTCTATGAACCAATTCAAATTAGCCGCTTAGGAGTACCAGTAAGTTATTTAAAACTCCTCAACCAAGATGATTAGGATACATGCAAACTGCTTTAGAAGGTGAACACAGTGGTGCAACAGTAACTTATTTTCTACCAATGATTGATCTAAATCCAACTTCTTACAGCTGTGTATACACCACACTTATGTTCATAAGTATTGAAGCAAAAAGGCTAAATGTGAAAACTCCTATTGTAACCTTTGATCAGTGCTTGTGGATAAAGGCAATGGAAGTTAAATGCACTGACCACAATGGAGAGTTTGATAATGTGGTAATCCGGCTTGGTGGGTTTCATACACTGATGTCCTTTCTTGGGGCTATTGGAGGACTGATGGCGGGATCGGGCATAGAAGAAGCTTTGCAGACAGTTTAATCTAAAAATTCAGTATCACATATGTTAAAAGGTAAAGCATATTCACGTGCTCTTCGAGGGCATTTTCTAATCTCTTCAGCTCTTACTGCTTTAATTGAAGATGATTTTAAAAGTGCAGTCTACCAGTTAAAGTTACTTCAGATTCAGATTTGAGCGAGATTGTATCAGAAAGTTAATACACTTCTGGTGATGCAATGGAAGTGGATAGAAATGAGGATACTAATATTGAAAAAAAATTTCACCTTTTCAAAAATGTGTTCAAAGGTGATATCAAAGCAGAGGAAGTTATTTCGAATCCTGATCTTCATAAACTTTCCACACTGATAGATGAAAGGAAAAACCTTCTCAAATCAAAAATCCGTACTGCTAAACTCTGGCTGTTGTATCGAAACATGGTGGATATTGTAAAAACATTTATTTCGTCTGAGCGATCAGAAAATTTTGAAATGCACTTACAGGCGGTTGAGCATATGCTACCCTTTTTTGAGAGTTCCGGTCATAACAATTATACTAAATGTGCAAGAATGTACCTTCAACAAATGCGGAAACTAAAATCAACGAATCCAGAACTCTACAAAATGTTGAATGAAGGCCACTTTACTGTACGAAGAAAGGACAGGAAGTTAGTTTTGTCTCTATAAGAACTGCAGTGAAGTTTACAAATTTATATAGCAAACACATATCAGAAAAGTTGGCTTAAGTTTGATTTCCTGTGTAATAAATATTTAAAGAAAAATATTATGAGTTGTTAATTTTAAAGACTTTTACAAGAATGGCTTTCAAAGGATATTTCACTACTTGGTTTTATAATATCGTAAAGGATTTTTTTAAAATGAATTTTGACATTTTATGTTCAAACATATTATGTACCAAAAACTTATTTATTGGTTTTATTACAGTTGGAATTCGCTCTTCCTTTGTCTTTTTTATATATATAATTGAACTCCACATATAGATAGTACGTTTTGTTATCATTTTAAACAGAAGTATCAATGTACAAAATCTAACAATATAAAATGGGTGAATCACTGCCAACTATCCAAGTTAAATATCAGATGAAAATATGCTTTGAGGAAGTTTAAAAACTTTTAAAATTTAAGAGAATCAACATTTTTAGTTATATATAATAAAATACTTTTATACACAATTTCGCTTTTTCCTGAGCCTAATTTAAATTACAAGAGTCTGCGACTAAAATTTGAAGATTTATTCGAAATTTTATCCATAATTTTAAGTATTTAAAAATGTAGTTTATTTTCGTAACTTATAATTAATCTAGAAAATTTTGAATTAGGAGGAACAGATTTTAAACAGCTTCATAACGGGGCTATTCTAAAGCTTTCTCAATTAAAAAATTATAACATTTTTGCTTTACCTATATTTTTGTCTCACGAATTCTCCGTCTATCAAAGTGTACTATGTGTTTTACATGACAGATTGAGCAAAATGTGTGAAGTACTGGGACACCAAATTGGAGGTTATTTAAAAAATTTTTAGAATGTTTTGTCATTTTATGTAAAATGCAATGATCTTCCAATGACAAATATTAAAAAATAAAGACATTAAAACTCTACTAAATTACAGATAAATACTTGTAAAGACACTTCGCGAATTTGAAAATTTTTTAGTATAATTTTACAATATTCACATTTTTTACAAGTATTCGAAATAAATAAAAATAATTTAAAAGAAAATATTATAAAAATAATTTAGGTACTTTAAATAAACTAAGAATGTAATAAACTATCTCTTGCATTTTAACCCTTTCAGGAGCAAGCGCTTGTGCTCCTGTAACGTTGAATTCCCACCGGAATTTAGGAAAGAATTTAGTTCAAGGTAAGAATAAGCAATTTTTCAACTTTTTTTCATCAAAGTTAAAAAAGTAAAATTTAATTAAAAGTTTCTGGTTTGAATCGGATTAAAATTACCACCGCCCCTCAAAGGGCTAAAGAACATATGTGTATCACTAAACAACAAATAAGCTTTGGTGTAACATGGAAGATATGTTTTGGACAAGGGCTATCATCTAACACAGCCATACTCAACCTGCGGCCCTTGGGCCGCATGTGGCCCGGCGACCTTTTATGTGCGGCCCGAGACACGGAATCATTTATCCCTATTTATAACATTAATTGAGATATGTATAAAAAGTTTTTAATATTTTCACTGCTCTTTTGAATATTTTCATAGGAAGACAATTTCCTGTTATTTATAATTACTAATTTAAAATTACCTTAAAATACCTTAAATGACGTTTCCTTAGTCAAAGTTCTTTTACATGCAGTTTTACTTGTGCTATAGTAGTGTATACATTTCTAACGCTAAATAAACGTTATTCCAAATTAATTTAATTTGCATTCTATATTGCTACATTTAAAAAAAAAGTTTTTGCATTGAGAAAAAAAAACTGATTTATTAGAAAAAATACCTCGATTTTTTTTTTTTTTTTGAGAATTTGGAATTGCTGCATTGTTGTTACGTTTTACACTTATAATATAGCTAATAAGGCTTATTAGGGTTAAATATTTGTCACAGAAAAAATTGGCAGCAAAAAGTTTCATACCACTATTTTAAAACAAAAGTCATCGCAAAAGTCATATTTGCAATAGAAATAGTATATATATTTTTACATTATTATACAAGTGTGTTGCGGCCCGCCCAACGTCGCAAATATCTGTTTGCGGCCCGCGAGAAAAGAAGATTGAGTACGGCTGATCTAAGCATACTTCTAGTATTTTATCATTAATCTACGATGCATACGAATGTTATTATGAGAAAAGAACTACATTAATTTCAGTATGCTTGTGACAGATATCTAGAAAATAAATGTACGATTCACATCGCGCAAAACGTTTATATAAAAAAATACACGAAATTGAAAAGTAGAAAATTACATATTATTATTATGAAAATGTACATATAATTATTGAATATAAAAGTAGAATGAAATTCTTTTTTTTTTCATTTAAATTTTCCTCATAGCTCTCTCCAGGATAATTATTCTTCATGAAAAAATCTTATTATTTCTGTACAGTCTTCAAACTTCTACATATTTTGGTCACGTACGAATTATTTTTCAAAATTTTAAAATACTTTTTTTTTCTATTTATAATAAAATATTTGTTTTAAAAAGTTTCCCATTAGAAAATGCAATTTTTATTCAACTATTGGACAAACAATTTCTCTTAGCCTATTATTTTGGTTAGAATATAATTATAATACAATTTGAAAAATGTTTGAGACTGTTTCCAAAGTTTATTATAAAAATAATGTAATTCAAAGAAAAGCGTAAATACTTTTTTTCTTTGTATGATATTACAGAATTAAAGATTCAAGTATTTTCTATTTTTATTTATAATAAAAATGTATTTTTATGTAGCATTAATCATTAATTATTAATTTTACCATTTTACATCTTATTTTTTAACATAGAATTATTCTTTAATACATCCATTTTTACTTTAATGTAATTGGATATTTTATTTATTATTTAATTTAATTTATTTATTATTTAACTAATTATTATCATTCTTTAGATAGTATATGGTTTAATTTTTAAATGTTAATTATCTTCCACTGCTTTTTTTTTAATTCATCGCATATTCACTTTTTCTCTCATAGATGGCAACACTATGGTTTGTGTTGCTTTACAAAAATATTCCATGGTAATTTATTTTCTAAAACTTATTTTGGCAACATGGTTAATCATCTTCTAAAACTGATTTTGGCAACATGTAAAGACATTGCCTCTGTTTAGTTATGCTCATATATATCTGGTTACTGATGGGCACCAACATTCTTTTTAAACCAATTGTTTTTAGCACTTTACGTTTAAATTTCAAGATTTTATCGCTTAATTATGGGTAAGGTTCCTTTCCTTTTTAATATTGTATTTAGTTTTTAAACTTTAAGATTTTTTCACAAGTTTCATTCTTTGTTTATGAGTGGTAGTCCCAAAATCATATTCTTTAGCAATGTTATGGCTAATATGATGATGAAACCACTCATTTTATTTGTGGTATTTAGGCATTTGGGACTTGATAATTCTGTCTAAATTCCAAAAATTTCATTCATTCAATTTCATTCATTCAATTTTTAATTTATTTTTTTCTTCTTTTAAATAAGTATTTGATATCTAGATTCAGAGTGTTGGGGAACACTATCGTTGTCAATTAATTATTACATACTAAATCATAATTTCATAGTTTATGTTGGTGTTACGGTAATGTTTCATTAATGGTTATATATATATATATATATATATAGCTATAGATAGATAGATAGATAGATAGATAGATAGATTGTAAATGATTTAAATAAATACACTGAGACAAGCTAATAATCATCCCATATTGGATGTTATTCTTTTAGTAATATATATATCACTATACATTTTTTAAATAATGTGGCTATGTGGCAAGTGTTTTTAAAATAATGTTAGAATAATTTTTTTTTTCAGCTACATTTAAGAAGCGACTTAAACGGATGCTTAAAAAAATAGTTTTAAAAAGAAGGAAAAAAAAGACCAGATATATTATTAAATATTATTGAACTTTTTTCATTCTAGAAATGAGACGTCGTCTATTCTTTTATATCCTAAATTGTTCTGCAATAAAAATAAATTTATATTTTTATCATTGTTAAATAAAGCATAATTTCCTAAAATATACTATACAAAATAATAATTGTTTTTGTAATAATGTAACAATGTATGCAAACTAAATAATGTAATATAAATGGATATGATATCCTACATTTTTTGTTACTGTTCATTATTTTATAACTATCACTTATACATATAAATTCAATATTAGAAAAATAAAAATAAATAAAAATATATATTCAGTTTGTTTAAATAATCACATGCTTTAATAACGTATTGTTTTTACTTCAAAATGCATTTTATTATTCAAAATATTAAACCCATGTTATTATTAAATGTTCACAAATTAACTGTCACTAAAAGCTTTATTATATCTTATTTTCTTTACGCAAATAAAAATGTATCACATATTAACAAAACGATATGTGATGCGTATTATGACAAAACCTTCAAAGAACAAAAAGTAAGAGATTTTGTTTGGATGATTTTTCCGGCGTATATGAACAACATTTTCAACGTCCGACACATGTTACTGACTACCAAATCAAAGCAATAATCAGTATAAAAGTTATTTAACATGGCAGATACACCACATCCCATAAAATCATTAATTTATATATTTGTCTATTTCTTTAATTTGATATAAATATCATGTTTTTCGATATGGATATTTTTTCATAATTTATGTGAACTCATTTGTTGAGAAATTAATCTGACATTATTTATAGTGTCCTGCCTTAAAATTATACAAAATTTTTAAGTGCAGAATTTTGTTTGACTTTCAAAAATATGAACAAATGCTTGAAAAATTAACCATTATTCGCAAGCTGCATAAAACATACTGAATTAACAGCGAATAAAGATCGGAATTAAGACTACATCAAGCTAAAATTCCTCTATTATCGTATACCCATCTATATTTTGAACATTTTATTTTTCGAGAAAATTAATAACTTGAGCAGATAGAGCAATCTTCACCATTACGATATTCTGCATAAACAATTTTCTATTTTCCTCAATGGATTTCGATATTTATCTAGTAATTTAAAATATTCTTATTACAACATTACAATGGAATCCGATAACGTACAATTTCAATGGATGCTGTGTTAAAACAAATACGTGTTATAATGTTTAAAAACAGAAATACGGCCTAATATTTTTTTTATAATTTTAACTGATCATTACGTTTAAATATATTGCAAATTTTATTATAATATATTACAAATATAAATGAATGTTTCATGTGAGCTAAAGTACTCTTTAAATCTTGTCGAAAAACACATTACTATTAAGATAATTAACACACTTGTGCGATATAATAAAACAAACTTCTTAACAACACCATAAATTTAAGGATGCGCTAGGCCTTTCGAAAGAACTTTCATTTTTCCATCAGGCGCAAAAGTCTTCTACCACTTGAAGGCGGTAGCAATACTAAAAGAAAATGGGAAGGAAAGGGGATAAGATAGATGAAACAGCCAATAGGAATAGAGGAGGCATTAGCCAACTTCAAGAGAGCAATACCCAAACAGGAGAACACAAAACATAGGGGAATTATGAAACAAAGTGTATAAACGACAGATTCAGAAAAGTTAACTATTATATCAAACTTTAGTATTATATCAAATAATGTAGGAAATATATTGCTATATTTTTATTTATTTTAGTTTCATGTTATGTTTTACCCATGTAGACATATTTTAATGTTTTATATGAAATTGTTTTTCTAAACATTTCTCTGATTATATCTAATTGGAATATATTCCCATAATACTTTATAAAATATATACTCTAAGTTCCCAAAGAAGAAGATTTACTAAAGCTTCAGTTTAATATATTTTGGAAAAACCATATTTGACATAAAACTTTTGTCAAACAAATATCATCCAAAAGTTTCATACTTCGGAAAAAAGGTATTTGAAGCTTTCCGATCTGTAATATTGGAGGATTACATGGATCATTTAAGAAATTACAATGCATTCTAGTTTAAAAAAGAAAGATCTTTGGATATTGCGAATATTTCCAGTAGAATGATGACTGTATTATTTACTATAAAAAAACTGTATGTGTAGAATTTTGTTCAAAAATATTTAAAAGGGTTGATATTTTCCCCAATGATCGTAACCTAGACAAACACGACTCATAAAGACAAAACAAATCGCCATCTTTGTTACATAAGGTTATAATACTAATTAATTCGGTATTAATATATTTTGATATCATTTTTTTCATACTTCATGTGAAAATTTAAGAAATTCAACGTATAAAGCAGTCTCTGTGTTTACAATATTCTTAATACAAAATTTTGTATTGTTTTAATTATTTTTAAATATATCTAATAATTTAAATTTTCTACATAACAATTTAATTGAATTGAATTATTTAAAACTTCATTGGTTGCGGTGTTAAAACCAATATGTGCTACACTAACTTAATTTCTTTTTAAATGCCATAGATATATTTTATGCCTCAAAACGTACTGAGTTCTTGTATAATATACAATTGTACAATGGTACAATTGTACAACGTACAATATTCTTTGGCTATTAACTCCAGACATACAGCTAATACGAAAAAATAGATTTTAATAATTTTGAAAACTTTATTTGAATGGATTATTGATATTTTTCGCACAAAAATAAATGTTGATATTGTTAGTGGACAAGATAAAAATATATATTAAATGTAAAAATTCTATTAGAATTTTCAATTAAACAAAAAATAACTAAGCAACTAAACACTTAAACAACTAAAATAACTTGAATCAAAAAGACTGAGTAAGTAGTGAAATGTTTGGCGATTTCTTCGGCTATTAACTCCTGACATGCAGCAAATACAAAAGTATAGATCTTAATAATTTTCAAAAATTTATTTGAATGGATTATTGATATATGTCGTACAAAAATGTATTTTGATGTTTTTTGTGGACAAGAAAAAAATATATATTAAATGAAAAATATCTACTAGAGTTTTCAATTAAAAAAAAATATTTTCACCTATGTTCACTAACTCGGGAAACCCGTTTTGGATCCCCTAGTTTATATAAATCAGAGAAGTAGTAAAAGATTACTGTAGTTTGCAAAACTTGAAAAGTAAAACGAGTAATTTTTTATATGTTTATTTTTTCTTCGCACATAAAATTGTTTGTCAAGGTGATAAATCAGTATGTGTTGTCTATTATGAAAAAGCCTTTTAAAAAAATGAAGATTAAAGATTATTTTCACCTATGTTCTCTAACTCGGGAAGCCCGGATTAGATCCCCTAGTTCATATAAATCAGAGAAGAAGTAAAAGAGTTTTGTAGTTTTTCAAAACTTGAAAATTAAAACGAGTAGTTTTTTTATATGTTTATTTTCTCTTCGCAAATAAAATTGTTTGACAAGTTCATAAATCAGTATGTGTTTATTACGACAAAGCCTTAAAAAACCAAACAAAAAAATTGTTGGGAGGATTTATCGATTAATAACATTCCTGTCCTCCTGATGACAATGTTTACATATACATTACTAAAATAAATCTAAAATAAAAACAATAATCGGCAAACAAATAATCATATTAATATGTATCACATACTTAAATTGAAAAGTGTTTAAAAGCTTTTGCTACATTAAAATAATATTTTTCAAATTCATATATTTTTGTTAATTTCAATAACACGTAATGTTTTACTAATGTTATTCGACGTTTTATGTTAAATCAATTTTCTAAAAGTTCATTAAATTTTATATAACGGAAATTTTTCATAATATTCAATAAATGTGAACTCAGTGTTACCAATATAGAAGAAGTTCTAGAGATTTAGTTTAACATTTTTCGAAAAAACTTATATTTGACGTAAAACTTCTGTCCAGAAATATCTTCAAAAATTTTCCTGTATAAACGTTTCATACGGAATAAAGTCATTTGAAGTTTTCGTGTCTGAAATGTGATAGTATTACATGGATGAATTCAAAAATTCCGATGTATTATGGTTTAAAGAAGAAATATCTTGGTGTATTGCAAATACTTTCAGAAGAATGCCCACTTTGAATTTGGACATAAGAATTTTCTTTTGACTTTCAAAATATGAAATGAATGCTTGGATTTTTGACCATTGTCTGTAATCTAGACAAAACACAACTAAGAATAAACTTTTGAAAAATCTGCTTCAAATTAACTTCGCAAACTTTTCGTATGACATAATCTAATTTTAGAATACTTGGCATTATAGTAAACTGTTTGAAGGCGAATTAATCCATTTTCAATTGTTCTGTGTTGTTTTTTACATGTATGTAGTAAATTGTAAAAATCTCTACTATAACGTTGAATTGCATACGCATGTCATACAATTTCAATGGATGTTGTATTATAACTAAAATGCACTAACTTAGGAAAAATATAAAATTGCCTCTAAAAATGCTTTATACCATAAAACGTACAAAGTATTTTGTTTGACTATAGGTCATGTTTAAATATAATTTAACCTTGGTCAAAATGTAAAATAATTATAAATGAATATCTCAAGAAAGGTAAAATACATTTAAAATTCTTGTAGTAAAGATATTTTTTCTAATCATATAAAATATTTTGGAGAAAATATATTCTTACTCTATTAATTTGAATTACACTTTCATTGTGTTATTAATGTAAATAATTTAAAATGTTTTATTCAAAAGTAACTTTAGTTTCTTTAATTTTTTATTTTTTTCCTAGAAAATAATTTTATTTAACTTTAATTTTTATCCAATGTATTCTACAAATTTTACTGAATGTTATCGTGCAATAAGAATTTCTAGAGGTTTCTAGAAAATTATTTTGGAAATTCTCAATAATTTTGATCTTAATTAAAAGTGGAGAAATCAATCGGATTGATTCCTCTCTCCCACTTACCAACCAGTCAGTTGTAGGACAGGCCAAACAGCATTATTTATTTTACGTGACCATTTTATGATATTTATGTAACATTTATTTTACGTGAAGATCTTGCAATATCGACATGGAGGAAACAGATCTGTCAGATCAAAGAAATAATCATCATACATACTGACTGTGCTCGACTCTGATGGTAATCGGTGCTCTACGCATCGTACACCGTTAATAAAACATTTTTATTTACCCAATCCGAATTATGACTTTTTTACAAGAAGTAACATAAAAATCTAATTTAAATCATATTATATTGTATCATTTATACATATTAGATTCTAATGCTACTTTTAATTCTTAAAAAAAAATCTGTAGTTGCAAATTGAATATAGCACATTATTCGTTTTCACTATGTAGTATGTAAATCTATTTTATTTCTTGAAATATTTTTCTTCACTTACGATGTTTTAAGTAAATGTCAAGAGTTAGTTTTTATATCGTGATCTTGTTATGTTTGAAATGAAGTTCCGAGAAGGAAAGAAATTTTCATATCGATTTCCTATTCTAAAATACAAAATTTCAATAACAAGTTATTATATGTGAAATATTTAGGTTTTTGAAGGAGCATTGAGCTCTCGAAATTCCGACAGAGTACTAACAAATTTTAAAATAAATGCAAGAAATGTAAAATAAACAATCACAATTTCAAAAACTGAATTTGTTAAAGTCCCATTTATAGAAGTTTAAATTAACTAGATGACATATTTAATTCTCACTGTAGAAATAATGTTACAACATGAATTGTATATTCTGGAACAATACCAAAACTAAATTTGATTTCGAGTTCTTATCTTGCAGAAGGATAAGAAATTTAATCACTTTACGAAAGAAATTGCATAATAATAGGAATTATGTTCCTCGATTCCAAAATCGCAGATTTCTAATAAAAATTTAAAGATCTGGTCTATCAGTTATATATTTATAATTGCTCTTTAAAAAAGCAGCGACATATTAAGAAATTTTTAAAATGGAATTGTTACAATATCTATTTATTAATAAATAATACATTTTATTAAATTTTATTAATACATGTTATTAAATGTTATGTAATTTTAGAAAGACTCAGTTTCTGTGATAGAGAGTATTCATGTTAATTTACAGATTTGCAATATAAATGATAAAACAATAACTAAGATATATGGAAGAGCTAATCAACTGTTTCTAAAATAAAACAATGTATATATGCAGTGACAAATATATGTGATATGTGTAAGCGAGTATGCTATAGTATTTATATTTAAGGATAGTATTTCCTAATCTGTATCTAAATACAGTATACTCCTTAATATCACTGTCCCTGTTTTGTTTTTCCAAAGATCTGGCTATGAAATAAAAGTAAGAGCTATTGGACGGGAAGTGGAGATTCCCCCTTCTTATTCGGAAAGGCACATTTCCAATGTTTCAGTTACAACTTCAATGCGTTAGTTCCATTTGATTAAGTTCTGTGGGTATAAGATGAAAAAAATAAATGAAAACGTACCACGAAAACGTACCAATATTATTATTTAAGATAAGAAAACATTTAAATAAAGCTGTTGGAGCATTCACAATATATACAGGATACAAATGCATGGTCAAATTGTAATTGTAATTTATCTATTTTGGATACGTCATTCATAGATAGAATTATGTATTAGGTCATTTTGGTAATAAAAATTGATACTATTAAGAAAATTTAATGTTAGTCTAAGTGAAAATATAATGTAAAATGACTTGTGAAGCTGAAAAAGAAGAAAATAAAATAAAAATAAATAAATATACAACATATTTATAATGCATGTAGATTACAAAAAGATGCAATATAAGAGTTTTAAATACTTTACAGTAAATGTACTTTTACGAATATGTATACATGAGCCAAAATAATTTTTGTAGGAAAGATTCAAACAAAAAATCATTTCTATATATATATATATATATATATATATATTATAATAATACTAATTTATTATAATAATATTAATATTGTTATACTAATTGGTACTACTAATATTGGAATACTAAATTGTCATGGAATATTCTATTGTTTTGACTAATTATTTTGACTATTACTAACTATTATTGATAACTATTAATTTGGTTATAAGAATATTTATTTGTTAAACAAAATTCAAGGTAAACTTTATAAAAATATATCAACTTTTAAGAATTATTTATATTTCCAAACATTCCAGTTCTTATTTATTTATATTCCACTTATATTTTTAGCATCACTTATGATATTTTGAAGATAAATTACTTAATTTCATTGCAATCTATTAAAAAGTATATGTATTACTCTCGAAAAAATGTCTTTAATATTCAATTACTGTTATTTACAACTTATATTTTAACCAAATTTCAATGAATGGGTTGCTTTGATATTATCTTAAAAATAAAAAAAACAGTAACTGTTTTATTCTGATTTTGCATTTTAAAATAAAACTCCTGAAAAGGATTTTTCTCATTGTTGCTTACTTTCATAAAGGGTGTTATTGATAAAGTTCCCCTGATAACTCATTACAGAGCACGAAATAAACTAAAAAAAATTTAAAAAAGAAAAATAAATGCTTTTGATGCAGGATGTCAAAAGAAGTATTTTTTTTTTAAAGTAACATGGAAGGTAGATGATGAAAAGCCTTAAGCAAATTGCTTGCATAGAAAATTTTTGATTTAAAATATTTTGAATGATTCTAAGATTATATTAAGTTTGCCATTTTTAGTTTACACATGAAAAATATTATAGAAAAAAGGATCAGTAATATAAAACTTTGCTTGAAATATTCTGTTTTCTCAGGTTATAAACTTTTGGTACATAAATAAAAACTGCAAAACTGCGTTCTATTTATAATATAAAAAATGTGTTCCTGTAACCTTTTATGATTTAACTTAATTCAATATTTACAAAATGTATAATTGCGTGACTATTTCATACTTCATTTGAATCAAACCTTATTATTGTTTTAAACATATGAAACGCTTTCCTGCCTTCAAGTATTTACAGAATAAAATTAATGAACCTGAGTAACAAACGCACATTTATTGAGTTATTTTCATTTCGTAAGGTTAGTAGTATTTTCACTATTAAATCATAGCATTTAAAGTAAAGAGCTAATTCATTTTTTAGAAAAAAAACACAGAAATTTATCTCCGCATTGCAAATTATGTTTACATTTTACAGCATTTATAATTTTCTTGAAGCATATGTTATTTGCGAAATTTGTGTGTCACTGATTTTAACTACAAATTAAGATCAAAATGTTAAGAACAAATTTTATCTTTACATATTTACAGCTGAAATAGCTGTCACGAACATATTAAGTGCAAAATATTCTGTCATCGAAATTCACAAAGATTGTGCTGCAATTTTCTACGTTTTTTTGTTTTTTTGTTTGTTTGTTTGTTTGTTTTTTTAACTTTCTTAAATATAAAATCGAAGAAAGTATTGTAGTAGAAATTTTTACCGACTTCCGTTTTTCGACGGATTTACACATTTTATGGCTCAGTTCTTCCAAAAAACATGTTTTTACAAAATGTCTATCTGTCCGCGTTTATGTCCTATTTGTATAATCGAAAAGTGTATGAAGTTATGAATAGAAGAGAACCAAATTTCATTTATATATTTTTGACTGTGGCCTCCAGGTCCTAGTTGAATTTGGGGATATTCCGTCGCGTCGGAAGAGGGACTGTGATAGCTCCGTAAAGATTTCAAATTCAAAAAGATATTAAAAAAAAAAAATTAGAAATCCTAAAAGTTGTTTCCCGTTAAATGTTCGGCCTTGATTCGAGGATTCTGGATAAGTTTTGTTTTGCCTCTATCTAATAAAACAACTGAGATATAGCAGTTAGGTGGAAGACATTTTGAAGCAAGACAGCAAGATTCTTCCATGAACGGGTTTAATTTATGAGTTTTAGTGAACATACTTTCTGGCAAATTTTCTTTTATTGTTGTCATCATTACAAGTGCTTAACACTATTTTTTCATATTTGCCAGCGTCGAATTCTCGCCAAGCTTGGCTATCCTTTGCAACATATCACTAAGTTTTGCGACAAGAGTAGGTTGCCGTAAATGAAGCCAACTTGGCTATAGCTGAATAATTTGGGGATATTAGCATTCAAATTCTATATTGACGAGAACTGAGATTGAATCTTTTGTAATCAGGCTCCATGTATTTTAGCTTTGTGTTTTCCAGTAAAATTAGCTAAAATCTTAAAACCAAGGAATAGGGATGCTATCCTTTCTTACCAGCAAAGGCCAGAAGGATAGTTTTTATTTGTGTTGTATTCACAAGCTGCTGGCGCACAACTGAATGACGAAAAATATTGATTTTATTGGCGATGTGATAGCAAATTTTGAAGTATTAACATGTATGAAATAGAAGAAAGTTTTGAGATTGTCTTATCCGACTAGTTTTTTTCTTACAGTGCTTGTTAAAGAAAATATTTGAGTGTTGAAGAATACTAGCTAAGTAACTTTTAATCAGAAAATACCTCCTAAAATCATTTATATACATATTTTTTACGCTAACAGAGGACCCTAAGAGCATACTATTAAGGCGATGCGTTGTTCTGAAATGGTAATGTGTTATATTTACTCCTGCCAGTGATTTTGAAAAATAATTTGATGGTATACGTATTATCTTATGTCTAAGTGACGAAAGCCTTTTTAATAAAAAGTTTTACAGTTCATTTTAATGTGAATTAATTGATTATAGGAGTACACTTCTTTAAACGTGAAGTCAGTGAGGGTACGTTTTGTTAGTTTCTGTTTACTATAATTAAAACGAAACAATCGGTAAAAAAACTAATAATAAACGCATCATAATAAGTAAACGCGTACACGCCAAATAAGGTTAGCAAATATCACTTTACCATGCAGTTTCTTTGAGTGAATTGTTGCGGTTGAAAGTAAATAAGTAAAGAAAGAGAAAATGCTAACAAAACATATTTAAATGCAGTGGTGGAAAAGATGAGAAGCAGTGGGCCGATTGTCACTACTAAACTTTTCTAGTACTATGGGGTTCTGCCCCCCACGAGCTAAGATCGCCAACTCCCGTTTATACAGCACAGGGTCGAAAAATTCGCTATATTGCTTTTTTTTAAATAAGATTGTAGAAGATTGAATTACAATTAACCGACACATGGCAATCTTTTGTAATCGAGTCCCATTCATTTCCTTTTGACAGGGAGAATTTAAGAGCGAATCAACTGCTGTCGCAACAACTAGCAGCGTTTTTTGTGATTAAATATGAGCGAGTAATTAAACATTTCAAAATCCGCTTGTATAAAATAGCTAAGTAAACAATCTCGCCGCTTCACAGAATTTTCTAATGACGCTGTAAGAAAATTGTTTTAAATGTATAGTTTTCAGTATGACCAAAGTTTTCTTTCTCTTTAATATTCAGTGCAAATATATTTTTAAATTGAAAGGAAATATTGGTATTTGCGTAGTTTTAAAAATTGCAATTATAGGTAATAAGACTTTTTTGAAATAAATAAATAACTCGTTTAAATATATTTTTAAATTGAAACTGTTTGGAAATAGTATTTGGACATTTTAAAAAAGCGGTATTTTTCCACATTTACTGCTTTTAAAATTCAATAATTTAATTATTATTTGAATGGTTTATTTCTCTTTTTATTATTCTCGCATAAGTACAATTTTATGACGTAATTCTCCCCATTTATTGTTTTTACACGTGATCACTTAATTATTATTTTAAAGTTTTATTTCTGTTTTTAAAGGTCACGAGAAAATACACTGCACATTGCAAGCTTGTCAAGTACGTCCCTACAAAATATGGTTAAATAATTACGCATAGTTTTTGTTCCTATAAAACTTTTTTAACGGAACTATTTTCACCAATTTCAACGTTGCATAGCTCTTAAAATGATTCTTGTTTTAAAATCTGTCAGCTTCAGCGTGTTTATCAAACATTTCTGTATAGTCCCACCATTTTTTCATATTTTTATCTGTAATAGTTTTCTTAATATTAGCCAAGAAAGAGTTCAGGTCACAAGAAAAAAATATTTACAGCTGTAGCAACGTTAGTTATTTCTTTTGGAATAGAGATAATTTTCGCCTTACTAAATCTCAGAAATTCTGTCATAAAAAAAAATAATAATTCAATTTAGTGGTGACAATTGGCACACTGCTGCACACTTTTTCCAGCAATGTTAAATGTGCAAATAACATATCAGGAATAGGATTGTTTCATAATCAGTATTTTGTCTGGTGAAAACAGAGAACGATGATCTGGCTTTTGATAGAGTACACTCGCATTTCGTTGAAACACGCTGTTCGATAAAAAAATCCAGTTATAAAAAATTAACGCAAGAGCATATCAGCAAATAAGCATACAGACTGTGAAATTGAATTTTTTTTAGGAAGATAACACTAATATTATAAAGAAGTAACGTTTGTTTGTAGGGGGTAATCTCTACAACTACCGAACAGATTTCAAAAGTGATAGTGGCAAATTGATGGTGACAATCTCTGCTCCAACATAGGCTATATTTTATACGGTGCCATTAGCCCCAGGTGGGTTCAGGAGTGAAAAACTTTCTAATATTGTGATTTTTTTAAACTGTAGGAGCAAGAAACTTGAAATTTGGCATGGTAGATTCTTACAAGATGTAAATGCTTTCTAAAAAAAAATTAGAAATTCTGTTACGTTAGAGACATAAATTCATCCACAGAACAGTTTTTAAAAATTTAGAAATTTTAATGTGTGCACGAACAAAAAAGTTCTAAAATTGCAATTTCTGTGATATAGTTATTACAGAAATTTTCTTAACGAGAAGATTGGAATTTGGCATGATGCTTACTTTTAAAATGTAAATACTCGCTGAGAACTGTTTCTAAAAATTTGTAAATTTCAAATGAAAAATGAAATGAGCGAAAAATCTTCAAAATATGTTCTAAGTTACCATTAATTTAGAATACTCAAAATGTGGATTAATCATTAAATTTTCCTCTAATGAAAATTGGCCCAGGAATACTCCTTGGCATTTTTCAACAATTGCCCGAGTAAAGCCGAGGGTTTTGCTAGTAAAATATATTTATTGTTTTTTGTTTAAATAGTATTGTTTGTTGTTTGTATCTTTTATTATGTATTCCAATTATGTACTGTTTTTAGATTTTGTGATACTACCTTTTAATACGGAAAAATAATTAATAGTTCTTCATAAAAATTTCCATTGAGTGTAATACTTTTGTTAAACATAAAATATATAAATAAATAAAAAGTGCTACAAATAATATTTTAAGAGATTATCGTTCTCGCTTTTTTATATATTTGTTCTGTATATTTCAAACAATCAAATTATTTTCTTTCTCATTTATAATTCTTTGAAAATAAGTGCGTTTTGCAAGTCAAACATTTCTAACTCAAACAAACTCTTTCTTTATTTTCGTTTTATAATTTTTTTTCCTTTTATTAATTTTGTAGTTTAAAAATGTCTCGCTTTTGCAACATTTTTTAAATTTGTATTTTCTTCGAGAAATTGTTTACACGAATTCCTAAATGCTTTGTGCAAACATTTTATTTTGTATAAGAATGCATCTTCTTTTAAATAAAAATATTTTCTAAAGAAACATGCATATTTGTTTATCGGAACTATTCATTAAATAAACTTATACTGTTTACTCAAAAGACTCCAAAGAACGAAAAACTATTATTTTATTCTATTTAAAATAAACAAATATATATACTATATAGTAAAGTAAACTTTGATAAATGAAATAGTGCTAACATGCAGATACATTGCTAGAATGATGTATTACTTTAAAATATATAAAAACTTACATTAAAAATATTACATTTAAAGCAAATCTCTGCCGTTTCGACCTACATCTGAGATAATCATTAGGATAAAATCAATCACAAGATGTTTTTGACTGCGCAGTTGTCTAGATATCCAAGACTCGAACACTTTGCGAATTAGCTTTAACTTAATAAAACTGTATACAATCTATCAACATAAACTATCACCAATTGTCAAACCAGATGAATAATCCGAGAAATCTAAATTATAATTAAAAGCCGTAAAAAGCCAATCTAAAAGAAACTTTTATACTAGAAAATCTTTATTTTCAAATTGATAAGTACAAAAAATCCTCATTTATTGAAATAAAAAGTACTTAAACATTTTTAAACAGTAAATTATTTTATTAAAACAGTTTCGTTCTTAACTGTTTTGAAAATTAGATCTTTTACATCTAACATTTAAATTTCCGGTCTGCATACTAATTCGAAATAAGTTATTTAAAAATATATACCAATGATTTTATATCTTTCTTTAATTAACATAATTGTATATAAATTCAAATGTAAGGTATATTGATATGGAGGTGCCTATGGATGAATGTCAAAAATGTCTATGGATTTATTTCGTGGCTCGTTTAGTATCTATACCTTGTAAAGTTTTGATTTTTTTTCTTCAACTGAATCGATCTTTGAATTTACGTTCCCACTTGATGGTTGTCGCTTGTTGTCATTATAGTGGCTACTAAAAGAGTCCCCCTATTTCAAACAAAATAATGCATATGTACTTTTTTGAATAATCTAGCCGTGTTATGATTTAATACTCATACATAGATTTTTTATCAATCATCTGATTTCAATTTATTATTTGTTTTTTTTTTCGGATTATGTTCCCGATTTCACATTTGTTCCATTTTTCCAATGTGTGACTTACCATTATTTTAAAATAATTGGTGTCATTTCTTTTTTATATAAAATAATTATTATTTAATTAATAACTAATAACATAAAGTATTTTAGTCACATTATTTCTAAGATTTGTTGCGGGTTTTATACGTTAAAGGTTTTGACTATTGTATTTGTCACTGTATCATATAAATGTAAAATAATGTACATAGCAACTATAATTAAGAAAATAAGATTGTACTTATATATAATAGATTTCTTGAAAATAAATTTTATGTATAGTTTCGAAGGCTTATACAATATTTCATAATCTATGATATTATACTGCATTTCCGGGAACTTATCTCTTTCAGATTGCTTCAATTCTCTTTTTTAAGAGAATTTTTTTCTTCAAAAATCCAATAGTTTTCATTTAAAATATTTATGAAGATAAATTCCATTCATTCATATGTCTTCGTAAAATATTAAAGTTTCCTATACATACATTTATTTATGACTATAAAATACGTTATCATATTTTATTATGGTGTTCCTAGACAAATCCTTGAAATAATATACAAAATCTTTAGCTATCAACGATCATAATTTGTCTGAGTGCATTTAGGTTTTTAAATAAAATTCTACAACAATTTAGAAAAGTTTAAATAGTTTTCTAAGATTTTTCATTACTCGAACTCCGCTTGTGTATTTGTAATATAATTGAATATGCTTAAATTTATATTAAACATCGATTAAAATTGAAATAACTCTCAAAGTCTTTGAATGTTTACAAATAAACTAATTTTGTTAAATTTGGATTAATTACTATACGTCTGAAAGACATTACACTTTTGTTACTTTAAACTATAAACTAGTCGGATGTGCATATCCCAAAACTTTATTCTATCTCATGCATATTAATACTTGAAAAAAATAGTTTTTTTTTTTAATTATGCATTTTAGAATGAAAAAAAAGCATCATAGCTGCACCACCTGTTATATGTATTATGCGAAAACAACATTATTTTATGTCGAGATCGAACAGAATATGAAGTTTAATGAAATTCATTTGTTGATATCGTTGAAACCGTGGAAAATGCATCGTAGCAGCGCCACATGTTGAGCGATTTACACCCAAAACTAATCAGTACCAATTTTATCAAAGTCTAACTTAATCTAAAGTTTTATTAAAATCCGTGCATTAGTTCTTGAAAAAGATCGCTCACAAAATCATTGTCACATACAGACGCACACAAAGACATACTTACAGACATTTTCTAAAAACAGTCAAATCTTTTCAGAACCTTTTAAAACGTATAAATCCGTAAAAACCCGGAAGTCAAATTTTTTCACAAATCCAATACTTTCTTTTTGTAAAGATAGAAGAAAGTAAAAATTGTGTCCTTTATATAGTAGTAATTTAACATAGAAATAACTTGATATAAATATTTATCATATATTAGATTTTGAAAACTATAATTCTACCATTTTGTGTATTCAAAGTATCAGTACATCGCAAACATCCAAGTATAAACTTTGAGGAGAGATAGGAAATATCGATTTGAACCATATTCAGATACGCCCGAATAACTAAAATTTAATAATGTAGGGAAAGCTAGGGTAAAACATGGTGCCAAACAGTTTTCCTTTGTTGACAAAAGTCTAGAAGTGTGGAAAAATCGGATCTCCCACAAAAGTGTTTGAGGACACACAAAAGTGTTTGAGGACACACAAAAGTGTTTCGGGCTATTGAAAATCCACACCTGTTGCCATAAGAAAATTTTTCTCTACTTGTGAAAAAAAACCATCTACTGCTATCTGAAACAGTTCCGAAATTTGCTGGTAGGGTAAACCAGGTACTAATCAGAAATTAAATTTTTACACTTCCAGCAACAAAAAGCTTTATTGTAATAAATTTTGAATCAAACTTTAAAGCATATATTCATTTTTTACGGTCAGCATCTGCTTTTTTTCAGGTGTTTAAGCAACATTTAATATTGTCATGAAATGGCTTTCTGAGCTCTTACTTTCTCGTATTCAGTGCAATTCTCATGTACCCATTCTTTTCAGATTGAACATTATATCCATAATTCACCATCTGTTGAGTGAAGGATTGGATTCGTTCATTGAAGAATTCAATGCAAAAACATGAGCAACCGGTTTTGCCCCAGTAGACGATCAAAACTCAACATGGTATATTTCCTGTATAGCTGGACGTACACGCTTCTACTTGACATCAAAATATAGTATGAAACCTATAGAAAAAACAATGGTGTAATTACATAAATCGATCCGTCAGAGCTAGAAAGATGGCAAAAAATTAAAACTTTGAGGTTTATTTCTTTTTAATAGCAGTGAACGGACACAAAGATTAACTGGCTTCAAATGTCGAAGACACATTACTAGGGGACGGTAAGGTATGTAGTTAAGACGGGTGTTGTCCACAGTGCAGCACCCATTAGCTAGAAAACAGGGTACTTAGTTTCACTCGCATACCCGGTTTTACCCAACTCTCGCATACAAGGCAGACATTAGAGTGCATGTAATATAACGTCCACGTAGCCTTGATTTTCACTCTATTTATATAGCATCGATTTATAAGTGTTGTGGCTCCACAATAGCTACAAACGTCATGTTCTTTTGAAAAAGATCTTTCCACCAAAATTGCTAAATTTCTCGAAAGCCCTATTATATTTGAAAACATTCAATAATCAACGACAATCCATGTTGTACCCAAGAGAGACACTCAAAATAATTTCAAATCTCAAAACCTCTTGCAAAACCATACATTCTATAAGTTGTCCTACAGTTAAATTTCATAAATTATGTGTTCGACATTCTATTCTGTATTGTGCTTTTAATAAGACTTTCATCTATTTTATCTTTTAATGGTGATGCGTATTGCTATTTCTCATTGTTGGATTCACTTGCTAATAGTATGAATGCGCAAAGAGACCCTTAATTGTATAATAATTTTGTTTCGTTGCATTTATAATTAATTTAAAGTATTTAGAATTTGTTTTTCGTAAGAGTCATAATTTTAGCAAGAGTTTTTATTAAATAGGTATGATCTGTTTTATATGTATTGGTATGATAACTATATGTAATTAATAGTGCTAGGACATAATTGGAGTTAATCACTCGAATATTTCGATTATTACTTATTGTTTAAATAATTCGATTACAGAGCTATAACTCAAAACTATCATTCGGCCGATTTTCTTTCTAGGATGTTGAAAGTCCCTCCCTTCCTTTTCTCTTATAAAATATTTGATTCCTTTGTGCATGCTCGGGTCATTCCACGAGATTATATATCGTTTGGGGAAAATCGCTTGTTTCTCTGTATATCCGATTTAAAAAATGCATTCTTTTGTGCATGATCGTGTTATTTTACTGCATTATTATACATCTATATCCGAATGAAGACATGTTTCTTTTTCTGCAAGCTTTAGTTTTTTCATTCGATTATACCTCGTCTTTTCAAACATGCTAGTTTGCGTATCTGAGTGATTTACTACGATTTTTTCTTGAAAAAGAAAAATCACTCATTTGCCTAGTAATCGGCGGTTATTTCTGCAAAGCATAAATAACTCTTCTACGATTAAATGAATTTGAGGGTATTTTGTAATAAGCAATTTTATCTCAAATGTCTCGTTGTGTTTTAATCATATTTTCTCTGCTTTAGTATTTTTAGACACATTTTCTCAAGTCGTGTAATGCATAAAGTTAATGTTCATAGGTTTGCAATCAAAAATATTAATAATTTATTATTTTAATGCACGCCTATGAGTTGTTTCAATATATGTGTATCGTTTTGGCAGGTCAAATATTTTTTTATGAATTTTATTGGTAAACATGGTTACATCAACAAAACTTTTTTATTAGATTATGCAGTTAATTTAACAATATAAAAAAGGGAACTTCCACTATAAAAAAAATTCTATCAGTTTACAATCGTAAGTTTTACAATCGTAAGCATTGTTTTTAAGTTTTATAATCGTAAATATTATTTTTTAGTTTATAATCGTAAGCATTGTTTTTAAGTTTCTGTAAGTATGTTTACCTTTACTTTTAAAAAGTCAACATGCATTATTTCCTTTCGTTGATAAAGCATTGTTACCAAAAGTCATTGGACACTTCGATTATGGAAGATTCCCCAATTTAAGTGTATATTCATTAAGTTGTCGTTGAATAGATTTTTTTTATTTGTCTTTCTTTCTTTTTCAGTGATCTGTACTTAAAAAGTAAAAATAGAACCATAATAAGAGCACTCGTGTGTCTGTGTAAGTATCAGAGTCATTTTTCTCGAAAACTATAGAACGTGGAAATTTCAAACTTGGTAGCCATATAAAGACTACTGACCTACATACTTAAAAAATATTAGCCATTCTCCAATATCATTAGGAAAAATTTAGAGGGATGATTAATTTACTTAAAAAATAAATGTATATATATATACATATATGTTGGGTTGCCTTCAAAAGATCTCGTAACACCGAACTAAGAAATATATCTGTTTTAATTTTAAGTATTTCATTTTCAGAGATGTCGTTAAAACTGTATTCCAAAAATATGTCTCCCCCTCCATTTTTCTTAAAATACTTCAATATTTTTTAATAGCGTTTAAGTTTAGCTTTAGTTTTAATGCAATAAAATGGTTTTTTTAAATGTAAAAGTATGTTTTCTTCCAAAATTTGATTTGCATATATTGTGTAATTAATTAACTATTTAAAATCCTTCGCCTATTAAATTATTCGAATGTAAACAACTGGCTTATCAGAATAATTAGAATATGCCGAGCGCCAAATAATAGAGAATACTAGAGCCATTTTGTTAAACACAGAAATTTTCTTTAAATCGCCACTTATCTACTTCTATGTATTTTCATTGTAAATTGTTTTCGGTTAAAATCATTTTCATATGCACTCAAATATCCAGGGCTATTCTTATAAAATACTTTATTTTCACTATTTCGTTTATCGTTAATGTTTATCATCGTAAAGTTACTACATGTTTAAAATATAAAAGAAGTTACTATATTACGGAGTTATTATTTTTATTTTAGTTATTTAGAACTAAAATGTTGCTTTTAGTCAGTATGGCGTTCAGATGACATGCATTTTATATTCATAACATTTTGTAATTATTCTCAAAATTTTTTATTGTTGTTGGAACCATTTAAATAATAATGTCCTTGGTTTTATCGATTGTTTATAATTTTAGCTGCACATTTTTATGTTATACGATAATGTTGTGACACGTCTTTGAATTTTATACCATTTAAATGTTAAATTAAAAATATTTACACAAAAAAATATTTGCTTTTTTTGTGTTTCATTATGAATGGAAAATCATTTAATTTCCATTACAGAAAAAGTTTCAAGGGCATATGAATAAACTTTTAAAAACGCATTGCAGAATTCAATCATTCATTCTACACAGTACATGGATATCGATTTTGCACTTTCAACGTAATGCCATTAATCAAGCCAAACTGGTAACAAACAGCGCTGTTATCGTAAAGTGTAAATCAAAGTGTTTCTTTATTAAATTATCGTAATTGTATCAAAATTAATTATCCTTCCCTGAACATGTCATGACCTGTTCTCATAAATAACATTAATATATCATTTCTATTTCCTGTTCAAGCGCAAAGTTATTTTTTAGTTTTTCAGTTACCACAATGCATTTTTAAAAGATTCCAATATATTATTCAGTGACTGATGGAACTAATGAAATGCGAATGTTTTCAGGAAGTGGATGTTATCAACAAACAAACAAAAAAAAATCATAGCGTTCTTCTCATATCATTTTATGTTTCATTGCGATTCCTTTTTTTATTATTATTATTAATTTGAAACAATATAAGTGTAGTGATTGACCATACCCGTTTCACCAGATAATGCAGTTTTATTCGTATTTTTACCAGGCTGATATGGCTTTTTTGAGTTTTATTTTTTAGATTGTTTCTACTGAAATTAACTACCATTAATTTTATTTAACTGAAAAATAAATTTAGAAATGTTCGGTTTAGATATCGACATATTATAATACAATTGCGTTTAAATGATAAAAAAGAAGTAGAAAAATTTCATATAATGTATCTTGATATTTTAAATTACGTAACTGATGCTATTAATCACACGAGTGATAACGTAAATATATATATATTAATTTGAACATTGGAATACTAAGCTTATTTTTACATATTTCTAATAGCGGGTGTTCTACACATGCGAAAAGGCTTATACAAAAGAAAAAGTATAATTTTAGAAGAATTAAGAAATTTTAAAGAAGTTCTAACAAGTTCAAAGGAACGAAAATTTAAATTATTTTTTTTATGTTTCAAGATAGCAAAAAATATTCCATAAGATATAGTGTTGTACTGATGTACTATTTGTCATTGTAAATTTTAATCACAGTGTATTTCATGATATATTCTGCTTGAACATCATATGGTATTTAATAAATTAACAAACAATATAAATGTTTTGGACAATTTTTTATAACTTATAAAATATTCCATCTATGAATAATGAAAACACACATTAAATTATCAACATACATTATTATAAATCACACAACTTCGTTACCACACAGTAAATATATGATAAATAATAATTCTTTATTACATTTATATTTTTTTCCATGAAGAATATGACTATTCCTCTTTACGCTTTTTCAAGTTACAAAATTATTTCTTTCGTTAGTTCTATAGTTGGTAACGTATACTTTATAGAACCTTATATAATAGATAATGTTTGTGATAACTATTATTTAACACAAAATTTCTCGCATGTCATTACATAATATTGTTTTGTAAATTTATAAAAATTTTCATAGTTTCGTGCTTATTAATTTTTCTATACTCCTTTGTTATAGATTTATCCCCTTAGATTGTGAAATTGTCATGAATGAAACTATTGATTTTTCATTCGTGCCAGAACGTCTGGGTATATACGTATTTTTGGAAAATGATATATTTTATGCTTTCTAGCAATTTGTTGCATTGTTTGAAACTAAGATACCAACCTTCGATTTTTCCGTACATCATTCGTTTCTTCAGAGAGAGAAACAGGTCATTAAAGATTTAGAAAAGGATCAATAATCGTGATAGAATTATCATTGTGTCACACACAAATTCTTTTCTGATTTACGATTATGTTTCAACCTGAAGTACAGAATACAATACAATGCAACGACCATTAATCACAAATTCTCAATTAGGCTCTTATACGTCTCTGTAATATTTATCTAAAGCAGACGTTATTACGGTAGTAATTTTATTAGAAGACTATGTTAAATATTTGTTTAAACACTTTAAAAAAAGACAGATGTATCTTAATCTAAGATAATATAATCGGGGTTTTAACGCTTGGTAGTATATATTACATACAACTTAAAATTATAATTAATACATAAAATGAAAGAGCAACTCAAACAGTTTTACCTACAAGCTTACAAGTGTTCAATGTGAACACCTTTCGTCACATAGCACACAGCACACATGAAGTCGATAGCTCAGTTCTTCCCAAACGTTAATTAGTGTTTGTGGGGTAATTGTTGCAACAGCTGCCTCAATCCTGTTTCTTAGGTTGCGTAGGTCAGCTGGTAGTGGAGGCACATACACTCGATCCTTTATGAACCCCAACAAGTAGAAATCACAAGGCGTCACAAGATCGGGTGGGCATAGGGTTGCGTTTGGGAAGAACTGAGCTATCGAGTTGATGTTTCCCGTGTGACGAAAGGTGTTCAAATTGAACACTTGTAAGCTTGTATGTAAAACTGTTTGAGTTGCTCTTTCATTTTATGTATTAAGTATAATTTTAAGTTTTTAATAATAGATACAACAAAGCGTTAAAACCCCAATATTCATTTAGAAACACCCTGTATTATATTCACGAACGAAAATATACAATATTCTCTTACGAGTTACTAACGATTACGAAAAGCGTTCATTGTGTTTAACCCGGGAGAACTCGCTGCGTGAGATTTTCTCTCGTCATCATACTTTTTTTTGTCCCAGCTGCACTAAGACTTTTATTCAAACCCTTTTTTTTATTTTAAATTAAATTTTAGAAACTTTTTTTAAATCATTTTATATATTTTTTGTGAATAAAGTATTAAGACAAACAAAAAATGCTGATATTAAACGAATGTGTAAGGTAAAAGTGAAGGCAATTGGGCACCGCGAGAAAACTTCTCACGAGCGAGTTCTGGTGTGACAAGAGATCTAGCGAGTTCTCGCGGGTTAAAAACCTCAAAAACCTCAAAAACTAATATATTTTCTAGACTTTGAGAAGCATTTATAAAAACAAAATTTCTTTTGCCGCGACAGATTTTCGGAAACGTTTCTGAGTAGTTTTTATACTATATTAATCAGTTTTCTCAACCCGAAATATAGGTTTCCCAAATGTTATCAATTCTCAAATAAGCATTTCCATGCTTAACAAAAAATGTTTTACAGACAAACATGATAAATTTATAGCATTAGCATTTACATTAAGCTTAATATTAATTTGTTACTCTTTCATGGAAAAATTCAATTACACAGCTTAAAATATTTCATTGAGAATTAATAGCCTTCTAAATACCGATATTCCGGTTTCGGAAAACGGATTAACACACTATAAAAACTACTCGAAACATTTCCTTAAATCAGTGGCAAACTTTGTTTTTAAAACTGATTATTTAAATCAAGAAAATAGACGGATTTTAGAGGTTTCTAATCATAAAGTACGGTTTTCGGAATCATGGGTAACTCGGAAAATGGTATTGCATATTTTCATTTGTGGTTGTATTGTATATTCGTAGATTAAGAAAGATTTGTCTTTTTTTAACAGTAAATGTAAAAAAATAAGTTCATATTTTCGAAACACTACAGTCATCAAAATTTTCTGTATTCTTCCTTCTTAACGGGAAGAATTTTAGTTTAATTAATCCGATCGATTAATGTCTTGAGCACTCTACCAGGCCCTGAAATTGCGAAAATTGTGACATATAATGTAAAAACAGAAGTTCATAATTTAGAAACACTGTAGTCATCAAAATTTTCTTTAATCTTCCTTCGAACGGAAAGAATTCCAGGTTAATTACTCAGGTCGATTAATGTCTTGAGCGGAAAGTCTATCAGGCTCTGAAATTGAGAAAATTGATAGCAAATTGTGATAACTCATGAAATCAATTTCAATTACTTTTGCTCCTTATTCCAAAATGCAATACTTATTTGAATTTGCTTCTTTATCTTTCATACGATTGAAATAAAAAGAACTAGTCGTTGGAGGCTACCGTAATACTTTCCCATCATGCATATGCATAATCTAATATATGAAAATAAAACATGTGTAAACTATTTATAAAATGCGTTGCAATTCGAATAAAATCGTGGTTTGATGACGTTATAAACTTTGCGTAATAACTGAATTGCATAAAAGAAACATCTTTATAACTCCAAAAATGATAATCATACTAACTAACAGTTGACTGCGTCGGATACAGCATCTCATTTTCAATTAAAATATATCTTTGAATTGAAATTTGAATAAAATACAGTGTCATGAAAAATCGAAGAGTGTGGTAAGTATGATTACAAATATCTCGGCAACTAATTAACCGATCGACTTCATTCTCTATGCAAAATTTATGTTTTTTTATTGTCTTTTATATTCACTCTTTTAAATAAACAATTTCGAAAATATTTATATACCTTTTATCAGAACGAATATTTCGAGAGTCCGAATACAATAGTTCCGGATTATCGATGTTACTGAAATTCAATAGGCTTCTTCCTATTATTACATACTAAGAACATACCAAATTTCAATTATCTATCTCAATTTGTTCGGGAGATAGAACGTTTACAGACACACAGACAGACGGACGGCAATTTTGTTTCTTCTAAAAATATGTTTTACGGAATCTCCAGTGTCTGAAACGTGTAAATCCATATTTTTTTTTTTCAATTTTAAAAACGATCACAATACTTACCCTATACTACGTATGATGGGTAAGTAAAAGGATAAATCCATAAATGTTTTCAGGCCAATATAAACCGTTGAAATAATCAGAATTTATAGAACATTTTATCACATTTACGACCTTTATTTCACAATTATGACTCAGTATAGAAATAATTTCTTGAGTTGTTGATGGGCTTACGCTTAGATAGATAGTTTGCAAATGTCGGTATAAATGGGCCGCAAAAACATAGTACATGATAATGGAAGAATTTATTTCACTGCATAGAAAGACTGTAATAAGAATCTCATCCATCGCACTGTAAGGAAAAATCAGAAATTTGTTTTCCGTTTAATAGAAAGAACAAATTTTGATGACTTTTGAATTTCGAAATTATGAACATTACAATTACACGATACGTCACAATTTGCTATCAATTTTCGTATTTTCAGATCGTGGTAGAGCGCTCAAGACGTTAATCGATTGACTTGTTTTTTTTTCGTTAAATAGAAAGTAAACAAGATGGAAATTGTACGTAAATTGTTACAAATGAGGTACGTTTGTACTATAAATAGTTGTATAAATATTCACATGTTGTTGCAATAGTTACAAACAGTTACGATTCTATTACTTTAAAATTATACTATGTGCAAATATCTAATACAAGACAATGTAAAAATATTATCGTTGTTATTTCAGTGAAATGAATTATATCGTCTGCAAATAACATAACATTACTTCGCTAAATTTTGCTTGGCTTATAAGGAAAGGGCAGCTGACATCATTGCTTGTCATGTTGCTTGTATAGCAAGAAACACCTATTATTTCTTTATGGCTCCTACTATACACATGAGTACGGTCGATTATGTCGCTACGTCGATTCCTGGAATGATCGCTACGACAATCACTAGGCTATATCGCCAAGCTTTGCGAACGATTACCTCCAGGGTTTAATATTTTAAACGTTCTCGACAAATGAATCTATTTAATGTTTACTTGCAGAGATCGACAATTTGAACTGCCAACGTATATTCAACTGCAGTTATTGCAGAATATATACGTAATTGAACGTAAGTCATCACATTAATTTATTCAAACATTAATTAAACATTCTCAAAAATTAATTTATTTTGAATGATCTTTCTAAAAATGTAACTTTTATGCAGTTTTATTCGAAAAAATAATTTTGATTAAAAATGGCCGCCTGGCATATGAAACAGCGAAACGGCTATCCCGGAACTGTTGATTACAGTCAAATGATTTGCGTTTTATTATATAGATTACGTACTATAGGATTTAATAGAATGAAGAAAAATATTTAATAATATATTTGATTCAATTTTCATAAAATTTGAAATGACTCGATGTGAAATGACAAAATTGTAAAACGATTATATATTAAATTTCAAACCATTCAGTTGGGTAGTTTTTTATATGCAGACAGACGGACACACGGACGACCCAGACGATGACTATAGGTGTTACTTATATAATTACGAACACACCTAAAAAGAAAATTTTGATGACTATTGTATTTGGAAATTATGAATTTTATTTTTACTTGATACATTACAATTTTCTATCAATTTTCGTAATTTCACGGCATGGTAGAGGACTCAAGACATTAATCGATTGACCTGAAAATTGTTAGCGTTAAATAGGAAGTAGAAAAAGCAAATTTATATCACTATTGCGTTTCGAAATTATGTACATCCTTTTACATGATACGTCACAATTTGCTGGCAATTTTCGTAATTTCAGGGCCTGGTTGTGGGACCTGATTTTTTTCTGATAAATATTAAGTGAAGAGGATAATTTTAATCACTATTATATTTCGAAATTGTGAACTTTATTTTTGTTTCACTCCATCCTAATGAATATATACCCAATATCCATTTAAAATTGCTTGATTTAGAAAAAAAAAACGACGAAACTCTTTTGGATACTGAGTGGTTTAGAAATTATTAAAGCAATTATAAAAAAAAGAGAGAGAGAGAAGATTATCCCGCACTTTAATGCAATATTTAACTAGAAAAGTATGTAACGCATTACCAATATTTTTAAAGCGAATGTTTAATATAACAAGATAAAAAGTAAATTCTACAAAAGTTACAAGAAATATTTCGGAGAACAACTTTTAAATATATATTGTCTTGAATAATATATGTTTTGGAATAATGATTTTTTTTAAATATATATCTTGAGTTTTTTGAAGTTCTGCAATATTTATTCTCCAGCAGCTTTTGTCACTCGTCTAAACAATAAAAAATAATACTTGGAAGTCTCTTATTTTCAGAAATGTTCTTAAAAATGAAAAAAAGGGATAGTTAAAATCTAACTACTTGTTAAATATAAATAAAATACATTCTTAAATTTCAACTTCTATTTAAGCGCTGGATTTTTATTACAATTTGTATATATATTTGAAAGTAACATAATATTTCTTGTATTAGCCATTTCGCTGCCTGTAAACATTGATTATTCATTCCATTTAAAATTATCTTTTATTGTTCCTGATTCTTTGAAACCCTGCTACTTACAAAACATTTTTTTTTTTCATTCCCCTTTCTTTCAATTTGTAATCAGACACTTTCAACTTATAAAACACTGACAAAAATAAAATACAGAACACCTATACAGAATTAAATATTAAAGAAATTTATATTTCCTGAAAAATGTATAAAAAGAGCGTAGCATATTTTTCGTAACACTTCTCAGTCTCGATTTATTAAAATTCTTCTAAATGTAAAACATGGTGAAACTATTTAGAATTGTGTATTAATATATTCTGTTTCAAGATTCATGGGGAATTAAAATTACTTGAAATTTTAATATAACGTTTCTTCATTTATCCCCTACAGATTAGAACATACATTCTAAATTGGCGTATTTAAAATACGTGCGCATTTTGTGCATTTAACAAGTTAACACCCAGCTTCGTATAGATTGAATTGATGTATTCTGTCTTTATGTATTTATTGAAAGCTCGTGGGTATATCTCAATGTGTGTTCCTTTTACTCTTTATTCCATTAACAACCGGTATAGTCTATTTTTTATAATAAAATTTGCAATTTTAATATTGTCAGTAAGAGAAACGCTGCTTTGTCCTTCTGTGGAACTTTATATTTGGATTGTAATATCCACCAATATTAACCAAGATAACAGCTTATGCCTCCAATTCTGTCCATTGGAATGATAAAAAAGTTGCCATATTATGACTGTCCAAACTTATTGTAAGAATATATTTAATCTAACTTGAGCGTTAATAGGATAACTATTAAAATATTAATTAAGGTCATATAAAAAAAGCGAAAAACATTTGAATGCGCACAGATTTGGAATCACTTTATAACCTTGTAATAATAGTGATTCATTATCCTCATTATATCGTGCGATGAAAGGTTGGTTGGTTGGTTGATTATTGACGGCCAATTATCTACACTTGGGATATAGGCCCGGGGGGAAGTGCCCTTCGTGGGTGTCTTTCTAAGGGAACCTAACCCGTATTTACGCATGGAGAGATCCACGGCCCGAAGAAAACCACGAAAACTTCGAACGATTAGGCCGACGGGCGCGATTGGGATCGAACCCAGCACCACCCGTCTACCAGATTCGAGAGCATAACCTCTCAGCCACTGGTGGGGCCGTGCGATGAAAGGAGATTTGTACATAAACAAACTGCGTTCAATGTACAAGCAATTCGGCAAATACTCAACTCTCAACACGGAATTATTACAGTTCGTACTACTAAATGTAAGAAAACAACATAATGTAATTACTAGAACACAAAACGCTTGTAGTAGACACGCAGTTCAGTATCTAAACTTGAAGAAATTATCATGCAATTATTCTATTTAAAAAAAAATCCGAAGTATCGACGATTCTTTCATATCTTTTCATCATCACAAAGAATGGGTTGACTTTCCACAAACTCTTTTGCAGTATAGGATAAAACTATTTTGAGGTTTCATGACAGAAGATGAGTAATATATCCAAATTCTCATCTTCAAATAGACATTTTGCCCCCACAATTTGTAAGTGTTATTCGGGTTTTTTTCTATGTCTAAACATGGACTCTACCTTAAAATGTTCCAAAGTACCTGTAGTTAATAGAAGTAATTTTAAGTCTTGAATTATGGGAAGATGTATAAAAATTTTAAAAGATGGAAATGATACATTTTGTTTTACAGATAAATTAAAATATGTAGAAAAGATAAGTGTATTTCTAAGCAATTTACCTTTTTACATTAAATTTGAATATACACAATTATTCATATACTTCTACTGCGTATATAAATTTTAAATGTATGCGGTTCATTCGGAAAAAACGTTCAAATAAGTTCTATACGACAGATATGTTAAGGAATTAAAAATTAAATTAAAAATCATATGCAAATTAAATCATAAACGTTTTCTGCGTATATATTTTTTAATGGATTTGGTTCTTGCAGAAAAAGCTCTCTAATAATTTCTGATTGACTGATAGCTAAAATCGTAGGAATTAAATAGCATGTTACCAAATTATAATTAAAAATAAATTTATAAAAGTGAAATCCAATGGTCCAATATAATGTATTTTTATTTTACTTCTTTCATTCATATTAAATATATTGTATTAAGCATATTTTGTTAAGTTTTTAGCTTGAGAAAGTAAACACTTCAGAAACTTGGCTTAAAAAATGCGAACTCGCATATGTTTCTTTACGTTACGATACGAGAGCTATTAAATGCAGGGTCTCAAATTTCTTTATATTTTTTGTATTAGATAAGTATTTGTTGAATTAAGATTTACAAGTCAACAAACCACACACCTTACCACAACAAGGATTACATTCGAATATGACGACATACATCAATGTTTAATGGACATAATATATACAAATAGGAGTTTAATACATAAATATATGGATACTAAAGGATAATAACGGTTTTTTGACTATTCAATAAGCAACAAAAGAAGAGTGCACTTATGATTCTCTTCCCTGTAGATAAAGGATCAGGGTCCAAAAGCCGTGTTTTAGGCCCATGAAATAAGACTAAAATTCTATTTTATTGTACTGACGTAATTATTTCAATGTTTAATATTAGAAGGTTTATCCTGTACGATTTTTACAATATTTTTTTGCATTTTGTTCGGATTTATAAAACTTACACAAGTTCAAAATTCGTATTATTCGTAGTTTTTGATGAAAAATACGCAATTTCTCCTAATTTTACCTCAATTTTTTATATATTTTTTATTATTTTACTGTGAGCGCAGCTTTGCAACACTTTTATTATTACATATATTGTACATTTTGATGTATTTTATAATGTATGTAAAGAAGAAAGTGTTGCATCATTGCGCTCATATAAATAATTGAGATACAATTTGAAGAAATTGCGTAGTTTTCATCAAAAACTACGAATAATATGAACTTTGAGCTTGTGTAAGTTATATAAATCCGAACAAAATGCAAAAAATATTGTTGAAATCGTACAGGATAAACCTTTTAATATTAAAAGTGAAATAATTAAATCAGTATAACAAAATCGAATTTCTGTCTATTTCATGGGCCAAAAACATGGATTATGAACCGTGCTCCTTTCGTAATCTCTTAATCTTTGCGTTCCTGCATTTTCCAATCAGTCGCCGTAAAGGTCCTTTTGCTACTGATGCCATTATATTCTCATGGATGATGAACTCGTACTGATTTATGAATTTTTCCCAGCTAGTGGACTATTGCATTTAGAGGAGATGAAACTTTTTGTTTGAACGTTACATTTCATTCCCACATATTTACAAACATGAATTTAATATATTTTAAAACAATATTGCAAAAATAATGCAGTTTTACTTCACCGCAGTTATTATAGGTATGTAGTGAATATTATAAGGTCATAGAAATCTCATACAGCTTACATAATTTATATGTTTGTACAAAAACATTTACATTTATCCATACAGATGGGATTTTGTTTTGTAAATTCAAATAATGATAAAATATGTGAATGTGTGTGTGTGAGTGTTTCGCTGACGTGAATGCCAAAGTGAATGATTTAATACCTTTGTATCTTAGAGCATATAGGGGGATTATAAATCAAAAAAAAGATTTTAGATCATTTTGTATTTACGATTTTCAATTCTGTTCTTTAGCAATTTCATTATTTTCACAAAGAAAACTCAGACACATTTGTTTTCCTATAAAATTAAGCCATTTTTTCTGTTTTGCTACCAAAGTTTCAAAACAAGGAATAATAAAATTTAAATACCACTTAAATTTTAATTGGATGATTTAAACGGGGGAAATGAAAATGAAATAAAAACTTTCAAAAGCTAAAACGAAGGTGACTAAATATGACATCTTAATTATGGAAAAGCGCAAGAGAATTGCAGGTATAAAATTCTGCTTTTAATCAGTTATCCTGTTCTGATACTTATTGCTTATCCCGGATACGTGAGACGGGACAACTCATAATCAATTTAAATTTTAAAATATCTAAATCTATATATGAATCTACATTTGACAAAAGATCGTCTCTGCTAGGTAATATTTGTCCAGCATTGGCATAATTTCCTGCCAAATTCTTAAACTCTCAAAGTCTTAAATTACAGTACAAAGATCGAAATGGGAATGATTATCCATAATGAGCATTTCGACTTTGAGGGTCTTTTGGGCGTAATTAAAATTATGACATTTTTGGTGGTTCTACATATCTGCATTGTGAAATAAAAATGAAATAAATTCAAGAGAGATAAAGATATTTTTTCGTTTTTTATTACTTATTTATGAACTTTTATGTTTCACCACATATAAACTTCCATTTTAAATAGCATATATTTGATATTTTGTTCAAAATGGGAAGTGGTCTATAATAGAAGCTTAATCTTGTAATTTTTTTGAAGTAAACAAAAATATTACGTCTGAACATATTTTTATTTATATTAAAATCATTAAAATGACAGACATTACATTACACTTTCACAAAACATTAAAAACATATTAAAATTGGACGTTTCGGATTTACATGAAAATCCCTCAACTTCTGTGAGTAACTTTGGCCTCGAAATTTTGATACGTTGCATTTTCTATTTGTTGATAATTTTGAACTGTGACTTACGTTAAGAAAAATATTTGTTGAAGAGGGATTTTCATGTAAATCCGAAACGTCCAATTTTAATATGTTTTTAATTGTTTTATGAAAGTGTCATGTAATGTCTGCAATTTTAATGATTTTAATATTAATCTTGTAAGTTACACGTTACACAGGTAATAGCTAGTTTATAATACATCGGAAAGATTTCTCCATGTAAAAAGAATGCAACTAAGCCCAAATTGTAATCTGTATCAAAGAATATTAACAGTTTTTATTCTGTGATTCCCCGAGACACAAAGTTGGCGTATACTCAACATATATTTCAGATTTTGTTTTATTAAAAACACCATTTTTGAAGGTACCCTATATTTCTTTCATAGCTGATACTTTCTTATCAATCTAGGAACTTTTATACTTCCCGAGTCACTAACTGTTTTACACTACTTCTTTTTTTTTTTTTACTTTTCAGTTTAATCATGACTTTACTCCGTGCTAAAGGAAATGAAATGTTCCAATGTACTTTTTGTGAAAAGGAATGAGGTGATTTCAATTGATGGAGCATGGCAAAGTAAGACAAGAAAAAAGACTTTAAAAGTTAAATATATTTTGTTTAGAAAATAAGAAAGTCATTTTATAAGAACACTGGTTAAACTGTGCTTTGTGAATAAAAGTATAAAGAAAATCATTTTTTCTTAGAGGGATATCTCATGATTTCTAAAAAATTATTTGCTCTATTTCAAGATATAAATCTATATTTATAAATCCATATTTTAAAACTAAATACTCTCTGAAACATAAATAAATTAGTAATTTTTGTTTTTATAAATAAACATTAATAATGAGTGACCAACTTTTATTATTTTGTACGATGTGTAGAATTTTATTTTTTAGAAACAAACGAAGCTTAAAAACTAAAAATTCATTAAAATACAACTAAATGTAAATATATTGCTTGAAGGTGCTAAAAATATACATAAAAACATTTAAAAGCACATTAAAGTTACTTTTAAAAATTCCAAAACGTTTTCAACCGAAAACCCGGTCGTCATCAGTGGAAAAACTAATTCTGTTGAGTTGAGTTGTTACATCTTTGCATTTTCTTGCTTGCCCGGAATAAACTATTTCACTTCAAGGGTTTGGAAATAAGGTGGGATGGGAAAGGTAATCATTGATGCATTAATTCATTCCAGACTGCGTGGATATCATATGATAATACATAGTTACAGACTATTTCTTTTTTAGACATTATTTCAAGAGACTCTCTTATAATTGCTTCCAGGTGATTATTTGTGCGGAATATAATTTTGGATCTATTGAAATCAACTTTTATAGATTCAGTTTGCGCTAATCTTGCTAAAGCAGTGTGGGGTCTATTTAATCTCAGATCTGCTTCATGTTCTTTTATTCTGTCCCGGAATTTCCTCATTGTCATACCTATGTACATAAAATCTTTATCATCTTTCTTGAATGGTATAATATATACTCCTGATCTATTGATAGCTTGGATTGGGTCTATTTTTCTGTTTAACAAAACCCGCAACTTTGGGGGAGGGACTGCGATTAATGTAATGCCAAACTTAAAGAGGGAATATCTCATACTTTCAAAAAACCGTGGGATGTAATTAACTTTACAAAACTTCAAACTGTTTATCAAACGAAGCTTATTTAAACATGCTTTAGTTAGAATCTGCCTATAATTCATTGTTATTTGTTTACTGAAACTTTAATATTTTCAACAAAACAAACATAAATCTACGCAAATTATTTTCTGTCATTCATTTGTCGATTATTATTTTACACTGTTAAAATATTTCTTTGTGTAAAAATGCTTTTGTAAATAATTTATTTCATACTGTTTTAAGCATTATTTTAGTTTTAATGTATTGAGTTTTATTCACATTTTGTTTGTTTGAGACATTTGTTTATATTTCCAGGAAAGAATCGAAAGTAATTGACGAAAAATCCAGTTTCAGACAAGTACGATTTAAAGATACACCGTATACTACAATTCTTTCCGCCATTACTAGGATGATTTTTGATATAATTATGTTTTTCGTTATAAGAATGTTCTGTTTCCAGAGGGTTTTTTATATACTTCATGCATTATTCATTTCTTATATCAATCACGATATCAAATTATCAACTACTTATATGTAAAAATAACTCATGAAACAACTAAAATAAATACCACACTATGTAGAAAACCCACAGCAAACTTAAATATAATCTCCTACAAAGCTGATACTCCACTACCGTACAGTATAGAAGCCATGAATGCTTATATAAATAGATCCCAGCATGTTTTTTCAACAGAAAAATCACTGAAAGATGAATTAAAAATCATTGAAAACATAGGTTTAACGGCAGGACATCCGAGAAAAACGATACTTAAACTATTTGAAAGAGTAAAAGAAAGAATTGACCATATTCAACCAGCACAGAAGAATTTACATATACCCCCCCCCCCCCCCATTTCACATATAAATGATGCATCTTTGAAAGTAAAACGTGAATTAGAAAAATTAGGAAAAATAGTCCCAATAACCCCAATCCATCCCTCTTCAAATCAATAAGAAACGAAATAGAAAAATATGTGGAAATACAGATAGCAGGACTATACAAAATCAACTGTTTAAATAGCAGAAATGAAAAACTTACACTACATAGGAATGAGAAAGAGAAGAATTGAGGAAAGAATGGAAGAACTCATAAGAGATATAAAACTAAGTAAACGGTTAACAGCGCTTGCAAGATTAAACATTAAAACCCTACAAATACAAAAAATAGTGAACTATGAAAACCTACACAATGCTCTAATAAGAGAAGCAATAGAAATTAATACGTCCAAAGACGTTTGCAATGATATGGTTCAAGCAATTATTGATTGCAGCTGGAAAAAGACGTTAAAAGAGAGGGAGAAAATTCTTCAACCCCCCAGTCGTATATATAGTAAAGAATAAGAAGCTTGAAAATTACAACTGATGATGCTCTAGCCAGAGTAAAAGCGCTTTTGTGCAATGGCGACAGTTTTTATTTGAAAGTTTTTACATTTTTGATAATGAAGGACGTTTTTAATGGAACTTTTTACCATGTTTTTAGATAATGTCTGAGTGTAAATTGGTAATATAGAGAATTAATAGTAAAAAAAAATCAAATTATAAATTTATTCCTTCATATTGAATTTTAAAAAAAGCAAGAAAATATATATTAATAAAAAAAAAGTCTGTGTCGTGTCTGCTTGTCCCTGCGCGATGCCTATAGATATCTATCGCACATAGAGGTCTACAAAATTGAATAAGGATAGAGGAAAACAGGTCCGAGTGTACCTCAACTTCAGATTGTGGATGTTTTAATTGCATTTGTTTCTTATTTTTTTACTGAACGGAGTCATTTGCATATTTCTGTGATCTTCAAAATTCCCTGGTGATTTAAACACACACATAAAATACATTAAAACACAATCTGTTTCCCCAATATACTGAATTATGTCATTTTAAAATAAAGTTTATTCGAAATTCGTGCAGTGTTTTCAATATTTTTTACAATATTTATAAAATAGCTTTTATACTTCATCTATCCAATCTTATATATTATATCCATGTATAGAGAATGCTTTCGTTAATCGTGTAAAAAAATATATGAAATAATTTTTTAAAATAAACTATTAAAGGTAATAAATAGCGCCATGGATTTTTTTTTAAACACAGTCAAATTCTAATGAAGAAACGGTTCTATCTTTAGTTTCTTAATATAACATTTTTTTCGACAGAAACCGTTACTATGACGGTGCGCGTGACCTCGTTATCGGGAGCGTTACTTAATTATTCCGCTTGTGGAAAAAGTCCGTTTGCAAAACCGACCAGCGCAGCGTAGCGGGATAAATTTAAAGCAGTCACGAAAAACAGAAAGGTTAATTTTATGTATATTTAAGTTATTATCTCGGGCCCGGGCAACACCGGAGATGTCTGCTACACTGTAAAAAATATTTGGAACGTTTAGTATTCTAACAGGAATGTTTCTGATACCATCAGATATCTGATAGCTATTTTCACTTTCTGAAACCATCAGAAACCTTTCCGAATGTTTAGGATTAGGTGACTGAAACCGACCCTTTTCTATAGCAAACCAGTTTGTCCGCATTTCAAGTACTTCTCTTCTCAACTATTTCAAACAGTGTACGCCGTTAACGGCAAAGATAAAGCAGCACGTTGTTGGCTGTGGAATATAATGTTAGTTATTCGAGCGGTCCAAAAAGAGAATTTAAAAAAAGGTAAGAATTTCTGCTGTTTTAAATACTCTAATAATATTTTTTATAATGATTCTGTTTTATATTCATTATTTTCTCATACATGGCGTGATATTTTTCAGTTTATATCAGTATTTTTAACAAATGTCTTAACCCTAAATTTTAGGACCATTTACATGAGCATTTAGATACTTTGAGTTGGAAGGATAATTATTAAAATATACTCTAAAATATAAAAATACAAATCCTTTGTCTCTCATTTTTAATTCTTTTAATGTTGCTTCAATAAATATGATTTAAAAATAGCATTTAGTAGCAATTTTATCTCTTAAAGAATAAAATCTGCCGGCGGTACTGTGTGTTTGTTTATATATTTTTTTAACGATGTTTCAGAACTCCAACTTTTATAGTACTATATATTGAAAATTGACTTGTCTGACTTTAAAAATATCGTTTTAAAGTAAACAAACTACATTTATTTATTTTATTCTAATTCTGAAAAAAAAATTCCTATGTGATTTTATTAATCTCAGGGTTATGTCCAGATTTGTCTCACAGGGTCCTGTTATTGTGAAATTGTGCAGTTTTTTTAATATTTTTAAAAATTCCGGTCATAATTTTGCGAATTTGAAATTATCGTTATATCAGGTTCCTTTGTATCTATCCTTTACACATAAAAAAGCTATGCACTTTGATAAGTTCAATTGTTTTGTGATAGGTCAGATTTTATTTTTAAATCATTAAATTTGTGAAAAGTTCAGTTTTTGAGGTGGTAAAGTCTTGTTTTTAAGACAAAGAATTTTGTGACGGATACTGTTTTGGAACAAAAAATTTTGTGAAGGGTTCAGTTTTAAGATGAGAATTTTTGTGAAATGTCTTGTTTTAATATGAAAAATTACCTTTTAAGGACCGAAAAAATTAACAGATAAACAGATATCTGAAGCTGCATTGCTTTTGCAAAGCTCATACATAAGTTTTAATCATTTTATGTTGCTGGGAGTTAGATTATTTGAAATGTATCTAAAATATATTAGTATAGCTTTAGTTTGTCTATTTCATGTTAATGAAAAGTTTTGAAAGTTTTCTTTCTAAGTATATATGCTATTTTTTTTTAATTTTTAAAATAAATACTTGATTTGTGAAGCTGTATGAATCCCATATTTTTTTATGATATGTTGTTAAAAAACAAGGTAAATATCTCCATTCCCCAATATTCCCTCTTCGTGAATATTCTTAAATATTAGGGTTAAAACACATTTGATAAAGTTTTGATATAAACTGAAAAATATCACGCAATATACCGAATAATTTCGCCTAGAAAAAAGAATCATTATAAAAAAAAAGTTTAATTAGAATATTTAAAAGAACAGAAATTCTTATCTTTTCAAGTATTCTTTTAAAATTCAGATAATATATAATAAAAAAAGATAAAAATATATTCAGAAACACTTCAGATATATTCAGAAAGGTTTTAGATACATTCAGAAAAGTTTCCGATATATTATGAAAGATTTCCGATATATTCAGAAACTTTTCCGATATATTCAGAAACTTTACCGATATATTATGAAAGATTTCCGATATATTCAGAAACTTTTTCGATCCGTAATGAAAGATTTCCGATGTATTCTGAAAGGTTTCAGATATGTTCAGGAAGGTTTCAGATATATTCAGGAAGGTTTCATTACGAATCGGAAAGTTTCCGTGTTTTAGCCGAAACATTTTTCTGATCGAATCAGAAACCTTTCTGTTAGTATCGTGCAGCACAGGTCTCCGTTACTTTCAGAAACATTTCTGAAAATTTTTTACAGTGTAGTATACTGTAAACTAGAAACTCCTACAATACTCTAATCATACAGAAAAAATAGAAAATTCGTTTTCACCTTCCATAACTATATGACCTCAATACCTACATCCTGTAACAGATAAAAAGCAGATCTTGAAAGTTTTAAATTGCCCTTTGAATTTTCAACGCTTTTACTTTTAAGCATAAAAAATTGTTGTTTGAGCATTTGCCACAAATATAAGACTGACAATTAACATATTGCGAAGTCTTAAGGGAAGAAATTTAAATTTTTAATAAGTTTAAATTTCAAAATAATTTGAAATATGGCGTGAAAAAGAAATTCACGATTTGTGAAAAAGTGTATATAATTGATTGGAAAATAAACATATTTCGATTATAAAAATGATACCAAAAAATAATGTAAATGAGTCTTTCTTCAAACAATTTTAAGCAAAATTTAAAATTTCTTAGACTTGGACATTACGGATCAAGAATGCCCCGTTGTATGTATGAAATGGAAGGTCGCTTTTTGATAAAATTTTGTTTACTAAATCGATTTGTTAAAATTTCTCAGCATAACATGTAATCTCAAATACTTATCTATACCATGAAGTTTTTTCCATATTGATATTCACATTTTACATTATTTTAATGTTCAATGATTATTCAATAAATTTCGACAAGTGCATAACTTTCATAACCTCGAAAGTCACTTTTCCCCGCATTTTCGCTTTAGAGGTTTATGGTCGCATTTGTTATTTTATTATATTTTATATTAATCTGAACTGAATCACTCCCTAAAGCAAACCGGGACTCGTTTGTGGAGAGTACAGGAGCCCGTTGTTGTTTGTTCCAGGTAACTTGCTCTCTTGGCCAACATAAACGGGCACATCTGTATTGCCAATTAATATAGACACACACAACCGGTCGCTTGAATATAGTCCTTAACTGTGAAAACGCATGTAAACCATACTAGCACATTTTGTGATACATGTTGGGTTACGATGTCTGAATTGACTGAGCCATAGTAGTGTTCCTTCTCTTTCGGTTAAAATAGCTAGAAAGCGATCTTGTGCAGGGGTTGCAATTCGTGAGCAGTCTAGAAAAAGTCTTCTTGATACTGAATTCCACGTTCAAATTGAATTCAGAGTCTTTGAACTACACTACGAGAGACACAGCTTGCGATAACCCCATTTCCATCTATCCTATTTTCCGCGATCTTAACGAATCAGATAAAACGCATCTCTTAGATATGGACAACACTAATTTAGTACCAAAAATTGAAGACCAACAAGCATAAAAAAATTCCCACAAATTACCAAAAGCGAGATATTCGCAGTTTTCCCCCGACTGCCATATAAATGTCAAATGCTTTAAAAAAATAGAGATGGGCATAATTGTTTCATAAGGTTTTTATGAAGTTACATATGATTATCCATATAAACTATTTATTTTACCATTATTTTCAATAATTTAATAGTGAGAGTCAAGCAACTGGTTGTACCTTAAATATTTTGGAGGCCAGTGTATATCAGGGGTTATTTTCAAAAAGCCTCTCACATCAGCAAAGTAGTTGAAGTAAAAGAATAAGTAAGTAGTTCCCTGCAACAAAGAGATATTGATCCACGTATACTGAAAATAGTATTATTTTCTCAGACATGGGGTGTCCTGGAAAGATAGACTATTGACTTTACTTAATAATCTCATTTCAAAATAAATCTCTTACACATAATTATACATAAATATATTTTGAAAAGACTGTTACGCAGCACATAAAATGAATATAATAAAAAATTCCCGTTTTTGGCCTGCGTAAAATAGTTTAATCAAAATTACAAAAACTATAATATCATTATAAATAACAAGCTAATGAGAAGCTAAAACAATACACCACGATGGTAATGAAATGTAACGTAAAGGAAATGTAACAGTAATTAAATAAGTAATATTAAAAAAGAGTATTATATTTTAAACATTTTATTGTTAAAAAATTTTAAGAAATCAAAATTTAAATTGCTAATTTTAGAACTATAAATATATAATTTTTTAAAGCAACCCAGTTTAAAGTTTAACTCTATTTACAATTTCCTTCCAAACGTTTTTACCAACATTTGGCTAAGGAATACTTTAATTCAATACACTTGAAATATAAAGATTTATGGCGCTTGATAAAAAATAGTTTTCTTTACATATGATGTTATTATTTAGAATTCAATTTCATTCTGATATGCATAGATCTCGATGCTTTCAAGATGAAGCTCCATAGAGGTATGCAATTTATATCGATTTCCGATTTTTGAAAGAAGAACTTTGAAAAGTAATTCTAAGAGAAAGCATGCTTTCATAAAAAGCTGTAGTGGATAAAGCATAGAATTTCAAAAGCTTGAATTTTGAAGATTTGACTCTGCATTAAAGACAAGCGAATATGAAAAATCTGAATAAGCCTTCAGTAACATTTATTAAAAAGAAATTTATAAAAGTCAAATGAAATGGAGAAGACCTGGAACACAGAGTATAAAATGCAGCGTATTAAAAGGATTTTGATTTCAAGAATTTTTAATAGCTCTAAGATGAAATGTAACTTTCGTTTACCATTGGACGAGAGTAGAAATTTATTCAATTTTTCACACTTTTCTTATGCACTTTCAAAAATGTTTTTTTCTTTAATGTACTTAAGATTGTAGATTAAACAGAGAGGAACTTTGGTTATTATGGAATAGTCAGGCAACATGGAGTACAAAGGTTTCTGTTTGGTAATGTGCTGCCACCAAGCGGCAATATCATAAACTGCTTAAAAACGTTTCAAGAATGCCCCCCTCCCCTAGAACTCGCATTTTGTTGGTCGGCGTCAGGGCACGTTGTGTGAATAAATATTTGTTTTTCGTCTTTGGAAAGTTTGAGGAGCTAATTTTTAAATATATTTTATTCATTATTAAAATTAATATATTTAGATTGAAATTTAGCAAAATATACACCGAAATACTAACATTTTATTGTGTAATACTCGTTTTTTACTTCTTGATTCACATCAATAAATATACAGTAATTTTTTTCCAAACTGGTGGTGTCGGGTTATTTGGAATTACTAATATCTCATAATACTCCATGATTATAGTGGCACAGAGACAGATCCTTATATTTGTGATTTGTGAAAATCTGAAGTATGAAATAAAGTATATTTTTTCTGACTACCTAGACACTATATTTTGATCAGGCTCTTTTGATACCATGACATCTGTTTTTTGCTAAATTCTGTTCGTTTCTTCATTTTTAACCCCCTATTCCATATTTCCCGACTATCTCATAATACTCTCCAAAAATGTTTTTCATTATTATTATTAGTTTGCGTCCGATGAAATTTCGTAAAATGATTTTTGTTTATAAATAACTAATCACAGTTTCGTGTTTTATAAAATACACAGTTGTGATAATGCTTCAAACAGAAATGGCATTCCATAATACCCAAAGTTCCGCTACATGTTAATATCACAAATATTTTCGAATATATTCCCCCATAAATAGGAATAAAACGTCTATTGCAGAGTATAAAAAATGATATTATAAAATTATTTGCTTTCATAAAGATTCTATTTTCAGATTTAATTTTTGATTTCGACCTTGAAGAGGCGATATTTACTCACTTTTTCAACGAAGTGTTGCAATAATATAATTTCTGTTAAAGTTCGTTTTTAGATTCTTTCTAATATTACAATTTTCTTATGTAAATTGAAAATATTATTTTTTCAATATATGTAATCAATATCATTGATATAATATACATTTCCCTACCATAACAATTTTAAAATGCATTCTCACTTCTTATAAAATAAGAAATAAAAATATGAAAATTTTAATTTAATTTAGAATACATTGTTTCTCCATATATGGTATAAATAAAATGTCTATCACACGGTAAAAAAAGGGGTCGCATAAAAAGATTTTGATTTCACGAAATTTCTACAGTTTAAGAATAAGATTATTATTTTATTTTTGACTTTAAACAGGATTCGACATTTACTTACTTTTCAAAGAATATATGCAATATTATGAATTCTTTTCAGATTTTGTTTTTACAATCATTTGAAATTCTACAATTTTGGATGTAAAATGAAAACTGATTTTTTTTTAATTATTCCATCAAGATTTTTGCTTAAATTAGAATATTTATATGAAATTTTTTTTTTCAATATAGTTCAAGAATATTTTAGTATTTTGATAAATTGTGAAGTTTATATAATTATTTTTACAAATACATGAAAAAGTTCATTTTACCAATTTATTTAATTACTCCTCGTTTTTCAAAAAATCAAAAACGACTGTTTTAAAAACAAAAGAACAAATAACATTGTATGTTTTTACACTTTTATGACTTTTATGACTTTTGTCTAATACAAAAATATTTTTTACTTGATATATAAAAAAAATTCTACGCTTTCAAAGTGTCGCCAACGATTTTTATACTTTAAATATAATAATTGAGTTTTCAAATTCAAATGAAAGTTTCTTTGATATAAGCATATTTTTAGTATAAAGAAATGAAAAATTTGCTTTTCTGTATAGTAGTGAAAACAATAAATAAAAAAGTAATTTTGATTTTTATAAACTGATTTTTAACATTAGATAAATTACTGAGATCGATATATACAGGGTGTCTCTTCTTATCGTTGTCCAATAGTTAATTCTTAACCTGTTAGTTTTATAGGTACATCTCTAATTACAATATTGCATCAAATGTATTCAACTGTAATAAAAATCATCATCAATGAAAAATCAATTTACATTAAATTATTTATTTTTTAAGTTAAGAAATTTAAATTTTGATACCGTCCCTGATTGTTGTGTTACATTTGGAGAAACATTCCCTTTGCTTTAACAAGTAAAACAGTCAAAATTTTATTTTTGTAGAACAAACATTTATCGAGTTATGATATTTCAATTTCTTGAATTTTCCACGTTTTCCTGCATTAAAGACGCGTTTTTATCATAGTTAGAAGTGTTTATGAATCCTGTTTGTCTGTCTGCAGGATGTACGTGTTCTAAATCGCGTAAATATAATCAGATTGCTCTTCAATTGATATATGATATTGCTGTTTATTATGGCTTCTTCGGTATTGAAAAGGAAGTTTGTAGCATTTATAGTTCATTTCCAGGTACACTCAAAATAGTACCATTACAATACCGTCTATGGGCAAAAATCGTGTGCAGTGTATTGCAATGATGTTAGACTATCCAAAACATATTGAACGTAATATATATTACTGAAGCGCACTTCTAGATATTTAGTACAGAATATAGTGCACCTAGCATTTATAGCATCAAAATAACTTAAACTGATTTTGATGCGTTGCATTTTCTATCTGTTGATATTTTAGAACTGTGACTTACGTTAAGTAAAATGTTTGTTGATGAGGGATTTTCATGTAAATCCGAAACGTCCAATTTTAATATGTTTTTAATGTTTTATGTAATTGTAATGTAATGTCTGTAATTTTAATGATTTTAATATAAATATATTAAAACGATTTAAACAAAAAATTATTTATAATAAATATTTTACCTTTCTAAATATGTTCAGACGTAATATTTTTGTATACTTCAAATATAATTAATATAACAAATATAATTAATGTATTTTTTAAAACATATATTTTAAATATATATATTTAAATGTCCATTATTTATATGTAATCTTGCCTGGAGTGATTTTCAAGAGACTAAAGTTAGTTAATTATCAAATTCATCAAAATGAAATTTATTCGAGTCACCAAGATTACGATCAATATATATTTTAAAAGGAATATTAATTTTCGTAAAGCAATTAATTTTATGAAATGTTGGCTATAACCGAAAAATTATATTTTTTATTATCGGATATTCCACACTGTAAAATCAGAATATTTCGAGTACAAGGTTTAATGAGATTAATAAAGGATTTAAGTTTATTAATTTTTAACACTTTACAACATACTTGAAAAGTGTTTATGAAATCAGATTGTCTGGTCGTCTGTTTGTCTGTCTACCTGTCCGTCTGTTTGTCTGTCTGTCTGTCCGTCTGTCTGTCCGTGCTCTATCTTGCTAAACTATACGTGGATTACCATATAATTGATATATGTAATTTATATATCGATGTTCTTTATTGAAAATGAAGTGTGTAGTATTTATAGTTCATTTGTAGAGACGCTCAGAAAAATTCGGTACATTATAGGCTATGAGGTACAATCGTATGTAATGTATTTTAATGATGTTATGCTTTTTTAATTATATTGAAATATATATACATCCCTCAGGTGTATTATACTGAGGATGTTTATTATAGAATATGATGATAATTTATCATTCAGTTACAGAACCACACAAAAGTATTTTGTTACAGTAATGTTTATGAGTAGTAATTTCTAAAAGTGTGTTTTCAAATGTGGCATGCGTTTTTTGGAATAATTTTTTACTATTTTTTATATATTTCTTGGTGTGTATAAATTCTATACAGGGCTGCGTACAAAAGAAATCGTGTACACTGCTAAAAGAATTGCAGTAAAATTACGGGCAGAGACCGTCAGCAGAGATTCCAGTCATACCCCGTAAAAAAAAAAAAAAATCCATGCCAATCATTTTGTGCAGCCCGTAATTTTACGGGGCAAAGTAATACAACATTATAATGCACAGGATAAATGCAATAATGCACTTTAAAACACAATAACACTTTACTTACTGTTCCGTAGCACGTAGCACGTTAGATAATTATCACAAAATCGCTGTTTTGGCGTGTTACATTTTTCGAAACACGAGTAAAATGAAGAGTTACACCCTAGCGGAGGACAATGTATGGGGTCGTACCGTATTTTTGCTAACATATGGGCTATAACTGTAAGAATATGTAGATTGCTCTTAATTTTCTAAGTATCTAAGTATCTAAGGGCCGCTTATTTAGTGGATCAGACCGTTTTTCATCAAATAAGGCTGTTGCCTGTGAAAATTGAAAGGCGAACGCTCATAAATTTACAGTTTTTTCTGAGAGTGTACATTTCGCTTATTTTCAGAAATTGCTGAACTGCAATATTCAACTGTGTTATGCGCTTCCAAACTGAACTAAATTTTTCCACACTATATAATGTACAAATCTGTACATCATATACAGGGCTTCACAAAGAAATCGGATATTTTTCCGGCTGCAGATTATAATTGCTGAAATTGGGTTTTCAAATGTGTTATTCATTTTCCAAATTGCTTACTTAGACATCATATTTTACCTTTATAAAAGATATTTTGTTACAGTATTCTGATTATGTTGGATAGTGTTTCCTAATCTACGTTTGACGCATGATTTTTCTTTCTTGTTAAATATATATTTTATAAAAAAAATCATTTTTAAAATAGTAATATTTCATACTCTTTTTCTATAAATAATCTTTGTATATTACCTTTATACATTATCTTTATACATTACTGTAACCGAATACTTTTGTGTGTCCCTGTAGCTGAATGATAAATGCACATCATATTCCAGAGTACGCATCCTCAGTATAATGCACCTGAAGAATGTATATCAATTTCAATATATTTAAAATAGTATAACATCATTAAAATACATTGCAAAAGATTTTTCCTCATAGACCATAATGTACCGGAATTATTTTGTGTCCGTTTTTTTCAATAAAGCGCATCCATATGTCAATTACATATATCAATTACATGGCAATTCGCGCATATTTTAGCAAGTTGAGCAAGGGCAAACGGCGAGACAAACCGAATACATAAACATTTTTCACCTATAAAAAGTAGCAAAGTGTGAGATTGAAACTGATCTCACATAACGCTTTTCACTTTTTCAACTATGTTGTAAAGTGTTAAAAACTAATAAACCTAAATCTTTTATTAATAGAATTAAACCTTGTGCTCGAAATATCTTGATTTTACAGTGTGGAATATCCGATTCTATAAATACAGGTTTCATATCAAAATTTATACAATACACTAGCGATGCAGTATTTCTAATGATGCATACAATGAATTTCATGTTACCAGATTTAGTTAAAAACTTATAAAAAGCAACCTTTCAAATAATTTATATTATTACTATAGGTTTCAAGTTTTTTTTAAACTTTGCTTTAAAAACTTTATAAATAATGCTAACTAGAAGCAATAGAAATTGCGGAAAGGAGTTTTTTACTATATTTTTTTTATATTCTCATTAAGGAGTCTTGAACATTTTAAACTCGCCGAAAATCAACAAAAACTTTCAAATTTGAATTATTGTATCTTCAAAAACTTTTTGTGTATAAGAATGACATTTTGACTATTAATTAAGCAGATTGTGCTTTTTGATATAATACCATTAAAAACTGACTAGTCTTTTACAGAAGTTGAGCATTGTTGAATATAAAGTTGCCCTTTTTTTAATTCCGTAAGTCATTGCGCGTATGCTATCTGGAGGACATATGACTGGATTGTTATGAAATTTGATGTAGATAATAAGCACATATGTATTTTAAAAATGACCTACTCTTAGGTCAAAATTATTTCATTAACCATGTAAAAAAATATTTTTGTAAAAAAGTTCAAAATTTTACATTTTTTAATGAATAAAAATAGTCATATTTAAAAATCTTATCATTGTAAATATTTAAAAGTAGATCATTTTAAACACACATATGCGCTTATCATCTCAATCAAATTTCATAACAATCCATGCATGTGTTCTCAAGACATCATGCGCGCAATAAAAAAAGAGCTATTTTAATTTCAACAATTCACAAATTCAGTAAAATATTAGTCAGTTTCGAATAGTATTATATTAAAAAGCACAATCTGTTTAATTAATAATCAACTCTTTATGTTTATACATATAAAAGTTTTGAAAATACACTAATTGAAACTTTGTTTTTCTCGATTTTCTTTGCCCTTAAAACGTACAAGACTCCTTAAATAATTTTAATTTTAATAAATTATTTTGAAGATTTCTTTTAAATTCTAATGAATTATGGATTATAAAGAGTGCTTTCTTAATTTCTAAACAATAACATAAAATTTTTTTTAATGTAGAAATTCACAAATTTGTTGGAAATATCACTACAAATACATTAAAACCTTTAATGTCTTTTTCTTAATAGTTTTTGCAGAAAAATCACTATAAAAAAGCAACGAAGGAAATTTCAATTTCAGTCATAAAACATAGTCTTTAAACTATTACATGAACTATTCTTTAGAAGTTTATTGCATTTAAAAACACTCTTCAAACTCATAAATTTTGAAGTTTGCTGAACATTTTAAAAGATCAAAGGTGACATTTAACTCAAAAGTAAATGTAACATTTTTTTTTCTTTTCTTTTTTTTTTACATTTATTGCAATGACTATAACTTAGAACCGACCTTTTTCATTTTATTTTGTTGATCTATGTGAACTAAAGTCTCATTTTTATTTTTTGTTCCTTTAATGAGTTTGAACTTTTGTGAATTCATTAAATATTGTATAAAAGTTTCAATTAATTGCAATTTTAGTTATTTTTTTTCCCATTATCTAAAAAGTTTATTCTATTTATTTTTTTATTTTTTACTGTGAAAAGTAGCAGAAGTCTCAACAGTTGGAATTGATTTATATATAATATACCACCAACGAGATTGATCAAAGTTCTGGAATAATCACTATATAGTTATTATGGTGTGGTAATGCAAATTTAATAATATAATCGAAAGTTCTGTCTATGTGGCATAGGTTTTTACAACAAAATGAGGATTGGATAAAATGCATTTGGATTCTAAGCTGTAAACATTTGCATAGAATGGAGAATGTATACAAATCATTTTTCAGTCACTCTTTTTCGAAAAACGGATAAACTATAATCTATTTGTTAACTCTATCCACCAACTGTCCTTTACTGAAAGAAGTTTTAAAATAGGTAATGTTTTTTTAGACTTACTACAAATAAGTATTATAATATTAGTATAGTAAAGATAATTGCCGTATAAATCCAATTATCGTTAAATAATTATTTCAAAAATTCGGTTTAGTATATTTAACTATAATGTTTGTAACGCAAATTGCAAAATATACAGTTCTTATTTACCTAGTTGTCAATCATTTTTAATTACTATTATTCTAGCAATCACTTGTATTTGCTTTCTATTCATTTGCGAAAAAAAGTTTCCGCGAATCTTGTATCTAAAACTGGAATGACAAAAAAAATCTTCCATTACAATGTTTTAAAATTTGAATTAATAAAAGGCCTTGTTAGCGCTCATCTACGCGTTGGAAGTTATCTTTATCCCTTTGAAGTTTTTAGGCTTGATAATTTCACAACACGTACGTCAATGCATGCAATTGCATAACATTTTTGATCTACCTGGCACATTTTAAATTCGATTTTTTTTTCGGTCTGTTGGAACATTTCGTCCTAAAAATACTTTTATGCGAAATGCATGATTTCTTGGCCCAATAATTTCAGTGAAATTATGATTTTATATTTTTTCCAATCATTTCATTCTTTTAAATTTTGTTGCCTTTAACATCCTTTCATAGCCAGTATTTATGTCTTAAAAGTATACACCATGTTAACGTGAAGGAAATATCCCCAACAGTTTCAAAGAAATTGTAACTTTAGAATGTTGACCGCTCTTGCATTTTGTTTAGAGACAGTGATACCGATATAAAAAAACAGCCTATTTTTAATCAGATACTGTTATCATAATTATACCTAAATAATTTTTGATATCGGTTTAGTTGTTCCAGATTAAATGTTGTTCCAGATTTTAGAATGTTTTCCGCTCATTTCACACTTTTAAATTTTGAATTTTTTGAACTGTTTATAGTATTATAAAGTAGTTATAAAGTAACTATTTTCAAATTTCAAGTTTCTAGCCCCAAAAGTTTCAAATGATTCTTATTTTAGAACGTTTGTCGTTAGTTAACATCTTCGAGATGAGTACTTTCGGTATTGAGATGAATAGTTGTCTATGCTTGAGCATAGAGAATTAACAATATCGGACCGGAAGCAGTTTTTAAGCACGTTCGGCAGTTCGAAAGTAATTGTGATTTTCGAACACTTTCTGATCATTTTATCCTTTCAAATATCGATTTCATTAGAAGCCATACTTAGCGAGTATTTACGGCTTAAAAGTGAACTCAATGTGAACGTTTAAGTTTCTCCTCTTAAAAGGTTCAAATAAATCCTACTTTTATAATTGATATTTCCTTCAACCTCCAGACTGGCATGATTCTTATATAAAAATCCTTTATTTAGCATAGGATACCACCATTATAATACTGAAAGTATTTATTTAATCAGTTTAGTAGTAATTGAATAATCATGAGTTAAGAAGTCTTTCCGCTCATTTCACACATTTACATTTAACTTTCAAATTTTGTTTTAAATTCATTTAGTGAACATTTAAATCTAAAAAGTAACCATTATGTCAACTTTGGAATTTCTAGGTCCCACAAGTTGAAATAAATGGCAATAGAATGGTTCTAGCACCCCATGCGAGTAGTACTGCCGACATAAAAAGTAGCCTATATTAGAGCATCATCGTACTTAGCGCGCATTTACATCTAAAAAGTAACATCCATGATAATTTTCAAATTTCTAGCTCCAATAGTTTCAAACAATTCGTAATTTTAGTGTGCTTTTCGTTCTAAGGGGACAGTGGTACCCAACATACAAAGTAGCCTAAGTTCGAGGTAGTGGTCGTGGTGTTACTTACGATCAATTATCTGTGTGAAGGATACAGCCGAGGAGAAATGCCATACTTGGGAGACTTTCTAAGAGAATCTAACTCGTATTCATCTAAGATTCGAAGAAACCATGGAAATTTTCGAACTGTAAGGCTGACGAGCGCGACATGGTTTGGAATCTAGCATCTCCCGTCTATCAGCTTTGGGAGCACAAACATTTACTCGTGGGCCTCCTACGTTAGATCAGATATTTTCTTCATCATTTTGCCACAATTTTTATTTTAAATTAGTTCGATAGTACCGGATTGGTAATTCGAGAGATTACACTCTATATACAAACTAGCGCTTTATATATTTTCAGATACGTAAAAGAAATTATATATGAAAGATTAACAAGCTAAAATCCATTCCCCGTTGTTGATTCGGCTTGGTTGTTTGTTGAATATATTTCTTAAATATGAAGATGTTTACTTGAGAATAAGTGGAAAGCGAAAAACCGGTATTTCATATTGATACCGGGTGGAGAAAAATGATTAAACTACTGTAAAAAACCACATTGTAACGTATACAAAATTTACGGGCAGCAAAAAATATTTTTAATTTTAAGATACATCTTAAAATCTTTGGCATGATAATTTTCCCTTTTTAAATTTGTATATATTATATTTAAATATAATTCAAAGATAACATTTGAATTTAAAACATTGCTATTGTGTCAGTATTTTAATATTTTTATTATGAAAAGACCTTGGACATTTATAATGCCAGAATCCTGTTCTTTAAAGTCTTACTCCTATATTTTTGATGCAATTGATACATATTATTATCTCTGCAATTCAGGGAAGGTAAAATCATATATTTATTTATTTATTTCATTCTAATGAAAAACGTATTAAAAAAGAATGAAAATACAATTTTAAACATAAAACAACAACAAAGTGATTAACAATGTCGATTATAGTAATATTTAATTGAACAGGAATAATAATATATCGTTATTTTGGAATTTCATTATAGATATATTTGATATAGATTTTAGAAGTGTTTTTAAATTTTATTGCTGAAACGCTCGAGTATATATATAATGTTTAAAATCTTATAATAAAATTCCCCACTTTTCGCTGGAAGATGATATTTATTAATATATTTGCAGTTCAGAAAACGCAAAATAAATTTTAAAATGTTTTAAAATTAGGATTTTAAATATTTTAGAGTCAGAATACAACATAAAATTCAAAATCAAACATCATTACAAATATGCAACAAAAATGTTTAAAGCTTCCTAAAATTTCAATATATTGTGACTTTAATGGAAATCTTCATGATATTTTAAGCATGAAACAGCAGAGAAGTGATGATCAAAGTCGTTTACATTAATATTGAAAATAGAAATTTAACATTAGTTTTCTAGAAATATTCCCATATCGGCAATTATGCTACTAGTGTATATCTTACATCCGGAAATAAATAAAAGTAACAGACCATGAAATTTAAGATACAGTGCAGATTTTAGAAAAGGATGTATAAATAGAATGGTAGTCCATTATAAATATTTTTAAAATTGTTCTCGTAAAGAAAATGTCTTTATTCCAGAACAATGCTTGAAGCTATCTATATAATAATACATGTAGATTTGTTGAACATTATGTTATTTAAAACATTACTTATAATTTCATTAGTTGTTAACAATTTTTGAAAACACGTTTTAAATGTTCCAGATATTATTTTATGATTGTAACCCAAATGCATCTACACTTCGATAAATAATGTGAACGATTTCTAAATATATGTAATTTAAATATAATAATTAGTCGATCGTGTATTTTCATAAGCCCTTTTTGTACTCTTTGCCATGATGTTCTCGCGCATAGGCTTAAAAATAACAAACGTTTATATAATTAGAAAAGTGACCATTTTAGGTGTAATAATATTCATATGCACTCCCGTCGCATATTAAAAAATATAATCATAGCCCAGTGATTTGTTTTATTTTTACAAGTGTGTGTATTAAAAAGTTAATAAATTTTTATACCCACAGCTCATTATTGGTAGTGTAAGTTATCCTCATTTTCAGCTTTTATCTGATGTGTTAGTAATTGATTTATCATGATGCATTGGACTCATAAGTGAAACACCCTTTTTGGGCGGAGCAATATAGTTTATAGTAATTCTAACGTATGTAAAGCTAGAGCTATGCATTTATTTGCCATTTGATAAGAAAGTTGTAATTTATTTCTTCTCATAGTTCCAAGTATACGAAAGTTTCGTTTTAAAAGAAAATATCCCAGGTTGTAGTTACGTGTGCATTCCCTTTATTAACGTGCGTAACGAGTGGGTTTTTTATCAAATGGAATAACTCCGGAAATGGTGCCAAATCGTTCAAATGACATGATTGTATAAAATAGGGTAGTTTCTTTATCCCACAAACGTTTAGTTGATTCTCGTGAAGGCATGTGCAAGAAGCTAATAATGTTAGTGGTATATATGCTTAAAAAGCCTTACTAATTAAAATCCAAAACTCTTTTCCGTATACCACTTCGCCTTCAGTATTTGTCATTTTGATGATTTTATTCTGGATTGTTGAATTGAATACTGTAATAAATGCACATTTTATATACGTTATTATACGTGTTGAATACATAGTTACACCTGGAAGCTGCTTTTATATCATTAGCAGAGGCGGATCCATTGTCCAGTTTATGTTACTTTCGATTGAATATACTGCACATTATAAGTAGATTTCGTAAAAATATTTTCAGCGTAATCAGAAATTTCACTTTCCAAATTGTATGATTTCCGTATTTAGAAACATCTTCGCTATTAGATTATTCCATAAATTGACATCAGTGTCATTCAAATAGCTGCGATGAGCCATTTCTTATTTATTTCTCGTTGCTAGATGCGAAACAAATATGACGAGTTTTTAGAATTTAACTATTTTTATTTTCTGTTGAATAACTAAAATAAAATAAAATTATTAAGTTCCATTGAGGGAACAGAGAATCAAGTATTATTGACCCAAAGGATACATTACTGCAATTTTCACAAATATATAGAGCAATTATAAAAAAATATCTTTTAGTGGAATACCATATTACCATTACTAACAAAGTCACGAATGACTAACAAATATTTCCATAGTCATTTTTTAACGTTTCGGGACATATATACACGAACGGAACAGCAAGGTCAAGCAGAGTACACAAAATAATAGAAAAAAGTTTCCTCTACTTTTGTTTGCGTCCTGCTTATTTATTCACTTTTAGGTTTCTTTATAAGTATTTATTTATTTGACAAAACAACTTGGAGTTACAACAATGAAAATCGACAGATAAAGTTTACAATTTGTTTATTCTTTCTAAAAACGTCTTCTGAAACTTCGTGTCTAACATATTAAAATACCATTAATTAAACGATTTACGTAGTTACGTTTGCTAAAGAAACAATTATTTTTTATGTTTGTTTTTCTCTTCTCCTTCAAAACAATTCATTTCTATTTATTTATATTTATATATACTTATTTATATACACTTAAGCAGTTTCTTACGTTCAGTATTGGCATGTTTGTTTGTTTTTGTACGCAAACTACCATTTTAGTGACAAATAAATGAACATTTGGCCTGGAAAACAAACAATTTCTTCAAAAATGGAAATGATTTTCCGTTTTACAAGTTTATGTCATTCTTGAAAAATTTCTTTATATATCAAATTTAGAGGACAGTAACTTATATAATCAATACTTCATCGGCCAATATGAACTGTCGGAACGCATAGTCTGTACAATATCAGATTTGTTTTGTGCAGTAATATATATCAACTATAGATTTCTACATATATATACTACACAGTATGCAAAAAATATTTTGGTTAAGAAACGCATAACATACTTTAAAATTCAGCATTAGTAAGTGAAAATGTACTCGAATTCTTTTTTGCTGTCCTGTACATGATCCATAGTATTTGTACACACCACGAACTATGCTAAATTTTAGTTAAAATAAAAAGCTCACATCGAATTTGAAAACACACTTCTGGGAATTATCGACCATAGACAGTACTGCAATTGATTTGTTTTATGTGTCCCTGTAAATCAACCCTAAATGCAATGCACACCATACATTTCAGTAAGTAACTTATGGTGCACCTCAGCATTGTATATAGATTTCATTATGTTTAAAATAGTTTAACATCGTTAAAATACACTGCAAACGATTTTTCTGCATAGATCATTATGTAACGAAATTTTTGGTGTGACAAGGTAAATTAATCATAACTGCTTTACACTACATATTTTAGAGAAAGCATAACAATGCCATTATGTTTGAAATAGTGTAACATCATTAAAATGCAATTGAAATTATATTTTCCTATTGACCGTAATGTAATGTAATACATTTGACTATTCCTGCAAACGAACTATAAATATTACACACTTCAAGCTGAATAGCGTTCGTGCTATAGAAAACGTCAATAACATATAAAAATTAAAGGGGAATCCGAGGACCTTTTATGAGAGCACGGACAGGCGAAGGCATAAACACTTTTCAACTATGTGGGAAACATGTGTTAAATATGTAAAAAATCTTTTATTTTACTTATACCACTTATAATATTGTGTTGTATAGTGTGTACCATTTATCGTTAGTTTAATAGTCAATAGTTGTACATTACATTACGACCAATAGGAAAATAATATTTCAATTGCATTTTAATGATATTTTACTATTTTAAACACAAATTTTTCTGATACTATTTCAAACAAATTTTTATGCATTTCTGAGGGGCACCAAAATGTGCTTTCTCTAGAATAGGTAGTGTAAAAGGTTTATTATTTAATCACAGGGCCACACCATGTATACCGATACATAATGGTATATGGAGGAAAATCGTTTGCAATGTATTTTAATGATGTTACATTATTTCACTTACTACACTGTTCCTTCAGTAAAATAAGATTTATTAATGACCATCCATGTATGTTTAAAATATAATTTTAAAATCCTTTCTTAGTAGTAACAGCTAGTAATCATTCATTTCTTAAACCATAAATACAGCGTAAGCTAAAAGTATTTCCCTAATTACAGAAATATTTTATTCAAAAACCATTATACTTAAACATATGTTTATTTTTGTAAAAAGTAAATACAGTATCTAATTTGTAATCAGATCAATTACGTTTGACAATTCTGATATACTACACTTTTGTATTTCACAGAATGTCAATCGCACAACCTAATCCTTCCACTTCTTGAAAGTACGCCGACATTACTAGTTACTGGAAACTTTTCATAATATTTGATACATGCCCTTGACATCTGCAGAACTTACGTACACAACAACGTGTAAACTCCCTTTATAAAGAGATGGGCGATCTAGTTTCATGGAATCACAAAACTTCTTGCGCTTTTTCCATCATCGAAGCCATTTCATTACAAAATGGTTTTTGATTAATTTCTTAAGTTTATGGACTATTTGTCATCTATTCGACGATAGAAAACAAACTTTAGAAACAAGACTATGCAATTATAAAAACGATACAATAATATCTTCAACGGTTACGTTATCCTAAGGTTTTGTAATCAGGGACTTTGTTCTCACATTTCGTCATTTATACAGGGGGTCCCAAAATAACTGACCTCGGCTTTTATTCCTTAAATATTGATCATTTACATATATTATACAATATAATGTTACCTGAAAAAAAACACATAATTTTATCGATTAAAATTTTCAGGTGATTAAATTTGAAGAAATACAAAATTTCGTACTTTTATGTTAGCTGGGCGCCGGTGATGACTCGCCAAATCTAGTTTTAATTGGCATCATTCACCTGGCGCGGCATCATTTAAATTGCAACCCTTTCCCGTCACCGACCTTGCGTGATTCTAACAACCAGAACTTTTTATAGAACGTAAGTTTCTATTTTTGTGCATATAAAATTAGATACGATGCTTTCATTATTAAATAAAATGTTTCTAGTTTATGTTGTGTCTTATTTTAACATTTTCGTTATTGACTAAGCCTAATCTTTAATAGACCGGCTTGCGTGATATTTTGTTACTTGTATTGATATATTTGTGTTAACGTATTTTATCAGGATTATATTTTAGCTATTTTTAAGTTTTTTAAGATATTATATTGGAATGTTAAAATATCGTCTAATTGTTATTAGCTAATGTTAAAAGATTTGCCAGACAAAAAATTTTGACGAGATTAAAAAAGGTTTGGCGATCACTGGCGTCCAGCTAACAGAACAGTACCCAAAATTTAAATTTTTATACTGCCCCCGTACAAAATATTTCCCGATTAGTAAAATGTGCCCCATACACTAATAAGGTCATGTACAAAATGTCAGCAATTTATCCTAAAAAGTCGCAGAGATATGAAAATACATAAATGCAGACTTAAACCATTTTTCAATGCCTGGAAATGAGATCGCAAAAGGAAAAAATCTTGTCCTATGATCAAGTTTCAGGTGTAGTACGGAAAAAACAATGCGAAAGAAAACAATGATTGCATAAATAAACTAGTCGTTGGGGGCCACCGTAATACTTACCCATCATGGATATGTATAATATAAAATATTAAAAAAAAATGTGAAACTACTTATAAAATGCATTGCAATTCAAATAAAATCGTGGCTTGATGACGTCATAAACTTTAAAGGCTCGATTACTGAATTGCTTGAAAGAAACATCCTTATAACTCCAAAAATAATAATTTTATTAACTAGAGGTTTATTGCATCTAATTAAGCGTCAAATTTCCAATTAAAATATATCTTTGAAGTGAAATTTGGCTGAAATACAGGGTCATGAAAAATCAAAGAGTGTGGTAAATAGGATTCAAAATATCTCGGCAACTAATTATCCAATCGACTTCATGCTTTATGCAAAATTTATGTTTTTTTATTGTCTTTTATATCCATTTCTTAAACAATTTCGAAAATTTTTATATACCTTTCATCAGAACGAATATTTCGAAAGTCCGAAAAAAAATTGTTCCGGTTAATCGAGGTTATTGAAATTAAATAAGCTTCTTCCCATTATTACATACTAAGTACATACCAAATTGCAAGTCTCTATCTCAATTTTTTCGGGAGATAGAGCGTTTACAGTCACACAGACACACAGACACACACACAGACGGACGGCAAATTTTTTTTTTCTAAAAATATGTTTTTCGGAATATCCAGTGTCTGAAACGTGTAAATCCGTCAATTTTTTTTTTTCGATTTTAAAAGGCAACAAGATTACAAGACTTACAGGACAAGATTTCGATTACAAGACTTACCCTATTACTACGTATGTTGGGTAAGTAATAATAATTGTGCTATTTATTTTTATAAAAAGTATCTAAACTGTGTTGAAGTAATGACATTGCGTTTTAATTTATGATTAACCACTCACCAATTTAGTTTAAACGTATTTCTATGCATTTTTATGGTAAAATTCTGAAACACTGTACATGATTTTATTAGTTTATATGGGACACATTTTATTCACTAAGAAATCTTTGTACGGGGGCCGTATAAAAAAATTTGGTTTTGTATTTCTTTAAATTTAATCCCCTAAAAATTTTAACCTATTTCATAATATTCTGTATCTTTTCTGACGTAACTTTGTAATTCATAATATATGTCTATGATAAATATTTAAGGAACAACGAGGTAATAGTTTTTGTGATACCCTGTATAGCTATAAAAATTAGCAATTTATATATTTTCACATTAGTGTTTGAGTAATTAACAAAAATTAATAAAACTGAATATGGAAAAATTTTTGACATGTGCCCTAGTAGTCTCCCAGACCAATATTGGTTCAAATTAAGATATAGTTAAACAAAAGCGGGGTCAATCATTTTTTTAAAACTTTCTCTTATCTAACAAATTATTTGGAGTGTAATACAATATATTAACAGTAGTTTAATGCAAAATAAAACAAAATATTAAAGAAACAATATTTTAAATAAAAACATATATCTTAAAGGAATCAGTTACAACCTGTCAAAATATCTGTTTTTAAATACACTCTAGAAACAAACCTTCACCACCAACAGAAAAAACAAAAAAATATTTCAAATAATTTTTGACCAGTTAACAGTTATGGTTTTCAATCAATGGATTTATTTAAGTCGTTTTTTGGAAAAGAGTCTTGTTTTTAAATATTTAAAATCAGTGGCTCACTTCTGTACATTAGGATAGCCCGTAAAAAACTCAAAAACAGTTTTTTTCAGTGCTATTCCAAGAAAACAGTCACGAGTTGGACATACACAAAAATCTGAAAAAAAAAAACTAAGGAATATATTAATCTCTTCCGATAGCGCAAAGGCTTTAAAATTTAGGAAAATTCATAAAAAGCCATTTTATGAGAATTTTTAAATTTTAATGCAATTTTATGTCATGAATATTTTTACCATACGTATATTCTTATTAATTGCATATTTATTGTCGATGTCCATAATGATAAACATTTTTGTATTTCATCATCTAACATATAAAACAAATAAATTATGAAAAAGTCATTTCATTTTCATTAGCCAATTAAATAGATTTTTATAGAAAATGCAAAAAAACATTATTTGATAATTGTGATACTATATATATATATATATATATATATATATATATATATATATATATATATATATATATATATATAAGGAAATAATAATTGTAAGTTTTAAAAAGATGAGATATCTTGACAAAAATTATTTTGTACTTTCATCAACAGAAATATCAGTTTAAAAGTTTCAGAAAATATATACACTTTCATGAAAAATTCAGAAATGAAAATTTAGTTAATATATATAAACAATTTCAAAGATGAAGTATTCATAACTCTGCTTAAAATTAATTAAAAAGGAAAAAAATCACAAGGCAGGATGGAACCCTCTCCTATTTTCCACACGATTTTTCGTGACCCTATATTTCATTCAAATTGGAATTCAAATATATATGTTAATTGGAAATGAGACGCTTAATCCGACGCAGTAAACTGTTAATTAATAGGATTATTATCATTTTTGGAGTTATAAGGATGTTTTATTTACGCAATTCAGTAATAGAGCATTTAAAGTTTACGACGTTAATCAAATCACGATTTTATTCGAATTGCAATGCATTTTATAAATAGTTTACACATGTTTTATTTTCATATTTTATATTATGAATATCTATGATGGGTAAGTATTACGGTGGCCATCAACGACTACTTTTACTTTCAGCTAAATGTGTCTTTGTGTTCGACAATATTCAAGGAGTCTCTTTGTCAGAAAATGTAGTTGTCATTCCTTCTACTTAAAAACTTCTATTAGAAATTTCTACAAAGATGAACTTGACGTCCTACTAATAGGACATATCTTTTATTGAGTATTGTTTTGTCTTAAACATTATTTTTATTAATTCCAGCACCTAATAGTGATAGAATAAATCGCTACATTTCCTATTATGACTTCACTTATGTTTAGCATTTAGTAATAATAATAATAATAATATTTTTCATAATTATTAGCAAGCCGTTGGCATTTCTTTTAATTAAAACATACGTTTCATTCTTTAAAGTAAAATTTGGGAATCCTTTTCCGAATTGGTAATGTGTGATAAAAGATAAAAAATATTACTAAATTTTTATGCTTGTTTAATTTAGTTGTAATACGACATTTTCCAAACGTCATCAAAAATTCTTCCTTAGACAATTGTTATATGAAAAACACGCAAAATAACTACATTTGTGAGGTTTTGGTAAAGAACGCATTCGTTAACTTTCATTAAACCCTAACTTCTGCGATTCCGATAGCTATTTTTAATTTTGTTAGCATAACAGTAATTTTTTCCCAAAATTGAAAAAAAAATCAGGGCCGAAGGGGTTAATTTAGTTTTGTAAATGTATACTTGCTATAAGGAAATTCGTTATTTCAAGCTTTCGTCAAAAGGACTGCAAAGGTTTTCTACTGTATAATATTTTTTAATAATAAAAGTTTGCTGGTAATATGCACGTGTGTTTGTTTCGTAAAAAAAAAAAAAAAAAAAAAAAAAATTACCTAATTAAATTTTCACCTATATTTTTAATCAATCCTCGACACTGCGATTAAGACTTTTTTAATTTTTCTATTATCCTTTTTAACACTTTCCAGTATGTTTGAAAAGTTTGAAAAGGTGTTTAATAATAAGGCTTGTCTGTCTGTCTGCAGTCTGTCCGTGCTCTAACTCACGTAATGTACTCGGATTGTCATGCAATTGATATATGTTATTGAGGTTTACAATGGCATGTTCGGTATTGAAAATGAAGTGTATAGCACTTACAGTTCCTTTACAGGGACACTCAAAGAATTTTGTTCTATTACGATCTATGGGGAAAATTTATTTGTGGTTTATGTTAATGATGTTACACTATTTCAAACATATTGAGATTGATGTATATTACTGAGGAACACTCAAAAGAATGTCGTTGGATTAGGGTCTATGGGAAAAATTGTTTGCCGTTAATTTTAATAACGTTTCAATGTTTCAAACATATTGAATTTGATATATATCACATAGGTTCATTACAGGAGGCTTACTATTGAATATTGCGTGTGTCGCATCCATAGTTCATTTACAGGGACAAAAAAAAGAATTTGGTTAAAGTACTGTCTGTTAAGAATAATTGCTGAAAGTGCGTTTTCAGTTACGGAACTCGTTTTTAAATCTAATTGATTCCCTGTTACTTGGTGTGTACAATTCTATAGATTTATTCAATAGATTCAATATCAGGTATCAATTCTATAGATACAGGGCAGAACAAAAGTTATCGATCACATTTCCGTTATTTAACGAAATTTCCCGAAGGGGTAATTTAAACCGTGCTACGTGTTTCCTAACTGAATTTAATGTCACATTATATGTATTACATATATAAATCTTTAAATCCTATACAGGGTTGCACAAATTAATTCAAATATTTTTCCGAATAATGTTGGTAATTCCTGAATTCGATTTTTAAATAAGTTATGCGTTTTCCAAATTGTTTTGTAGACATCATCTTTCACATTATTAAACGGTAAAGATTTGTAAAATTATTTTGGAAGTGTTGGAACGTGTTACATAATCTATGCTTGACGCGTGATTTTTTTCCTTGTTTAAAACTCCACATGGGTGTATCTAAACATTAAAAAAATTATGTTTCCCATTGACCTCATTAAATTTCCCTGTTTATTTTACACGTACTTTTTAAAATATCTATTTTTAGTTACGTTTTTTAATATACTTGTATGCTTCAAGTCTAAAAATCATAAGTCTGTATCTGTAACAAACACCTCAACAAAATTATATTAATCTTGATTTTTTTTCTCATTCTTTAGCGTATCATTCACAGATACAGCGTTTTTTATTCTTCTATTTTTCTCTTTAGATAAATTATCGCAACATGGTTTAAGCGTTTTACTTAGGATCGTGTAGGAAAAAGTATCAGTATGAAAATTTGAAAATTTATTTATAAATTATATAATAATATAAATATGAAAATTTGAAAATTTATTTATAAATTATATAATAATATAAATATGAAAATTTGAAAATTTATTTATAAATTATATAATGATATAAATATGGAAATTTGAAAATTTATTTATAAATTATATAATAATATAAATATGAAAATTTGAAAATTTATTTATAAATTATATAATAATATAAATATGAAAATTTGAAAATTTATTTATAAATTATATAATAATATAAATATGAAAATTTGAAAATTTATTTATAAATTATATAATAATATAAATATGAAAATTTGAAAATTTATTTATATATTATATAATGATATAAATATGGAAATTTGAAAATTTATTTATAAATTATATAATAATATAAATATGAAAATTTGAAAATTTATTTATAAATTATATAATAATATAAATATGAAAATTTGAAAATTTATTTATAAATTATATAATAATATAAATATGAAAATTTGAAAGTGTATTTATAAATTATATAATAATGTAAATATGAAAATTTGAAAATTTATTTATAAATTATATAATGATATAAATATGGAAATTTGAAAATTTATTTATAAATTATATAATAATATAAATATGAAAATTTGAAAATGTATTTATAAATTATATAATAATATAAATATGAAAATTTGAAAATTTATTTATAAATTATATAATAATATAAATATGAAAATTTGAAAATGTATTTATAAATTATATAATAATATAAATATGAAAATTTGAAAATTTATTTATAAATTATATAATAATATAAATATGAAAATTTGAAAGTGTATTTATAAATTATATAATAATGTAAATATGAAAATTTGAAAATTTATTTATAAATTATATAATAATATAAATATGAAAATTTGAAAATTTATTTATAAATTATATAATAATATAAATATGAAAATTTGAAAATTTATTTATAAATTATATAATAATATAAATATGAAAATTTGAATATTTATTTATAAATTATATAATAATATAAATATGAAAATGTATTTATAAATTATTTCGTTTTATAACTTACATTTAAAAATTAAATTAACTAACTATAGAAGTACAAATGAATAAATCATATATCGCATTCAGTTTTTAAAAGATTTCTTCTAAGAATTGTTAAAAAAAGAAATTGTCATTTGCAGTTTAGGGTTAATTTTAACATGTATATTGTATTTTTCGTGTTTTTCTATTTTTTTACACTGTTATTTAAGAATAACATTAACAAATTACATTTTATTACATGAATCAGAATTTAAATGAAAATTCTTGACGTTGTATATGGTTAAAATGAGGGAATTATATTCAATATCTACATTAAATTCTTTCAAATATCTTGCAATGTCTTCTTCATCATGGAAACGTTTTGTTTTGATAATTAATTTTTCGATTAAAAAAATACTGTCTCCATAAAACTTCAGTCAAAAAGAAAGAAACTGAGCTTTTTAATTTAATAAACGAATGATTAATATGTTTCCATTTCACTGAAAGCTTTTAAAATCATATTTTAAATTTATATGGCTAGTCCTTTTAAAAAGCAAATGTTTTTAAAGAAATACGTATTTCTTTACAAATTTTTAAACAATATATATGAATTGGTAATATTAATGGGGAAAATATTACAGATTCCAATAAACCGTAAATAAACAAAAAAGAAGAATTTTGAAAACGTTTAAAATATTTTCTTTTTTATTTTCCATGTCTCTTTTTTACTTATTTCTATATATAAGAGAAGAAATTATTGTAATAGAAAATTTTCAACTCTCGGTTTTCGACGGATTTGTACATTTGTCAGAGATATAGAAAAACACGTTTTTGCAAAATGTCTGTCTGTCCGTGTGTCCTCTTTGTATCATCGAAAAGTGTATGAAGTTATGCTTACAATTGAACCAATCTTCGTATATTTTGTTGTTCGGTCAGTTCCTAACGTTTGGGAAAGTCAATTCGTACCGAAAAATTCTGTCATCCAAATATTAGACAAACAGTTGCCGAACAGTTGATGTCGGTTAAGGGGCTTCCGAGTTGCAATTAACTTAGCGCCCAGTCTATTGTGAGTAGAGTGTCTTCTTAGATATCGTAATTAATCTCTAATAATTACATGGTAGAATTTTCCGGTAGGAATTAGTTTTCCCAAACGGAAGGAACTTTCTGAACAACCCAATAACATGTTCTTTGCTATGGACAGCAGGCGTCAGTTGAAATCGGAGTATTCATCTGGAAGGGGGCGCTGCGATTGCAATTTTTTTGCCATTTCTCTTATTGTATCATCGGAAAGTGTACGGAGTTATGCAAAGAATTGAAACAAAGTTCATATATATGTTTTTGACTATAGCCGTGAGGTCCCAATTGGAATTGGGAATACTCCCCTAGAATAAAAAGCTGTGGTAGAAATTTTTGTGCAATTTGCATGATTTTCGGCAGTTTAAATGATTATGTTAAGACTATTTTTTGACAAAATTTTATATTTAGATGTAATATCACAATCAAAGGGTTGAATAAAATATTGAAGAAATTAGGTCTGGAGTGGAAGAATTGAAGAAATTAGGCCACTGTGGCAGTGGCTCTTGTTCGATTTTCAGGATCGGCTCGGTAGATGTCGAAACAAAATCGCATTAAATCAACCAAGTGTCCAATTTAGCTTTAATCTGCATATTTGTAATAACAAAAATGTTCACGTTTTTTTTATATATTACCCGTTGATTAGACTTCAATACGATTTTTTTTTCTTCTCCGCTTACAGTTTAAATAAAAAGTTCATAAAAAACTACGCTTTTTGATGTATTAACATGCATGAGATAGAAGAATGTTTTGAGTTTTCCACATCCGACTAATTTTCCGTACTTGGTTTGCAAGTGAGTTTTCAGGTCTTCATCGTAAAGTTTTAGCCACTATTTCGTAAGTTTTGTTCATTATTCACATTTGTATAAACAAGTGTTTATATGAGAAATAACAAATACAAATTAGAAAAGAAAAACAAATTATTTGTAAGTGAGAAATAAAACTGTTTATATATTTTTTTTTTATTCAAGACAAAAAGGGTTCAAATTGTATAAACAAAATTATTTATTTTTTATTTATAGGTACATTTTTATTATGTATAGGTACAAATTACGAACATTTTATTTTTAAATAAAATTAGATTTTATAGGGTGTTTTTGAAGACGTATTTTCTATAATAAGTATTTTTTTGTTTCGAAATTGAATATACAATGTTACTTTGGTAGCTAAGTTATGTTGTAACACTAAAATAGAATGCTTTATTGTTTGCCAATTTATAGTTAATAAAAAACAGTATATCTGCATTTTATGCTTTTATATATTATTTCTGGATTTAACAATTCAAACAATTCGAATTTTGCCTATCTTTCTAATAAAGACATGTTTATTTAAGATTTTTTACTTTTATTTGCGAAGAGAAACATATAATTTAAAAAATAAAGTTTAGTGCAATTGTGAATTGGTTGATTTTCTACAGAATTTTTGGTTAGTTATTTAGAGAAACTGTTTACTGAAATAAACTAACATGCAAATACTTTAAATCACAGATTGCTGAAAACAATATGTACTGTACACCTTAGCTACTAAAATAATGTACTGTATAGAAAAATGAATCTAAATAACTGGAGCTTTATTAATTTAAAAAATAAATATTATGAACATAATTGTTTTTTAAATAACTAAGTTTAGTAAATAGTTTTAAGAAAAGATTTCCTGTTATATATATGACAAATGTGCAGAAATGAATAATCAAATTAGAACATGCATGATAGGATTTTATTTTCGTTTATTTAAAAGTTTATAACAAACATTTATAAGCGTTATGAAATAAAAAGGGGATTTATAAAGTAACATACAGCTGTATAAATAAGCGTTAAGCAAACAATGCTATGTAAGGTATTTTTTAAAGGTTAACATGCTGAGCATTAAAACAAATTGTACAATCGTAGTTTAGGGAAAGGTGGGATAACAAGACAAAAACAGAGTAGTAAAAACAAAATCTTTCTTTTTTCTTTTTTCTTTTTCTATTTTTTTTTTTTTTTATTAATGAGAAAAGCGTTTTTCAGAAATCGCACTACATTAAACGAATTTGAAATTTTAAATCCAATTTTTGGTGTTTCAAGAAATTCTTCATTTTTCTAGAAATCTTCTTTCGTTTATTACTCCTCGGATGATACTAGTGTATTGGTTTTCTAGCATTCATGTAAGGACTATGTTAAACTGAATGAAGGTTAATATCCAAAACATATAAATAACAAGACTCCTTCAATACAGATTAACAGATAATAAAAAAATAAATGTTATTTTCGAGATTTCAGAACATAAATTTAGTGAATTATACAACAAATTTTCTTTATTTCACCTACAATTTAATATATAGATCTAGAGCTAAGTTTGATGCAAAATATGAGCATATACACATTAAGAATTGACAAAAATAACATACAATCATTTCCACAGAAATTTTTTAACCCTGTAGTTTATTACCTTAATGTTGCCCATAAATGTTTATTTGAGAAAATTTTATTGTAAAATAGTGTTGAATTATTCAGAGTAACTCAAAGTGAAGGTATAAAATAACTATGTGTTAAATGCAGAAACGGTGTGTTCTCCGACCCCTAAAAAGAACGTTTCTGCAATTTCGAAGACAAATGACAATGAAATTCGAGAAATTTGCTCTAAACTACAATAGACGTTCAAATTGTACGCCTTTACCTTCTAAAGACACATGCTTAATCATTTTCATGAAGACTCTTTTTAGCATGTCAGGTTATTGTATGATCATTACGAAATCGTTGTATTATTCGGTTAAAAAAAATTGGACACAAAACAGCTAAAAAAAATAATATCTTCCGATCGCTCATTGGGTTAAGTTCATGCCAATGGGCACAAATCCACTATTTAATATTATTTTTTATGATTATTACACTTTAAAAGATCTGAACGCTGTGGCTGTAGTTACTAAATTCTGAAATCTTTAAGAACAATAGGAAAAAACATTAAGATCAGGAAACGCCTTTTGATCGCGCACCAATAACAAATTGACGTAAAATATTGAGAAGTGAAGTTCGCGAGCGTTTACGATTTGTGCTTTTCTACCTCACTTTCCCTAGCCGTCACTTCGTTCTGTTGGCCTTTAATCGATCTATCCCTTTGATGTTGAGACGTTTTTGGGGTATGTTATGACCGCATCGAAGAAAGGAATCCCAAGACAGGTATTTGAATGTATCGATATTCCGAAAGACTTTAAAATAAATGATCTTACCAAGCACGAAGACGTAATTCGGTGCTATAATAAAATAGAGTGTGGAAAAATATAATAAAATAGAGTGTGGTAAATAGGATTCCAAATATGTCGGCAACTCATTATTTGATCGACTTCATTCTTTATGCAAAATTTATGTTTTTTTTTATTGTATTTTATATTCATTCCTTAAAATAAATAATTTCGAAAATTTTTATATACCTTTTATCAGAACGAATATTTCGAAAGTCCGAAAAAAAGTTCCGAATAATCGATGTTACTGAAATTCAATAAGCTTCTTCCCGTTATTACATACTAAGTACATACCAAATTTCAAGTCTCTATCTCAATTTGTTCGGGAGATAGAGCGTTTACAGACACACACACACAGACACACAGACCGAAGCAAATTTTTTTTTCGAAAAATATGTTTTTCAGAATCTCCAGTGTCTGAAACGTGTAAATCCGTCTATTTTTTTCGATTTTTAAAACAATTGCAAGGCTTACCCTATACTACGTATGAAGGATAAGTAATGAGAGGATAAGCAGACTTCGCGAATCTTCTGTCTTTATATTCATCTTAGTAATCAAACGCCGTCGACGCGTAAAGATTAATGCAGTCATGCAGTTACTTATTTTTTATGTCTATATGTCAGTTTCATCGAAATGTTCATAATAATTTAAAACTGTCGATCGCGAAAGTTTCTGTATTTAAAGATCATTTTACATTAGTTGAAGCTATCAATCGAGGTACAAAATTTTCTTTTCTATAATAAATTTATTCACCGTCACTTGATTGAATTGCTTTTATATATGTCTCGATCGAGTATTTCGGTATTTTTATCTTGAATTAAGAGTGATTCATCAGTCTACAAATATATTTCCAATGAAGCTGCATTTGTAGTATATTTTTCACAAAATCTGGTTATACACAATATTCAGATTTTATGTATATTATAGACAAAGAATAAGGTTTGTATAAAGAAACGGGGAATTTGAAATTTAAAGAAATAATATTTTAAAAAACACCGATGTATCCGAGACTTTCATTTAAAAGGGTTGTATTTTTTATATTTACATGCAACAAAAAACAATATTTTTTTACCGTTTAAATTATATGCTGAAATTATTAGCAAAAGACAAAATCAAAAATATTTGAAAAACTGATATGACATGATTCACCATGATGAACCCCGAATTTATTTCTAAAATTGAAGTATGTTTTTTAATGAAAGATTTTCAAGTACTTTGGTAGTTACTGCAAATAAAACAAATGCTAAATTTCATATTATTTTACTCTAGCTGCCCACCAATAGGTTTCCCGGACCCATGATAATAACATTCAACAAACCTCAAATTTGGGTGATTTTATATCTTTAACACCGTTTTGTATGAATTTATATTTTAAAAAGGAAAAAAAAAATATATTTAGTGGCAAAGGCTCTCGTAAGAAGACATATTTTCTTGCTTCTTCACGTTGGGTAGTTTCATAGTTTAAAAAAAAAATAGTTCTTGTTATCCGAACTCTTTTAATTTTTTTCTTTGTCATAATTATAACAGTCTTACAGTGTGAAGAAATTGCAAAACGAAATTAATCGTTTGTTCTTCGAATCAGGATCTTTTTCATACTAAAATTTCACTGTCACTTATTTTTCAATAATAAATTCTCGTTGATTTTACACTTCAATAAAAGTTCAGATAGATATAACTAACAAATTTATTATTGTTACCAAGCAAAAAGCCTGGTTCAGAGAAACTCGGATATGCCGCCGAGAACTCGGTTCAAAAATTACATCACATCTAAATCAGAATTAAAACAGAAAAACAACAAAAAGGGTTACAATAATTATTATTGGCGACGCTTAATCTCGCCAATCAAATTAAATTTCTAAAAATTTTTAAACTACATTGATAAGATAAAAATAGAACATACTTACAATAAGGAGATTACACAAAAACAGTTTTCACAGGAGTTAATACTGAAACTAAAATATACAAAATAATGGGATTATAAAACGTTAATAGTAAGAAAATGAAAATAAAATGTTCATTAAAACGTTATTAGTTCATAATATCCAGTTCCAGTTTATAAATCAATTGGACTGGTCTTTTTATCACACCGGAAACAGTCTGAATGGCACAGGATCTAATTTTCGAATCTCTTCCTAAAAATAGTTCTGTTATTCGTCCACATTTCCACATGTGCTTTGGAGTTTTATCCTCATTAATCAACACAACATCTCCAATTTCGAATTCAGTTGGAGTTTTGACTTGAGCTGTAAAATTGGCAGAACGAAGTTCTAACAAATATTCCTGTCTCCAACGTTTCCAAAAATGATTTAAAACTTGATCTCGATATCTCAAAATTTTTGTCAGTGCTATTTTATTCGATTTAGTTTCTGAAACACAATGAAGATCTGGTAGAGAATTTATTCGCTTGCCAATCAAAAAATGAGAAGGTGTAAGTGGCAGCGGTTCACTGTTTTCTTCATAGACATACGTCAGTGGGCGACCATTAATCACAGCCTCCATTTCGGTCAAAGTGGTTTGAATTTCTTCAAATGAGAGACAAGATCTACCGAGAACTTTCTTCAACGGAGTTTTTACCGAACGAACCATTCGTTCCCAAAATCCCCCCCCCCTCCCAACTGGCTCTTGGAACAATAAATTTCCAAACGATATTATTTTTATTAAAATATCTTAAAACGTCAGCTTTTGATATTCGGCTCCAAACTTCTCTAAGTAAATTATCTGTTTTGATAAAAGTTTTCGCATTGTCACTATACATAGTTTTACAAATTCCTCTCTGTGATATAAATCGTTTAAATGCTAAAAGGAAGGTTTCAGTAGATAAATTCGTACATAATTCGAGATGTACGGCTCTAGTGACTGCGCACGTGAAAAGAACGATGTAAGCCTTTTCTTGGCCAGTTTTTGTTTTGACATAAATAGGACCTGCAAAATCCACAGCACAGGTCTGGAAGGGGGGGGGTGGATTCTGTTATATGATCTTTAGGTAAAGGTGCAATTTCCTGCTTTCCAGGAGAAGCTTTAAATTTTGTACAAATGAGTCATTTTTTCAGTACGGATTTTATCATTTTTCGTGCTCTGATTATAAAATATTTTTCTCGTAAATGAGCTAATGTAGTTGTGATTCCATAATGGAAAACCTTTTCATGGGCACTGTGAATCAACAATTTTGTGAAAGTACTGCCATTTAGAAGTATAAAAGGATGTTTTTCCGTTTGAGAAAATTCTGAAAATTGTAATCTGCCAGATACAATCAGTAAATCATTCTCATCTAATTTTGGATTCAGATTATACAATGCAGAATCTTTATCGATGGGCTTTCCCTTTTCCAAAAAGTCAATTTCACGATTAAATACACATAACTGAGTTTGTTTTATCCAATAAATTTCTGCCTTTTCAATTTCTGGAGCTGTCAGCTCACCTGAAATTTTAATTTTACTTTTATTGATATTATTTTAAAATCTTAAAATCCATGCTGTGATGTTAAGTATTTTTGAAATATTACTAAAATTTTCTAATTTTAACAATGATTCTGGAGGTACAACACCTACTGTACAAGATATTTGGTCAGAACTCAACTTCGATGATTTTCTTTCATTCAAAGTGCTTTGATTTAGGATGTTTACTAGGATGTTTACTTAGGATGTTTACGTTAAATGGTACCTTTTCAGGTTTTGGCCAACTGTCCTTTGGTAATGATAACCATTCTGGACCATAGTACCATAATTTATTTTTAGTGAGGTTATGTAAATTCTCGCCTCTAGTAAGAAGGTCCCGGGTTGTCCTTACCCGGGATATATTTCCACAATTTCGGATCAGTCAAAGACTGTATTTCTACAACCCTGTTAGCCACAAAGGGTTTCCAATTATTGGCTGATCCTTTTATCCAGTGTAACGTAATAGTGGAATCTGACCAGATATGCATTTCCAAATTTTGAAAATTAAATACATTTTTTAAATATTTAGACATACTAGCAGCTATTAATGTCCCCATTAATTCAAGACGAGGGATTGTCAAACACTTAATCGGGGAAACTCTACATTTTGCCCAAATAAGACTGGTTATGATTTCATTATTACTTGTGATATATCGAAAATAAGCTACAGCCCCATAAGCCTTAGGGCTGGCATCGGAAAAAAATATGAATTTCAATTGGGTCTGAAAATTCTAGTCCCTGCGGAAAATATTTGCGGGGAACCTCAAATTTATCTAAATGATCGATTTCTGAACACCAATTTTCCCATTCAATTTTTAAATCATCAGGAAATTTTTCATCCCATTCCAAACCCCTTTTCCATGTTTCCTGTAGCAAACTTTTCATACGAATAGAAAATGGTGCGATGAATTCAATCGGATCAAAGATTTTTAACATGGCTTTAAGAACAACGCGTTTCGTTGGATTAAATTTCCAATCATCAGGAAAGGATTGTACGTCAAAACGTAAAATATCCCAATTGGTATCCCATAATAATCCAAAAATCTTTAAAGAATTATTCGAATTTTCTTCTGATTCACATAATTTATTTTCCTGCCATATTTTTCTAAGTTTAACAGAATTAGTATTGAATTTTCGTAAATTCATACCAGCTTCCCTAAAAATATCCGAAGCGGTTGATGATAGATAAAAAGCGTCTTCATCATATGTTGACACCGTTATTAAATCATCTACGTATAAAGAAGAATTCAAGATCTTAACAACTTCAGGATGGTCAATATATTTACGAATATGATATCTAATCGTTGCAGCCAAAATAAAGGGACTGCAAGTTAAACCAAAAGCAGCTATAGTAAATCTCAAAAAAGTTAAGTTATCATTTTCGTCACCAAACCACAAAAATTTTAAATAATCCCGATCCTCTTCTGATATCCCTATTTGCAAAAAGGCTTTTTCTAAGTCAGCGTAAAATGATATTATACCGGGTGATTATAATTAAAGTTACGATTTCAAAAATCGATAATTTTAAAACTACTGGTCAGAATGACTTGATATTTTACCAGAACAATAGTGAGGCAATGGAATTTTGTTTGGCGAAGGAAAAAAAATAGTTCCAAATTGTGCCGATAGATGGCATTGTCAGGGTAATGTCAGGGGAAAGACCAAAAATGTATTCTTGAACCCTTTCCGGCGCGGTGTAAATTTGTTTGCAAAATGGTGAAATAATAGACTGACACCGGAATTTACAAACGAATCCATTAGTAAAAAGAAACTTGGTTATTTTCTGGTTCTTAATGAAAGGAAAATTTTAATTAAATATTCTTGGTGCCGTTTGTCAGTTTTAGAATTAAAATTGGGTGTCCTTTTTTGTGACCACCGCCCGTTAAAGGGTTAAACATAGGAATGATGTTGCCAAAAGGAAACAAATAGAGTTCAGAGATTTACTAAAAATTTATTAGCGAAAAGACAAGACTACGTGTTTACAGCGACGACAGCGATAATGACAAAAAAAGAAAAAAAAAGAGCTTCATGTAACAAACACCTTACTGATTATTAAGGCATAAGTTGCTCAATATGCCCTCCGCCTTGTTCCGCTACTAATTGGAAGCGCAAAACGGCATTCTCCACAACAGATCGGAGGGTATCTGTACTAATGCAATGGGTGTGTTGTGTGATGCTTGCCTTCAAGTCGGCTAGATTCTGAATCCCCCCGCTATAAACAACATTCTTCAGGTACCCCCAAAGCCAGAAATCACACGGATTTAAGTCGGGGGAACGTGGCGGCTACGTTGTTGGAAAATGGCGGCTTATGATCCTATCATCTCCGAAATTATCACTCAGTAGCTGCTTCACAGTAGTAGCAATGTGCGGAGGAGCGCCATCTTGCATGAATATTATGCGATCCACACACTGACGCTGTTGAAGTGCCGGAATAACATGGTTACGCAAAAGTGCTTCATACCGCTTGCCAGTAACTGTGCAGGTAACGGGACCAGCAGGTGTGATCTCCTCGAAGAAAAATGGACCGACGATAAACGCTGCCCTTATTCCGCACCACACACTTACCTTTTCAGACTGAAGAGGTAATGGCTGTAGCTGGGACGGATTCTCGGTCGCCCATATCCTGCAATTTTGCGTATTTACAGAACCTTGCAAATGAAAGTGGGCTTCGTCAGACCACAGAATGTTCCATTGCCATCCGTTGTCCACTTTCATCCGGGCAAGAAATTGTAGTGCAAAAGATTGACGTGCTTCCAGGTCAGCAGGTAGCAACTCCTGCACATGAGTTATCTTGTACGGATAACAGCGTAAGACGTTCCGTAGGACTTTACGCACCGTGCTGTTCGGCATATCCAGCCTTCGGCCAATCCCCCTTGCACTGCTGATTCCAGCATCACTGTCAGTATGTTCCTGTAATGCTGTAGCCACATCTTCCACTGCCGCAGCTGAAACTGGTTTCCTTCCTCTACCCCGTTTAACGCCAAATGAACCGGTCTCTTCGAATTTAGCAATCATTTTTTGCAGACCATTTGTTGTTATTGGACCTTTTTTATGGATTTTAATCTCCGAAACTTCCTAATAGCTGTAAGTGCACAGTCATCGTTCTTATAAAAAAGCTTCAAGAGCAGAGCGCGATCCTTCATAGTCAGAGTCATGATGAAGCATTCAGGCAAAGAGCTGCTGCTCTGCATTTTTATGGTTGCTATGTCTGCGGTGCGCATGTCACGTATTAGTAATTTGCATATCTTCAGACAATGTGAACCCAGACAGCGCCATCTATGGGCACATTTTGAAACTTTTTTTTCCTTCGCCAAACAAAATTCCATTGCCTCAGGATTGTTCTGCTAAAATATCAACTCAATCTGACTAGTAGTTTTAATTAAAATTATCGATTTTTGAAATCGTAACTTTAATTATAATCACCCGGTATTTAATTAAAATTTTCCTTTCATTAAGAACCAGAAAAATAAGCAAGTTTCTTTTTACTAATGGATTCGTTTGTAAATTCCGGTGTCAGTCTATTATTTCATCATTTTGCAAACAAATTTACACCGCGCCGGAAAGGGTTCAAGAATACATTTTTGGTCTTTCCCTGACATTACCCTGACAACGCTATCTATCGGCACAATTTGGAACTATTTTTTTTCTTCGCCAAACAAAATTCCATTGCCTCACGATTGTTCAGCTAAAATATCAAGTCATTCCGACCAGTAGTTTTAAAATTATCGATTTTTGAAATCGTAACTTTAATTATAATCACCCGGTATTTTCTAAAATTCATTATAACATCAAGTATGTTAGGATTGAGATAAGGACCTGGGTATAAACAGTCGTTTAAAGAATTTAAATGTTTTTTTTTGAAGAAGCATCGAAAACCATCCTCACTTTGGTAGTTAATTTATCCTTTTTTAAAACTGGTCTATGAGGCATAAAATACCCATTCTGAGTTATTCTATCAGGGTAGTCTTCTACAATTCCGGTTATTTTTTTTGTTCCAATACAAAAGCCTTATATTTTTTACATAAGTCTTTATCCTTTTCGAGTTTACGATTTAATTCGTTCAAACGATTCCTTGCTATTATAAAATTATTATCTACTCTAGTTTTCTCATCCTTCCACAATAAACCCGTTTTGTACCTATTATTTACAAATTTTAAATTATTCTCTAATTTATTTACAATTTCCTTATCCATATCTGAAATATTTTCATTTGATTGCGTAATACCCAAAGATTCCATTTCCCATAAAAATTTCAAATCCTCTCTCTCTAGATATACAACGGACATATTTGAAAGAGATGCGTATTTCAAATTCCTTTTTCATCCTCATAGAATCCACATAATGAGTGTCCGAATAAACTTTCACATAAAAATAGAGATTTAGTTATTTTCTGTACCTCTCCCTTGTGACAGATTTGATAAAAATAATCCGCTCCAATTAATATATTTATTTGAGAATCGCATGGCGCAGCAAGATTCGCCAGCTTATAGGTCGCCAATTTGTCTATTATCTGTTTGTTGAGAAGTGGGGGATGAATCGTTGCATTAGAAATTACATCTGTTACTAAAGCTTCAATAAAAATGAAACGCGATTTGTTTTCAACATGGGATAATTTTAATTGCACGACGTCATAAGTTTTTATTTGCGGCTTAGTAGCTGCAAAGGAGAAAATCTGAAGTTTTGCTCTACGAATAATTCGTGGATTTAATTTTGAAACTAATTCTTGTGTCACAAAAGATTTTTGTCTACCTAAATCATATAAACATAAGGAAAGTTCAGAATTTATTCCAGATTCCACTTTTACGCAAGCTGTTTGTAAAATAACCTATTTAAAAGAATTTTCATTTGAATTTACTTTACAATGAGAAATTGAAGTGATTATAGAGTCTGCTGATTTGATTTCTTTCGGGACAGTTTGATTAGAATTCCTATTTAAACAAACCGAAAAATGATGAAAATTGCTATTGCAATATTTACAGTGTTCAGAATTAAATTTACACTTGGCCGACACATCAAATTTTCGAAAACAAACAAAGCAACGTCCGTGGATGCGCAATTTATCACATTTTTGATGAATAGAACAATCTTTACATGATTTAGAATCGTGATCATTTTTCACAAAATATACAAACACTTTTTACATTAGTAGCCAATGCAGAGGCTGAAGGAATGTCGCGTTTATAATTATTCAACTGTTTATAAATATTATTATACTTTGTATTTTTAGCACTAAAACTATTTTCAAAGTTCTGCAGTGTCATCGTAGCTTCTCGAGATTGCACTTCGTTTTTAATGAAGGAAAGAAGCTCTTCGATCTCCATTTTATCAGTATTGGCTCTTTTACGATTAAAATCTAGTGCTATTTCAGAAGGTATTAATTTCATTAAAATCGGACAGAGAAGATGACCATAACTTCCTGACGTAACACCAAGAGGATTTAAATTTCTTATTTGTATCTCGCACTTATCATACAATTCTCGTAATTCTTTAACCTTCGAAGCATTCTTTACCTGTTTTAAACTTAACAATTTACTCATATGAGCATTGATAACTAGGTCGCTACGACCATAGCGATTTTTTAACAAATCAACAGCAACTTTGAAATTTTCCTCGGAAAGTGAAAAACCTGCAACAGCATTATACGCACTGCCTCCAAGCAGGGATTTTAAGTATACGAATTTATCAATTGAGGTTAAATTAGAATTCTTCTCAATAGCATTAGAAAATTGCCCCCAAAATTCGAGCCAAGAACTGCTATCACCATAAAATTTGTTTATTGTAAGCTTCGGCAAGTTCATAGATTTATCTATATTTCCGTTTTGAGAAACGGAATCATTTTTCATAAAATTTTGAAAAGCATTATTTTGGTTTGGGGAGTTGCGTTCATTTAAGAATTTCGTTATTTTGTAACGCGATTCGATAATTTTTTCACTATAGCTTTCTGAGCTTTCAATTTCTTTTTCGAAATCTACATCAGCGATTTCGTCTTGTATGTCAGAATTTAGTTTTTTTAATGTTTCATATTTTTCATTTAACTGATCTTTACAAATATTTAACATATCAAACTTGTTTTCTAATGATATAGAGTCATCTTCAAGAATTGTACATATTTTAGTACACAGCTTTGTGGTTTGCGATCGTAAACCAGAACGCTTTTTTTTAAGTATCTATAGTAGACATATCAATTTTATTTTACAGTTCAACAAAAATATAAAAGAGACTGAGCTTACCTCAAGTCTTCAGATAATCATTTATCAAAACCAAATCATAAATCCAATGCAGACATCAGACATCAAGACGCGGGACGCCAAAAATGAAGAAATTGCAAAACGAAATTAATTGTTTGTTCTTCGAATCAGGATCTTTTTCATACTAAAATTTAACTGTCACTTATTTTTTAATAATAAATTCTCGTTGATTTTACACTTCAATAAAAGCCTGGTTCAGAGAAACTCGGATATACCGCCGAGAACCCGGTTCAAAAATTACATCACATCTAAATCAGAATTAAAACCGAAAAACAACAAAAAGGGTTACTTACAATAATTATTATTGGCGACGCTTAATCTGGCCAATCAAAACAACAGAAAGGGGGTTTTTACACAGTGTGTGTAAAAATTTCGTGAAAACATATTGATATCTAGCTCCAAAAGAAATATGTTTTACTGTCGTTTTTTTTCTTTTTCTTTTTTTTTTCGAGTCGGGCCATTTAACATAACAGAAAAAAAGCTCTTATCGTCCAAATTATCTGAAATATGATTGTATCCAAACCCTCTTTAAAACTGCGGGGGGAAATGTGCACATTCAGTAGTGAAAACATGAGCTGAGCCGAAGCCGCGTCGTAACAGCCCGCGTTATTGATTTTTCATTAAAAAATTGTCAGATATTATTTTTTTAAATCAGCGAATCATTGCATTAAAAATGCATTCAACTCATGTTTTCACTACAAAAGAAAAATAAGGAAATATTAACCATAGATAAAAGGTAATTTTTGTTCCTTATTGAATTAGTTTTATATAGAATGGACTATCAATTACTAAGTTATTGTAAAAGTTTAGAATTTTTGACCTAGTTAGATTTATTTTTCGTTTTAGATTAGCAATTACTATTTTATGCAGAGAATAAAATGATATGAAAATATATGATGAGATGGAAATATATTCACTAATAAAATATGAGTGAAGGAAAAGTTCTTTTAAATAAGAATATTCAATTTCAATGACATGATAAAAATACTACACAAATGTTTTAAATTTTTAAATTTCCTTGTAGAGCTGATAATTCTCGATTTATTTTTTAAATATAATTATTAATATAATAAATATTAAATATAATATTACTACAATATATATTACACATTTACTAGAACAAGGTTCTGTAGTTTACTTACCTCTCATTGGTAGACCACGTTCAGTTTTTACAGGATCCAATATTGAGTGCAGAATAACTATGTAATGATTCTCAGAAAAAAAAATTGCACTACACCTAACTTTTTTTCAATACATGTAACACCGCAATATAAAACGTTAAAATGTACAGAATTGTAAAAGACAATGAAAAATAAAATAACTGTCAAATTAATAACTTTTAAAATCCTCTAGAAACTTACGAGCCAACTATTATTTTTTTCTTTAATTATCACGGCTGATATATTAAAAAATATGTATACTACATCTTTTTATCTGTTATGTAGAATTTTATAGCAATAAATGCGTTAAATTATTTTTCAAACTTCATTATAAATATTTTGTTTAGATAATATCTCAAATGTCATTTATTACTTTATCACGTTTCACACAACTAATAACTAAAAACTTTTGTTAGAAAAAATGGAAGTACATAAATATATTTAAAAGTCAATATAGACACAAAAATCCAATTTATGCTTTTTATCACTACGGTAGAACATTTAAAAAGAAAATGTATAGGAACTTTATTTTCTACTACAATAATCAAGCATTTTAATCTATTTTCTTTACTTTTGTAAAAATAATTTTCTATTTTCACTGCCAGATGAAAAACCTGCATAGAATTTGTTGGTTTTCAAACTTTTATGAATTATGAATTATTTATAAATGCATAAGTTCTTCAAAACTATTTAACTTGCGCGAGATATTTTCCATCTCATTTATAAATACTTTTGATGTTATGGTTTTATTAATTTTTTTGTGAAAATTTTTTTATATTGCGAAAACTATTTTAACTACTTCAAATAGGCGTGGATATTTATCTATACTTAAACCTGGACTAATGTATGAAATAATTCTTAAAAAAAAAAAAAATATATATATATATATATATATATATATATATATGCAAAGCAGCTAAATTTAATCGCATACTTCCGTTGATCTCTAATATTACACAAATATTTAACGACAGACATTTAAATCTATAGAACTATCTACGACTGTTGTAAACTGTAACTAGCTGGTAAGGCTAAAAAAGTTATAACTAAACGACAAAATTGTTTATTGCCTTCAACCGTACATTACACGATAGTTATTGAAAGAAACATACCGTTGTAGCGTTGTTGACTCTTAGATTAGAATTAGGACAGATTGGGTACTACTACTTACATTGGGTTAAAATAGCTTGTTACAGCTATTGTACGTATTGCAATCTGTTGTAAGTAAATATATACATTTGTTATAAGGTATGTATAAGTTCACTCATGCTCATAATTTCAGGGTAATCACTTGGGCACGTTCTGTCTAAAATCTACAGATATGCTTGACGAATCGTGTTGAATAGCGGTGATGTAAAGAATGTGTTTGATCCTATCTTTTTCGTTGTTGATTTAAACACGAGGGCTTCCCATCACCCTGGAATATTTATCAAAATGGTCTATTACTATAGAAAATGACTATGCGGGCCTTGTTTAACGTTTGTATGCATTTGCATGTGAAACACACGCATTGTATTATAAGCAAACATTCTGTCCGTGAGTAGCGCTGACGTCATATTGACTGTGGCAACACCTAACCAACAAATTTCGCTTTGAATGCAATTCCTTATTTTCTATATATGGTATAATTCTTGTTTAAACCATCGAATATGAAATACATCTTTCTGATGCATATTTATAAAATAAAATGCAAATTAAACAGACATGTAATTGAACTACGCGCTTAAAACACTGTAGTTATAAGAATCACAAGTGCTGCTAACTAGTGAAATCATTGTGAATTTCGTCCTTTATTAACCACTAGAATGCGGCTAATATAAAAATAATGCCTTTAATAAATTTCCAAACTTTATTCGAATAAAAAATTATATTTTTTATATAAATTAGTTCTTTTTAGGGACAATCTATAACAAAATATTAAATGTAAAAAATCTATTAGATTTTCAATTAAAAAAAAGGCTTTTACCTATATTATGTAAACCGAGAAGCGGGGGATAGACCCAGAGAATTCGTAAAATAATAAACGCTCCTGTAAAAAATTCTAATTTTTTTATAGCATGCATTTTATTCAACTAAATATAACGCCACCATCCGGAATCTTGACAAAGTGCAGTTGAAACATTATACAGCTCTTATAATGTAATAATATTGTATATTGGATGAAATATGAGCATATCATTTAACTGTGTTTGCGCGAATAACATTAACATTTCCAATTCATAATTTGTTAGTCAGTTATATAGGGCGACTCATATAAAAAAATCAGTCGAATATCGAAAAAAATTTAAAATATATTGGCGATCGAATGAACTGAGTTTCATTAACTGAATGATATGGGATTTTCCACATATTGTCAGTCAACTATCACCTATATTATTCTGAATTTTCACGATATTCCACTAGCAATTTTATATACGTTTAACTATTTAGCTGATTACTGAATTATGAAAAGAAGTTTTGGATATCGTTAGCTCATGCGCAGTTAAAAGTTATTTCATTCAAATGCTTATATATTATCAAATATTCAATATATTAACTTTTTAATTGTCGTATAATGTTTCTACTTGACTTTGAAAAGTTTTCGGAAAATGTCGATAAACTCATTTAAAAAGCCCGCATGATATAAACAAAAAACCCAATTGATTTTTTTTTCCTCAGAAACATCTGTGTGTTGCTCAATAATGCATTCAAAAGTTGTAGAGGGCCTACATATTTATTTGATACAGTAACAGACTGTTTGGAGCATTTTTTGTTATATGCTGATCACAACCATTATTTTTTATTCATTTTTTTGTCCCCTTATTGCCTTCGTGATAAAACCTTCAGTGAAAATTGTAGATTAAAAATGTTCTTTACATCTCCGAAGTTCAAGGACGATTCGTCGAGTATTTCTGTATATATCCTTAATTTAAGGGAATGAGTGTTTATAAGACGTTTATAAACAGGATATACATATTTAATATACAAGTTCCGTGTTATTTAATTTTATTCCGATAAGCTTACATAATATATACAAGTTCCAGAATGCGGTCTCCAAAGTTCTCCTCCAGGACATCAAACACTTTCTTGCTCCGATGGGGTCGATCTCCGTCTTGCATGAAGCACATCTTGTCGAAATCAGTGTCACTTTGGATAATGGGGATGAATCCATTTTCAAAAACCTTCACGTATCTTTCAGCAATCACCGTGGAGTCAACGAATACAGGACCAATTATTCCGTGACTGGACATTTGACACCACACAGTCACCTGTTGAGGGTGGAGAGACTTCTCGATCACAAAATGCGCTCAGGCACGCTGTACCGTGACATTTTCACTTTCAAATGGCCGACAACAACAAGTTGCGTGCGCATGCGCATACTAATTCCCATCATGCCCTGCGGCTAACCACGAAGTATGAACTTCATCACACAAACCGTTCAGAAGTTATGACGGTTTAATTTCATATAGTTCAATAATTGTCACCCTGTAAGATGTCTATATGTACATCTTAAATTAGATAGAGAATACGTATAACTATGTACATAAATAATGAAATAGGTGTGGAGTATTTAACTTGAAAGTAATTCAAAATTAGAAATTTTTTTATTATGTTTAATGATTTAGGCTCATAAATAAACTACGCCACTAAAGTAGTTTCCGTATTTCACTCACATAATTTGACATTTGGTTTCTGGGTAAATTGGTTATAAAAATCCCATGCTCGCAATCTTACTGATACTACGAATGACAGGATTTCAAATTTTTCGCTGTTTCATTTAATCAGCATCATCTCTTTGAATAAAACTATGTAGGTGTTATATTTATTGTCTTTCTTATTACCTCAAAATATAAAAAAATTAACTATACTCAAATTACCCCGCCAGTAGGAGATTTCGGTTTTAATGTCTATTAACAAAATAATATGGGTTTTATAATCTAACTATACTTAAAGTACCTCTTTGTAGGTGCATTTAAGTATGTTAAGAAATAAAAAGACATTTTAGATGTTTAATAAAGAAAATTTATTAAGTTTAATTCTAGGTTACCGTTAGCGTTACTGTTACCGTTGCAGTAAACCGTTCTTGTCACCTTCTACAGCAGTTTTACGATTATTCCGATTATATCGCAAAGATCTTTGCCTTGAGTAAGTCAGTGGCATGTCTGGAAAATAACAACTAGATTAGTTTAAAGGTTCAGTTTTAGAAATACACCGTATACCGAAATTACCGCACTTTAAACTTTGAATGATATACTAAGCATTGTCCTTTAACATAAATCTTTTTGGTCAAATTACTGTAAATAAATATAATGTAAACATGTCTGAATGAAAGTGATGAGCTGGTTTTGTAACAATGTGCCAACAGAAATTAAAAAAAGTCACAAATACATATATATATTAACAGAGAGTAATCTTAGCTATCTGAAATCTTTCAAGCTGAGTGAGAAACACGGTATATACAAATGGTTTAAATTAAATAAATTAAAAAAATAACGTTAGGTTTTATTAAATAAGAATGCAATTTATACTCAAATATTCTGCCGTGCCCAAAATAACCTTGTGAGTGAATATATTTATATTAACTATCCTAATAACAGATATTTATTCTTTATTTTATTCATTTAGCTAGCGTAAAATTATCATTTTACAAGAGGCTTTATTTTAAAACCCCTTTTTTTTAATTCAATGGCTTGATAAAAGAGTAATTAGCGAATTATACTTTTCATAAATTTATATTTTTAAACCATTCCTTAAATCTTTTTCTTTACGACGACGCAATAAATTTTTCAAAATTATAAATAACAATCTGGAGTGTCTTTATAAAATTGTAAATAAAATAATTTCTGATTTATTCTGTTTACAGTTTGAGGATGTAAGGGATGGAAATTTTTGAAGACTTTAGATGCTAGACAATGGGGATAGATTTCTCAAAACTTGTCTGCAAAATGAAATACATTTATTTAAAAAGAAATATTCTAATCTAACTATCTCTTATAATCTTAAAAGTATGCGGCTGAAGAAAATATTTATATATATCCTACTTTTGCATAGTTACTTATTTTAAAAAGTGTTCTGTGGTAATATATATATTTATACATGTATATACTCTTTTAATTGTTATACAGGGTGTTTCAGAAGTCATAGTAAAACTTTAAATGATGGTAGAGAACAATATACTTAGTACATTTTTGAATCTGAAACCAGGTTTTAAACATACGTATTCAAATATTTAAAGTAAATCACTCCAAGCCAAACTTGGTTTTTCGTTGATTTTATGAATAATGGAGATATTATATCGAAATTTTAACAAACGAATTAGGTCTTGTGTGAAATGTAATATATCGTGCCGGAAATGCACTGTGCTTTGTCCAATGACACCGTTTGTTAATCAAGGACAAAGACATCACGAAACAAGACCCCCAAGTACAATTTAGTTTTATGGGGTTATTTGGGTGGAAAGTACCACTGCTAATCCTTCCCAAGAGGCAAGGCCCAAAGAAAAGTTTCTGGAGCATGAAACTTCTAACTCACCTTTGTTTGCACGCGAATGGTTGGTACGCTTCTACTGTTATGTATTTTCTAGTTAAAGGAAATATGTCCGTTCAAAGTTTATTAAAATATCATGTTTATAGTTAAAAGTGTAAATGAAAGGGTTCAGCTTCTTGGGAAACCCCTTGTATTCGTTGTTGTCGAAAATTATTGTGACCCTGCATTTCAGCATAGAAAATGCTTGGTGTATTGTATTCTAACATACCTTAAATTTTATACTATTCGTTTTCAATTATCCTGTGTAGTACATGTTTTAAAACATACTTAGATAAATATTGCGATGGGTCATAAAATATACTTCAGGATTAAATTGAAATTGGACGCATTGTTATTTAAACAATTCATGCACTTTTAGTGTATAATTCATCATATTTTGACAACTAACTTTCAATCTAATGATTTGGTTTTTTTTTCTATATGATATCTATCCTATATTTCATTCATTTGAAATAGACATTTTAAATTGAAGTAAAATGGTTATTGTATGTCTTATTCTATTGTGCTTTAAGATAAATTAATCAATATATCATATAAAATGAATGACTTGAAAAAACAGACTGTTTATTTTCTCTTACTTTTTTTCATTTCTTCTTTAAAAAGAAATTGATAAGTTTAAGAGAAAATAACCATACAATTATTAGAATTATTAAATCCATATTTCTTTTAAAGGGAAAATTCTTTATGATGTTTTTAAAAACATATATTTATCCTCTTATAAGTCAAAATTCTTTTTTATTGTTCAACAAATACATATATTCTTATAAAGAACATTTTTTATTGTTGTTGGGAAGATATTCACAAAACAATTTTATTTAATTACATTTTTATTTTAATAATGTTTGTTAATTAAGTCCTTCAAACATTATAATTATGGATTTATAATATTTTATACATTAGTCAAATATATGTATTACAAAATTTAAACTTTATCGTGATCCTCTAAATTATTTTTAATCCATCGTATTCTAAATTACTCTATAATATTTATTTCGTCCGTTTATTAATGTATCTTAACTCCATTTATTCCAAAAATCTAAATCTTATGTCTAAATTCAATATTTAATGGCGCATAGCTAACTAACTAAACTGTGTCCTTATTTTTAAATTATTAAAAGCTTCCTAATATTCATCCCTTAAAAAACCCGTATTCTTTCCTTTTTATATTTCTGAATTCCTAAAAAAGCTGTATTTATTTTAATAAACTTCGATTCTCAAAATTATAAAATCTTTTTCTTATATTAAAATGCAAAACATTTTATTTTAATTCCATTCTGGCTTTGATCCAATATCGATAAACCATTTCCTCTTCGTAAATGTAAAAGCTATTCCATAGCCGTGATCCAGTAATTAACGATAATCAGTTATCGTAAAACTCATCTGGTTAACAGCTAATCTATAGAACATAATGCAATGATCTCGAAGCGTCTTTGGGGCGTTTTCAGACCGGAAACTCTTTTTCCCCAAAATTCTGACGCTTCACGTAAAGAATCCTGGTCCTTCATTGGCAGATCGGCCGTCATGTGATCCATTTATTGATACTTTTCTCGAAATCATGTATCGCGGTTCCGTGCTTCCGGGAGTCAGTCGAAAATAGAGGCCCTGGGACTATGTCTTGGCGTTTGAGCTTCTAATAAATTCGAATGCTTACATGGTACTGGTGAATGGAGACCAGATATTTTTTCTGTTACTTCTTCGCTATGGATTCTTAAAGCTAATAATATCTGCTGCCATACTGGTCGTTTCTGATTTGGAACCTGTCGTAAGATCTGAAACGATGAATATTGTGAATAAAGATCTCCGCCTGATTTATTAAGCTGCCAATCGTTGGAGATTTGATGGAACTTTTATTCTAACTACTCACACTATATCTGCTGTGAATATGCTGAATGCAACGTAAACCCCTAGCGTGGAGACGCCCTCGGCTGAATCGCAAAAGAATATCCAGTATCTGAAAAACCATTTATATAAAATGGAACTGCGACTGCATTCCTCATCTCTCGTCCTTAAATCGCGACATATAGATAAATATATAGGAAGTAAGTTTTTATAATTAATATGATAACGTATAGCCGGTAGAGACAAACATAGAGTCTTGCTAGGGTAATAAATATTTATCTGCAGATAACGTTGGCACCAGTTTGGACAGTTATTTCAATAGATAACGTATAACAGGTCAACAAAATTTGTGGGGCTTGCATCAAAATTTATAAGTCGACGGTGATGCAATCTCACTCGCCTCCTGAAGAGGAAATTTCAGGTTTACAGCCTCATACCTCGCATTGGTTCAGCAACCTGCCAATGAGAAAAAGAAGCGAAAGCCTGTACTTACCCCCATGAGATTATCCAATATGATAGATAGCCCCTTTCCAGCTCCCCCATAAATATCCGACAAGAACAAGAGTTTTGAAAAAAAAACGAAGACTCCCTGTTTTACAGTACATTGGCACAGGATGGTTTTGCATCACCCTCTGACAGTTCGAATTTATACACTTGGTTGCAAAATCTTCAGAGATGTGATACAAATGAAATCACTCTGATTGAACCTAGAGCTCCAGAGACCCAAATACTTTCCGCTCAGTTACCGTGTCGACAGCTTCAAACACCATACTGATACTTCTAGATGCAAGAAAGTGTAAGATAGTGCATTATATCACTCGTTGATACTTTTCGTCAAAAGCAAGTGAATCGGAGGATTTTTTCGTACCTACCAAGATACTTCAATCCGCTTTCCTACAGCCTCCACATCACCAGTTTTGGTGAGAGTTGTTTTGTTTCATTTTTTATTTCTCTATGGCTGTACCTTTTTTCTAAAAATTTAACTATGTTTTTCTTGTTCCAAATATTTGAAGTGTATGATACGGGTAAAACAATAAGATAAGCCTTTAATTAATGTAGGCATATTTATCTTTTCGATTTTTTTCTAGCTGTGCTACGATATAACGTAAAGTTTGATTTTATATTATTGGTATTTTTGAATATGCGAAAAGCATAAAGATAAAAATGTATATAAACTGATGTGTACCAACTAATACTGATAATTACGAAAAAAGGGAAACTGAATTTAATAAAGTGCCGCTTTTCTTTCATTTACTCTCTCTTATGCACTTGATTTTTAATTGATTTCAGATGCACTATTTTGCATTTTGCACTTTAACTTTTAGTCTAAATTTAAGTTCTACGATTTTTTATTTAAAATGGATTTTACCCTAATTAATATGTTATGTTAAAATTTATTACCGTTAAGGTATCCGAATACCTTCGGAGGACCTTTTTAAAAATTATTTTAAATTATGCCTTTTTTTTGCATTGTATATCATGATGTGATTAAAAAAGTAAAATAAAACAGAAAAAGTTATACATTTCAAATTATTTTTTTATATTTTGGGGGAAAAATAAGCAAAAAACTGCGAAAATAATCACTTCCGCAAAACATCATAACTCAACTTTAATTTAAAACATTTAATTTAACTCATTTTACTTTAAAATGAATTTTACCCTAATTAATAGTTATGTTATGTTAAAATTTATTGCCGTTAACGTCTCGAGACCTCGTGTTTCACAACGCCCCTAGGAGGTAATTTATAGGTTCTATATGTACTACCACTATACCCTTACTTAACGAAAGTGTGGGTGTGGAGAAACAATTACAACAAATGCATTAATTTTAGGCACGATTATTTTAATCTTTTTTTTATATTTTTTTATTCACTATTATAAATTTGGATTTCTTGGAGTGCAGTTATGAAAATAGTCTTACTTTACTTTTGTTTTTTTAAAAGCTGCATATTTTTCATTTCATTCGTTGTCTGATCCAAATAATAACTTTTTTTAATTTTTTCTCAGCATCTCTTTAGATATTTCGATGCTTTTCGATAGACTGAGTTATGAAACGTCGAATATTTTATTTGGTCATTCGAAGTTTTTTTACAAAGTGGTAGTGTAGGTCCAGAGAAAACACATATCAGCACTGCTACCTTTTTGATTTTTTTAAATAAGCTGTATTAAACATTTTATTATTATTTTACGTTTCTGATATCTTCCATACAATTAACAAGAAAGTAAACTCATGCATGAAGCATAGATTATGAAACACTTCCAAAATACTTTAACTAACGTTCACTGTATAATAATGTAAATAACATACCTAAGTAAAATTTTAGAAAACTTAAAACATATTTGAAAACCAGATTTCGGCAATTAGAGGCCATAGCCATAAAAATACTCTCATTCTTTTGTGAAGTCCTGTATATAATCTATAAGTTTGTATATTTACTCTATAAAGTATATTACAATTTAGTTTCGTAAGAAAACACATAACACAGTTGAAAATTCAACTTCAGCAATTTCTACCAATAGAGGAAACATATTTGAATTCTTTAGGATAGCCCTGTATATCACCTTAATATTTTTATTCATGCCACATATTAATCTAAAGTTTAATTGAGGAAAAACATACTGAAATAACATTTCCTGAAATTATCTGCATGGCATATGATTTTAATTTATATTCAACAAACATCTCTTAGTATGCTAAATATATTTACGTTCAAAATGCATAATTCGATTAAAAACACTTTTGTGCAATTTACGCTTATACACAGTAAGCTTACAAATTATTTTGTTTAGCACTGTACGTATACACTGGTGGAAATTGATTTATGAAAACACGGTTTTTTGACAAAAACTTCTATAATATTCATTAAAAATGAATGAAATTTCATGGGATATACATAGTACGTATGACAAATCTGTTACAAAAATAAATTTTCACACATGATATTAAACATAAACAAAAAGTCAAAAATTAAATTTTCGTAATATGCGAACATGGAAATTGATTTATGAAATATTACATTTCATTGGTTATTCCGAAGCAATGTGACAAAAATTTCCATAAAACAAGGTAACGTGACCTGCAAAGTAGACATAAAAAGCGTTGTACAGTGAAAGCAAAACGTTTCATTTACAATTTTCGCGATGGGTAAACGAAAGATTTTGTCTGAGGAAGAAAGAGGTAAAATCGACTATTATTTAGATTGTGGAAAGTCTGTCCTGGAAATTAATAAATAAATTAAAAGATCTGTTGGTGTGATACAGAAAAGATCCAGAAAATTAAGTCAAAAATTTTAACAAAAAAGGTAATCCACGTTTAAGCAAGAGACAGAAAAGGAGGATTCTTCAACTTGCATCGAAAGCTGGTCACAGTTCAAAACAGATTTGTGCAGATCTATTCCTGCCTGTTACTTCTAGAAGAGTTAGGCAAATTTTACATTCTTCACGGAGCTTGAAATGGTCGAAAATGAAGCCGTGCCCAAAGTTACTTCTGCGTCACCAGCTGATGCGATTGCAGTATTGCGAGAAGTACATGGCAATGGGTGACAATTGGAATAAAGTCATTTTCTCCGACGAAAAAAGGTTTTATTTGGATGGCTCAGATGGTTTGAGGTATTATTGGAGAGATCTCCGAAAAGAACCGAAATCTACATTCAGCAGAAATTTTGGTGGCGGAAATTTGATGATTTGGGCAGCGATTGCTTATGATGGCAAAAGTGAAATTGTATTTTTAAACGGTCGCCAGAACACTTTTGATTATAGTTTAGTTTTAGAAAATTCACGGCTTCCATTTGCATGGCAATATTATGGTTTAGATTATATCTTCATGCAAGATAATGCAAGTATTCACATTTCAAATACAATGAAGGATTGGTTTGACGAACAGAATATTGTTCTTTTAGATCATCCACCTATTAGTCCTGATCTGAATCCCATCAAAAACGTTTGGGGACAGCTTGTTCGAAGGGTTTATGCAAATGGGATGCAGTACACATCACTTGTAGATTTGAAAGCTTCAATCTGTCAAAACTGGAAACTAATTGATCAGAAATACATCCAAAATCTTGTTTTATCAGTGCCATCTAGAATAAAAGCAACTCTAATGAATAAAGGCGGCTTTACTAATTATTAATTTCAATTAAATGTGACATTTCATAAATCAATTTCCATATTTTTATGTTACTAAAATCTAATTTTTGATGTTATGTTTTAGTTTATTAATTTGTATGAAATTTTATTTTTCTAAATTATTTGTTGTACATAGCATGTATAATGTTGTTATGAAAATTAATTAATTTTTAGTTAATATTATAAATGTTTTGATTAAAAAACCGTGTTTTCATCATTCGATTTCCACCAGTGTATGATCTAAAGCATTTATACATACTACATTGTATGCAAAAATTTAGCTAAACGAATACCTATCTGAAAACGCACTTCCAGCAAATATCGCTTAATGACAATACTTTGAATAAAGTACTGTATCCGAAATATATTGTGTGTCCCTGTAAATGAACGATAAATCCTATGCATATCATATTACGCAACAGTACATACTTCTAGTAAACCTCACTAATGTAGACGAATTTCATTATATTCTAAATAGTGTAACGTAATTAATATACGCTACAAACAGTTTTTCTCCGAAGTCGATTGTGTAACCGAATAGTTTTATGTGGCCCTGTAAATAAATGATAAATGCTTTACACTTCATATTCAACGGAAAGCATTTTTTAGTTCACCTTACAAATTGATATCAATGTCATTATATTTGTAATAGTGCAACATGATTAAAATGCACTTCAAACAATTTCCCCCATAGACCGTAATAAAACGGATTTATTTTGAGTTTCCCTGTAAACTAATTATAAGTGTTACACGGAACATATTCGATAGGAAGCATCTTGTAATGTACTTCAATGATGTATATCAATTTCAATATATTTGAAAAAGTATAACGCCATTAAAATACACTGCAAAGGTTTTTCCCCATATATCATAATGTAACGCACTCTTTTGTGTGTCCCTCTAAACGAAGTATAGATGCTACATACTTCATTTTCAATACCGAACTTGTCAATACATATATCAATAATATATATCAATTGCATGGCAATCTGAGGATATTTTCGTGAGTTAGCGCACTGAGAGATAGACTGTCAGACAGTCAGACAGCAGACGGCCAGACAGACAGCAGATGGCCAAACATACAGCAGACGGCCAGACAAACCGAATTCATAAACACTTTTAAAATATGTTGGAAAGTGTTATAAATCGTTATAATACTTTTATCTGTCCTTGAAAATATGTGTCCCCTGCCCACAAACAGAACCTTTAGACAAGTGAACTGCTTGCACCGTATTCCTAAGCATCAACAATCAGTAGTGTGCTATATCTTTTTGACATCTTGTGCCTCTATGAGTACAGTACTTATAATTTACAAGTACAATTAGAATTCCTTATTTTTTTAAGACAAAAGTCCAACGATACAGACAATTTTTAATTATTACATATACTTATTATATATAATTATTACATATATTTATTCCGGCTGTTCATTATGCATGTACTGCATTACTGCATGTACATTATTTAAGTCCGGGATTTATTTTACCAATTCACTAAATTAATGTTAACTTTAATCGTACAAATTAATTTTTTTAATGCAATGCATTAAATATTGCATTTTAAAACAAAAATCAAGTTTAGGTTTCTTTTTAAATTCAACTAAATTTATGTTTGAATAATTTTATTTTAAGTTTTAAATTTTTCAATTTCAAGAATTACATTAAAAATAACAGTGATTTATGAAAACTTTTGTAAATTTTATACGCTTTCCTTTTACATTACATTTACAGATTTTTTAAGAGATATAATTAACAAATCAGCTCAAAAGAAGAACATTTAATGAGTTTTTATTAAAGGAACTTGCAGTGAATACAAAACTTTATAAGTTAACAAAAGTTATAATTTTCATGAAAGCAATAAATTGAAATAATTATTAATAATACTATAATTTTATCCATACAATAATCTTAATAATTAAACAAAAAAATAAATATAATTTTATAGATAAAATGATGAAGATGTATATAAAAATGGCTTTATTTAGTCTTCGTCGTACAATTTTACGTTCATATGTTGTATTAATATTTATTTAGTCGGAAAAATATATTAAATCTGTCACCAAATATTTACTGCTGTTTAAGTGCAGGAGTAGGTTAGGAAACTATTCGAACAGAATCCATTTAGTTTATAAGTTACCTTTATTTGGATAAAAATTAATGCAATGTTCCAACAACGTTGTATGTTTTTGTGATTAAAATTCCAATATTGCACAAAAATGTGGACAAAATGTGCTAACAACAAATCACAACATTCAAATATATCAAGCGCATTATATCATAAAGCATTTTTAACACAAGCAAGTTCCAATTATTTTAAGAGTCACAAATTAATTATTCAAAATTAATTGTAAAACACATTCATGTCTTTCTGGCTGTAATTCATTAAATTGATCTCCACAATTTTATCTTCATCTGTTCAAGGTATATTTGACTGCTTACGGAATTCACTTTGCACCTGTATATACCTGCGAATAGCACGCAAAACAGATTATTTAAACCTTGCTTTTTTTTAATATTATACGGAAAACACCTAAAATGGAGCAAATTTTAGTTGTCGATCAAGGTGTGTTTTTTCGATGGTACAGAAACCAGAAGTGTCCCTTTTGCGATAAAAGCTTCTGAAAATGGGATAGAAGTTTTGAATTTAATTTTTGAGAGGGTTTCAGAGATGAATATCTATACTAATAAAAGAAAGTTTCCTTTTTCTGTGTGTGTGTTGGCGATGGGTAGCAAAATCTAGCCCACCTAGAAGCCTGCAAATTTAGATTTAGGTAGTCCAAAACCTCTCCTGGTACACCTGAACCTCAGATTTTTAATATTTTGAAAATTAGAGTAGTTATTAACTAAAAACTGATCGAAGATCGCAAATAAAAAATCACTTTTTTCGAAAAGAGTTCACGCATGCCCAGAAGGCATTTATTCGTTCCTCCGTTAAAAGATGAAACAAAGCGTGGATCATTCCATTTCTTTTTAAGTTTTTCTAAATTCGCCATGGGCGAACGGCTCAAAATACGGAAAAACCGTCTACATATCTGAAAGAACATACTTTTACGTCGCGAACGATTTGGTTGGTTTGAAAATTTTTTACATTTAACCCTTTCAAAAAAAATAACCAAAAAGCATCGAATTCATGTTTTTTATTTTCTCCTGTTTTCCGAACCTTGCATCCACCGGAATACAAAAGATACGGAAAAACGATAGTCACCAAATTAAATAGCTAAGTTAGTCCTTTTCAAAGCCACTATTGGTTTTAAAGAATATGAAAATTAACCCTTCAAAAAAGTATATTTTCTGTATGCCGTTTTGCAGTTTTTGTGATTTTGGCATTTTTTAAAAATTCGCATCGGCGGTTCAGAGAAAGGTACAAAAAATTAAAAATACCAGACAATATCAATATTTATTCCTTTTTTGATATCTGTATTTTTTTTAGAAAAATACGAATATTAACCCTTCGAAAAAAATTCGCGCGCAGGACTCACTTTTGCAAATTCCGATTTTCTGCGATATATAAAATCTGGCATCGGCTCTCTAAAATAACCAAACAAAAAACAAACACCCGTAAAGACATCTACATTCTATCGGATTCAAGCAGAAACCTTTAATTTAAAAAAAAATGCACGTTAACTCTTTCGAAAATGTTTTTTACCGTAAGTCAATTTCGCTTTTTAACTATTTCTCCTATCTTTAAAAATCCGAATCGGCGTTTATAAACAAGAAAAACTAAAAATACCGCGCCTAATCTATATCCCTTTGTTATTTAAAATCTGTTATCCGTTTTGAAAAATTTTAATTTTAACCATCCGAAAAGAAATCCTTTCCAAAACTCACTCACGCGATTTTCGTTTTTCGGTCCAGGTTTAAAAATCAGCATCGACTCAGGAAATGTGAGTACAGACAAACAGTAGACTCCAGATCATAGACGCGTTCCTCTTCTTTAAAACGCACGATTGGGTTTTAAAAAATATCTACATTAACCCTTTAGAAACCTTTGATTACGCAACCCACTTTCGCGATTTCAGCTATTTTGGCAATGTTTACCCGTGGTTAAATTTCAATTCTACTTGAAAATTTGGTTGGGTCGAGTGTTCTGAAAAGGCCCCTTAAAAACAGACTGCGCCCCCTGGCGGTGGAAAATGGAACTACAGGTGTATATCTGGTTCTATGGACCCGATTATGACGGGGTTTGGTTTAAGTTTCGTATAGAACAGATTATTAATATTTTTGGCCAGTGCAACGCCGGACGGTTAGATGGTTATTAATAAACAATTTAGCTGGCAGGAAGTGCCTTTAGTAGCTCTATGACATGTCTATTAGAGATGACTATGGGTCGGCCCGAGCCGGTGATCGCGAGACTGACACCGGCCCCGGGCCCGAAACAGGGTCGAGCTCGATTTTTAAACCAGTTCTCGAGCTCGGGCTAAAAATGAAATTTTATTTATTCGTAAATTGGAAAAGAATAAAAAAACTTGCTATTTTAAAAATCAAGACTATAATCTAAGTTTCTTAAAGTGTTTTACAATCCTCTAAATATAAGTGTGAAAGGGAATTGAATTGTTATTGACATAAGAACAATAAGGAGAAATATAAGGAGTTGAGGAGACATATGAGAGAAATGTAAGGACAAAATGTAAGGAGGAATATTCTATATGATTCTAAAACCTTTGCAGAGTCATCGTTAGTAACACAAAGAGGCCGTTGGATATATCTTGACTACCCTTGTTCCATGTTTGTAGTACTTTCCCAGAAGTACTGGAAAATAAAACTTACGTCTTTCTGCTATAGTTGTACAATGATATTTAAAGGAATAAGGATTGTGACTTGATTGAATTGTTATTGATATAAGAGCAAATAAGAAAAAATATAACGAGATGAAGAAATATCAGAGAAATGTAAGGAAAGAATATACGGTGAAATATTCTATATGATTTTAAAACCTTTGCACAGTCAGCGTTAGTAACATAGAAAGGTCGTGGGATATCTCTTTTCTATTTTTGTTTTTTGCTTGTAGCATTTCCCCAAAAGTGCTGGAAAATAGAACATGTCTTTCTGCTATAGTTGTACAATGATATCTTAAATGAATAAGAATTGTGACTTTAGCAGATTTCTGCCTATGGTTGGGTATAAATAACAAATTTACAATTTATAAAATTTTCAAGAACACGAAAATCACGAAACTTTTTCCTGAGGGAGCTAATTAGGATTAATACTTATATCTATGTAAGATGATATTTTTAAATGAGAAAAAATTAATCTTTCAACAATGTAAAAATGTTATTAACACTTTTCAACTGTGTACTTTTGATATCTCGTTTGGGCTCTGATGACACAAAATGTTTCCCGGTCGGGCGGGCTCGGAATTCAAACCACAAGGCTTGAGCTCCGAATAAACGTACCCGAACGAATTTCTAATGTCTATATATAATAACTGGTAAATTGGCAAACTGCCAAATCCATTTTTTGAACAGTTGCACCTTCTTAAATTAATGGACAGATCATCGCGACAGATTGTATAGCCTAAGTTTAAGACTAAGTAGTGATGTGTGTAATGTTTTCATATCTTTAATAATACAACTATGTTTTTCATCACAAAAAGGTGTACTAGATCATCCACAAAGTGTATCTGAATTGATGGTCAGAAATGTAATGGGTATAATAAGTGTCAAGACAAGTAAATTTTGTATAGGAAACCAGAGTCGCAATCCACTTATTAAATCAAAAATACATGACGTCTCACACTAAGCCAAATCTGAATTTTCGCTCATATCTATAACAATAATGCAAATAGTTTAGCGAACTCTTTAACACACTAACTTTCTTTTATGTAAAATGTCGTCACATCAACATAACTGTATGAAATTTACTGTAATTTGATCAATGATATCGTATGCATTGTCAGTTACCTTCCGAGTTTGACGCATCTAGATTAGTGTTATTTGGACATGGAAGATGGCCTTTTCTAGCACGTTTTGTGTTTTCGCCACGTTTCATAGAAAGCAAAGTAACTATGTTGAAGACATCACTAAAATATTTTCTTTATTGTTGCAGTCATGCATGAAAATGTAGATTTGGCTTGGTGTGAGTGTTTTTGATTTAATAAGCGTATTGTGACCCTTGTTTTCTATAAGAAATTTGCATGTCTTGACAAGTATCATCACTCACTACAGTTTTGACCATCAATTCAGATACACCATGTATTTTCAACGTATACGTTTTCTTGTATCATAAGCAATAAGAAAAAAAACTTATGGATTTGATCGTTGTCTCTGACAGTGTAATAGAGAATTTTATAGAAGTATCCCCGGACCCTCAACGATACTGCTTCTGACACTGACAGTTTGAAGGTATCCATTTTAAACTTATATGTATATTCACTAGCAATTACATCAATATGGCTTCGAGGAGGACCACCTACACTCTAAAAAGGACATTTTCAAAATTGAGCAAAACATACTCAAATCTGAGTATGTCGCATAGTCAAAATTGCTCCGAATCAAAATTACTCAAGTTTGAAACATTTATATACTCATTTCTGAAATCATGCACACATTCAAGAATCAAACATCATGTGTTCATATTTCCGTCTGCCATGTTTCAAAAATGAGTTTGAACTGACTTCTCTGTGCTCATTTTTGAGTATTTCTATGTTTCAAAAATGAGTTTGAACTGATTCTAATTATTTTTGAGTGTGTCCATGTTTCAAAAAATGAGTATGAACTGACCTCTATGTGCTCCGTTTTGAGTATGTCCATGTTTTAATATTCTGAGTATTTTTGGTATTTTAGAATTGAAAACATTGGGTCGTCATAGTTGAAACAAAAAGATTTATAACAAAATGAACATCGATTTAATCAGTTTTGAAATCGACATTTTTCTCAGTTTAGACCTGTAGAAATGAAATGACCTTATTTTCAATTACAAAATTTTATTTATTAAGATCTACTTTATTATCTTTATTCATATTTCTAATGAATAAATAAAAAAATATAATGCAATTAATGTGATTTCTTCAAAATACATAGTTTACGTATAATTAAGAAAAAAAAATGAATTTTAATACTTCAATAAAATGACTTTCATAAAGTGTATATATCATTAAAAACGATTTATTTTCTGAATATTGATGCAAGTGATTACGTATCTCTAATATAACCTTATTTACATCATCATTTGTATTGATGATTAAAACGCAAAAAATCATGAACACTATAGTTATATTTCATCAATGCCTCATATATGAATGAAACTAGAATAATATATTTTTTTATTTGTATGAAAAAAAACAATCATTAAAGTTACATTGTGAGACAAAAGTAACATGTTTCTTTTTCTAGTAACTGTCAAGAGAGTATTGTTTGAACGAAATGTATTATATATTATGAGATTTCAGTTTACTAGCTTTAAACTCTATAATACAAGACATGCACACAAAAAATTTTAAAGAATTGAATCTGTAAATATGCTGACTGAAATCATTTAACTCGTAAATGGCTGACCTTAATTACAATCGATATTAATGAGTGTTTTTAGGTTTCTTTTGTTGAAATACTCAAGAAGAGAAACAGCTATTGAATGAATAATCGTTGATTATTACAGGAAGAGAACGAATATTATGCTTTCTCTGTTCAAGTCGTATCATTAAATTCACGAAAATTTTCGTATGAACACAAGTCTTTTTCTGTTTATTTTGTCATTAAATTATTTATTTAATCATTAGTCCGTCCGCACGATTTTCGCATATTATTTTAAATAAACAACCTGATGATAATGAATAGTTCGAAATTTATCATACGATTTGTTAAAAATATGTTTGTGAAATATAATGAATAACTAATAATTAAAAAATAGAAAAGGAAATGCACTTATTATTTTTTTTAATTCTTTACTGCATAAATACATTTTTAAAGTCATTTTACCAATATTTATTGAGATAAAATTTGTTTCTAGAAAGTCATTTTTAATTAATTCTTTATCATCAGAGACTTCCGAGACGAGAATGTCTAATCCACAGTATACTGATAATAAAGATACGCAGAGTGCCTATAAATTATTACTGTAAATGTTTAGGAGCGATAAAACAATTCAAAACAAAATACAAAATCACAGATTCCATAACACAGACAAAAATGGAGGATACCAATAATTAATTATTGGTTCATGTTTGAAAAGCGGAAGGTGTGGGATTTTAAAGTAATGTAAAATTGCTAGTACTTCATGAAAGACAATTTCATAATCTTCAGAAATTTCGTTAAACAGTAATTTCAGAATATTCAATTGTGATTTATTAATGGAAAATTACATTTTATTTTAATATTATATTCATTATTATTTTAGTTCATATGTAAATCAACAAGAATATTGGGTCACAATATATTTGTGAAATATGTTTATGACGTTCTAGCATTAGCTATAACGCATTCGTTTGAAATAGAATATTCTTAAAATATACGTTAAATTTCTGTAAACAGAGACTTTTTGCAATGAACACACAATAATAACTAACGATTTCAGACAAAAACGTTTAAATATAACTGATTACGCTGATGTGCACGTAATAAAACCAACTGAGATATAACCGATAGGGAAAGGTAAGAAATATATTTTAGACAGGTTTTCTTCTTAAAGTTTTTTCTAATTTCCTACATGATTGTTTTGCATTATTTTTGTCTTTTCCGTTTAAGGTACGTTTTCTTTATTTACAGCTTCCATTTTGACAGGTTTTGTTGTATTTTCTTATGTGAGAGAGTGTGGTACACATCTGATGATTTGGATTAAAATTCTTCGTTTAACCCTTTCCAGCGCAGAGTAAGTCTGTTTGTGATGAAATAATGAATTGGCACCAGAACTTAAAAACGAATTCATTAGAAAATAAAAACTTGCATATTTTCCGGTACTTTACAAAAGGAAAATTTTAATTAAATATTCATGGTGTCGTTTGTCAGTCTTGGAATTAAAATTAATCGTCCTTTTTTGTGGACACCGCCCGCTAAAGTGTTAAAAGTTTAATATGTAGAAAAAAAGTATAATTGGAATTAAAATCGATTATATAAAATTTGTAGATGTAAAAGTTTAATAATAATTTGAAAGGATATAATTTAATTGACTCTCCAAGGCACTAATCCCTTATCTATAACTCTTCTTGTGAAAACTGAAAGTCGTTTTTTATATAAACAAAGAACTTCAGCGTCTGCTGAAAATTGATAAGTGTCGAAATATAAGATTAATGCTCGGAGAAAAATTAGAGGACAGCTACTGACGAAAATGACTGAAGACTTTAGAGAATTAAGGGATGGGAATAGGTTCAGAAATATCTAGCCATAAAAAGAAAAAATATATATTTTGATAAGGAACACTTTTATCTTTTTTATTCTCTTTTTCGCTATATTTCTAGAATATGGGATTTTCTCTGAATAACTTTCATTCCATGCATTTATTTTTTGATTGATTTCTGTATGAAAATAATTAATCAGCAATTTCAAATCCTCTAGATAATTGTGATTGAGTTGTTTTTTCCTAAATATTTGTTATTTTATATAAAAATAGTTAAGCATTTTTTAATTATATCATAAATTTTTGTTAAAATTTTGACAGATATTTTGACTAATATACATTAATTTTATTAGTTAGGTTAGTAAAATAGAAATTATTATTTTAAGAAAAAGCAATTTATTTGAAAAGTATATTTATCTGAAAATAGAGAGATTACAAAATGGTACATTTTTATTTGTTTTCTATCTTTTTGCCGAAACATCAATGAAGGCTCACTGTGGAGACGTGAAAAGTTTTTGGTTTCCGTCTGTTTGTCTGTCTGTTTCGTGATAACTGCCATAAAAATCATCCTATTAAGTTGAGTTTTTGTGGGTATGTTAGTGAGGTACCCGGAATTAGCTGTATAGTTTTTAGTTACATTTGATTCATTCGTTGAAAAAATATAGAACATATCTTTTTTTAGGTCATAATGCTTCCCTATGGGAATGCAGATGATTTTCAAATTTCATTTTTAACTGAAATGAAAATCGCATATTTGAAAGTGGATTTAAACGTAAAATTACGGATATTAAATTTTCGATGTGGAGGTCTTAAATATATGCAATAGCTTTGAAAATTTGCTGATACATCTATATTAGAATTTAGAAATTAATTGTTTAAATTATTGGAAAATTTTTTGCAACTGTTCGGGAAATATAAAACATTTTATTCTCCGATTTTTTACAAATTTTAAAATGCATTTCTTTTTCTTTCCTCTTTATTTTATTACTTTCTTAGCAACCCTATTTCAAAGAATAAGAAAATAAGAAATGCATTTGTTATGTAAAAAATTACAATAATAAGAAGTTCATAGGAAATTCAAAATATCATTGCATAAACCGTGTTTAATTTTAACGCTTCTAATTTCTGAAGTCTCCGAAGTATTTTATATGGCTATAAATATGTATGTAACATAAATAAAATTAAATTGCGAATTGTAAGATGCTAAAAAATATGAAAAGTGAGATTAAACAACAATGACTTTCAGATCTGACGTTGAGGCTCCTGATTAGAGGTTTTACTAGTTATTATGTTAACTTATTAATTACGCGTGTTAGGAGAATGTATGCGAGCAAGTCTAAATATTTCCAACAAAATTCTTATATTATATTTAAAATTAGTTGTATAAATCGTCATTTTCTCCATTTTGAAAATGCTATATGTTTATTTAGAAAATGATATACAGAATGGTTTAATGCAGTGTACTGAAAAAATCCTACAATACTAGTTTAGAATAATGTTCAAGGTTTAATGAGTGATTTTGTTTTCGTACGTAGTACATGCCTCAGTACATTGTTCTCTAGTTACTGCCTATGAACTTAGCCTCCAATTTATTGATCTAAATTTTATCTAAATATGAATTGGTTTCCAAAACGAATAAAAAATAATAAATGTTACTTAGATAAAAGATCACAGGTCTCTTGAAAAATGAATTATAAAATACAATTAGATAATAATGATTACCCTTTAAAAAAATATGTCTGATTACTTATATAAAAAAGCCGAGGGAATTATAAATATCGTATTTTCCTCATTATGGGTTTTTTTTTGTTATTAATATCAGTTCCCATTCAAATTTTGATATTACTCTGGTTATGATAAACGGAAATTAGCTATCCGATTTGCTAAGTCTATTAGTTGATTAAAAATGAAGGATATAGAGGAGAATAGTTAACAGCAAGGCAATCTACACATTGAACCAGAGTAGCTTTAAAAATAAAGTTGGTGTCTCTACCGATAAATGTTAGACTAACTCAGTGATGCTTTGTTTAGAGTTTCCGACCGCAACAATCACAGTGCGGATGTTGTTTCCTTTAGAAAATAAGAAACTGCTTGTTTGGATCTGAACGTTACTCATTTATTTTTGTATTATTATTTTTTTTGTGTTACAGATCATATATCTTTAATATCATTATTTAAGTTCAAATATCATACATATGCTGCACTGTTTCTCTAACTAATAACTTTAACAAGCCGAAGGAAGAAGTACGTAATCGCTCGTAAGAAGTACGTAATTGATAAAGTATAAAACTGGGTGTAACTGTGCATCATTAAATTTATATCTGATCTAAAATGATGCATTATATATTTTGTTATGTCTTTAAGACATAGACTTCCATTGATAGGGTACGTTTGTCTATCTTTCTCACCACATACCAACTCCAGGGCAAACTCAAAAATCTAAGTGCAACTGTGTTGTACATCAGATTTTTTATGCTTTCAATGAAATAAACAAAAATTGGCAATGTCTGATTGTAGTAGGTACACACATGAACTAATTAATAACATTAATTTTGTCTCAATATATACTAGGTGTAGTAAATACTGAGACACAATTTAGATTATTTTAAAAGAACCTTTTTCCTATTTCTATTCGTCTACATTAGTAATGCGAGATGTAGCGAAAAAAGATTTGATTTATACATTGAAAAATTAATATACCTAGCTCTTAATTAACGTTTATGAAAAATCAGACTCATTTTGGGTGTCATTCCATATCTAGTGGCGTAAATATGGGTATGGTCCCTACTCTACCTGCTACAATTTTGTTGAAATCGCTATAAGACAAACATGTCAGTCTGAAGTAGACGAGTGCAAACAGACAGAATCAGAAATAACAGTTGGGACAGTAAGGGTTCTATTAAAAAATTCACTCTTTCACTATCTCAGTGGAAACTATCAAACCACCAAGTTCGTCATCTTACTGCTCAAGGTACAAGAAACGTTACATATTGCAAATATGCGATCTAGTGCAATATTTTGTGGTGAAAAAATAACTGCAATATTAAAGATCAGAAATCAATACATTCATCATCACTTGTCCTCAAGCTAAGCCGTATAACCTGTCGCGATGAATTTCTCCCTTATTTCAACAAGCTGTAACTACTGAACCATTTACTTTCAAAATTTGTCACTTTTTCTATTAATTACCTATATGCATAAGATAGATCTACTGAAGCGTGCTTAAATGTTATTAATTTATTCATCTTTAATATCCCCTCAAAAATTAAATTTATAAATTATACTCCTTTTTCCTAAGCCTATATCTCGAAAGAGACATCTCTGATTTGATTACCGTTCACACCAACGGAAAGAGTAAACTTTAATTAACAAGAAGACGCATAATTTATTTTGGATCTTTTCATAATACCTTAACATAAAAAGAAAAGTGTCCAGTTAAACACATGGTATTAAGTTCACATTCCTATTCACACTAATTGTATATTATACTCTTATTTCAAAGAATTATGCCACTCGAAATATAAAGAAAACGACAATAAATTAAGGAGGGAATTAGCCCCCCGTTCCCTCCCTTATACTTAAAAAAATAACCCCCAAAGCTAATCAGGGAAGCGCCTTATCACAATGAACCTATATACAACATTTGAAGTAAATCGGGTAATTATGCATGAAAAACCCATTTATCTAAATTAAGGGGTGGATTAGCGTCGTTCCTCCCTTTATACTTAACCAATTAACCCCCAAAACGGATCAGGGAAGCGCCTTATCTGAATGAACCTATAAAGGAAATTTGAATCAAATCGGATATTTCTGCATGAAAAACTCATTTATGTTTACTAAGGGGGGTGAGAATTAGCCTCCCGTACCCCTTTATTTTTAACCTATCAACCCCCCAAACGAATCAGGGAATCGCCTTATCAGAATGAATCTATATACAAAATTTGAAGCAAATCGGATACTTCTATCAAGAGTTATCGTATTACGTACATACGTACATACATACAGAACTTGCGGGCACATTAGCTTTCAGGCTTTCATAGCCTGTGAGCTAAAAAAGCTTTGCTAAGTTTCGCAACTATATCAAAGTGCAAAGTAAAGTCCAGGTACACTGAAATATATCTTAAATCAGTAAAGTACAATTGGGAAACAAGTGTCGACATGTAGTAAAACGACTATGCGCTATAATTTGAGATTAACTATAACACTTCTCCCACCCCCCACCAGTGACGAAATAGGATGGGTTTTATTCAATCTACTTCACATTTTCCATGTTAGGTGGCAAAAAAATTCCATTCTCCCATTACAATCAAAATAAATTCTTAAAATAATATAAATTGGAGATAATAAATTTATTCTTAAACTGTGCTACACTGCTATCAGAGAAAACCTTTACAGTTTCCAATGTTGGAAACGCTGCCGTAAGACTAGTTATAATATATTTAATAAAGTTATCATGACTGAACTCATTATCTTAAACATGGAATGACTATGAAATATTTTTAACAGAGATTATCAAGAGTCTTAACTTGTGAGCCTTAATCAAAACACTTATGCAAAAAACTGTCGTAACAGTTGAAATGTGGTTACAGTTAAGACATACAGGCTAACAAAACATTTTGGTTGCAGTTAAGAAATAAAGGTTAACAAAGCATTTTCCTTCCTATGTATAAATGTATGTGAAGAGAATAAATTTTCAAAGTTGTATAAATATTACTTATTACCTTACAGAAATGAAAACATACATTTTCTTAAATACTTGCAATCAACTGCAACTCAAACACTTTTATTGTTTCAAAAACAAATTTTAAATAAATTTCAGATTTCTATATCATTTTGTTATAAAGGTTGGAACACTCTAAATAATAATTTATAAACTTTGTCGCAGCCGTCACAAATATTTTGTCACGCACGTCCAGGAATTATGTCACACCCGTCACTAAAAAAAATTTAATTAAAACATATTTTTTTATTTAAAACTTATATTTATTATGTTTTATAATAAGCTCACTCACAGAAGGTTTAAAATTTTATCAACAAAGGGATACAGTCTTATAAGCACGTTTTTGGTGACTAGTGTGACAGAAATATTAATTATTTTTAATTTAAAAAATGCAACTTTAACTTATCTTTTTTCAGAAAAATGATACTGAAAAGGTAGTTAGTATTTACTTCAGCCAGTATTTACACACAGAATGTAAAAATAGACATTTAAAATAATTTTTCAGAATGAATGAAAATACCATATTTTTCATGCTTAATGATTACTTAATTTATTCGATGTTTGAGGTCAAATTACTAAAATTATGTTATTGCAACAAAGAATAGTTTTCTGAATTAATATTCTACATAAATGTCAACGTTTATATATTACAAGTGCTTCCGCAATACATTTTAAAATCTAACACCGTTGTCCACTTTTACATGGAATTGTCCAACAATAAAAAAGAATGTACTTTTCATAACTTTTCTCGAATTCATTTTTAAACATAGCCTGAAAAACATAAACTTAACCAAACATAAGTTAAATATAGTATTTCATTTTTGAAAAAAAAGACAGTTTCTATAAGGGGAAGTCATTTCTGCAACTGTGTGAAAATTTGCATTTGCTGGGACTCAGAACCTTTGTCTTTAATTTGCCTATGTGCTTTCAATTGTGTTATTTGGACGACATCCCAGCGAACACAATTTATTCAGACAAGTATTTCGTATTAAAATCTCATTTGTTATTTGAAACAGTTCTACAGACTAAACCACAGGTGGAACTCCAATAAACTATGGATAAGAATTACAATTTATCCATGCAAAAATACTTAGCCATAATTTATTGGAAGTCCTTTACCTGCGGTTTAGTCTGTCGAGATTTATCAAATAACAGTCTAAATATGAGTGATATAGCTGTCTGAGCGAATTTTGTTGATTCAGATATCTCAATTGAAAGAGCATTTTCCATTAAAGCAAAACGTTTTGGGTGCAAGTCCCAGTCAGGACACATTTTTACTCAGTTTTAAAAAAATGTTTTCATATAAATTATTTATCATTGAGTTTGATTGTGTTAAATTAATTCATTTTTTTAAGATTCTCGGAAAGAGTTTTAATGGGTACAATCGTTAAAAATTTCATTTTGTAATAAATTATAAAATTTTAGTGAATATTTTCCAATATTACAGGTATTTAAAAAATTTTGAAAAAAACAAATGCATTCATGCATGTTTTTATCTAACCGATTATTTTTAAGGAATAATAAATAAAGCACAAAAATTTATTTTTTCATAAAATGAATATTTTTTAATTGAAATTTTATATAAAAAATACAAAGATTCAAAATAAGTATTAACGCTGTAAATTTTTAAAGATTTCGATTTTCATGAAAAAATTTTTTACTAGGAAGCATGGTATATTTTAATAAGGAAATAGATTTTTTTTTTTCACGAAAAGTATTATTTCCTTAAAACTGAGTATATTTAAGTAAACACAAAATATTCTTAAAACACATAATATTCAATCAGAATGTAAAATTGAAGACATTAAAAAACTTATCTTATACTGATCTAAATGAATATGACCCTTACAGAATTTAAATATCAGAATGCACTTCGTGTAAGTGCACTTAACTGACTGCCTTTGGTCTCTTTTAATTCTATAAGTTGTGACTGTTATCTATTTGCTGTGACTTTCATTAAAAGCTGAAAGTTTTTATATTTTACAAGTCAGTGTCTAATTTACAACCGTAAATGATATTATTTATTCGGTTAATATAAAAAATTTTAAATCATGCAATTTTCTAACTCATAATTTGGCTGTCTCTAGAATGTTGACATTCTATGAAGTGGGAATGTTGTATACTCACTGTAAATTATCATTATATTCTTTAAAATATTATTTAATATTAGTAAGTACTTAATTTTCTGATTACTTATTCAAATATTTTTTAATATTTAATTAAGTTATTCATCAGCAGATGATTAGATGATTTAACACACAGCATTCCGACATAGAATATCTTAATATACGCATCAAAGTATAATACTTACATTAAATCACAATTTCCTTTGAATAGTTTAGAAGTACTTAAATAAAAATATGGTTAAAAAAAGAGATATATTTAACAGTTTAAAACTGATGGGTTAAGCATTTGTATTAAGATCGCAATATTGGTTTCTTGTTCGACCAAGTGAAATGTTTGTTAAATATTCAATAGAGTACTACAAAAATGTTAATACATAATGAGAATGAATAACAAATTACAAAAATGATAATTCCACAAATCTGAGATATAATGACAATTATGTATTCAAAACACGTCAACCACATACTTTTATAGGAAGGCTTTGTCATTATTAATAATAATCTTTTGAAAATTTATTTATACATACGATAAATAAGCTCGACATTTATGTCGAATCATTTCACTGTTTTACATTAGACTGCCTTTGAATTTTAAATTAATTTAATTTTTGCCTGTTAAAATTTCTTACATCACGAAAAAAAATGTACGCAGAATATTTATTTACTTACTCAGCTTAATTATACACAATGAGACAGCAAAATGAGGCTCAGAAAAAAATCCATAATTATGAAAGCATATATATTTTTTTAAATACATATTTACATCATGATTTTTTATAAAAATTTTTTGTTATTCTTAAGATAGTTGCATTTCAATTATTATATTTACGTAACATGAATCTGCAATATATAATGCTGAGTCATCCAGTTATATAAAAGGACACAAAAATTAGGATAAATATCAAATATTCTTCTCTTACTTTGGAAAGTTGTTGTTGGAATCAGGAATAGTAGCGTACCATATTTTACTGAAAATGTCGATCGAACAGCTGCAAAAAGTTTGGTTTCTATTTTTGTTTTTGCAATTCTTAATGCTTACTTATAATGAAGTATTTGCGCAAGCCCCCTTGTCAGATGTGGGTGGTGCATTAGGAGATGTAGGTTCAGCAGTAGGGGATTTAAAATGAAATATCTCCAGAGACGTTATTTCCTGATTTTTTTATGTAAGTATTATTTGCTAAATATTTAAAAATATCAAAATATAGTTACTTTGCATGAACGTAAAGAATGTAGCTTCTAAAGTATTTCAAGTTTACAAGTTTCGTCGACTGTACAAACCGTAAATATGGTGAATGAAAATATAATAACGCTAATATTTTAAGTAAATACATTTTGAATAATGTGCAGTAAGTACAAAGGATATTGGTATATGTTGTACAAGGTATATTGCAGAATGTGCAATTTATAAAATTCTCAAATTTGTTTTTGACTTTAAATGGTTTTCCATTATGACATAGACTACGCTATTCATGGTTTAATTATTAAAATGAAAAATAGCTATAATTCTGGAATGAAAGGTGAGAAAGGATGGTGAGGATGGTAAATATTAAACTAAATCAGAAATTGAAGCTACAGGAAGGAGTTACTTACTCACTATGGAAGTTTTTAAAAAGCATTTAAACGTTCTATTAGGAGCCAATATTTGTTTAGAACTTTAAATGCATTTTTCTGCATCATAGTTTTTTTTTCAGCATTTCTCATCTTTAAATTGATACAAGTCAATAACCGTTAAAGATAAATATTTCAAACTTGGAATATATCTTTTCAAACATTTTGCTTAAATTTTAATGCGGCAATTTTGAAAAAAAAAAAAAAATATATATATGATTTGTTTAAAATAAGTTGCGTCATTTTTTAAATTGCTATTTAAATATTTTTAAATTTTGTAAATTAATATTTTTTAAAATGCTGAATCAAAATTAAAACTTATATATTTCTGTTTAATTCAAAAAAAAATTCAACTCGACAAATAATATTTCGAGTTGTAACAATTTTAAATTACTATGATTTTTTTTTGTAAGAAGTTTTATGATGTGATTCTGTTTACAAATTATATAATTAACCATCACACAAAAAATCAAAATTCTAATTCTATAAATAATTAAAAATAATAATAAATGTTTCCCGTACACCTTACAGTAACATTGTTTCTTGAATTATATGCATTTCAATTTTCGTCTGATCCCTTGAAACCTCACGAATTATTAAAACGGACATTTATTGATATCTGCAAAACTCTGAGTTTTGCAGATATCAAGATGGAATTTTTATTGTTTAATTCAGGAATGGATAATGAAAATTTTTCTAATTGGAAATTTTATCATCCGGGGGCCGTCTAAAATTTTTATCTTTAGAACCCCCCCCCCCCCCCACTCCCATTGAGTTGCAACTTATTTCATCAAATTTTCCACCTTTCTTTATGAAACTTTGCAACTGGAAGTATGTGCCTAGGGGCAATATTTAAGTAGATAGCCTATTGTTTCAATATTTATGAATCCCACCGTATACAGTCGAACACGTTTAAGAAGCGTTTAAAGTGTCTGGACAAAAGTCGCGTATTAAACGTAATTTGCATATTGTTGCAGAAACTGAGTTTATTTACACATCCAATTGTCTAAATAATCTATAGAGCTTCCGTTTATATGTTAAACGGTCAAAATGTATATCTCTTACTTATATTTAGATTACAATTTAACTATATTCAAGTTTAACAAATTGTTTGTTTTTATAGGGTCGGCTGGAATAATAACAGAAAATAAATCTGGATTCAAATATGACTTTATTGTCGATTAATACGTTACAACCAAAAATAATCCTTCTGTTAACGTAATTTTTTTAACACAAACCAAAAATTTTAAATATTTTTAACAAAATCCAGTTATTCAAATCATATTTAGTACTTATGATAATGAGTACCGATATAATCAGATCTTAATTTATAATATAATAAAACAAACTATCCTTATTAATCTTTGTATAAAAAGCTATTCTTAACATGCCATAAAGGACTCTGGCAATACTGGAGAAGAGCGTAGTAATTCGCATTGTGGTCTATGAACTCGCATCTTAAACGGAATTTTTTGCATAAAGAGGCCGACACTCTATCGCGCATTAAGTGGGATAACGTAATAATTGTAATATTTTTACATTAGTTTCATGTCGATATTCAAGGAACCGGAAAATATCCGCGTTTTAACGAGATCGCTTATTAACCATGAGAGTCTTAACCGGGTCCGAATGTATATATATATACTAATAGCTCTACCCTGTGCTACCTTCATGCGCTAATCTTCGTGCACTGCAAACATTTCATCCTACATCTTCCATTGATGTAAACACTCTGTAATCTTCCTCAATCACAAACTTAAAATTCTTGCGTTTAAGAAAATGTATCATCTTGATGATAATTTTGATAAGAAACACTTTCCCAGAAATTTCGAGATGCTTAAGCGATACTTTTGAAGAATGAAAACCAAAACGTCGTAAAATTACTTTATAAATGAATTATATCATTACGTTTTTCAAGCTAAATGACTGTCAAAATCGAAATCTCTGCAATGATAGACTTACTGCGTCCGGAGAGCTTAATTGCACAAAAACAAAGCGTTACAATTATCAGAAACAAAGAATCATAAGCAGGGTCTGATTATCCAAAAGGCACATGAAGCACGTGCTTCCCCTCTAAAATTTAAGAGGGGCCCCAAAATGACTGTAAAATGTGGCCTCTAATTTCCATTTTTAATTTTTTGCATTGGATTTTTAATTTTTGTGGAAGGATAAGTTTGCCTAATGCAATAGAACATCCACACTACTTCAGAAAATTTATCTAACAGGAAAATCTAAATGTGTTTAACACACTGTTAACTAATCTGATTAGAAACCACTCTGGTAACTGATCATACAAAACCATATATACTAATACCAGAGTTTCCCCCAGGTTTAAAAAAGGGCAGGGTCTACTGGTGAGAAAAGGGCACATTTTGGATTTCTGAGGGCACTTTTTTATTCTTAAGGACATATTTTTCTTCTTAAGGGCACTTTTTTCTTCTTAAGGGCACTTTTTTTAATTGTTAAAGATATTCTTTTTGTTTTTAAAGCCACTTTTGATATATAAAAGTCAGGGCACTCTTTTCAAGACAACACGGAGTCAATTTTTACTATGAAAGCAAATTTTTTAATGCAAAAAAGAGAAAGGGTACTTTTTTCACTGAGGGTCAAGAAGGGTGCTAATTATTTTACTGGGTGGGCAAGAAGGGTGCTAATTTCTTTATGAGGGGTAAAAAGGGTGCTATTTTGTAAACCAAAGGGCAGGCAGGGTGCAGCACCCTTCTGAAACTGTCTGGGGGAAACTCTGCTATACTACAAATATACTCTATCTAAAATAAATACAGAGAACCAAAAAAAAGCCTGTTTGATGAAATATATGAATTTGGCGCATATTTGGTGAAATATATGAAGTCGCTCTCGTGAATAATATTTGCAGCTTGTATCATTAACGAGTTTCCATGTATGAGGAATTTAGAATACTTTTACCGAATGAAAGGGGGGCCCTAAAATGGTACTGTGCTTCCCCCAGTTCCAGAAGTTAATCAGGCCCTGATCATAAGACTCTAAGAAGAAGTTCATATTTATCTTGAATTCAATGGAAAGCATATATAATACTATTTGCCGTCAAAAGATAAAACTGTTCTTTTAGTGTTATGTTTCTTTGTGCTCTGAAGATTGCCTGTCTCGCTTTTTGTTCATTTAAGTATCTCCCGGAGCTTGTGGCTTTTCCTCCTATATGTCTTCAGGTTATGATTCTTGGTAATTGCGCTGTATTCTGTATTTTGAGATTGTGGGTAATTCTCATTATTTCTTTTATTGTTATTACTCTTGCTTAAGGTAAAAAAAAATTAAAATACATTCTCACAGAGCAAAATTCTGTGTGTAATAACGAAAAATGTTCCTACACCGTCGGTCAACGTGATAGAAAAAAAAAAAAAAAAAAAAAAAAAAAAAAAAACATTGATTTTTAAATAAACATAATATTTAATCAAAACTTAAACAATTAGATGTTTTTTCTATATTTTTCAATAATAGAAAATGAAACAATCACATATATTTTAAAGAAATAAATTATTAATACCTTAACATAAAAATATGGTAGTCGGCAGTTATTTAATTTAGATACTACTAGATTCGAAATAAAGAAAACTTCATCCCTTTGCAATGAGTTTCTCTGAATTTCAGAACTTTTAGAATTTACATTAACTAAATATCGACAATCAAATCATTTGTGATGATGTACGAACAACTGATTTTTTTAAAATATATTTGATGGTTCTTAAAAAAAGCGTGGATATTTTTATACAACCAATAAATATTTCTTAATATGATTATGATGCTTAAAAAGAGAAAAACAAAGTGCAATTTCTGAAAAGAATAATTTAAAAGACTTTCCCACAAATATAAAATATTAGAAAATACAATTAAAAGAAGATAATAATAAATACTATAAGACTACAATAGATAATAACAGATATAATAAAAATACAAAATAAAAACTAGCTAACATTTACTTAATAACAAAACATTATCGACAAACAATAGCAAATAATAATTTATTAAAATTAGAATGAATATTTTGTTAATTTAATAAAATAAAATACAAATATAATTTTCCTGTAATACAGAAAAAAATTATTTTATAAAAGTGCTAATACAAATATATGTACTGAAAATTAAAAAAATATATATATTGCTAGTACGTACAATTTATGTTGCTAGTTTTTGCAATTTTGAGAGATTGTGTAAATAAAAATTAACGTATCTTTTAAAAGGTTTTCTAAAGTTATATTTGTAATACACTGTAAAAAAAAATTCGGAAAAGTTTCCGGTAGGAATAGGATTTCCAGTTGCCCGTATAGTACAGGAAACTTTTCCGAAACAGCACGAAAAAAAAAAACCGGTAAAAAACGAAAGTTTTTTCTTTCCGTCAGGAAACTTTTCCCGTTTGATTCAGAAACTAATCTTTAGACACAGAATAAATTCCTGGATCTTACGGAAATCTTTCCATTCACATAAAGAAACGTTTTGGAAGAATGGAAGAATAGATAGAAAGTATTCCGTTTTAAAAAGGAAAACTTTACATTCACATAAAGAAACGTTTTGGAAGAATGGGAGAATAGATAGAAAGTATTCCGTTTTAAAAAGGAAACTTTTCCGAATTAGTCAGTAAACTAATCTTGAAAAAATTAAAAATTCCTGTGTAGAATAGAAACTTTTTCTTTGCTTTACGGAATTTTTTTTCATTATGATCGGAAAATTTTCTGTATTGTAAAGAAACTTTTGTTTTAAAGAGTAGGAACATTAACAGATGAAAATATTGCTTTTGGACACTGTTTTGATTTCCTTTTATCTCAATTAAATATTATTAAGAACTTTTTTGAATACATACACACATTTTAAGTATTTGTTATCATAAAATGCATTACATGTAATGCATTTTATGATAACAAAATGCCTTTTATGATACGAAATGTGTGTATGTATTCAAAAAAGTTCTGAGTAATATTTAATTGAGATAAAAGGAAATCAAAACAGTGTCCAAAAGCAATATTTTCATCTGTTATTGGTCCTACTCTTTATAACAAAAGTTTCTTTACAATACAGAATCAGCTTGAAATTTTATTTATTTGTTACAAGTATACTGATGCGCTCATGGGTATAATATAACTAAATATTCAGATGATGCTAAACCAGTGTTGAATTCAGAGCCTTTTCTGCGGCTCCGGTGGGGAGGGGGGGGGAGGAGGAATTATATATTTCCTTTTTGGAAATTGCACTTTTTAACCATTAAAAGCATAATATCTCAAATCTTCTGGGGGGGGGGGGAATTTCAATGTTCCAGGGTGGTCCCAGCGGGCCACCCCCTGAATTCAATACTGTGCCAAACAACTGTTCAATATTACTAAAAAAAAGGGACAAGCCTGTATCCTCAAAAAGCTCAAATTTATTCCACTGGGTGTAGCACAAGTATGAAACATGTTCTATGCATATGAGGTGTATGCAACTACTTTGAAGTTTATTGTTGCTGGAAAGAATTTCTATAGCTATATTTCTAAAACAAAGGACATACAAAACCTTTCTTTTTAAATCATAATATTGCCCACCCCTCCTTAAAAAACCGAAATAGCCATATTTGACTGAAAATTATCTTCTTCCAATAATAGGTTTTAAAAAAATAAGCTTAGGGGGTCGTCATCATTCTTAAATTGTACCAAACTCCAACTTTTCAATATATACACCTAATTTTGACGTTATACATTTTTTTTTCTGTAAATTTCTCCCAAGGATACGATACAAGAAATCACTTGGTCAAGTGGTTTAAGAAATATGAAGGTTTAAAATTTGGAAGTCTTAATGTGAAATTAATTTGCAATTGATGAAAAACAAATTGCAATGCGGGTAGCTTTTTAAGCGTAATTCAAAAACTACTTGACATAATAATTTTGGATTCGCTTATTTGAAGATTTTCAAAATCTATTTGTTAAAATTGTATAGATTATGTTTAGTTCTCTCTTATATAACATAAAAATGTATTTTTAAATTCATTTCAAAAAAGAAAAAAAATAACCTATGAATTTTTAATAGAGGTGGATTTCTGGAGGCTTCAAATATACAAATCCAAAATCACAGATAGTTGGTAAGTAGTTTTGAGTTATGCTTAAAACATAGAATTATATGAGACTTATTTCTCAATTTATCAATGTATTTATCAATGCTGTAACTATTTGAGTTTTCACGATAGTTCACGGGTCTTTTTATATGAGTTGCCCTATAGTATAGCTATCAAATCATAACAAAAATGTTTGCTGTAGTTTGCGCATGTGCAGTTAAAATTAATTTCATAAAAATACCTATATCTCATCAAATATTCAATATATTAATATTTTAATCACAGTATACTATTTCTACGATTCTTTGTCAAGTTTTTGGAAAGTGGTGTTAAATTTGGCTGAAAACTCTGCATGTTATAAAAAAAACTTTTGAATTTTTCACAGAAACGTTAATATATTCACGAATATACGCATGCTATACTTACAAAAAATGCACACAAATGTTGAACAGAACCTACATAGTTATTTACTACAGTGACAGACCATTTTTAACATTTTTCGTTACTTGGGTGATCGAAAATATTATTTTATTATTAAAGTTATTACCCCCCCCCCATAGTTGTCCTCGCGATAAAATATTCACTGAAAAACATCAAGTCAAACATGTTCTTTACATCCTCAAAGCTTAAGGGCATTCCGGGCATTTCCTCACGAGTTTCAGTACGATAATCGACGAAACGTCTGAAATCGGTCACTGCCCCTTAATTTCTGGACACCAGTGTAATATTAATAAAGTAAATCTAAAAACTTTTGAAGCCATGTAACTTATAAGAATATACAGAATTCAGCTAATCCTAATAAATAGCTTGATGATAAACAAATTTTAGAAGCCATGCAATTTGAAAATGTACAAGACTTTGAACTTGAAGCTCAACTGAAAATTATATAACAAAAAGCCTTGCTAAATGAAAATCTTTTTTAAAAACAGGGTTCGTGATTTTAATTATTTATTTAATCAAAAAATCATATATATTTTTAATTATTTAAATCAGCTATTTTTTAAATTCAAAATACAATTTTAAAATTATACATTTTACAGTAAAATAAACTTTACTAAATAATTAAAATTAACAATTAGAAGTGTCCATTTAAATATATTTGAAATTAAAAAAATATATAGAAACTCATTCACTTGGTTAAATTAAAATATTTTAATCATATAAATAGTTAAAAATATACAGTTTAAAAAAATGGAGCTACAGAAAAAGATTTAATTTAGAAATGTGAATTCTCTTTTACTTTTGAAAACATGAAATAAATAAAACAAATTGTCTTGTGTCATCACTTATTTACAAAAACTGCAATTTAACAGATATCCTATTCTGTATAAAATACATATACCACCTTGAATTACCCCTTTGATAAAATAAAAAGCATATGCACTCTGCATTACTAAAAGCTAAAGCTTTTTGTTCTGACCAAATTTCTTTATTCATTTAATGAATTTAGAGCATATATTAAACACACTTAAGATGGTTATGATTATATTTTATAAATTTCAATGGATATGAAAAAAATGTTCCTTGTTATTAAAATGTTTGAAAAGAAACACCAATTATCCAGCTTTATGAGTTCCTAAGCGATTACAGAGTTTACAGTGAATTAAAGTTTGATTTATTTGAATTTAAAATAAAAATAATTAAATCAGGCCTTTTTTTAAGATTTTAAAACTTTAGTTATTTATGAGTTTACATTTGCAAGTAATTGAAATTGTATGAAAATATATATATATAACATTTCAAAGTATATTTACTTACCATGCAATCTTTATTTTCCGAATCTTTCCATAAATAAATTACGTTGGAATATTGAACCATTTGTTATTTACATGTGCACAATGAAGTCATGAGATAGCTACATAAGTATCAATAAATATACTGTTGACTGACCTATATTTATTTTACTATATTTATGAAGTCCAGTTGCCTGTAAAAATTTATGTATATTTAAAGTCAAAATTTTATCATCATTAATGACAAAGAAAGAAATGTTTGTGAGTCTTTTATTCTTCAATGGCAGATCTCTTAATAGAAGAATATTAAAAATTACAAATAATTCAGGAAAAATATATAAAAAATAAGTGTCTATTTAATAAAAAATCTGACTTCGCAAATGTGTATGTGCTATTTTTTTTAAACTTAAACTTAGTAAAATAAATCAATCGCATTTAATCTGCACAAACATTAAATTGCACATACTAACAAAATACTATTTAAAAAAATATATATAAGTTACTCGATTTTTTTTTTCTGGCTAACTACAAAAGACAGAAAAAATAAAACAAACATTTATACTGAAAAATAACATTTATTTGCAACAAAAATATAAATCAAAATGTTATAATGAATAAAAATTACAGCAATACTGATATTACTTCCATTGACAGTTCTTGCCTCCGAATAGCTGCACTTAGTAAAAAAGTAGGCCTAGATTCTTTAATTTCTTCCTGGCCTTAATTGATTACACAATATGATGCTACCAAAACAAAATTGTCCTAGGACATTTCTCCGAAAAAACTGTCAAACCATCAATATTATTCGCGAACAGCATGATTTCCTTTCTTACATCATCATTCGCTACTAAGCAAGGATGATATGCTCTAGCTGGAATGCGACAATGATCACTGCAGTATTATCCTGCAATAATAACAATAATAATATTAATATATTTTTATTTTACTAATTTCTAGTGATCATGTATATTTAATGGGACAAAAACAGCACAACAGCAATGAATGATTAAGAGGACTCTTCGTCTTCAGCGATAAGTATTTTTAAGAGCATAAAAATTTGAAAATTTTCCTTTAAGTAAAAATTTCAAATTTCATAAGTTTTAAAAATACTTAAAAATTAAGGAAAATTTTTAAAATGTACAATTTAAAAATGTTAATTTAAAGATGCACATTGGACATCTGCTTCCTGCTGGTGAAAGCTATATTTTGATAATTGTATAAGGGAATTTACTACCTCTTTAAAATTTACATAGGTTACCATGGGATTTCACGATCAGCATTAAATGAAAAAAAATGGTGCCACAGTAATATAATAGAACTAGTGGGTAAGTGTGATCGAACATCGCTCAAAGGGTTTCGTTTAATATTCCTTTCAAAACACTTTGTCCTTTCTTTAATAAATCCAAATAAATTTCATTTAGCATCAACAACAAAAAAAACTCATGTTTTTTATAAAGTAAAAATTTACCGGTTCTGCATGAAAACCCATTTCTTTAAATTAGAGGGTGGAGAATAGCCCCGTTCCCTCTCTTTATACTTCACCAATTAAACTTCAAAACTGACCAGGGAAGCACCTTATCAAACTGAACCTATATGCAAAATTTGAAGCAAATCGGATAATTCTGTATGAAAAACCCATTTATCTAAATTAAGGAGGGGAGATTAGCCTCCCGATCCCCCCCTTTATACTTTACCATTGAACCCCCGAAACTAATCAAGGAAGCGCCTTATAACAATGAACCTATATACAAAATGTGAAGCAAATTGGATAATTCTGCATGAAAAACATATTTATCTAAATTAAGGGAGGGATTGGACCTTGTTCCCCCTTTCTATACTTAACCAATGAACCCCCAAAACTAAACAGAGAAGCAACTTGTCACATTGAACCTATTTACAAAATTTGAAGCAAATCGGATAATTCTGCATGAAATACCCATTTATCTAATTTAAGGAGGGGGATTTGCCTCCCTTCCCTACCCTTTATACTTAACCAATGAACCCCCAAAACTGATCAGGGAAGCGCCTTATCAGAATGAACCTATATACAAAATTTGACACAAATCGGATAATTCTGCATTAAAAACCCATTTATCTAAATTAGGGGGATTGGACACAGTTCCCCCTTTATGCTTAATCAATGAACCCCTAAACTGATAAGGAGAAGCGTCTTATCACAATTAACCTATATAAAAAATTTGAAGCAAATCGGATAATTCTGAATAAAAAAAACCATTTATTTAAATTAAGAGGGGGGATTGGCCCCCTGATTTCTCCTTTATACTTAACCAATGAACCCCCAAAAGTAATCAGGGAAGCGACTTATCACAATGAGCCTATGTACAAAATATGAAGCAAATTGGATAATTCTGCATTAAAAACCCATTTATCTAAATTAAGGGGGCGATTGGAAACCGTTCTGTTGTTTATACTTAATCAAGGACCCCCAAAACTGATATAGGGAAGCGTCTTATCACAATTAACCTATATACAAAATTTGAAGCAAATCGGATAATTCTGCATAAAAACCCATTTATCTAAATTAAGGGGGGGGGGGGGGAATTAGCCACCGTTCCCCTCTTTATGCTGAACGAAATAACTCCCAAAATTAATGAGGGACGCACCTTATCACAATGAAGCTATATACAAAATTTGAAGAAAATTGTGTAATTCTGCATGAAAAACCCATTTACCTAAATTAGAGGGGATTAGTCCCTGTTCCCTCCTTTATGCTTAACCAATGAACTCCTAAAACTGAGCATGGTACCGCCTTATCAGAATGAACCTATATGCAAAATTTGAAACAAATCAGATATTTCCGCATGGAAAACCCATTTATCTAAATTAAGGGGGTATCAGCTCCCCGTCCCCCCCCCTTTATACTTACCAATGAACCCCCAAAACTAATCAGGGAAGCGGCTTTTAACAATGAACCTATATACAAAATTTGAAGCAAATTGGATAATTCTGCATTAAAAACCCATTTATCTAAATTAAGGGGGGATTAGACACCGTTCCCCCCTTTATACTTTATCAATGAACAACCAAAATTGATAAGGGGAAGCGCCTTATCACAATTAACCTATATACAAAATTTGAAGCAAATTGGATAATTCTGCATAAAAAACCCATTTAAATTAAGGAGGAGGGTATTAACCACCGTTTCCCTCTTTAAACTTAACTAATGAACCTCCAAAACTAATGAGGGAAGCGCCTTTTCACAATGAAGCTTTATGCAAAATTTGAAGCAAATTGGGTAATTTTGCATGAAAAACCCATTTATCTAAATTAGGGGGGATTAGCCCCCCGTTCCCCTTTATACTTAACCAATAAACCCTCAAAACTGATCAGGGAAGCGCCTTATCAGAATGAACCTATATACAAAATTTCAAACAAATCGGATAATTCTGCATAAAAAAAACCGTTTATCTAAATTAAGGGGGCTATCAGCCCCCTTTTCCTCCCCCTTTATATTTAACCAATGAACCTCCATAACTAATCAAGGAACCGCCTTATCAGAATCAACCTATATACAAAATTTCAAAAATTGAAATCGGATAACTCTGTATGAAAAACCTATTTATCTAAATTAAGGGGGTGGCGAATTAGCCCCCCCTTTCTGGCTTTGACAGACATGGAGCTAAAAAAGGTTTCTATTACAATGATATTTCGGGTTCTGTAGACTCCAAAAGTAGCAGAATTTTCAATTTTTGCCTTACCTCGGGTTCTGCAAACCCCAAAAAGCTGAGTGAAAAGACTGTATACTAAATGGAAAATATCAACGAGAGTTTTTAATTAAAAACAGTTTTCATCTATGCGGTATATAGTCCCAAAATAAAAATAATAATTCAGTTTATAAATTTAAAATCACATATAATTAATTTAATTTCACTTTGAATTGTCCAAAAAACAAGCTAGAGACTGAGTCAAGTCGGCCAGTTTTTTAGCGACACCGAATCTCCACCCCCCCCCCCAAAAAAAAAAAAAAAAAAAACGTGCCTGACTTATACTCAGACTCCACAGCCCTGGTAGAAATGATTGGATGAGGACGTATCACAAAAATTCTAAGCTTTGAGATTACTTAAGAGTAGTGCTTGGAAGGGCACGCAAAAATGCTGTGCCTAGGACTCTGAAGTTTAAAGTTGGGTTCTAGTGACATTTATGATTTATATGTTGACATCATGACTCTTTTGAACATTTTTTATTTCTTGAAATTTGAACAGTATTAACACGTGCATTTAAATACATGACAAGATTTAGTTAAATGAAAGCAGAAATATGAAATAAAATCAAGTAAGAAATTTTTTTTGCTAAAACACCACATTTTTTTTTAATGAATGAATGAAGAATTGAAGCTTTATATTTTTGAAATAAAAAAAATTCAAGCCTTTTGAGGGTTTATTCTCCCTGAAGCCCATTCAATATAATTTTTCAAGACATGAGCACGAAATAAAAATCAGAACAAAAAATTGTCTTCCTTTCCACACGTGACATGATGTTCAGCAGTGGAGATCTCCCCCATCCATCTCTACTGACAAAAATTCCCTGTTTGCTTTTTTTCCTTTTTCTGTTTATTTTAAATTATTAGAAAAGATTAAATGTCATTTTTTATTTTCAAAATAATGTAAGAAAAATAAAATTTAGCCAATTAAACTTGAATATCCAGGGCGAGGCAGTTGATCTCTGCTGCCCAAGATGTAAGCTTCTGCATGCAAGCTTTTACAGCATGAATATAGATAATATCAACCTCAAGATATTCAGCATATTCAACTTTACGTTTGTTACAACTAAAATTTTGTCTGATATGCAAAGAATACTGAAATTTATTTTACCATATACCAATATAAATTTCATTATATCGTCCTAACATAAAGTTCTCAATTTATTAATTAACATTATAGAATTTAAAGGACTCCCCTTTTCAATTGAATTTTAATACACTACAAATAATTAGGAATGTAAAGAATATTCGACCACTATTCGGTATTCGGCTTATTCGGCCCTTTTGCCGAATATTGAACAGATATTCTGCCGAATACCTGTAGCCGAATATATTTAGATATATTGTCGAATACTTGCTTATTTGGCCGAATATTCTAAGATATTTGGTTAAATAAGTTCCAGAAAAAAAAAATGTGATTTTAAATATTTTTAACAAACAATATTAAAGAATGATATCTAAATACATTAATTATTATAAGAAAAATAAATCCTAATACTTACTCAATTTTAAAGCTTCATGACAACTTATAAATAACTGTATATAATGAAATTACATAAATAAAAAATATTTTTCTTGCTGCATATTTAGGCATCATATGAATTTAAGTAAGTATTGCAACATTAATTTATTTTACATTAAAATGCAAAATATATACTGCATTTAAAGTTTAAATCTCTCTCTCTCTCTCATCAGTGAATTAAAAAAAAATAACTTTATATCTATTTTTTTAATCTGATTTATAATGATGATAAGTTTCTTAAACAATAAAATTCATAAATATTAAAAACAAATATTTTACTGTCTTGTAAAAATGCTTAATCTTTCACAAATTAAATCATTTTTCTAGCTTTTAGTTTTACTTTTAAATAATAAATATATGACTATATAATTACTTTACTAATTAAAAATTAAACATTAGATGTTGATTAAACGAACTAATGAGTTTGATACATTGAAAAGAAAAAAATTATTACCTATACAGAAAAAACATTTAATGAGTTACTTCAAAATAACATACAGGGGTAACAAAATTATTTATCACTGTAAAGCCCGAAATTGTGATGCAAAAATAACTTTTCAGCATTTTCAGGAAGAAGCCTGTTTCGTTTGGTTTCATATAATATTATCAGCTTCAGAAAACAAACGTTCACTATATACCGTGCTTACATACATTCAGCTGTTATGATTTTTGAACACTCAAACAAAAAAATTATTTCAATTAGTCCTTAATTTAATTTTTGATTTTAAAATTGGAAAAAAAAATAAATAAACAAATAAAATAATTTTTTTTAAAGTCAGTATTCGGCCGCCGAATATTCGGTATTCGGCTAAAACTTGGCCGAATATTCGGTATTCGGCCAAATCACTATTCGTTACATCCCAACAAATAATAAAATGTAAAATTGATTCTATAATAATGCAGTACCTGAAAAAAGACAATATGATTCTGATATAGCATCGAACATAGAAAAATATCATCAATTTATTTTAAGATCATAGGTATGTTATTGATGTCTTCAGTGTTGAATTCAGACATTTTTCTCCGGGAGGGATTTCTGTGGTTCCGGGGGGGGGGTATTATAGAGTTCCGGGGGGGATTGCACTTTTTGACTATTAAAAGCATAAAATGTGAAATCTTCCGGGGGGACATTTCAATGCTCCGGGGGGGGGGGGACTGTCCCCCCACTCCCTGAATTCAACACTGGATGTCTTACAGAATTAAACAAATAAACAAGGAATTTAATTTAGAATAAGTTAAAAACTATTTAAAAAAACAGCCTACAAAAAATAAGTTTCATTAAGATAATATCTAAGTTAGAAATTTCTGGCACATCAAAATATTTTTTACTTCGGGGATATTTTTCTCATAAAAAATAAACTGAGCGAGAAATAAGATAACATGCATTTTATTTCAGGCTACGCAGCTCCTTAAACATGTTATTCGATTTGATAATCATGCACTATAAATATATGTACATATCAAATCCAAAATATTAAAAATCACATAAATTTTAGTACTTACCATTGCGAAGTTGTTGTTGTTGTTGTTGGTTTGGCCCATGGGCCCGGTGAGGAGCTTTTTATTCCTATACAGCTGTCTTACTCCGCAAAAACCAGACTCCTACCAGAGGTAAAACTATTGCGAAGTTAGAAGTACGTAGAGCAGTTGTCCAATATTTAAAAACATGGCGTCCATCTTCATCCAAAAACTCGATTCTGTTCTGTTATCAATCACGTGACGCAACGCCTTTCATACGTCAGCAGAGAGCGAGACTGCGCAGTAAGTCCGGAGAAAGCTGTTTTCCATCCTTTCGGAAACTAATCCGATATAAATAGATTATTTTTATGACTGTAGAAAACCTTTCTGTTGTGATTCGGAATAATTATTTTATCGGTTGTTTTCCGTATCGTAAAGGAAATTTATCTTTTACGAAACGGAAAAGGGTTGGAAATTTTTTACAGTGTATACTAAATTTAAAATTGCCATATTTATTTAATAATAAACTACAAAATAAAAATCTCCGTAAATAATAATAAAAAAGTAATTTTTTGGCTTTACATTATGTATGATTTTATATTTAAAAGAAGAATGTAAAATTTTAAAATGTATATATTCAAACTGCAAACTAAATATTTGTAAACCGATATAAAAAATTATAAAAAGACAGATTATTACAGAACGGCAGAAAAGGAAGAATTTTAATGCTGTAAAGCCAACGAAAGAAGATTCAGACATAACAGCCGAGAAATTCTGGATCAGGCAGATTTCCATCTTAACAAGTATACCGGGCATTATAATTACATAGTTCCCATTTCGCCGGGAATATATATATATTTTTCCATTTAAAGCAGGAATAGAAAATAAATGCATACATAGAAAATACTTTTGAAAAATAGATTATGCATTTGTCTGCATCATTTATATAATAAAATTTCTTCGCTTTCGGGAAATATTTTCAAAATATTAGGTGGAAAATAATATTTTTGAAAACAAATAATAATACGTAGTAATAAACAGATTATAAAGCCGTTTATTAAACGTCAAACTAAAAACTTGTTACAAAAGATATAAAAAATGTGTAAAAATATTAACTTCCCGTAATAGGTAATGTATAAGACTATCTTAGGTATTGTACACGTCCACTACTGGATATGGCAGGACTTTTAACCGATTCCCGAAGCTGCGATAGAAACCCACCAAATAAGCGAAAAGAGTCAGAGCCGGTCCGGTTCCCAAGCTTGGCCCGTTGCTTCATCGCACTTGGGTGATGAACGGAAGCCCATAGGAACGAAACATCGACCCAGTAACTAGCGAGAAGCCAGTATCTGAGAATTGCGCCAGATCGTATCATGTAAAGCATACGAAAGCGACCACTAACTCCTTACAGGCGGACAAAACTACACAAATCATAAAAAAATTGTAAAAACTATATGTAACAGAGAAATTAAAAAGAATAAACAAAAACAAAAGTTATTCCACCACAGCTAGCATATCCCAGGGTGACAAGTCTTGGGGCGTTTGATTGCAGAGTACAGCAGAGCTTACAGTACCTTAACAACACCCCATCAGCGTTGCCTTCTGTAGGAGTGAGTAGCATGCACATGATGCTAAAACTGGAGACGGAATCCTCGAACGCACTTGATCTCGATGACTACGCCAAGACAAGTCCCGGTGCAGTCATGTAACAGGAAACTGAACTCCAGTCTTCGGCTGAGCTTCTGGTCACCCTCCTGTGCATAAGCCAGGTTGATTCCGGGTTGATTCCACTCACAGATGCACGTGGTGAGGCAATGTACAATGGAAGACTATGGAATTAACTTTTATCTAAAGTGTATAATTGCTCCTAACATCCTAACTAAAATGGATCAAACGTGTATACAATGTTGTATAAAGTGCATATAGATTGGAATTTATATTTACAAGACTTTCCTATTATCATATAAAAATTATTTCTTTAAAAAAAACTCAATTACTATGTTATAAAATAATGTATTTCTGAAAATTCTTTAAAATATGTCTTTTTCTGTATAGTAATAAATATTTGATAGCGTGAAAACGCAAGAACTGTAAAAAACTCCAGGAATGCATGCACATGTGTTCGCACATAGTATGTGAGATACCTGAAAAAAAGTGTAGAATTAAAAATGTTATGTGCTTGCAAGATTTGTCAAAATATGTGATTAACTAAAATTACACTTTGTAATGAAACTTTCTTTTCATTTATAGGTTTTCGGAGAATTACGCAATGCAGAAATATTCACTTCATTTCCTTTATATTCCCTTATTAACAACACATAGTTTTTCAGCACTTGGTAAATAGAGATATCTGTGCAATAGAAGAACTGTTCTGGAGCTTTTTTCAATGTATTGTTCTTTCAAAAAATAAAAATGTAACAGATTTGTGGACAATGTAAATCATTTAAAATATGTAGAAAACTTAAATTTTAAATTAATTCAGAGCTATAAACAAATGTATCAAACATCGGAAAACATCACATATATTGAAAGCGTATACTATATTATGTATTCGTACTAACATTTAATATAATTGTGACATGGAAATAACATTATCTATGCAGAAATGATAATTTTCAGATTATTTGAATACTTACTGTTAATTAATACTTATGTATATATTATTTTACATTATCTCTTACATATTTCATGTAAAAAGTCGATCTATTTTCAAATAAAAAAGCTTTTTTAATTGATACAATTCCGGTGACACCAGAGCTCATCCATAAAGAATAAAAAAACGAAAAATCATGCATTGAGCATAGATTATGTAACACTTTCGAAAACTAACAGAATATTATTGAGGAATTAATTTTTTCCATAAATGAAATCAGATATCTAAGTAAGCAACACAACAAAACACATAATTATGTAAAAATAGATTTTCAGAAAGTCGAGTCAACATCCGGTAATGCGGGAATTCATTCTTGCTGCCCTGTATATCTATACTTATAAAAGAGTAGCTTGATTTTCTCATAATCAACACCGAGCCTCAACAGTTTGTCCTAGAACAGTGAAATTTCGAAGACATCTTCTTTACACAATGAAACCACCCACTAAGAAAGGATTTTTGAAAATTCACAACCTAGGGGGGTTAAATGGGGGGTCGAAAGTTTTAGATAATTTCGTCTTTTTGGCAAATCTGAGCAGGAGTTTTAAGTAGAAGCGTGAAATTCAGGATAACAGTTCTACTCAGGAATAGTTAAACATGTATTTCAAGCGATTTTAAAAATACAATAGATAAGTGGGTTAAATGGGAGGTCTAACATTTTCGGTGATTTCATATTTTCACTATATCTCATCAGCAGTTTTAGGTAAGAGCGTGGAATTGAAGATAACAAATCTACTAAAAATATAATTAAACACATATTTCAGCGATTTTAGAAATTCAACATGTAAGGGCGTTAAATGGGGGTCTAAAGTTTTAGGTCATTTTGCCTTTTCTCCATATCTCAACAACAGTTTTAGTTAAAAGCGCGAAATTCAGGATAACAAATGTACTAAAATTTAGTTAAACACATATTTCAGCGATTTTAAAATTTCAACCACAGGAAGGGGTTAAATGGGGGGGGGGGGGTCGAAAGTTTTTAGTCATTTCGAGCTTTCGCCATATATCAGCATCAGTTTTAGGTAGGAACGTGAAATTCAGGATAACAAATCTACTAAAAATATAATTAAACACATATTTCAGTGATTTTAGAAATTCATCCATTAAGGGGGTTAAATGCGTCATTTTGCCTGTTCGCTATATCTCAGCAGCATTTTTAGTTAGGAGATCGAAATTCGGGATAACAAATCTACAAAAAACATAGATAAACATGTATTTCAGCAATTTTAGTAATTCAGCAACTAGGGGAGGGAGGGGTCAAATAGCAGGTCAAAAATTTTAGGTCATTTTGTCATATATCAGTAGAAATTATAGGTAGAATCATGAAACTCCGGATAACAAATCTACTAAAAAAATAGTTAAACACGTATTTCACCGATTTTAGAAATTCAGACAGTAAGGGGGGGGGGTTAAATGGGGGTTGAATGTTTAACGCCATTTTGCCATATCTAAGTAGAAATTACAGTTAGGAGCGTGAAATTCGGAATAACAAATCTACTACAGAATAGTTAAACATGCATTTCAGGCGATTTTAGAAATTCAACTACTAACGGAGATAAATGGGGGGTAGATAATATTCGAGGATTTCACTATATCTCATCAGTAGCTTTGGATAAGAGCGTAAAATTCAGGATAACAAATCTGCTATAAAAATAATTAAACACATATTTCAGCGATTTTAGAAATTAACCCATTAAGGGGGCAAAAATGGGGTTCGAAAATTTTAGGTCATTTTAAATGTTCGCCATATCTCCGCAGCATTCTTAGTTGGGAGCTAGAAATCATAGATTCAGGATAACAAATCTACTAAAAATAGTTAAACATGTATTTTTGCGATTTTAGTAATTCAGCCACTAAAGGGGGTTAAATGGGTATCTATTTTTTTACGTCATTTTGTCATATCTCAGTAATAGGTAGGAGCGAGAAATTTATGATAACAAATGTACTAAAAACAGTTAAATAGGTATTTCAGCAATTTTAGATAATAATCCATCAAGGGGGTTACACTGTGTGTCGAAAGTTTTAGATAATTTTACCATATCTCAGCAGCAGTTTTAAATAAGAATGTGAAACTCCGCTTTACAAATCTACAAAAAAGTAATTAATCATGTATTTCAACGATTTTAGAGCTAGTGAGTTTGTGGGCAACATAGGCTGTGAACCCGATTGCGGAAGATTAGACGAAAAAGAGAACTATCGCTGATTTTTATTATATATTTTGTGAGACATTTTTTCCAAGGAATATATTTTTTAATTTCCCATTTTGAATTTTTTTTTTTCGATTTTCGTCTTTTAGCGACCGGATTTTTAAAAAAAATATTACACTTACACCTTTTTTAAAATACATTTTTTGAAAGTAAAAAATTGCGATTGAAATATTGATTACCATATTTATGGGCTAGGGTATGCACAAGTATGAATTATGGTGATTAACGTATATTCAGATTACAAGCATGCAACCGAATGGGTCCTGTTAAAATTATTTCATTTTAATGATTTACGCACGCAAAATAACTGAACCACGTTATAGTGATCGCTGCATTAACGATGTATGGCTGAGAAATACGCAGGACCCGTTATTTTGATCACATCATTAATAATTTATGGGCGTGACAGTACCCATTTACAATGATCGTCATTTATCTTAGGCAATCCTATTTTTATTTATTTCATCTGGAAGCTCTCCGCTCATCTTAGATAAATACGCACAGGTCCAGTAGTATTTTGTCAGAGGTATTATGGAAATGATTATTAACGTCACGAAATATTTATTTACGTGCTTTCATCCATATATATATATATATATATATATATATATATTATTTAGTTATTTTCGTATAGTTTAAAATAAAGTGTTTTATTTAAATTTCTCTGTTTGCATGTAAAATGTAAGGGAAGACAAAACAGTACGCTGCAGAATGTATTTGGGCCCCACTCATAAGCGACCGGCTAGACGGGCGAAGACCGGCTTGTAATCTATAAAATATATGCATACTATGTAATACACTAACGATTAGGTGAGTTTAAAAATGTATACAACAGCGAAAAAATCACTTCCAGCAATTATCTATCACTAGGGCATCAAACCCGGGCTTCCCGGGATAGAGAATATAGTTAAAAACCATTTATTTTCTTTATTGAAAACTCTAATAGATTTTTTAAATTTACTAATTTTCTGAGATTGATCCCTAACGACACGAAAGTGCATTTTTATATGAACTATGTAAATTATATATTGAAACTAAAATTTGATATTGGCCTCGTGCCAGAAGTTAATAGACGAAGAAATCGCTAAAAAATTTGTTATATAAAGCAGTTTTTTTTTAATCTAATAATTTCAGCGGTTTTAAGCGCGATTACATGTCTGTTGAATTTGTGTTTTATTTATACTATTGCATGTATTGATTAATGAAGTTTTAATTTCGTTATGGAATATTAGATGAAAATAAATGCTGAATTTTTTATATTGTTTAAAGCGCAACTGAATTCATATTTTGTAATTGTCTGTAAGCAATAGATATAGATAACAAGTTGGAAATTGTACGTCAAACGTTACAAACGAGGTGCGTTCGTACGCACGTTTTAGAATTAAATTCATAATATCCCGTGCGTAGAACGGGTTAAACAGCTAGTTAAGTATATATTTTATGACACTGTTCATACAAATATCTTAACTAGTTATATAAATATTCAGATATATATGTATCAGCTAGTTATATAAATATTCAGATCTTGATGATTTTTAATTCTGTAAAATGAATTATATCGTCTGCAGATTAATTTCTGTCATAAAATAAGTATCTCGGTCGCTTGACCATTTAACATCCATCGGAAGCTCCTATAACAAAAAAGCACCGATTTAAAAAAAAAAATTCAAATTTCTTAATAAATATTTTTATTAATATCTCCTAAAGTTTTGATTCGATTTTAATAAAATTTGAAATGTCTCGACAAAATTCTGCAAAGATAATATATTTTAAATTGCAAACCATTTGGTTGGGTAGTTTTTGCGTTGTTATATGTGGACAGACAGACAGACGGACAGACAGACAGACAGACAGACAGACGGACGGATGGACGGACGGACCAAGCGACGACTATAGGTGCTACGTATTTATATAATTACGAACGTACCTAAAAAGAAAATCATACCCGAAATTTTATTTAAATGCTATAATAAATGAATAAATTGCGATGCAGTTTTCAAACAATTTGCATTTGAAAGTAGATTTTCCCCCCTATATAAAGGTGTTACCCAATTAAATAACACCCAATTAAATATGTGTACCATATCGTGAAATATAACAGGATGAAATGTTAGTTTATTTTTTCTTATATATAATAAATAATTTTATTCAATAAGGATAAAAGCTTATTTAAGCTAACAAACCATCCCTTGAAAAAATATATAAAGTATTGAATTCCATTTAAAGTACGCTAATATGAAAATAGTGTTAAAGGTAAGATTTAAGTGTCAAGGGTAGTTGTTTATTACGTTAGAAACATTATCTTCATATTTAGATTGCAGATTAAATACGCATAAAATTACAATTTAAGTCTTACAATATCATTATTAATATTTTTTATAAGAATAGCGATCGGAATACCTGCCGGATTCTTAAACAAAGATTCATACGAATCGAAGTCTCAAAACCCAAGTGACATGTTTTTACTGCGTATAAAATTCATCGAATACAATACTTCTACAAGGTGATTCGGCAAAAGCCCGATAACTTTAAGAGGGGACAAATCATACGACAGCAAAAAGTTTTTATTACGTTCAGGACGGTTTCATTTCGCTCATCATAAATACTTACTCCATCTTACTCCATATTGAACCCGAATTTCCATTTTATAGCTTCAAAATCAATTAAAATATTGTACCACTATTTTCCACAGATTTTCTTTGCTTTCTATAAAATGTGATAGTTTTACGTGAATTGTTGGAAATGGTCAATGTCTGAGTCCAAATAACACTGATCTATACAATCCGTAATTCGAGATGTAGGTCCGCAAAATGTGGGTCCCAAATCTAATCATATTAAACTTCTTGTGATATCATTGGATTTCACACGAAGTAAACTACATCAGTAAAATATTAATAAAACATATTCATTACTGTTAAAGTTACGTAAGGAAATTCGAGTTCGATTTCGAGTGATACAAAATTTGTGACAAAATATATTAAAATATTAAAATATTTATGACAAAATAAGTGGTTTGCAAAGCAGCATTCCTATACAAAAAACGTGTGTTGCAGCATTCTCTATCACCTCTAAAAGTTTGTCACCTGATGCTGAATCACCTTATATATTACAGTACAGATACATACCATACAAATACTATTACAAATATTAAAGTGTGATAATCCCGACATAGGTGCTTTTACACATAAAAATTGTTTACCTATGAAAATATGACATACAAATTCATATGTATATGTTAATATAAAATCTCAAAAGTTTCGTAAATCCTAGAATTTACTAAAATAAGTTAGTTTTAAAAATCCCAGATAGCTTTTTCACGCTTCAATTTCGGGATTTTACCAAATCATTTCGGTAAATACTAGGATTTACCGACACCTATTAGGTAAAATTCGGAAATGAGGGGTAACTTATATGTCCTTATGGGTTCGGATCCACATTCGACTTTTATTTCTTGGTCATGGTGGTAAAAATCCGAATGATTAAGGATATGCATCGTAAATACAAGACCGTGACTGCTGAATCTTCTACCGTGCATTTGTGACTATATAAATCATGACAGAGAAAAAAAATTCAGAAACTCTTCAAAAGTGTATTGTAGTTTTAAAAAATGCACATAGTTAAATATATTACTAATGCCAAATAGACATGACCCAGTCCAATGCTGATCGTGATATGACATTTACTTTAGTATATTAAAATCATCATACAAAATTTGCCCTTCTCCAATCTTTGCACAAAAAGAGAGATGGCGAATTGTCATGTAATTTTTGGATATTTATACAACTTTTGAAGCACCAGCATTTCCTTTTTAGAACACGGGAAAGAACGTTACTACCAATGTATAAAGAGTTTATATCATACGTGAAATCATAGAAATAGTACACAATAAACCGAAATGCAATGAATCACAAGGGTCAGTCGAACAGGAGAACGAAATCAATGAGAATATGTTTGTAACATGGAGGGAAGCGAATAATGCAGCAAAGTTGTTGGAAGAATTAAAATTTTTATAAGCAATAAAAAACAGAAAATTTCCTGAGAAAAGAATTGATCAACTTCGGAATCCATTTTCTTGTTCTTATGAAACTAATTGCTAAATTCATTTTGTTATGTATTGTATCTGTAAACACGACCATCAACGAAGATTTAGAGAAGTTGCAGTAATAATGACGGCTTGGATAATATGGAGAATAGAGACATTGATAACGAGCCACATATTCATTTGGAGTTGGAAGGTAATAATGATGCAAGTGAAACACAAACAAACGTAATGACCAAAGTAGATACAAACATTTAGAACAAATAAAAAAGAACCAGAACTATACTCCAAAACCACTGACGGGACAGTTGCGATTATCAAAAATCTCGTAAAGTGAATGTTTTTTGAGAGGTACCTTCCGAATGACTGAAGGATTTATCAAAAATTACCCGAATCGTACTATCTAAAAATATGTTGTAAAAATTTACCTGATATCCACATAGCAAAAATAATAATAGCTGTTATCACATATATGAAAGATGATAAAAATTATTTACTTGGGGTAAATTAAAAACCTTGTGCACAAGAAACCAGTTTACCTTGTAAAAAACTCTTTTAAAACAATGAAGAATAAGTTACAGAAGCACTAGTGCGTGAAGAGGTAAATAAGGATTATTTAATTGAGCGAGAATGTGAAATTGTTCAAAGCTGTGTACTGTAAAAATATGTTTGTCAAATCAATCAGTCTAATTCAAAATGACACAACAGTAAACCTTTCTGTAACATTTGTCCTTTTTGCACTGTACAGGGCCACATTACCCCCTACCGGCGATGTTTTGAACTATTTCTCCCGAAATCTTTTTAGGTGCGTTCGTAATTATATAAATACGTATCACCTATTGTCATCGTCAGATCCGTCCGTCTGTCTGTCCGTCCGTCCGAATATAACAACGCAAAAACTACCCAAACGAAAAGTTTGATATTTAAGATATATTATCTTTGCAGAATTTTGTCGGGACATTTCAAATTTTATGAAAATCGAATCAAAACTTTAGAAAATATTAATAAAAACATATATTAAGAAATTTGAATTTTTTTTTTAAATCGGTGCTTTTTAGGTGCGTTCGTAATTATATAAATACGTAGCACCCATTGTCGTCGTCTGGTCCGTCCGTCTGTCTGTCCGTCTGTCTGTCCGCGCCTGTCTGTCCGTCCGTCCGCATATAACAACGCAAAAACTACCCAACCGAATGGTTTAAAATTTAAGATATATTATCTTTGCAGAATTTTGTCGAGACATTTCACATTTTTTAAAAATCGAATCAAATCTTTAGAAAATATTAATAAAAACATTTATTAAGAAATTTGATTTTTTTTTAAATCGGTTCTTTCTTTTTATAGGAGATTTCGAAGTTTAATCGTCAAGCGACAGAGATACTTATTTTATTACAGAATTTAATCTGCAGACGATATAATTCATTTCACAGAATTAAAAATCACGAAGATCTGAATATTTATATAACTAGCTATAGTACGAACGCACCTCGTTTGTAACGTTTGACGTACAATTTCCATCTTGTTTGTTATAGGAGCATCCGAGGTTTAATCGTCAAGCGACCGAGATACTTATTTTATGATAGAAATTAATCTGCAGACGATATAATTCATTTCACAGAATTAAGAATTATCAAGATATGAATATTTATATAACTAGCTATAGTACGAACGCACCTCATTTGTCACGTTTGACGAAAACAATTTCCAATTTGTTTTCCTTGGCGTCATTAGTCTCTATACCGAAGCTAACGAAAAAGAAAAGGCTACCGCGGTGCTTTACGCGTATCTTTTTTTACAGACCGCGGGAGCCACGTGATGCTCGAATGCACCAATGCAGGTGTACGAAAAGAGCATCACGTCACTCTAGCTGTCTGTGAAAAAAGACAAGTAGAATGCACCGCTGTAGCCTGTCTTTTTCGTTAGCCTCGTCTCTTTACCAAGTTTACTGCCATTCCGATTTTTCGAACGTTATACAGATGAAACTGAATGGCGTCAGTTTAACCCTTTCCGGCGCGGAGTAAATCTGTTTTTAAACTGATGAAATTATTGACTGACACCAGAATTTACAAAAGAATTTATTAGAAAATAAAAACTTGCTGAATTTTCCCGTAGTTTATAAAAGGAAAAAATTAATTAAATATTCTTGGTGTCGTTTGTCAGTTTTGGAATTAAAATTAAGTGTCCTTTTTTGGGGACACCGCCCACTAAAGGGTTAAAAAGGAACACTTTGTATATAAAAATATATTTTATGTAAAAACGAATATTGAAAAATACTCAACTATATCTCAACTATAAAAGAATGTTTTTATTTTACTTTTTCAAACATAGAAAATGCGCATAAATATTTCCGTTGATTTAATGCTGTTACCATTTAAAGCTCAATTAATTTATTTCACACATGTTTAAATTTTTAGTTTAAACATACATATTAAACATGATACAATAAGAAGTTCCAAAAGATTTTCTACCAGTTATTTGAATAAAAATAATTCGTGTTTATGAGAAGAAAAATAAGGAATTGTTTCAGAAATTTGTATTTAAAAAAGTCTGAAAAGAATGAAATAACTTTTAAAATATTAGGCATTACTAAGTAAAGCGTAGTTCCTTCTTCATTTTAAAGTAATGTTTGCTTAAAATCATTAACTGGATGAGATTTCTTGCTTTTCGTTAATTATCAATATCTCTGCATTCCTTTATGTATCTATTTTAAAGTTATTAGCACAATTTCGAATATTTTAATAAATAAAGGAAACATCTGCTCATTTATTAGTTATAAATTTCATATCTGTTATGAACTAAATATATATGAAATGCTGAAGGAAAATGTGATAAGCAGAGAATTATTTGAATAAGTTGAAGATATTTAAATATCAATGTCCTTCATTGTTAATACAGAACCATTTTTATGGCGTGTTTTTAAATCAAATATAGAAATTCACTAAGTTTTTTTAGTTTAGATTTTAACAGAAAATTTGTCGCACTTATCTGAAGAGTTGCTGTAATTGTATTGGATGTTAGTAGTAAAAATGGTTAAAAGAAAATTAGACTTGTAACCTTATTTTCATTTTTAAAGACAAAATAACACTTTTGTGTCACTCTCATTTTATGTCCATGAGTAGTACTTTAATATGTTTTTCCTAATTATTCTTTTTTTGCTTGCTAACTGAATATATTTATTTATTAAGTATTTATTAGTGTAATAAAAAATGAAATTCTATATTTGATTTAAAAACACGCCATAAAAATGTTTCTGTATTAACAATGAAAGACATTGATATTTAAATATCTTCAACTTATTCAAATACTTCTCTGCTTATCATATTTTTCTTCAACATTTCATATATATTTAATTCATAACAGATATAAAATTTATAACTAAGGATAATAACTGAAAATATTTCGATCAGTGTCCCCTAAAATATTTATTATAAAATTAAAGTGTTTAATACATTATTATTTTGTTTAATAATGCTTCAACTCAAATTCGTTTTCACATAATAAAGTCACATAATAAAGATGTTTGCACCAAACATCGTTGTTTATGATTTTCTACACTTCCACTATAATAAAATGTTCTTGTGGTGCCAAATATATATTTACTTTTATAATATATGAATCTCTATATTTTTTTAATTACACTTCTCATGCTATTTTTATACACATACAATTTTTCATTGTTCTGCTTGAGAAAAATGCGGTAATATGAAATATTAATAATATATTTTGACGTTTATATGATATAGGCACTAAAGATTAGAAAAATGGTGTATGAATAATTTGATAACGCGAGTAACACTACTCGTCAGAAAATTCTTAAATATATTGTTTTTTACTATATTTAGATAATTAAAAAATAATGTCAACTTTGATCTCAACTATAAACCCTTAAATATGTTGATTTTGCATATATGCTGATGAATTGATAACTATTACACAAAAGTGAACGGAAAAATTTATTCGAGTAGATTTGACAGTGTCGATTCTAATAGTTTGTTTAGATAGTTAATAATTAATATTTCAAAACTATACATTCACGTTACGTTTGGTGTTTATGTTTATCGTTTATCTTAATGGATATTTAACATTATTTTATAGTTTAATAAATTATTTTCATTAACATATCATTAAAAAATAATTGAAATTTGTATTTCTACGTTTTAAATATGGATTAAAACTATGGTTTGTTTTTGTGGTTTATTTTTATATGTTAGGTTCCATTTCATATGTACATGACCAATTATGGCAAACAAACCACACGCAAATGTCAAAAACCTAGGAAGAATTAAATTGTTTTATTTCATCCATTAATTAAAACAAAAATTTAATCAATCGATTGGATTTTGTCGTGATTTATAAGTTTTTTTAAAACTTATTTTATGAAGGTAGGGAGTTCCGAACGAAATTAAGCTAAGCTTTGAAGTAGAAAACCGAAAACAAGCTGTAGAAATTAATAAAAAACACGATTCCTTAACTCAGAAGTAAGTTTAATTGTTCTTGCATTAAAAGTCATTTTATTGTATTATGCTTTTGATATTGTCATAGTATGCCTAGTTCTTATTTATAAGGGCAATCTAATAATGGTTGAGTGAGCTTTGAATGAATCACAGTAGTCTTGCTATATTTCAAAACTATACATATAGTTTTAAAATATAGTAAGCTTTAACCTTTTTAGTTTAACTTTGTTTTGTTCGGAACACCCTACCTTCATAAAATAAGTTTAGAACAAACTTGCATATAACGACAAAATATTTATATGTGACAAGTAATTAAAACAATCGATTGGATTTTGTCGTGATTTATAAGTTTTTTATAAACTTATTTTATGAAGGTAGGGAGTTCCGAACGAAATTAAGCTAAGCTTCGAAGTAGAAAACCGAAAACAAGCTGTAGAAATTAATAAAGATCACGATTCCTTAACTCAGAAGTAAGTTTAATAGTTCTTGCATTAAAAGTCATTTTATTGTATTATGCTTTTGATATTGTCATAGTATGCCTAGTTCTTATTTATAAGGGCAATCTAATAATGGTTGAGTGAGCTTTGAATGAATCACAGTAGTCTTGCTATATTTCAAAACTATACTTATAGTTTTCAAATATAGTAAGCTTTAACCTTTTTAGTTTAACTTTGTTTTGTTCGGAACACCTTACCTTCATAAAATAAGTTTAGAACAAACTTGCATATAACGACAAAATATTTATATCTGACACGATAATCTTTTGTGCATGAGTCTGAAACTTATTCTATCCTTAAGTTTTACCAAATATGAAAGTTTATCCGTAATATGGTTGTCACTTGCACTTCTCGAATTTATTTAATGTAAATGATTGTGGTTGTCTGGTGACTATATATATTGAACATATAATAAGCGACTAACAATTTTTAGCGAACTTATATGTTATAGGATAGTTAGCTGCTTCTGCGGTGTTTTTAGAATAAATTCGTCCTCATATGTCAGCCAGTGCTACTTCGAAGTTGCGGCAACTTTGATTCCTACTAAAACAAATTGTAGTGTGTATCCATCCCTTAACCAGGCGTACATTTTAAGGATTGAAATTATAATTAGTTTTACAGATGAGAAAATTGGGAAAAGTTTTTACCCTCTCTTCAGTTCAGAGTATTATTGGAATAACTAAAATAATATTATTAATTCATGTTGCTTCACAGCTTGTGCTTTTCTGAAATGTGAAATGATTTTTTTATTTCGTTATTAAATCTGTGATTATGGGTCTCTTACAAGTTTATGATCCCTAAGTGTCCTCCACATGACAAAATACTATTGACTTTGAAAAATAAAAATTGTATGAAATATATGTTACATAGATTTTATATTTAATGTTATACGTTACAGGCAATACAGTTTTATCACTACACAAAATACATTCCTTTTTTATCATATATTTATATATTTCAATAATATTCAACATAAATTCAAATATACGAGGATTGCTTAATTTTTTACTCATTTAAAAAGCCTTTAATTAATCAAAAGATTGCTGAATTTATTAAACATTCTATTACTCGTATAAATTTGATTGGTGAACGCAAGAGATCAATACCGTCGTAAATTAAATGAGTAAAATCTTTCTGAGTGTAAATATTGAATTACTGCATTAAAGACGTAAATTACACTATGTAGCTTTAAGGAATATTCAATTAATTAAAACTAATATAGATATATTTTTAGTTAAGTTTTAGTCATTTAAATTTAAAGTTAAAATATTAAAAGCATTGGATTTTGATATAGTAGTTTTATTAGCGATAAATTTTAGTTTTGAAATGCGCCTACAATAGAAGGAAGAATAAAGGAGGTGTATTTATTCATCCGCGGATGTATGTAGGTGTATATGTAGAGAATAAGGCATGGCAAGTGACGAAGTAACGAAAAGTAAGTTGAAATTCAAAAAAAAAAATAATAATGCTGTTTTAAAAGTAGAATTTTTCAATATTTTTAAATTTTTGTTCAGCCTAAAGCTTTGGACAGATCTACAAAGATATGTAATTATCGGATTTTTACGTATTTTGCTGTATTTTATTTGTTGTTATGAGTAATTGCTATCTTTCAAGTTTCAAGTAAAATTTTTGTACTTATGTCACTGTATATTCTATCCTTATCTATTTGATTCTTATACTTACTATAAAGAAAAGAAATAGTAAATGGCCTAACACTTGGCAAATAGTCATATACAAACGATATTAAAATATGTTTCGGCAGTACACCACAACAAATTCCTTATTGTAAAAGGGGATTGTAGCATGCACGGTTCATTTATACGATTGATCGAAAGATATCGAAAGCATTACAGCTGATGGATATATAATGTATTTTAATGACTTAATTCTAATTCATTATCTGTAAAATTTTATTATGTTACTTGAAATGTGAATATGAGTTCAGTTTTTTATATCGTATATCAAGGGTTGAACTTTATTAGAGATGCTTCTAATGATTTGAGTACACACCCTCTTTAAAATCTAATATTATAGTGACTTTTAGACATACATTTTTGGTTAAAAATTAAATAAAATTGTCTTCCGCATGTAATCGCAATGATTGTTTGACGTATGTAATACTGACAGTAATCTTCGTAAATATTTCATCCGTATTCGTGGAAAACCTTGATTAGGGCAGAGTGCCGATGGACCTCGATTACGGAAAGTATGCCGACGGTACCTGGCTTCAGAGGAACCCTAAAATATGCTCTGTGATATAACACTAGCACTTTCGCGAATACCAGAGTAAATACATGAGAACAAACAAATAAACAGGACGTCAGTACGTTACTGAAGTTCATCATAGGTTTGAAAATATTTATTTACAGAGTTGCACAAAAGATATAAAATACTATTGGTTTTTTTTTCTGTTGAGCAATAGTAACTCTAACAAAACAAAACAAATATTTTACAAATAGTCTGATAAACTTTTATTCTAAATTATTTTTGCAGTCTTTTATCCGTAACAATAATTGTCAAACATTAAAGTTTCATTTTTTAACATTATTTTATTGTAAGGTTTCTTCCATTTATTTTAATTGTAGAATATGTGGGTAGATATTTTTCTAACAACTATTATTTCACCTATTTTTCCATGTAAAATTTAGTACAGATTTTAAAATTCGAAAACACTCCAATTTTAAATTTACAATAGGATATAACGAATAAACTATGATAATCACTGTATATTTAGGATTATATTACATACTATCAACCTTATTACAGATGAAAACACTTTGATTAAAAAAAATCTTGAGTGGTATACTTCAAATTATTTTGTCCTTATTTTAACTTGTCTTTTAAAAGTAACTGCTACAAAATTTGTCAAAATCATCAATTTTAGCAGCTTGTATATTTGTATTTAGAAAGTAAAAATAACAACGACATCCAAAAGTTATCTATGAAAAACTCTCTATGCAAAACACTGACAATTTGTCTCCTTCATAAACTTTTTCATCGCTCTTAAATAATAAACCTTACCAACATTTTAATCTGGCTCCAATTTTGTTCGTAATTTTCTAGTTTTTCTAAAGAGATCCAAAATAAAATATTAAGAATAAAAAATATATCATTCAAAACTGCAAAAAAATCACTTAATAAAATAAAATTCCTTCTCAAAAATATATATATATTAAAAAATACCCATACATAGTATATTTTATCAAGTAACATATGTGTACTGAATAACTTTATTACAACTGGTTCTGAAATGCAAATTGGTATAATATTTCCTTAATACGAAAAGGCTAAAAACAACGTTGAAGCACACAAATTATAAAACTTTAAAACTCATACGGCCGTTTCAAGGATACATCGATCCCCTTCATCAGTGTAAGGTGAAACAAAAAAAAATGTTAAAACGGTTCAAAAAGACCCACGCTCGGCTATAGCCCCGAGTACTGGCTGTGCTGGAGTTTTAAAGTTTTATAATTTGTGTGCTTCAACGTTGTTTTTAGCCTTATCGTATTGAAAACCACACAAAGTGTACCTTTTATACCCAATTTCCTTAATAGTTCGTTATTACATGCGTAAGAAAGCCCTGAAATATTTCGGATAACTGAAGAATAAATCTGTGTAATAAATCGAGAACTATAACAGTATAAAATTTTAGATTATTTATATATAAACAGGGATTCTAGTCCAGTTATATGAGCCTTAGCACACCAAAAAAATCATCTGCTGAATTCACAAATAATTTTCTTGACTTTACAATAATCAATACTTTTGAATTTAGCTTGCCTTCTATTCCATCTACTACACCTTTTCCATATGAGTTGGAAAAAAATCCATTCTCCCATTACAACAAAATCATTCTTAAAATAACATAATTTGGAGAAAATATTTTGTTCTTAAACTGTGCAGCACTGCTATCAGAGAAAATATTTACAGTTTCGAATTTTGGAAACGCAGCCGTGAGACTGGTCATAAGATATTTAATAAAGCCCATACAGCAATGTTATCATGATTGAGCTCGTTGTCCTAAACATGGAATGACTTTGAAATATTTTTAACATAGGTTTTCAAGATTATTAACTCATCAGCATTAATTAAACTGAAAGGCTTTCACGAAAATTTGGGAACAAATTTGTTTTGGCACTAGAAATGGAGTTCCGTTGAGTACCAAAAACATAAAGGTGTTTTACCGTGTTTTGGTGGGTAGAAGGGCGTTATTTTAATTCAGAAGGGTTTAAATAAAATTGAAGTCTTTGGGTTTATAAAAACTAGCGTAACTTTGTAACAAATAATCGTATCGACTTGCGAATGGGTTCATTCGATTCAGACTTAAAAAATACATAACAAACGCTACCTCACTTAACCTATTTAAAAAAACTGAATTGGCCCGCCTTAGTTAACATGCCAACTTTCACTCCCCTAGACACCGTAAAACTACTTTATTTTTGGGGAGTCGTCAGATCTTCTCTTCTAGTGTCAAAATTAAGTTCGTCTCAAATTTTCGTGAATGGCCATCACTTGTTTCTGTAAAAATCTAAATTAAGTGCTCTGAGGTAAATCATCGACTTTGTATTTGTAAAACCTGATGTAACGTTGTAACGAGTCATCGTATCGACTTGCGGATGGTGTCGTTCGATTCAGAATGAAAACATGCATAACTAACGATACCCTACTTGACCTACTTAACTAAATTGATTTTCCCCTCCTCCTTGGGTTTCATTTTGTAATAAATTATAAAATTTTAGTGAACATTTTGCAATATAACAGGTAATTAATAAATTTAAAAAATACAAATGAATTCATGCAAGTTTTTTTTATAACCGGTTATTTTAAAGAATCATAAATATGGCGACAACTTTTCTTTTTTTATAAAATAAACAATTTTAATTGAATTTTTATACTAAATAAAGACAAAGATTCACAATAAGTATTAACACTGGAAAAATTTAAGGATTTCGATTTTGGTTAAGAAAATATTTCCTAGGAAGCATGACTATTAAGAGAATAAATTTTAAAAAAGCATTAATTTTGCATGAAATGTATTATTTCCTTCAAACAGAGTATATTTAACTAAACACAAAATCTTTCTAAAGCACAATCTTCAATCCAAACGTACAATACCTGACATTAAAAGAGCGCAGTTCCTGATGATGTAACTGAGTATGCTCCACATGCCATTTGAATGCCTGAATGTACTTCCCGTAAGTACACTGTAACTGATTGCCTTTAGCCTCTTCATATTCTATGAGTTGTGACTGTTAGCTACTCGCTGTGACTTACATTAATTATATTTTACTAGTCAGTGCCTAAGCTACAACCATAAAAGTTTGTATATAATTATAAAGAATTTTAAATAAAGGAGAATTGTTTTTATTTGTTTAATTCGCACTATTCGAATAAAATTTCATCATAAACAGAAGTAAATATTTAAAATATGTCTTGCAAACAATTAACAATATAAAATTGTTAAGGATTTTAATTTTTGACTAAAAAAATATTTTATTGAAAGTATAATACATTATAATAGGGAGCATACACAGGGTTCGTACGGATCAGGGAATTTTCCAGGAGTGTTACCAGTATTTTTTTTATAGAAAAAGAAATCTAGGTTAAACTTGCGATACTTTGCCATACTTTAAGCAGGGATTTTCTGTAAGAAAATACTGATACCGAAAAATTTCCTGGTCCCGAAATTCCAGGAGCCGTACGAACCCTGCATACACTACAAAAAAAAAGTCTTGGAAATATAAAGTAACAACGAACTGAAATACACTAACCTGTTCGAGTTACCCCGATTCCGTAAAGCGTTTTATGTGCGTCGAAACCTCAGAAACCAATATATTTTTTTAGATTTAATGAAGCTTTGATAAATTTTAAGTTTCTTTAACTGCTATATATATTTTGAAACGCTTCCGATTAGTCTTTTGTAGAGTTTTAATCAATTTTCTCAACACGGGATATAAATATTTTGGAAGTAATCCATTCTCAAGTAACCATTTTCATGTTCAATAAACACGTTTTAGAGATAATTATGATAAATTAACAGCATTATCATTAACTTTAAAAACAGTACTATTTTGAAACTTTTGAATATGTAAATTCCATTATGCAGCAGAAACTATTTATTTAAGAATTAATGGCATTCTGAAAACAGGAATATCGTTTTTTTTTGTAAGAAAAGTGACTAATACGTTATGAAAACTACTCGGAAATGTTTCGATAAGTTCGAGGCAGAAAAAGAATTATTTTATACATAAATGTTTCTTTAAATCTCAAAAATATATTGATTTCTTGGGTTTCCAAAGATAAAGATCGCTATTCTGAATCATGGGTAACAGGGAAAAGGTTATTATATATTTTCGTTGGGAGTTATATTATATTTTCATAGATTAAGAAACATTTGTCTTTTTATACAATGTAGCAAAGTTTTCTTTTCAAACACATAATTCCATTATCATGTAGTTATTTTAGACAAAGGAATACTTAAAACACAGAATTTTAAATTTAAACATAGGTTTAAGGCACTGAGGGGACTCACTTCATAATGTTGTAGCTGATTGCGATATTTACGCTGATTGGATGCCTGGAAGATGCCTGCAAAATGCCAGAATGGAGCTGTTTGAATGCATTTCGTGCAACTTTCGAATTGATATTTGGCTGTCTTTAGAATGTTGACACTCTATGAAGTGGGAATGTTGTACACCCTCTGTAAATTATCATTATATTCTTTAAAATATTAATTTCTATTAGTAATTATCTAATTTAATTACTACTTATTCAAAAAAAAAATTCCTATTTAACTAAGTTATTCATTACACCGGTGACCAGCAGATTATCAGATAATGGAACACACTGTGTTCCCAACTAGAATCGCTTACGATATGCACCAAAATATAACACTCACACTTAAATCAAAATTTCATTTAAATAGTTTAGAAGTAGTTAAACAAAAATGGGGTAAAAAAAGAGATATTTTTAACGGTTTAAAATTATTGGGTTAAGAATTTTGTATCATGATATTGGTTTCGTGTTCGACCAAGTAAAATTTTTGTTAAATATTTAATAGACTACTATAAAAATGTCATGACATAATAAGATTGAATAACACATTACAAAAATGATAATTCCGTAACTTTGAGATTAATGACGATTATGTATTTAAAACACATAAACCACATACTTTTATAAGAAGTCTTTGTCATTGTTTGCATGTTATCAAACATAATGATGAGTTCGAAATATTTAACTATTCAAGCTTGTTTGGATTATCACAAAATTTATTTACATACTTAGAAATAGATATGGGACATTCGAAGAGATATTGATATTGACAGTTATTTACATATTTTCAAAGTTACAAATTTATTTTACTTTGAATTCGGATCATCGTACTTTACACCAAAAAGGATAATCTTAAAATATGCTTTTATCTGCAATGTATTAAATTCTCGTCATGGTTTTTCAGGAAAATAGACGGAATTTTTCTAAATGACATTCATAGTTACATACGACAAAAAAATTATTTCTAACTAATCAATAAAAGCAGATGCCAACTTTTTTCCTAAATTTACCTACTGTCGTGAGATAATAAAATATAAAAGAAAAATAAAGGAATAAACCATAGCAACGAAATGAAAGAAACAATTTTATCGGCATTAGCGAAAAGTCATGTGCATAAATAAAAATATTAATTTACCTATTCTTAACATACTCTCACCTTTAATTTAGGTGGAATCCAAATTAAACCTACGATCACTTACGATCAAAGAACATACTCACTCAAAAAAAAAGCATAAATATAATAAAAACAATAACTAAACGCAATTAAATAATAAAACATTTAGAGTTCTAGAAAAAAAACAGTTCAGAGTTCTAGAAAAAGTCAGTTCAGAGTATTCTCACCACTTCTTTTCACAGGTCTTTTTACTTCTCTACCACTTCTAGTTGTAGTATTTTTCACGACCTAGATTATAGGGTCCTCGCGACTTGATATCTCTAAAGGATAGCGTTTACGAAGGGTGCTCACTAATGTTCCTGAGCTTGTTTTAACTTCAGCTATTCTAGATGCTCCATCTCGACTTGGGAAAATGTTAATTATTTATACTATAAGTCTCTCCTGGTTTACTTCGTTTAAGACGACTTCACCTTGTCTGACAATCTGATTTTTGGACCAATTCTGCCAAATATTCGTTTCTGAATGTATTTCTGAGTTATTGCCGAATATTTTGACAATGTTTGTATCTGGATTGAATTTTACTTGAATAAATAAATCAGGAGCACCTATTTCCTCAATATCTTGTAAAAATGATGAAGGTACAAAGGTACAAATTTATCTGTTTCTTCGACAGGTTAGAGGCCTTTTAATTACTATTGCCATAGATGCCAACCTCCCATTAATATTGCGTAATATGCGGATTAATTTGACCCAGTATAACAACGCTTCAAACCAGAAAAATTATTGGATGAACCTTTACTTATTCAACATCAGGTTTCTACGTGGAATATATTTAATTTAATTTCTTTAAAAAAATCTTGGTGCGAAATTTGTTAAACCTGGGTTAAATTAACCCGCATATTACGGAATATTAATGGGAGGTTGGCACATATGTATTGCTTCGACATCACTGAAAACAGTCATAAGTTCTTCAACAGTTAAAGTTGAAGTACCGAATGTTCTGATCAAGGGAATTTAAACACATCTAATCAGGCGCTCTCTCCATCCACCCCACCAAGGGAAGGATGAACTTCCATTTTGGAGGGATGAACTTCCATTTTGGAGGGATGAACTTCCATTTTGGAGGGATGAACTTCCATTTAGTAGGAGACGGTTCTTCATAAGAAACTATTTCCTTCCAATCCAATGATTTTAAGAGGTTATTTGTGCCTCTAAAGTTGATACCATTATCACAGTATATAGAGTTAGGTCTTTCTCTTCTGCATATAAATCTTCGGTGTGATTGAATGAATCCTTCTGTTGAAAGACTGGATACGAGTTCCAAATGTATTGCTCTGTATAATGCACTTGTAAAAAATACAACTCAAACTTTAGACCATGGCTTTACGAAAAGAGGACCGAATAGATCAGTTATAACAACTTCAAATACTTTGGAATTTCTGACTCGATCTAGAAGTAGATGAATTGGGGGTGTAGTGTATGGCTTTGCAGAGTATATTTTACATCTGTAACACATAGACAGTTGACTTCTAATGTTGCGTCTAGAAGAAATTATCGAATGCTTTTCTCTTATAATGGATCCAACTGTTTGAAGTCCAGCATGACAGTTCTTTTAATGAACTTCTTGAATCAGGCAATAGACTGCATGATGTTTTGATGGTAACACAATTGGATATCTGAATGAAAACTCGTCATCTTTCTCTAATATCTTTGTTTTCACATTTAACAATCCTTCTTGGTCTTTCATAACCTTCAATCATTTTATTGCATCAGTGGTATCTCCAAAACTGTCAGATTGTATTCTAGACCAGAGTAACTTTTCTGCATCTTCTTTCTCTTCGGGGGACAGATCTATTTCTATTTCTGCACTTCAATATGCATCTCTTCACGCAACATATGATATTTATAAATCTACCGAATTTTGAAATTCTGCTATATATCATAAATTCATGTGAATTAGAACATAAAAGAGTAGATACTCTAGTTTTCTTCTTTTCCGTCAAAGTTGTACAAAAATTGTGTCTTTATCTTCACAACGCAAGGAAACTGCTGTTGCATAAGCTCTGTTACTTGCATCAGAAAATGTATGAATAGACCAGTTTTGTTTACAACCATAGACTACACGTCTATCTATTTTCATGTTATTTAAATATTTGAACTCACTGTACTATTTTTGAAAATTATTCCAGATTTCTTCTGGAAGTGGAGCATCCAATCTAATTTCGTTGACCAGGCCTCTTGTATTATCAGTTTGGCTGGCCCCTGAGTTATAGCTGGTATCTTACTTTTAGACAGATATTCTATTTTATCACTAAATTTATGAGCAATCTTCAAACTATCCTCCATTATATCCCACTTCAACACTAAAACCGGAACTATCGCAGTTACATTTTTGTTGAGTAATTCTTTCTTGCTAAAAAACTTGCTGTCTTCTTTTTTAACCGGCACGAAATCCCACATTCTTAGTTCCATTTACGCGTCAGCCATGATTTCTGTAGATTTTGAAATAAAATATTTTCTATTTCATTCACACTGAAGTCACGCAGTTATCTACATTGTATGATTTCATAAGTTTCTCTGCTGTCTGTTTATTTTCTTCATCAACATTACTCAAATGATATCTTATAACTGCACCAAGTAAAAATGGATTACATGTGGCTCCATAAACTACTCTATTTAATTGATAAACCTGAAACTCGTCAGGATTCTACCACCACTTAAATCGCAAGAAATGACGATCTGATTGTTTGACTTCAATTTGAATAAAAGTTCTTCTTATATCGGCTACTACTCCGATAGCTTTCTCACGAAATCTTATTAACACTACAGGAATTTGTTCAATGAGGTTTGGTCCTTTAAAAGACAATCATTTAAAGAAGGTGACTACCATAATTTACACGACGCATCAAAAACGGGTTTAATACTGGTAGTAAGACTATTTGGTTTGATGAAGGGATGATGAGGTAAAAATGTCCTGGAACCTTTAATGTTTCATTTGAAAGTTTACTGATGACGCATTTTTCTTTCCATTCACAAAAAACCTTAGCATGTACTACAAATTTTTTCATAGATTTTAATTTCTTCGTTCAACTTACCAATCTTTATTCAGCTATATGTCTATTTGAAGGAATCTCACGTTTGCCATTTATCCAAGGAAGACCTACAATATAACGACCTTCTCGATTTCTACCAACTTATTTTATAAAATTATCATGAGCAAATTCTTCTATCTCTGCTTTAGACGAAGTCTGAGATCGGATCTGTTATGCCGATTGTCTCTAATTTCCATAAATCAGGAAACTTCATCTGTTTCAACGCTAATTTCCTAATCAGCATATTTCCATAATTTAAACAAGACTGTGATGTACTTTCTAAACGAAACAAATTGTCCATCCAAGCTTCGTCTGTATTGCTGAAGACCGCTCTTTAGCTGTTTCACTCGACCTGTGAGAAGATGTCCATAGTAATCACTTCCTATCAAAATTTCAATTTTTAGACTACCTTTTTCTATATCTGTAATCCTTAGCTTATTTTCTTTAAGCTCCTTAAGTATGGACTCTTTCGGTATGAGAGGATTATTACTGCAATTTATATCTTGATCTAAAGATTCTCAGACATTTTCAGTTTGGTTGCAACTACCGGGAGCACTTAACTCAAAACTTGGAATTTATTTAAAATTCGGCCTCTGTTTGTGTACCACCACCACCAAATAATGTGTGTACAATCGCTTCAGAAAAATTGGATGTAAACCTAGTTCTTTGGTTGGACTTTTTCAATATAGCTCTTTTGTGACCAACTATCTACCAGTGTTCTTGCTTTCGTTGTTATTCGACCTTTAATAACTATTTATAAAGTCATAAGAGCTACTTCACCAGAACACGATTCTTTGGATTACTTCCGTGGCCTTAACGATATTTTCTGGTTCTTTACGCATTGAAATTTCAAGGCATAATAACTCGGTATGGGGTTTAAAACATACATCGCAACGAATAAAAACTTTGCAAACTTTAGCTTGGTGACCAAAACGAAGACACCTTAGACCGTATTTTTTATCCCTAATTTCAGCTTTCGGTTTTTCATGGGAAAGAAAGCTAGCCCTAATACAGGCCTTGCTTTCATATGATTTATCACAAAATAAACATAAGCGTTCTTTTGCACTAAATAGCTCTGCCGCCGTAGGTAATTTATAAGATTGTATAAGATACTGAGAAAATTATTACTATTATCCAAATCTATGTCTTCATGTTTTTTTTTCAAACTGTGACAAAAACGAAAGATAATTTATAAACTGCGTATCGAACGGCTTGATATTAAGCTTAGGCAATTTATAAGTCTTAGGTTTAGAATAACCGTAATCATTTTTCCTGCCATTATCATCTTGATTATGTTTATTTATACTCAATACCTCAATTACTTTACGCTTAATACTAATAAATTAATACGAGTAATTTTCATTTTCTACTACTTCCTTATAAATTGCTTCTTCATCGCATTGATCGTCATCTACCATGACCTCCATTATAGCATCATCTATAGCTTTAATTTCTTTAGTCAAATTCTCTAATTTTGCAAAACGTCTAAAACGTTACCCTTATCTAACGGGTCTCCGTTATTTTTTTTCTTTTAAAGCATTTAAAGTTCTGATAAATGACGAATGCAGCGGTGTACGTGTTTTCTTTAACTGATTCCTACTACAGAATGTCGTATTGGAAATGCACTCCATGAAAATAATATATACTATAAAAAAACAATTCAATAGTTCAAAATCGTTATTCAATAGTTCCTGTTTGGTCGCCAAATGTTTGCATGTTATCAAGCATAATGATAGGTTCGAAATATTTAACTATTCAAGCTTGTTTTGATTATCACAAAATTTATTTACATACTTAGAAATAATAGATATAAAAAAAAAAAAAAAAAAAAAAAACTATCCTGCGCCGTCAGACGCCCACGGGGGTCGCCGACGCGCGTAAACGACCATCGCACCCAAGCCTCTGAAGGGCTTTGGGACATTCGAAGAGATGTTGATATTAATAGTTATTTACATATATACAAAATTACGGATTTATTTTACCTTGAATTCGGATCATCGTACTTTACACCAAACAGGATGATCCTAAAATATATATTTATCTGCAGTCTATTAAATTCTCGTCATGCTTTTTTTGGAAAATAAACGGAATTTTTCTAAATAACATTCATAGCTACAGACGACAAAAAATTCTTTCTAACTAATCAATAAAAGCTGATGCCAACTTTTCCCCTAAATTTACGTACTATCGTGAGATAATAAAATTTAAAAGAAAAATAAAAGAAAAAACCATAGCAACGAAAAAAAACTATTTTATCGGCATTGGCTGAATCACCTGCATAAAAAAAAATAATAATTTACCGATTCGTATCAGTCATTATTAATAATTATATATTGAAATTTTATTAATATATACGATAAATAAGCTCAACATTTATGTTGAATCATTTCGCTATTTTAAATTGGACTGTTTTTGAATTTTAAATTAATTTAATTTTTGCCTGTATAGATTTCTTCCATCACGAAAGCAAATGTGCGCAAAACATTTATTTAATTATACATAATGAGACAGCAAAACGAGGCTAAGGAAAAAAATCCATCATTTTGAAGGAATATGTTTTTTAACGAAGCACATATTTACATCATACATTTTTTTTAAAGTCTTTGTCATTCTTAAAATATTTGCATTTCAATTATTATATTTAACACAAATATTCAATATATAACGCTGAATCATCTGGTTATTTAAAAGGACAATGAAATTCGGAAGAAATTCAAATAGTTGTGTCTCTCCATTTGGAAAGTTATTGTTGGAATTAGGAACAGCAGCGTACCATATTTCATTGAAAATGTTGCTCGAACAGCTGCAAAAAGTTTGGATTCTACTGTTGTTTTTACAATTCTTAATGCTTACTTATAATGAAGTCTTTGCGCAAGCTCCCCTGGAAGATGTGGGTGGTGCAGTTAAAGATCTAGGTAAAGCAGTAGGAGATGTAAAATGAAATATTTCCAGAAACGTTATCTCTGGATTTTTTTATGTAAGTATTATTTGCTAAAAAGTTAAAAATATCAAAATATAGTAACTTTGCATGAACGTGAAGAATGTAGCTTTTTTAATAATTCAATGTTTAAAAGTTTCGTCTACTGTACAAACCTTAAATATGATGATTGAAATTATAATAACGCTAATGATTTAAGTAAATACGTTTCGAAAAAATGTGCGGTAAGTAGAACGGACATTGATATATGTTGTACAATACATATTGCAGAAAATGCAACTTATAAAATTCTCAGATTTGTTTTTAACATACAATTACTTTAAATAGTTTTCCATTATGACATAAAATACGTTAATCATAGTTTAATTTGTAAAATGAAAAATAGCTATAATTCTGAAATGAAATTTTGTTCCATTAGACTTCGACTATGGGATCTGATCTGAAGGGACTTGCCGTGCGTCTAAAGGAATTAGGCGAATTCAAGAGTTGTGTCAGCAATATTATAAATGAAATGAACTAAATCAGACTTTTAAAGTTAAAGTTTATTTGTATTTATGTAAAACTTACTAACGGGAAATTGATTGAGTCTTGATTATATTTTCATGTTTTATTGAAAGTTTATTTGGTATAATGATATTAAATTTTGGAGATATAAAAGAATAAAGGACATTAATTTTGTTGTACACAAAATGCATCATTTAAGCTAATATATATATATATTGGTCATAAGAAACATTGGTCATTTTTTACAGTGTACACTGTCAAAAAGGGCCAATGTTTCTTATTTAATGAAAATATACTATAACCACGAACGAAAATATAATATAATCTTCTGAGTTATCCGAAATTCCGAATAGCGTGTTCTATTGTCTTTTGAATCCCCAGAAACGAATATATTTCCAAAATTTAAAGTATTATATGTAAAAACCAAATATTTTTCGCTGCCCGTATTTTTCAGAAACGTTTCCGAGGTGTTTTTATAGTGTATTAATTAGTATGTCCTCAGCCTGGAATACCTTATTTTCGAATGCCATCAATTCTCAAGTAAACGTTTTTAGCCGCATAATTTATACATGAAAGAGTAAAGAAATAATCTTAATTTTCATGTTATTATTTTACGATTAATTCATATAAATTAGTCCAACATCTACATTTATAATAAAAATAAAAAATAAAATTTCCGATTCCATGAGCATTTTCACTATCCACCTCTTTATTTTTCTTCAATACATAATTTTTGTCCTACTATTTTACATGAAAATGATTGAACATTTTTTATGCAGCATTATATTACATTTTTTTCGTTTTCTGAAATTGGTTTTTTAACAATATATTTTTTTTTTGTTTTTGCATTTTGTTTAGTTTTTTCCATATTCCAATTTGAAGTTCGCCTGAACTTTCATCTAAAATATCAAGCCTGTGTTTAATACTTTGTCTTTTATAAACACTAAATTAGATATTTCTTGATTGTCTCTTGATTTAGAATTTACAGAAAGTTCTACTCCACCAAATATAACATGGGATAAATCATCACATAAATTATTTTCTATTACATATGTAATAGAAAATAATTTATGCGACATACATATGAGGAAGATATCTTCCTCATATGTTACAATACTGAAATCGGGTGGCAAACAAACGATTTCGGGAACATCCGAAAAATCATCCAAATCTAAAAAATTGTTCAATCAACTTCCATATAAAATAATCAGAAAAAATTATGAAATGACGAAAAATAGAGAGATGGATAGTGAAAATGCTTATGGAACTGGTAATTTCATTTTGTTTTTTATTATAAATGTAAAAGTTGGACTAATTTATATGAAATCTTCTAAAAATATTAGTTTCAGAATGATATTATACCTTCTATAGCTAATAAGTTGAAAAATAAATACCACAAATGCACGTAGGCATATGTACAAGTTTTCAAAAACCTTACCCCCATTAGGCGCCATTGCTCCCATTTTGGGAACATCTTATTCTTTCGGTAATTGTGATTGATCTATTATACATATTAATTCCGGATTGACGTTGTTTAACATAATACACTGTTATGAACATATTTTAACTAAAAAATATAATTTTTATTATAAAGTTTTTCTTTTTAATTATTTTTTCGAATACTGCCACAAAGCTATTTTTTGTCTTTTTTAACACGTTTTAAAAAATAGAAATTTCTAATGAAACTTAACAAAAAAATTTCAGATGTCATCTAATATATTCAAAATGCAAATAACATGAACCTTTTAACAATTTATAATATATGCACTTCAGAAAAAAATCTTAAAGCTATGTTCCCAAAATGGGAGCAATAGCGCCTAATGGGTTAATTTTGCGCTGTTAATTTTGCATGTTTGTCTTTTAAACTTTTTTTAGCATGAAAATTTTCACTTGAGATTTGACAGCATTCAAAAAACAGGTATTCCAGGCTGAGGACACTAATTAATACACTATAAAAACTCTCCGGAAACGTTTCTGAAAAATACGGGCAGCGAAAAAATACTTCGTTTTTATAAATAATATTTTAAATTTTGAAAATGTATTGGTTTCTGTGGATTCAAAAGACAATGGAACACGCTATTCGGAATTTTGGATAACTCAGAAGATTATATTATATTTTCTTTCGCGGTTATAGTATATTTTGATAAAATAAAACATTGGTCGTTTTTTACAGTGTATGATTGTATTACTAGGGAAAGTCATTAAGTAAGTCACAAAAGATAATTAAATACTAACTTACAACGATATTAATTTCAAAACTATTTTTATTTCTCAACATATTCTCCACCAATATTTATGCACTTATATCACCATTTTATCAGTGCCCCAAAACCAGATGCAAAACATTCTTTGTGTTGCTGTCTCAGCCACATTAGGACTTAAAGTTGAACCTTTTCATCATCTGTCAACATCATCTTGCTTCCAAGATGGTTTTTCAGTGGACTAAATAGATGAAAATCGCTTGGGGCTAAATTGAAGCTGTATGGTGATGCTAAAGAAGTTGCAAGATTATGTTCATGGATAATGAAATGGTTCAACATAAAGTTCTATTATGACTGAGACAGCAGCCCAAAAAATGTTATGCAGCTGGCGTTACGGAACTGATAAAATGGTGATATAAGTGCAGAAATATTGGTGGAGAATATGTTGGGAAATAAAAATAATTTTGAAGTGAATATTATTGTAAGTTATTATTTAATTATCTTTTGTGACTTACTTAATGACTCTTTCCCTCGTATTTAATTTAGATACTACTAGATTCGAAACAAGGAACATTTTATTCATTTGCAATGATTTTCTCTTAATTTCGAAACTTTTAGAATTTACATTAACTAAATATTGACAGTGAAATCCTTTATGATGATGTACGAACAAATGATTTGTTTAAATATATTTGATGGTGCTTAAAAAAGGGCGTGGATATTTTTAGACAACCAATAGATATTTCTTAGTATGATTATGATGTTTAAACAGACAAAAAAATTCTGTGCAATTTCTGAAAAGAATAATTTAAAAGACTTTCCTTCAAAATATAAAATATTAGGAAATACAATTAAAAGAAGATAATAAGAAATACAATAAGACTGTAATAGATAATAACAGATATAATAAAAATACAAAATAAAAACAAGCGAACATTTACTTAATAATAAAACATTATTGTCAAACAATAGCAATTAACAATTTATTAAAATTAGAATGTATATATTGTTAATTTAATAAAATAAAATACAAATATAATTTTCTTGTAATACAGAAAAAAATTATTTTATAAAATAGTTGTTACAAATATATGTTCTGAAAATTTAAAAATTATTTACCGCTAGTATCTATAATTTATGCAGCTAGTTTCTATAATTTTGAAAGATTGCGTAAATAAAAATTAACGTAGCTTTTAAAACATTTTATAAAGTTATATTTGTAATATACTAAATTTAAAATTGCCATATTTATTTAACAATAAACAACAAAATAAGAATATCCCTAAGTAATTTAAAAAATCAGCTTTTGCCTTTACATTATGTCTGATTTTATATTTAAAACATATAATATAGTAATACAGACGTAAATAAATTTAAAAATGTATACAATAAAAAAAAAAAAAAATCTAAAAATACAATTTATTACAGAGTGGCAGAAAAAGAAGAATTTTAATGCAGTAACGCCAGCTAAAGAAGATTCAGATATAACAGGCGATAAATTCTGTATCAGACAGATTTCCATCTTAACAAGTATACTTTACAGATATGTTTACAGACTGTTCATTATAATTGCATAGTTCACTTTTCGTCGGGAATAAATATTTTTTCCGTTTAAAGGAGGAACAGAAAATAAGTGCACACATCTTAAATACTTTTGAAAAAATAGATTAGGTATTTCTCTGCATCATTTATGCAATAAAATTTCATCGCTTTAGGGAAATATTTTTGAAAGAATAGGTGGAAATCAAGATTTTCAAAAATGAATAATAATAATAATAAACGAATTATAGAGTCGTTTATTAAATCATATAATATCATTATAATGTCAAACTAAAAACTTGTTACAAATGATGTAAAAAAAGGGTAAAAATACGAACTTCCTGTAGTAGGTAATGTATACGACTATCTTAGGTACTGTACGTCCACAACGGTCATGGCAGGACTTTTAACGACTCGGACGCTGCGATAAAATGCCACCAAATAGGCGAGAAGATTCGGAGCAGGCCCGGTACCCCAGCTAGGCCGGTTGCCTCATAGCCGTTGGATGATGAATGGAAGCCCATAGGAACGAAACATCGGCCAAATAACTAGCGAGAAGCCGGTACCTGAGAATTGCGCCAGTTCGTATCATGTAAAGCATACGGAGGCGACCGTTAACTCTTACAAGCGGAAAAAACAACACAAAACATTAAAAAAAATAGTAAATAAAATGTAACACAGAAATTAAAAAAAGAAAAATTATTCCCCACTGTCAGCATATCACAGGGTGAGAAGTCTTGGGGCGTCTGATCGCAGAGTAGGAAAATAAAGCAAAAAATGGTCATACCAGATCTGTTGCCGTCTATGTACAGCTGACTCATCCTCCCCAGGGAAGACCCACCTGCTTACAGTACCTTAACAGCATACCAACAGCGTTGCCTCCTGTATGAATGAGTAGCATACACATGATGTTGAAACTGGAGGCGGAATCCCCGAGCACACTTGACCCCAATGTCTACGCCAAGACAAGTCCCGATGCAGTCTTGTGACCGGAAGTGGAACTCCATCGGCACCCGCATCCGTCTAGTAACTCCCTTAATCACCCTCTGAAATTGCTTGGTGACATTATGGCGTCTTCGGCTGAGCTCCTGGTCATCCTCCTGCGCATAAGCCAGATTGCTTCGGGATGCACGTGGTCAGGCAATGTATAAATGAAAGACTATGAAATCAACTTTTATCTAAAGTGTATAATTACTCCTAACATCTTAACTAAAATGGATTTAAAATGTATGCAACGTTGTATAACGTGCATATAGATTGGAATTTAAATTTACCTGACTTTCATACCATTGTATAAAAATTATTTCCTAAAAAAAACTCAATTACTATGTTATAAAATAATGTATATTTCTGATTTTTTTAAATATATCTTTTTTCTGTATAGTAAGGAATATTTGATAGAGTAATAACGCAAGGACTGTAAAATACTCCAGGAATGTGGCATATGTTGCCGCACAAAATGTGTGAGATATCTATAAAAATGTGTAGCATTAAAAATGTTATGTGCTTGCAGGATTTTACGAAATATATGATTAACTAAAATAACATTTTGTAATGAAACTTTCTTTTCATTTATAGGTTTTTGGAGAATTATGCAATGCAGAAATCTTCACTTCACTTCCTTTATATTCCCCTATTAACAACACACAGTTTATCAGCACTTGGTAAATCTCTGTGCCGTAGAAGAACTGTTGTGGAGCTTTTTTCCAGTGTATTGTTCTTTCAAAAAATAAAAATGTAATAGAATTGTAATAGAATTGTGGACAATTTAAATCATTTAAAATATGCAGAAAAATTAAATTTTAAAATAATTCAGAGCTACAAATAAATGTATCGAACATCAGAAAACATCACAAATATTGAAATAGTATACTGTAATATGTATTCTCACCAACATTTAATATAATTCTGACATGAAAATAACATTATCTATGCAGAAATGATAATTTTGAGATTATTTTACATACTTACTTATTAATTAATACTTATGTATCTGTTATTTAACATTACCTCCTACATATTTCATGTAAAAAGTCGATCTATTTTCAAATAAAAAAGCTTTTTAATTAATACAATTCCGGTGAAGCTAGAGCTCATCCATACAGAATAAAAAAATCGAAAAATCACGCATATAGCAAAGATTATGAAACACTTTCTGAAACTAACAGACTATTATTAAGGAATTTAATTTTTTCATAAATGAAATCAGATATCCAAATCGGCAACTTAAGAAAACGCAAAAATTGTAATAATCCATTTTTAGAAATAGTAGTTAACATTCTGTAATACGTGGGCATTCGGTCTTGCAGCCCTGTATATAATCTATAAAATATATTCATACTATATAATACACTAACGATTAGGTGAGTTTAAAAATGTATACAACAGCGAAAAACTCACTTCCAGCAATTATAGATCATAGTCACCTGTTTAACCGAATTCTTTTGTGTTTCTCTGTAGAAGGACAATAAATGATGCTCACTCCAAAATCTACAGAAAATACGTTGTAGTGAACCTCGGTGATCCCTTTTCAATTCATTATGCTTTAAGAATTAAACATAATTAAAATGCACCGCAAACGATTTTTACTGATAAACCATGATGTAAAGGAAATATTTTATGTGTCTCTAGAATGCTTAAAAGCTCATATACAATGACAAACATTCTTTAGAAAACCTAAGAAAAATTAATGTCAATTTGAGTATATTTACGATAGCTAGAGCATCGACAGATGGACAGACTAACAGAATCCATAAACACATTTCAACTATTTTGGACAATGTTAAAAGAAGCAACATAATTTCGTAAGTTATCTTATTGATATTATCTGTTAGATAAAACAAAAATAGGTGAAAATCTTTAAAAAAATTAATTTAATATTGCATATTTATGAGAACATGTATGCATCAAGTGTCTACACTAGTCATGTGAAGAAACGTGCAAGCTAATGTTAATGCATCGCCAAAGGGTTTTTCTTATAAACCATAATGTAACGGAAATATTTTATGTGTCTCTATAATTTCCAACAGCTCATTCGCAATGCCGAACATCCTTTAGTAAACCTAAGAAAAATTAATGGCAATTTGAGCATATTTGCGATAGCTAGAGCATCGACAGATGGACAGACTACCAGAATCCATAAACACATTTCAACTATTTTGGAAAATGTTAAAACAAGCAACATTATTTCGTAAGTTAACTTATTAATATTTTCTGTTAGAGAAAACAAAAGTAGGCAAATATCTGTTAAAAAATTAATTTGATATTGCATATTTAACAGAATATGTATTCTTAATGAACCTACACTAGTCATGTGAAGAAACGCGCAAGCTAATGTTAAGTTTATGAGGAGGTTCATCAAAGATCTCGCTTTTATTTTAATTTTTTTAATTGATTTTTTTGCGTGGAATAGCTGAGGTCAATCTTTAACGTCGTTAGTTTCTAGTTTTTTGATTTTGGTTGCAGTTTTTTTTATATAAGTGTACTTTTACATTCAGAACCGGCTCCAAAATTGAAAATGTCCCCTTTTAAAATCTCTGCAGCAAAAAATCGAAAAAGTAAAAACTAACAACTTCAGAGATCGACCGCAACTATCCTATGCAAATAAAAGTAGTTTATAAATATTCAAATACAAGCGAGAAATCTGTAAAGAAACTTCCCATAAACTTAGCTTCCACGTTTCTTCGCATGATCAGCGTAGGCTCTTAGTTGTATTACATTTTTACAATGTCTGAGTAAACAGTGTATGTAGTTATATTTAATATTATTTGAAAAATGCAGTTTTAAGAGTTAATATTGTGCATTTTAAATAGTAATAAAGCTCACCTTAAGAAAACAAAACTTAATTTTAAAATATAAAATTATATTTTTTGCTTGAGAAAAGAAAATGCATTAAAAATTTACATTTATTCAAAAACTAGAATATGTAATGAATAAAAAAGTATATATTATGAAATAATTGTGTAATTTAAGGTAAATTACACAGGAGGGGGAGGTATTTTGTTTAATAAACGTATCAAAAGGGAAATATTAATTTATTAATTGGTATTTAATCCTGTCTCACATATTATTTCCGAATTTCATGATAGAGGTTTAACTTGAGTTATCTGTAATATAATAATCTCAACAAAAAACATTAACACAACTTAGAACATCAGCATTACACCCAGAAAAAAGTTTTGTTGAATCAACAAAAATTTGGTTGACCCAACAAATCTTTTTGTTTAAATATAGGTCAATGGAAAATTTGTTTGAATCAACAAAAAACTTTTTTTTTTTGCAATTCCAAAAAAAAATTTGTATCGTCAGCAAAAAATGTTTTGTTAATTCAAGTAAAATGGTTCAATTTTACTTGAATTTTGCCAAAACAACCAAAATGTACTCAACAAAACATGTTTTGTAGTTTTAATCAATTCCTTTTTCTGGGTGTAAAAGAAGTGATATCTGATGTAAGTGCCCAGTAAAAATCTATCACTATTTACAGTTGTTGCAAATGTGGTAAAGTATGTATAATTCTGAAGTATTGTGATATTATGGAATTTCTGATATTTTTTGGTATACTTTGGTATAATACAAATTTACTGCACCGAATAATTTTGTTAAGTTTTGTTTTCATGTGCGCGAACCTCCCATATATGCGTTATACTGATCGCAGCATTACCAAATTATATATATTTCTGAGATTCTAATTCAAGCAAGTTGCTCTAGATGGCATTCTTTTTTTGTGTTTTTTGTTTTCATACATGTCCCACCTTTCGCACATACATGTGTTTTACTGACTTCGGAATTACTTAACTTCATGTAATTTTAATATTCTTATACAATGACGTAGCTACATGAAATATTTCTTTTACTTGTTTTTCATAGACGTGAAGAGCACATTCGTGGGTTTTAGTGAACGACAGTATTACCGAATTTCATGCCTTTTTGAGATTCCTATCGAACGAGAATTACAGTCATTGATGTTTTTCTATTTCAGTCAATTTTGTTATTAGATAGTTATTTTTTAATTTTTAAAATGCAAAATAAATTACCCTCCCACTCTCCTCTCTCTCAAAAAAAAACAACAACAAAAAAAAAACATCAGACTTAAAAAATTAACATTAAGTGTACGAGGAGCATCAAGCAGTAAAATCTAAAACGGTGTATAGAGATAGTCGAAATCGGATGAAATCACTGGAAGCGCCCACTATGAAAATTGATTACTTATTATTTTTAAACGTACTCATCCCTAATATATTAATAGCTTCATTACTAGCTCATTTATTACGCATTAAATATCCATAATATGCTGTATTGACATTAATCTATATGTTACACTTAATTATTTTTTTTCACTATTACAAGCACAAAACGCAGACCAAAAGTATTCTTCTTTATACATTGACGTCTTCCTGTCATATAATGATCGTAATACAACAAACTAATTGATTATATAAGCTGATAATAAAGAATGAGCATTCAACATGTTTAGGAATATTCATTGAAAAGTTTAAAATACAGTTAAATAGAAAAAAGCATAAAAAGGTTTAACCTGCTGCAAAACAGCCACATACATAATATACACATTACCTCTAGGTCACTAAGTAGATTTCATATAGTGTACCACCCTCGGAGGGGATTGCAACAGTTATGAATAGCGATTAATTTTTACAGGATTAATTTTTACATTGTGCTGGATTCTTAAATCAGAGCTTCATAGAAGTCGAAGTCCCACAGTTGAAGAGAAATGTTTAAGTATTCGGTGTCCATTAATGCATACCGAATATAATACTTCTACAAAATTCACCGAGTACAATACGTCTACAAGGTGATTCAGCTACAGCCTGACAGCTTTAATATGTGATAAATCATACTGCAACAAAAAAATTTTGTTACGTTAAGCACGGTCTGATTCCCCTTATCATAAATACAGTCAAATATACTTACTCAATCTTACTCCATATTGAGCTCGATTTTCCGTATATAGCTTTAAAATTAATTAAAATATTTACCGCTATTTTCCACAGACATTCTTTGTTTTCGATAAAATGTGGTAATTTTCCGTGAATTGCTGAAAGTGGTTAATGTCTGAGTTCAAATAACACTGATCTATACGCTCGATAATTTGGGATGTAGTAGGCCATGCAAAATATGGGTCACAAAACGAATTATAGTGCACTTCTCGTGATATCATTGGAGTTCACACGAAGTAAAGTAAGCTGGTAAAATATTAATGAAATATATTTTTACTGTTTAAAATACGAACGGAAATTCGAATTCGATTTCGAGTGGGACATCCTGTATTTATTACAAAATAAGTCGATAGCAATGCAGCATTCCTACACGAAAAAGTCTCTTTCAGTATTCTCTATCGTCTCTAAAAGTTTTTCGCCTTGTGTTGAATCACCTTATATATTACAGTAGAGATACATACAATAAAAATAGTATAATCCCGACATAGGTGCTTTTACACATATAAATTGTTTACTATGATAATATCAGATGCAAATTTATATGTATATGTTACATTAAAATCATTACATTAATTGCCCAAAGTTTCGTAAATCGTTGCATTTACTAAAATAAGCTAGTAAAAGTCCATAAATAGCGGCTTCACGCTTCAAGTCTGGGATTTTACCAAATCATTTCGGTAAATGCTAAGATTTATCGACATCTATTGAGTAAAACTCGGACATGAGGGATAAGGTATCTGTCCTTATGTGTCCGGCTATACCCTCGACTTTCATTTCTTGGCCATGGTAGCAAAAACCGAATGATTAAGGATATGTATCGTAAATACAAGAACGTGAATGCAGAAACTTCTGTCGTGCATTTGCAAATATGTAAATCATGCCAGAGAAAACAAAAATGAGAAATTCATCAAAAAAGTATTGTAGTTAAGAAAATGTATCTAATTAAATAAATTACCAATGCCAAATAGATATGATCCAGCCCAATCCTGATCATATGACATGATCATTTGATCACATGATATATGACATTTACTTTAGTGTATTAAGATCATCATACAAAATTTGCCTTTTTCCAATCTTTTCACAATTAGACAGCTGGCGAATTGTCATATAATTTTTGGATATTTACACAACTTTTGGAGCAGCAACATTTCCTTTTTCGAGCACGGAAAACAATTCGGCTACCAATTTATAAATAGTTCATATCATATATGAAATTATATAAAAATAGTACACAGTTAATCTAAAGGCAATGAAACACAAGGTTCCGTCGAACAGGAGAACGAAATCGATAAGAATATGTTGGGAACACAGAGGGAAACGAATAGCACAGCAAAGATATCAAAAGAATTAACATTTTTATAAGCAATAAAAAGCAGAAAATTTCCTATGAAAAGAAATGTTTACCTACGAAGCCATTTTTGATGTTCTTATGAAACGAATTGCTAAATTCATTTTGTCACGTAATGTATCTATAAACATGACCATCGACGAAAGTTTAAAAGTTGTACTAATAATAACTGCCCTGATAATATGGAAAATAAAGACATTGATGACGAAAAAACTATTCATTTGGAATTAGAAGGTAATAATGATGCAAGTGAAACCTGAAACATACGTAACGATGAAAGCAGATACAAATATTTAGAACAAATAAAAAGGAACCAGAACTATACTCTGACACCACTGACGGGACAGTTGCGATTATGAAAAGATGCGATATGAAAAGATCTAGTAAAGTGAAAATTTTCGAGAGTTAGCTTACGAACGTCTTAAGGATTTGTCAAAGAAGTTGAAGATAGCTTCCTCTAAAAATCACTAGAAAAGTACTCTAAAAATAAGGCGTAAAAAATTACCTGATATTCGTATAACAAAAATAATAATAGCTGTTATCATATATATGAAACGTGAAAAAATATATTTACTTGGGGTAAACGAAAAACGTTGTACACAAGAAACCAGTTTACCTTGTACAAAAACTATTTAAAACAATGAAAAATTAGTTAAAGAAGAACTAGTACGTGCAGAGGTAAAGAAGCTTTATTTAGTTGAGCGAGAAAACGAAATTCTTCAAAGCAGTGTACGGTAAAGTTGTGTTTGGCAAATCAATCAGTCTAATTCTAAATGATCAGAATGACACAACAGTAAACCGTGCTGTAACAAGTGATTTAAATATGATTATATAATATTGAAAATATTTTCAATAATAAATTCTATTTTATTTTTTTTTTATTTGCAGTAAAATATAAAGATTTAAGTTCATTGTTATTCTAGGCTTCGTTTAAATTTAATATGAAAAACAAAACAGATTATTGTACGTTTAATGAAGAAAATATAAAACGCAATCTAAAATAAAATTGTTTCAGTTTACTAATCAATTTTAAGTCGCATAGTCTTAGTAATAATAATAAATTAATAATAAAATAGTAATAAAATAAATAATAATAATAACAATAATATTTTCGGAAGAATATACCTATTATGTACGTAAGGGAGTGTGATTTGATGACCAGGCATTTCCTAATCCCTACACAAAAATCATAAATGAGTACGGACTTTTACCAAAAGAGTCGGTTAATCCTGGTATTTACCTAAATGGTTTGATAAAAGGCCGAAATAGGAGCGTTTAAAAGCATATCGCAGTCTTTTACCAACTCATTTTGGTACATGTCCGAAGTAGTAAATATGATTTACCAGACTTTTGACTTCTACAGTAACATATACATTAAATTTGCAACAATAAATGAAACACTAGCAGCAGGTTTTAAAAACGAAACATTGTATTACAATAATGCGGACAATTCTATTTGTAAAACGATGCTGACTTAGTTGTAAAGCAATATGGAGGACAAAATTTTATTTAAAAGCGACAAAACACATATCTTCTATTTTTACATGAAAAGGCAGAGCCTGGAAATGTTTAATCTGCAAGAGTATTGCAAAAAATGGAGTAATTTTAAGTAAGAAATATTTTAGGAAAAAAGGCTGTTGAAATTTCACGCTTTAATTAATCTAACAGCGTCTTTTAGAAATAAAAAATATTGCAATGTGGAAACCTGTATTATTTTCTTCTCGAAACACACATTTGTTTCATATTTAAAACTTAAATTAGGAGAATTGTTTTATTTTTATGTTAATTAAACACCATTTTATATTTTACAAAATATTATTTATACATCATTCTACACGAAAACTAAGTGACATTAAAGAACTGGAAGATTCACATTAATTTAATGTCAAACATGCTGTGTTCTTTTAATTAGCATCTAACTATAGTCGAAAAAGGATTTCTTTTTTCAGAAAATTTTCTTTTTTTCATTTTGAGAGAAAGTTTTTTAAAGTTTTTTAAATATTAAAATGTTATTAATTAGTAAGTTTTAATAATTTAATAATAAAGTAATGTATTCGTAAAATGTAATGCATATCAGTATAGTCTTTTGCTAATTTCAAAATATTTGTAAATCATTTCATTCTTAATTTAAGAGGCGTTTTGTATATTCTGCTATAACAAAGAACGTATCTACATATGACATAAACAAATAACGTTTATGAAGGAAGAAAAGTTGTGATTATACCCAAATTATTAACTGCACATTTCTATTTTTAATTTTTTTTTACTTTTGATCAAAATAATAGTCTCAAAATATATCCAAGAGTATTTTATGTTCATTTTAGATATGCATTCTCAAATAATGATAATAATAATGAAAAAATACTAATAAAATCTTCATATTACGTTCAAGGACTTATTACGCACTAGGAAAACTTCCAGCACTTTCACGTCCTTCAACAAAATCGTCTTATTTATTCACAGATTTCTACGATTGAATAAGGCAAATATTCGTTTTTTTTTTTGTTTTTTTTTTAATAGTGAAACCTTGCGCAGGTGGTAATCAGACCATTATCCCATTGACGTATCATATAAAGCCATTTTCTAAAATTTTAATTCTTTACAAAAAAAAAAAGAAAGAAAGAAAGAAAGAAAGAAAATAGAAATTCTCTATCATTCTAAATATTCTCTATCAGTGAGAATTATTTAATGATTATGACAGGAAATAGATTTTAAGTAAGTCATTATTTCGTTTTATGCTAGAATTTGGACAGAATGCAATATCAATTTTGTAAAAACTAAAATGAAATTTCGAGAAATTAGTGTATTATACAAAAATCTATTTCTAAAATCTCAAAAAAGTTACTAAATCCTTAAATTATCCACATCATTTTCTTTAAACTTTATCTTTCATTTTATAGTTTAAGCAATCGATTTGCCTCCGAAAATGATGTGAAAGTTTGAAAGCATTAAAGTTTGCGAAAGGTCATTATACGTGATAAGGATTTTTCTCGCGGTAAAAAAAGAATCTGTTCTTTCTATTATCTCGAATATAAATTTCGTTTGATTTTAAATTAAGTAAGCAGCGTTTCAAAAATTTTAGTTTATTTTAATAAAATGTTTATCTAAAACTCTATATTTGTTATTATTTAATATTTATGCACATGAATTAAATAATTCGATGATTTGAAGTTTTGTATCTAATTTTTACTTTTAGTAAAACCACTAAACATCTACACCAGGTTTGTACGGGAGGTTTGATTACGTGTCTAAATGTAGTAGCGATATATAACGTACGTTGATACAGTGTATAAACTATTTTTATTTTTACTGTGTGCATTGTAGTACGAATTTTACATATTGAATATCAGTCCATAAATATATTATAGTCATATTTTAAAAAGAATTGTTCCCTCTTTGTTGTGGTTGGAAAATGCAGATATCATATTATTCGGTAATCCCATTCCTTTGCAAATACAACTTAATGTTTTATGTTTGTTTATTATTATGTGTATAAGTTATGAACATCCTTTGGAGAATAAAATTGTTCCGATTATATAGCACTATTCTACAATTTTGAAATATTTGCATTTTATAATTCTATTTAAAATCATAGCTTTCTGAGCAAATATGTTACTTTATATATATATATATATGTATATAACATCTGTAAAATCTGTATGTGCATTTCAGAGTGTCTTAAAAATATGTATGCTGCATGTTCTCATTTGAGAAAGATAAATTACAGATATTGTCATAAGGTAGTTCAACATAAACATCAAGATATGAAATTTTGTTAAGAACGTTTAGGTTTCGAATTGTGCTTCCGTAACATTAGAGTATGTATACCACCTATCTGAAAGCATTCCAAATGCAGTTTAATGTTTTATATTTATTTATTTATGTCTATATAAGGTATGAAAATCCTTTGGAAGATAAAAATGTGCACTTTATATTGCACTATTATGCAATGTTGAAATATTTCCATTTTATAAATTTATTTAAAGTTCATATCTTTCTGAGGATTTATGTTAATTTTACAAATATTATATGTATAGTTATATTTAAACTAAAAAATAAGTATGCTGTATGTTGTCATTTGAAAAGGTTAAAGTATAGACATTGTCATCAGAAATTCAGCAAAAATTTCAAGATATTAAATTTTGTTAAAAACTTAGATGTTTCGAATTCAGTTTCAGTAATTTTAAAGGATGCATATAATCTAAATGAAAGAATTGAACATACAATTTGGCACAAATTTTGTCTGCGTTGAAGTTCACAAATGCTCATTTTATGATGCAATAGATGACTTCCCAATTATAATAAGTTGAAAAATTCTTTATAGACAATAATCCTATAATATAATTATACAATATATCACATCTATAAATTACATATTGTGTAATTAGGAACTGGATTTATTGTATTTCTACACATAATTCATTTAGAAGATTTATAAATCTCAGAAGGCAGTGTTTCAGATAATATTATTTTATTGAAATATTGTAGAGCCCCTAATTGTTGTTTTTGCCCTTAATTATACCACTGTTAACATCTATTTATTATGTCCAGTTTTCTGTTTCCTTTTATAACCCTAATTCAAAGTGAACTTATATGTTACTATATAGTTCCATCCAAGCCACGTGGTACATAAACTGCCTTATTTAATTACCCTTTGATTGCGGACCAGAACTGGTGATGTTTTGTTATTCAACCGTACCACAATTTTCAAAATTATTCTTGAAAATATTTTGAAGAAATGTGTAAAAAAGAGCAAGTGTATGACAGAGATTATTTTTTCAAAAAGTGACGTGAATATAATACAAAATAGTCCACTGGTGTACGTCCCCATCCGTTATCAATGTGTTAATATTGCAATTTATTTCAATTAATAAAAAAAACAGAAGCTCAACATAGAAAATATTATTTATTAAACATCTGATTACGGGCTTAGATTACTGATGTTTTCTTATTCAATCGTACCACAGTTTACAAAATTTCTCTTGAAAATATCATAATATAAGTAAGTGTACGGCAGAGATTTTTTTTTCAAAAACTGCTACGAATGCAGGCCAGGAGAGATGGCGCGGTCAGAGATATTGCGCACATAGAGGTTCGGGGGAAGGAGTAGAGTGAGCGCGCAGCGACTGCAGGTAGTTGTACAACAGCTGTAGTGGAGTATCTACTTAAATGTGCACGTTGATTGTTTTGAGCTTCTAAGGTAAAGCATTGCTATTTTGTTTTCTTTTCCCAAAGTCAGTGCTTGAATTTTCATAGCTATTCGTCAGAATTTCTATACAATGTCAGTAGTACAAAATATTTTAAATTTAAACGATTTATCATAAGCTTCTAATCTAGACTAACAGTGTGAACACCAACCATTCGTTTTAGTAGCGGCCATGTTGAAATAAAAGTCCGCGCAATCGTTCCTCCCGAAATTGGAGAGTTTGCGCACCTGCTACTTAGGAGAGATGGCGCATTGTTCCCATTAGTTTCCATGCTAGGAGAGATTACGCAGCTTATTGGTAAATTTACATAAAAAATGAAAAATGAAAATGAACTAATTTTAAGTGAAACGTGTTATCAAGTAACTTAATGTTATTTTGTAATCTTATCTGGACTTGCTTTTTCTGATTCCTTATTTTTTTCCCTTTAATTACAAATTTTTAATCGTTTTTAAAATTATTTCCTTTTGCTGATTCTTTAATCATTAGGTTGAAATATTCACTCCTAATACAATAATATTTGTTCACAAAAACCTTATAACAATGTCATTTAAGTGCAATTATTATTGCTAACAATTTAATTGTAGTTATTATTAGTAACAATCTCCCCTACCCATGTGCGCAATCACACCAACCCTGTAAGGACAGATTGCGCAAAATAATTTTCTTGGTTTTATTACAACTGTTCTATTAAATTACAACATAACAACAAAATAGCATTGGAAATGCATAAAAAACAAATTAAGTAAAAATTATTCTAGAATAGTTTAGCAAAAAATTAATATTTAGATTTTTTATTGTTATTCTTTTGAATTGTGCGCAGACTCTCCTAGCTTTACCTTATTAAATATTTGATTACGGGCGATGGCAGGTGATTTTTCGTTTCTCAATCGTACCACAATTTACAAAATTTCTCTTGAAAATAATTAGTGTAAGTAAGTGTAACGCAGAGATTATATCTTTAAAAAGTGTTACGTTTATAATATAAAATAATCTGCCAGTAAACGTCTCAATCCTTTATCAAAGCGTTAATGTTGCAATTTGTTTTAAGTAACATAAAATATAGAAGGTAAATATAGAAAGTAAGTATTTATAATATATATATATATATATACATATCATCGTGAGATGTTATAGAAATGTTCCATGTTCCAAGTATAGAAAACGCAAAAACTTTAAATTTTTTTCTTTTAAAAAAAAAGAAATCCTAAATTTTTTGCGTGTTCTATATTATTCAACTATCTATATTATTTCTATATTATTCAAGAAAAAATTAGTATCTGAAACACTGCCTGCTGTGATTTATAAATCGTTTTAATGTATTTTGTCTAGAAACACTATACATTCAATTAATAATTATGCATTGCATTATTGATATGTGTAATGTTTTGCATAATTATAACTAACGCATAGTGTTAATACAAATTTTCAAACTCAAATTATACCAGAGAATGTTCTTTTGCATCATAAAATTGATTAATATCATATGATTTGCCGAATACTTATGTTCAATGTGATAATATCAAATTAATATATATATATATTTCTAATTTTATTTATTTTATGCTTGTTTCACTATAAAAACATGAAACTTTCCCGCAGTTTGCGGAATTTGACGTTTAATAATTTTGTATTCATTATGCTATGTTTTTATACACTTTGACGTGATATGTTTTATAAGTTCAATTATACCGGGGAGTTACAGTAGTATATATATATTACATAAAAGTAAGATAAACTGGCAGAAATAAATGAAATAAGACATGATATTTCAATTATATGGTTAAGTTTACACTGTTAAAACTTTAATATGTTCGAAATTTGTGTGTTACACATGGCATAACGGGAACATTTCAATGGATTACGTAGGACATTTTTCGGAAAAAATAGAAATACTGCACAGTTTATATCTTTGGCAGTTAGAAATTTTTACAAATAAAAAATCATACATTTTTAATTAATTTTTTTTAACCTATCATTTTGAGTAATCGTATAATATAATTTTTTCAAGTGTATACCATGTCTCATTTACCAAAATAAAAATAAATATTTATTCGCGTATTAAAATAAGATCATATGTGTACCTTTAAAATAATGATAATGGAAAATTTCAGTAAATTTCGTATAATATACAGTTATAACAATATAGTTACATTGAAATTTTTAAATAATGGCTTTATTACATTTTTTAAATCAATACGTAAAATTTGGAATAGTTTAGGACAGACAATGTCGTTTAGAAACATGTATTTGAAATTCAAATCCCGTGTTTTCTTTTCATTCTGTAAATTAATAATATGCATTTGTGAAAATTAGTTCAAAACAGATTTCAAACTTCATGTATTTACAATAAAAATGCTTTATTGATGTAAGTTAAAAAACGTGTTTTTTATGCTTAATTGTGTCAATTACGAATAATAACGTGCATAAAAAATATTTCAAAACATTGTAATTTCTATATAGTGGATTTTCTTTCGATAAAAATCATTGATTTAAAAGCATGTGATATGATTACACGTCAGATATGATTAGATCTATGAAAACATATTAGTAATTTGATTATAAATGGACAACAGACTTCATACTAATCAAATTTGCGGAAGTTTACACAAAAATACTGATAGTACAATTATTACTTTAATATCCTTAAACATATATACTTCGAGTAATATTTCATTAAAACATCTTCAAGTATATAATAAAATATCATCCTACATTTTTATTTGCATGAAAAATAGTGTGATGCTATGTTTTGCCAAGTCACGAAAGCAGATAAATCTTATAGATTGCCAGAAATGTTTTCATTAGTTTGTCCCATACACCTGTAAAACTATTTTATAGTAAATATAGTATGTAAGTGGAGACAAAACAACTGCTATTTTGAACCGATTATCAAATATAGCTTATAATAAAACCATGCAACATGTTTAAAACATTTTATACAATAACTACACCTGATGCAAAAATAATACTCTTTCAGATGTGAGGTAAGTTCATGAACTAGAAGATCTGTAATGTGTGATACGAATCGCGACATTAGCTTTGTGTGAATGGTACTTCTCCTTTATAATAATAAATCTACGAATACTAATATAATTATGTAGTGTGAATATTAGTCGTAACAAACAGCTGTGACAAAAACTTGTCAGAGTTTTATGCTTGTAATATGCAGTTGCGCTATTTAAGGTAAGTAAAGAACATTTAAGGAGAATAATAAACGTATATTTGAGATTTCCATATTAAAAGAACCATTATAACAACCGGGTCATCGAACTCAACAAAACATTAGATCAATCCTGTGAGAATCGGTTGAATCACACCATTAAGTAGGTTGTACTATGTTATTAAAAGAATAAGCATTTCAATGATGGTGCCAAAAAATACTTGTTTCGGCCCGAAAAAAGAACACCATCAAATGTTATTTTATCAAAAAAATGTTAAAACGAAAACTTGTTTTAATGTACATAATTTTACTATATACCAATGTATAGCCATGTTACATTTAAGGACATATTTAAAAATACAGAATTGTATATGTAGTTATATACCCAAATATCTAATTTTATATAGAGGTGTTTTTATTCAAATAACGTCTTCAGATCTAAATGCAATTAAATATTATTATTTACCGATTAGAGCAATTATGTAGTCACGCGATGTTTATATATTTATGGATTTTTTTACGTTTTTTTTTTACATTTACTAGTAGAATTTATACATAAATAAATAAATAAATAAATGTAATACAATAACACAAAACTTAAAACATCACAACAAACTATAGGGTGCAGGAACATTACATCATTGTTTAATACAGTTCTTAACACTTTTTATAATCAAAATAAGAGAATACTTTAAAAATTAGTTTTATCCACCACATCCATACGGACACAATAATTGAAATCAACACATAATAAAAATACCTTTTATTTATAATAAAATTGTTTTTTAATAAAAGTTACATATAATAAGATGGTAAAATCAGTTTTCGTGTTACTCTATTCTTTCTATGGAATATATAATCCCGAATTTGAACTAATTTTCGGGCCAATTGTCGGTAACATACCCGTAACTCTGTTATAAATCATGTATTTTCAGCCTAATTGTATGTGATATTTCAGTTCAAATATCATGCTTTTTTTTTAGTTTTTCTTCACTTAAAAACAAGAATTTATATCTAACAAAGTCTAAGGAACAATTCATAATCTTTTTTTCTAGAAATAGATGTGGCATACATACAGTGCGAAACGGACCGCTAACACACAATGAAAGGGTGTCTAATTGTGTGTAATTGTAACATGCACCCATAACAGCTTCGTGTATTCGGAAGTGAATAACATGAATTATATATTGCTTTAATAGACTCGTAGGTCTTTGAAACCTGTCCACCCATAGAAATGGAGCACTTTTTTCACCTTATCACAATAGTCCCTACAATCTCTACTTCCTCTATATAATAGTTTTTGGACCGCTTAAAGCATTCACCAAGTACGGTTGTTTATGCATGTTTGTTCATAATTTCAAGCACAACAGTAGCATATACAAGATTTCTGAATGACATAAAATAATCAACACTATCTCACTGTGGGGTTCTAGGTGAGTTTCACAATGAAACGGGTGCTATTATTATTTTAAATTTATTATTTTTCATTTTGTATTCAGGTTTATTAAAAAATGCGGTATGCAATATAATCCCAATGCGCAGGTGTATATATGGAAAGTCTAAACTTTGGCCAGTCGATTATATTAGCCTGTTAATTGACGTTTTATAAATATCACTTTCACTGTAGCCTTTATGTACTTCGACCATTGTATATGAAATACAATTAATAACAGAAACGTATTATATATTTTTAAATAATTGTTTTCTATAAATTTTGAAATGGATCATTATTATTTACAGCATTGCAACGGTTAATTGTTTAAAGTATTTTAGTTCATTATTAAAAACATAAAATAACGAACTTGATGAATTTTTGAGAATAGAATTGTGATACTTATTACCATTCTTCGTTTTTAATGGAATATTTACGCCCGATTCTTTAATTTAATTTGACTTTTATAGAATCTATACCTTTGCACTTGAAATATGTTAAGACTATTACTATTTTGTCTTAGAAAACTGATTTATAGAAATACTGTATTTTCCTAAGGATCACTCATTTTATTGACTTAAAAATTAGATTAACTTTTCTCTACAATGCAAGATAAATATGTAAGCACATAATACAATTATTTGACCCTTTATGTATAAAAATCAATGTTTGATTGTATGTTCTTTATATAAATCTACAACTTTTGATTGCTTTGCACGAAACTTGGCATAAATACGTTTTAGAACAGAAGTACAATTACTGTCTACTTTCAAAAATTTCAGGACCAATCTTTACCCATTTTTTCAATCACCTGCTATTGTTTATCATTATACAAATCTATTTCTTTTTTTTTTTTAATTTTTCTAATGCAATTGTATGCATTCCTGTTGCATCAAAGAGAAATTGCGTATGGACAATATTTGTATAAGCCAATAAAATTTCAGACTCACTCGCTGTGCTTTTGCATCCGATATTGGCGTCATTCTTAGGAATAATGCACATTTCACATACATAAAATTCAAAACTTTTACTACAAGTGCGTTAAAATGACGTACTAACTTCATTTAACTGTATTTTCAGTTAAAACGTCTATTCTTGTACACACATTTCACTTTCAAGAGAAATATTTACGAAAAAAACTAAATTAAAATGTAATTTCCTAATTGTGGTGTCACTTTCTGTAAGACGCTTTCAGTGTAGGTCAAACTGACTCTAAACAAACGGTTAGTATGTTTTATTTCCTGTTTCGTTGTAGACAACAGCTATAACTTATAGCTTATAGCTAATTTTTTAATAGTTTAAGGGCAGTGGTATCATTTTCTATGATTTATCTTAAATAGGAAATTAAACACAGCAATCGTTTTTTAGAGTCGGTACGTCTTTTAAAACGAAACTTCATGATTCACGTCCGAACTAAAAGCATTTAGAAAAATACATTACTTTCATGATTTAGTCTAGATTTCCTTTTATGAATGAAAATGTAAGTTTCCGTTTGAAAATAATGCCGCACGAAATTGAATTTCACAAAGTGTTACGCCATGTGATTGAATGTTTTGCATTTTTTTCTGTATTGTGACAAGAAATCACATATTTTTGTGTTATAGTTTCAAAAGCAAATATGCATTTTCATGTATAAAGCTGAGTGATTTTATTATTATTGCCTCAGAGTAAAGTAATTTTTTTCTTATTGTCTTTTTAACAATTTATGGGCACGGATGCTCAGAAGTCCGTAATCCTTGTCGCCTTGTAATTGCATTTTATTTATTTTGACACTACGATTAACTCGGACATGGTCTCCATGGTTAATGTGGGGCGAAGACGGGTAGTCCTTATCTATCTATCTATCTATCTATCTATCTATCTATCTATCTATCTATCTATCTATCTATCTATCTATCTATATATATATATATATATATATATATATATATATATATATATATATATATATATATATATATATATATATATATATATATATATATATATATATATATATATATATATATAAATGACTAAATATATGAGTATATATATATATGAGTAAAATTACTGGTTACATAAAAGATTTCTCAGGCCAATCTTGACCCCTTTTTGCAACCTCTTGCATAGTTTATGTTTATACAAATCTATTTTTTTAATAATTTTTTAATGCATTGTCTTATTTCCTGTAGTTAGAATAATAAACTGTATGGTGAATATTTTTCTAAGCCAATAATACTTTAGTCTCACTCGTTATATATTTGCATGCGAGTCCGACATTATTCTGTTCAGATAATGCGCATATTTCATATATAATTTTTAAAATTGTTAATTAAATTTAAAATGACATAGTTCCTTCATTTAAATTCATTCATATATTTCAATTTCAAAGGGCACATTTGGAGAAAAAAAAAGTAGTCTCCTAAATATGACGTCACTTTTTATGTAGTACTTTAACAAGTGATTGCTATATTTTACTTCTTATCTATAGTTTGTATACTACAACTTTATCTTATAGCTATACCACATAGCTAAATTTTATAATAATTTAGAAGCATTGGACTATCATTTATACTAAATAAGAAATGAGACACCTTTATTTTAAATCCTTTATTTTAGACCTTTATTTAATTTTATTTTAGAGTCAGTAACTTCACTTTTCAAACAAAACTTTCTGACTGTCATCATGACTACAAACTTCGAGAGAATGACGCCAGTTCCATGTAATCATTGTAGATTTTTTGTATGAAAGAAATAAAGTTTCCATTTAAAGATAATGCTTTAAGAAATAGAGTTTTGTTAAATGCTCGTTTTATTAAATTCATTTGGTGGAATTTTTGCAATTTTTTTGTTTATTATCAGGGAAATCGTATATTTTTCTGTTACACGCGTCAAAGAGAACTTGTTTTTTCTTTTACGAAGCTGAGGAATTTTAATATGTTTACGTCATTTTTTACTAATTGCCGTTGTAACGATTTATGAGCACGAATGAAACAAAGTTCCGTTATTATGTTCGCCGTATTATTTCATTTTTATTTATTTTCCCCGGAGGGCGCATACGGTTAACATGCGCAAAGCCGACTGGTTCTGCTAGTATATACTAATGCTTTTTCATATTTCTTTTTCTTTTTTTAAATGGATACGTTTGAATTATAAACAAACGTAATATTTTGTCTTTTATCTCGGTTTCGATTAATAGTTTAATTTGCTACACAAATCTATAGGCAACATTTAAAAAATTAAATATTAATAGATTGCTATAATTTTACAGGGTTTTTTTAGAATATGATTCTTTGTTACACTGACAACTCTAAAATATGTACTAACAAATTATTGATTTGCATTCAATAATTTTCTTCTTCATTTGAGAGCACCCAAAACTAATGCTCCTGCTTTAATAAAATATTATGTGACTACAATTGTCAGTTTGAAATTTTTAACGACATATTTAATTTAAATACATAACTTTATATTTTATTCCACATATTTCGTTTGCTATTATTGCTCTATTTATATATTTTTCAAAGATCACATAAAACGGTTTTCAAATAAAATTCTCTCTCTGTATACATATAATGAGATATATCTGAGTGCATTTTTTAGGGTTTTACGAATGTTTTCAAGTTTAAGTATATATATATATATATATATACACTCAGTGACCAAAAACTTAGAGACACACAGTAATAACGAGTTGGTCCACCATTAACTCTGATCACAGCTAATAATTTTCTTGGCGTGAACTCAACACTTTGGTTTTCCATTGCTGAGGATGGTTGGCTTATACTGAGATAATGGCAGCTGTATGTTGGATCAGAGTGGATGATGGCATTTCCAATCTTTGAAGTGCTCTTCTGACTTTCTTCCACAAATGCCACTAAAGGATCGAGGTCAGGAGACTGAGCCGGTCACGTAACAGGTTAAACTCTTATTGATGTTCCTCAAACCAATTTAAGATTGATCAAACACAGTGACAAGGTGCATTATTTCTGGTGAAAGTGATCTTCTCCATAAGGGAACATTATAGCCATTAACGAGTGCACATGATCGGCAACGACATTGAGGTGAGCTGTGCTGTTCAGTGTTGTGTCCACAGATATAAAAGGACCTATTTGTACTCCAGGAAAACATTTCTCATACCATAATTGCACTGCCGACAGCCTCAAGAGTTGTCATTTGGCAGGAGGGGTCCATGAATTCGTATGTTTTGCTTGTGCCATATTCTGTCCTTTCATCTGTATGATGGAGCAGGAAGCGAGACCTATCGTACCAGGCCACTTTTCTCCAGTCCTGAAGTGACCAATTCCGTTGCTCCTTTGTCCTCAACTGGCTCCTTTTCCTATTTTTCTGCCATACCTAAGGCACTCTTGATGGTCTCCTGCTGCTAAAGCCAATCCTTTCCAATGTCAGTCTTGTGTATTGGGTTATGATTTCTGATGCACTTGTGTTGATCCCAGCTGTAATTTATCGTGCTGTTGCCCTTCCGTTTATGCGGACTATGCGTGCTATTCGCCTTTTACCTTTCACGTTCACCAGCCTTTTCCGACCAGAATGGTCCTTACATATTGAACATTTTTTTCTCAACTGCTACTTTCAAAACACCCGCGATACTGTTGGACGAGAAAATCCTAAATGAGTCGTCGTTTCAGAGATACTGGCACCAGTTTTCCTTGTACCGACGATCATCCCTCGTTCAAAGTCTATTAAATTTTTCGTCTTACCCATTTTTACTGTAACTTCCGTTTTACCTACGTCGTACGAAGCTGAGAGTTTCTTATATAAGAAACTCTGCGTTGTTACGTTATTCTAGGTCACTGTCGGACTGGTTTACTTTGAAATAAGAGGTGTCTCTATTTTTTTGGCCACTCAGTGTATATTACAAGTGAACAAATTTATATTTATATATTTAAAATGATTGAGCTTGTATCTCAACATTTTCTTTAAAGAATATATTTATTAATTTATAAAAGATTATTCAATGCACAATTTATATGATATATCTACTGACAATTAACTTATAGGCCTTAAACATAAAATATATATTTATTTAACTAATAACTTTTTATTTTATTGAGACTTTTTGTAACTTACTTAAATATATCGAATGTTTCTATATTTTGTATAGTATATATTTATAACTAAACAACATATTTCTCTCAACCACAAAGAACGAAAAAGGTGATATAAACTTTAAACTAAAGTTTGTTTTACGAGAGTGCAATATATAAACGATGTCTTAAAATAAGATAAATTGTTTTCGTTTTGCTGGAATAGCATATCTATTTATTGTGCAAAATATTTTCGCAAATTTGAAATAGACAGTGTATTTGAAAGAATGGTAAAGTATTTCATTAAAATGTAGATTATTCCCTAAAATCGTAGTTTTAACAATGCAAATTGTTCGTATATTTGTATTATTGTATGTTAGTAGGCTTGTGCATGAAATCATCAAAAAATTCACCTTATAAATGGATACTCTTATATGTAACAGTGTATATTTTATATTCATCTACAATATTTCCTTTCCGATATTGTTGTTACAAAACATAGAATATGTGTAACATATTTTAGTCAGAAAAAGTAACTATATTATAATATAGAGTTTTTCTGGAATTTTGTTCTGTATTTTTACAAGTAATTAATTCGCTTTTTTCTCACAAAATTTTCATACATTTATATTGCCCGTATCATTAATTTCTCAATATCTTAAGCATTGAAAAACCTGTATCAAAATTCCTAATGTAAATTTCATCAATTTTGAAATAGTAAACACATCCATAAAGAAAGTTTTACAGATATTTATCCAACTTTGATAATACAACGTTTTTAACAAAAAAATTAATGAGAAGAAAAATGTATAAAAACATGAACATTGAACAATACAAAATTTTCAGTTTTATGTTTAAACGTAATATTTGGTTATTTTGATTGCAAATTCTTTTATTTGAAAAGGATAAATCTTCTTGACAAAAAAGCAGCATTTAATAAGTCTAATCATTTTTGTGGTGTAAATTTGTCAATAATTTATTTGAGTTATAATTAAAAAAGTACCTCAGAAGAAAAATGAATTATAACTTTGAAGGAACAGTCCATTGCGGGAAGAGTACATTGCAAACCGTAAAAACTTTATCCGTAAAGTTACACGAAACAATCCCTAAATCTATAAGTTCGGCGAAAAAATAATCTAACACATATTTTAAGCATAATATGCGTTAAGGGGTCTCCTCACAGAGAGGTATGTCTTGAACAGACCATGTGGTTAAGAGAAACCTGAACTTCTCCAAATCCAACGCCTCCCTCCCTTTAGAATGGTCTATTTTTTGGCAGCATGCTAAGACCCGTTTTTTAAAACCGGCCAAGCAGTAGATGCAAATGTTCTGCACAGCTTGAAAACATACATTTTGAACGTTCAACTATATGCAAATTTAATTTTTCTAACTGAGCGGTAAAATTACCATCCTGGGACTCGAGCCCAGAAACTCTGACTTGTCAAAGGTTCCCCTGTAATAATATATTTCATTTTACAGTATATGTTTAAACGTATCATTCGGTACATCTTTAAACTCAGTATATAGTTTAACACCTTTTAAACCTAATTAAAGAACATTTTCTTTCTTTTGTTACTTTGTAGTAATGAAAAGATGCATTTCGGTAATCTAACTCCCGCCCAACCTCCCCAAAAAAATTCTTGTGGAAAGGGGGAACAAAACAAGTGTATTTATTTTGTTTGCAGTGTGTCTGTTTTTACCCCTACAGTATTCTTTTTATATTTGTCAAAAGCAGTCTCAAAAAAGATTTCTTGAAAAACAACTAAAATTTTACTTTCAAGTAGATTTAGAAATAGCGTGATATGAAGAAAATTTTACTTGAAATTTCTTTGTACAGTTATTAATGCATTTTACTACTATAAAAAGGGGCAGGGCACTGCACTCTTACGAAATGTTCTAGAAAGAACACTGGTCATTTTGATTTTTTCCTGTTTCAAGAGCCTACGCTAGTCAAACGACTGCACTCTCGAGCTAGAGTTAGACTTATGGGAGTGTTTCAAATTTCTCATTTTCATTTAAATAGTTAGAAGTTAAATTTAATTTCCCCTTAATTTTGAAAATTGGGTTTTGGGAAAAGGATTTGTTAGGATATCAGCAATCATTTCTTTGGAACTACAGTAATCAACAAGAACTATATTTTGTTCTTGTAAATGTCTAATGTAATGATATTTGACATCAATGTGCTTGGTTATAGCACTTTGTTTCCCAATTGTGTCAGTACTATGCAAGACTTGTTGTCTTCATATAGCTTAATGGTAATAAACTGTTTCAGACCTAAGTCTTCAAGTAAATTTCTCAACCATTGTATTTCTTGTGCAGCATCTGCAGCAGCAATGTATTCTAATTCAGCAGACGACAGAGCAATGCAATTTTGTCTCTTTGAGAACCATGATATTGGGTTGTTTTCTAGTAGGAAGATGTTTCCGCTTGTAGACGTCTTGGTTGCTTTACCATCAGCCCTATCTGCATATTACCATCAACCCTATCTGCATTTTACCATCAGCCCTATCTGCATTTTACCATCAGCCTTATCTGCATACCCTAGAAGTAGGTGAGGATGGGATCATTTTGGCTGTTTAGCACAAGATGTAAGTTATTTGTGGTGTTTAGATACATAATAATTTTTTTAACTGATTTCCAGTCTTTTTCCGACGGTTGTTAAATTTTTTGGCTTAGTATATTGACGGCTATGGCAATGTTCGGTCGATAAACGGTTGCTATGTAGGAAGAGCTCCAATGGCTTTTCTATATTCTTTATTATGATCGTGAAAATTACTGTAATCTTCATTTCTTGAGTAATTTTTTTCCATTTTTAGGTATATAGGCTTCTTCTCTTTAAAGTTAAACTTCATCAGTAATTCTTCAATTTTAATTTTCTGATTCAATTCAAAGGTTCAATCAATATTTCTTTGTATATTGATTCCAAGAGAGTGTTTTACATCACCTAACATCAAAGTTTCCTTTTAGAATATCAATTACATTATGGATTTTGGTTTTGTCTCTGCATGATATAAGTAAATCATCGACATAGAGAATATTTTGTATTCTTTAATATTCATGTGTTTTTGTAAATAGGCATTTATCTGCCTTGCTTTGTTTGAAATTATTTTCCAACAAAACTACTCCTAGCTTTTGATTCCATGCGTGTGCGGCGCTTGTTTGAGGTCGTATATGACTTTTCTAAGCTTTCAGACTTTCTTTTCATGATCGATTTTCGTGTTCAGAATATCTCTCAGGTTGTTCTATATAGATTTCATCCTTGCAGTCTCCGTAAAAAACGCAGTTTTGTTGTCTATATGGTTTACATGCATATTTGTCAGAGCTGCAGTAGTTAAGAAAGCTCTTATTATAGTGTGATTGACAACATGTGCAAAGATTTGATCGTAATCAGCTTAGAACTTTTTGATTGAAACCTTTCGCTACGAGTCTGGACTTATGTCTTTTGATTGTGCCATTATAATTCTATTTTGCTTTAAACGTTCCTTTACAACCTATTGCTTTTTTATCTTGGGGTATCTTTACGAGATTCCAGGTATGATTAGTTTTTACAGCTTGCATCTCTTCTTCGATTGCTTTGAGCCATTTCATCTTATCTGCAGGATTAAGAGAATCTAGTTCTTGGAAACTTGCAGGTTATTTCATTGCTTCGCCTGTAAAATAAGTTAATTTTCTGGCGGTTTACCTTTGTTGAAACTTTTAGACCTTCTTGGTTCTAATGGAATCCTTAGGCTTGATAAGTCAGGTTTCCAACCATTCCATAATTCAAACTGAGTTTTACTTTTTGGCTTTGTAGGAAATCTATTCTGCAAATAATTGGCTGTCATTGCAGCTTTTCCCAGAAATTGTGTGTCAGGATGGCTTCAGATAGGAGGCATCTTTTGATTTCCGTCAAACTTCTGCACTTCCTTTTCACCACGTCATCCTGTTGTGGTGAATGTGGCATACTGAATTGAGGTTCTTTTCCATAATATTTCATAAATTATTCTATTTAATGACTTATGTATTTCCCTCTGTTGTTTTTTTACTGATTTTAGCGTCTTCTCAAAGTTATTCTTAGTCATTGCGAAGTATTCTTTTAGTTTAGAGAAAACTTCATCTTTGTTTGTTATTAGATAAATCATACTGAAACGTGATAAGTCATCAATGAAGGTAAGGAAGTAACGTTTCCTACTCACACTGTTAGTTTGCATAGGCTAACAGTTGTGGCTATGGGCTAACTCGAGCGGACTCATCGCCCTGAACTTGGATTCATTTGGATATGGAAATTGTGAAAGTTTGTTTTTAATGCAATTTTCGGATTTTATTTCTTTTTCACTGTTATCAATTTATATGCCATCATCAAGATCTAATCTCACAAGTTGTTTAATAGCATCTGTATTTCGGTTCCCAAGCAGTTTGTGGCATAAATTCATTCAGTTATCATTCATACAATTCAAAGCGAATGTTTTTGTTTTTTCCCTGTATGTTCATTTAGTATTACCTTAGAAATACTGTTATTACTCCAAACTGCTTCTAAGTACGTAATTTCATTCCTATAATGAAGCATTTGCTTACATTAAATGCATCTTTTAAATCCCTTCTCAGTGATTCTTTTTACCGATTTTAAATTGCATTCTGATTCAGGTAAAAAAAATATATACTTTCATTAAATTAAAAACGGATAAGTTTCGTCAGGCAGCTTGTTTCTTATGTGAACGTTACCGACACCTTGAGAAAATATACATATTCTATCAGCTACAATATTATTCACAGGTTCTACATTTTAATTAAAATCCGTAAACAGATTTATGTCATTAGCAAGGTGTTGCGTCCCGCTGCCGATAAAAAACTCTCCTTTAAAATCTTGCGTTAAATAACAATTCATAGATTGTTTTAAAGTGTACTCTTCAATATTTTTATTTTTGTTATTCAAGACAGAATTAGCTTCACGATTCATTGGAACATTTTCATTTATCGGGCTTTCATTGCCTCTGTAAAGTGTTAATATGTGATTTTACTTTTATTTATTTAAAAGCGGTGCTTACTTTATCTAAAGCGTTTAACGTTGAAATAGTTTATTAATCAAAAAGTTATGTGATTTCGTTTACAAAATTTAATGGATACCATAAAGACTGTATTATATAGAATGCAAAAAACGTATTTCAAAAATTTTACAATGCAAAAAATTTATAATCTGGGTGCATGTGAAAATTTAACACACTTTCCACATTAAAACGCTACATAATTTCGAGATACTAGTTTAAAAAAATATTCCATAGCATCTGGAAAATGAAATATTATGAGTATATTATTTCGCAATTTGTCTTTGTTTACTCATTGTTATGAATATTAATTATGAACGGTGTCCACTATTTTACTCAGTATACTAGCACATTTCAGTTTATTAACTCATAATTGTATCTAATATCAAATCTTAATTTAAAACAATATGATAAATTAATGAATTCGAATTTTCTAAAAATACGTAAGTTGCAAAAGTGTAATATCATTTATAAATCTTTTTTAATGAAACTTGAAATGACTTGTTAAAATTACTATTTTTACGTACATAGATCGATACATATGTGTTTGAAGTGCAATATTTATATCTCTCCGCTACTCGTTTTCTTCCATTTCCTTAAAAATCTATGTTATTCTTAAAATTTTATATTACCGAAAGTAGTTTTTTAATGATAAAATAGCCCGAATTCTTAAAGTGTCAGTTGAAAGCAAAATCTTGTAAAAAGGAAGTTTTATTCCTCGAAGATCGGCAGCTGTTATGTAAATTTGAATGATTTCAGAGTGCGAAATTTCAAAAGAGCATTTTACTAAAGAGAATTCAAAAGAATCGCACAGATGTTCAAACGGCATTCCCTGAAGAAAAATCTCGAAAGTTTTAGAATATCAATGAGACTCAAAGAGTTGCCGCTGCATGTGAATATAAAAGAAAACTTAATGGGTAAAATATTGTTTAAAGCTTTTATGAGACGTTTCATTTAAAGATTGCGTATAAATAAAGATTTCTGAATTTTTTGGAAATTGTACGTTTATACAGAAACAAGAACAAAAACAAATGCCTCACGGATAGATTATGAAACATTTCCAAACACTAGCATAATATTATTAAGACATTTAATTGTTTCTTACAATGAAATCGTTCATAGTCCGTTCTTTAATTCTTTTGCACGTTTCTGTGAATAAAGATAAATCCTACGCATTCCTCAATCTATGGAAAATATGCTTAGTGCACTTCACCCATCCTTTTTAATTTCATTTTGTTTGAAGTATTATAACATCTTTAATTTGCATCGCATACATTTTTTTCCCTGGCGTTATGATGTAATGGGATTCTTGTGTACGTCCCTGTAAGCAAACTATAAATGATACTCACTGTGTACTTCAGAGGAAGCATGTTTAAGTCCATCTCAGCGATGTACATAAACTTCATTATGTTTGAAGTATTGTAACGGAATTATTTTTTGTGTCCCTCTAAATGAGCTATATGAGCTAGACACTTCATTTTCAGTAACCATGATACTATTACAAACATCACTAACATATAAACAAATGTCCCGCAGTGGCGCAGACGATTAAGCTCTTTTCCCGTCCAGATCATCGAAAGTGAAGCAGCCTGTACCATGATCAGTGTTTGGGAGGGTGACAATCTTTGTCGACTGCGGCTGCTGTGGGACTGTGTACGATAATGGTAGCTGGTGCACATAAAATCTGTTCGTAGCACCAATGTCCTCCAAGTTTGAAAACGATACCTCTGGGGGTGACAATCCGAGGTGCAGGTCTATTAACTGGAATTGGTTCAAAATTAGGAGACCAGCTCTGGAAGTCCAACCTCTCTTGAGCCACTGGTACCCTTTTTTTCAGAGAAGTACCATGGCACTTTCTCTGACTCGACAACAACAACATATAAACATTTCATGTCATTTCGAATATATTTCCGACATTATAGACAAACTGAAGCCATAAACACTTTTCAACTGTGTTGGAAAGTGTTAAAAACTGTATTTCTGTATTATACCTCTGTTGTTGTTAGAGATTCGAATGTGTCATAGAAACGTCAATTAAAAACTATATTTTAGGATTATACGCCTATTAACAATTAGAACACACATTCGTTCAATCCTATGGATGGTAAGGTTGCTCTGTAAAACAAAGTGTCAAATATAAAGAAAAACAAATCTCAATGCAGTCTTGCAACAACATCATGTCAAACATGTCGCGAACTTACATATTAGCAAGGTTGATTCATATTAAATTCTAGATTCAAAATTTTGAATGTATCTATAACATTATCCGTTGATAGCATAATGTCTAAAATATCTCATTTTTACATTTTTCCTTTAAAAAAAACAAAGCTTTTGTAATTCAAAAAAACGCAAACAGCAAGTACACATTCTAGAACTACTCTTCAAATTAAAAATTAATCTTTTGAAACAGAAACCGCAAAAATTGAATTTTATACTTTTATAAACGTTGAATCATTTTCCATCACGCATTACATTTTTCATATGCAAGCTTGTGAAATTGCTTGAAGAGTATAAAATTTGATGTAATCTAGTGTAGTAATATATGAAATTATACAAAATAAAATTAAATAAACTTGCATAAAAATAAGAAATATAGGACAGTATATACTGAACTTGCAGTTTTTAACATGAATTACCACACATAACCGCACCTTCCATTAGCTGACATTAGCTTTGATATTAGAGAGCGAAATTTAAAACAAATTATTTTGGGGTTGCGCATTGATTAAAGCATATTATTTATTGGGGTTTGGCGGATGACTCAATATTTACTACTCCCGTGTGGATAACACTTTTTAAAAGTATGCCAAAAATGTAATCATGTGCCAAAAATGGAATAATAGTGGTCCTTAAATTTATAGAACTAAAAACACATAATAGAACATTTTTTATTACATTTTATGTCTTAGCATTATAAATGTTTTACAAAACACTCATTGATTTATCTGTACCGGAAATCGTATAGACTATTGTTATTTAATCAAAAGATATAGCTATTTCTTCACATTCAACTGTCTGTCGTTGTCTAAGGATTGCTTAAATTTTAAATCCATGTATCCCAGAATGCAAGCTTTTAAGATCCACCATAGTTAAATTGTTCTATCTAAATTTCTATCAAAGATACAATTAGGAGTCTTCGTACAACATGTTAAGTTATATTTAGAATAAATTGTCGCCAGAATATTCTGCTTTAAGCGACAATTCCGAAAATATGTTTCTTGTAGTAAAAAGTACTCGCAAAAAATATCTGTAAAGAATATTACTTTTTCTTATAAATATTTTTGTAAATATCAAATACATATTTAGATTTGTTCTGAACTTTTCTGAAAAATAACGAAAACGTATGGAAAACGCGTTATTCTTTCAGAAGATATATAAAATTTAAAATATAGTGAAAATATTTAATTTAATTTTTTTAAAATCTATTTTTGAGAAGAATTTGCATTTGAAGCTGAATAGGCATGTAAATATACATTTCACAAAAAAAAAAAAAACGAGTAAAATATTTGTAGAAAGAGAAAAAGATTTTGTATCCTGTATCACCTTACTAATTGAATTATAATTTTCGGGTAGACTCTCATAGCTTTGAGAAAGAGAACATATGTAGTGCTAATGGGAAAAATAACTCATAAAATGAATAATAAAATCTGCATTAAAATATAAATGAACGCATGCCGATCCGTGCCACGTTTGAATAAAAAACACATAGTAATTTGTTTAAACGAACTCTACGTACTCAAGTTCTTTAGAGAATGAAAAAGAAAACCATTAGTTGAATGCAGATTAAAAAAAAACTAACATTCAAAGAAAATTCTACAAAAGGTTTTTCAAAGTTTTCTTATACAATATCAGGTGTGGAGAATAACATTTTGAAAGTTTGCCAAATTTCTGCCACTGGAAAAGCCTAATTTTAAATTTGGCATCCACGATGGTCGACAAATACCGGACATACAAATTTCATCCTACAAAAGCTAAATTGATGCCCATTCTTATATTTTTAGGGTCTTGAAATGCACTTAGAGCAGGTGGGATTAAAAGTGAAAGCTATTTGACAAACATTACGCACTTGCTATGATTGATAAAACTGTTGCATCAAAAAGTCTTCTTCGTATATTCCACTGTTATTGCATCACTACGTTTTAAACGAAACGTTGCAGTTTCCCGAGATTTGAACAACAATGGACATCTGATTGTGTACGTTGCCGAACAGAAAATTGTGAAAATCACTTCAAAGAATTTGTTTGGGAATAAGATTGTGAAAAAGACTATTTGTAAATACAGGGTGTTTGCAAGTGAATATTCAAACTTTACAGGGCTATTAAAAAAAGAAAAAGCACAGCCTCGTTGTGTATCGGGAATCAAATATAACAGTTGAAAGTTTAAATTCAACACAGTTTAGTTATAAGTGTTAAATGTGAGCCCCTCCAAGAACACGAACGATATCGAGGCGGCGCGATAACTCATCCCACATTTTTTTCAGCATGTCTGGTTTGACTCTTTGAATGGCTGCAGATATGCATGTCCTAAGTTCGTCAACGTCGGTTGGTAGCGGTGGAACAAACACCTGACCTTTGACGATGCTCCACCAGAAAAATCCCATGGAGTGATATCAGTGATGCGTTATCGTACCGCCTCGATATAGTTCGTGTTTTTTAGAAGGACTCACATTGAACACTTATAACTGAGTTGAATTTAAGCTTTCAACTGTTAGTTTTGATTTCTGATTAACAACAATGTTGTCCTTTTTTTTCTTTTAATAACTCTTCAATGTTGGGATATTCATTTGTAATCACCCCGTACTTTAACACTGTTAATTTGTTCTAAACTAAAGATAAATAATATATCTTTATAATTTATATGAGATAAATGTATTCTAAGACCCTAAAATCACAGGTTTAGACACCAACTTTGCTTTCACAGTATGATATCTATGGGATGCCATCTTCGAAATTGGCCTTTGCCAGTGGCGTAAATTTGGTAAACTTTTGGTAAGTTATTCACCCCATCGGATACTGTAAAAAGCCGTTGAGACACATTTTGTAGCCATTTTTGATGGCTGATCCGTATTTCAACTCACCTACACTATTTTATGCTGAATTCAAACTGTATATTTAAAAGAGTAATAAAACAGTGGATGATATAGAACAAATAAATATACTTTACATACAATGTTTTTAGAAAAAAAGTGTTCAAAAACACATATCGAAAAAATGTTGAAAAACATTTAATCAAAAATTCTTTGTGCTAGCACTAGCGACAGAATTTGGAAAGATAATCAAATAGACTAACTGTGCAACTGCTATATTTTAGGGAATCCCATTATAATAATGTGTAACTTTAGCTTGTATCTCGGTTTTAATAATTATCGCAGTTACGGCGTAAAGAAGAGTTATTGTTATGAATATTTGTGATTTTTCGCTGTTGAAGAGTAGTATAATCTGTAACAGGTTAAATACTGATCTCATTATTTCCTCTAAAGTAATTTAGCTGCATGCAATATTGACATTTAACAATTATTTCTTTTATTTTTAATATCTGAGTTATAAATAATTTGGTCACCGTATGCATTGATTAATTTAATAGGTAATTCTGATAAGCTCTGTAGCCATTGTGTCATGCAACCAATATCCTTCCAACCCTTTTTTGTTTTTAAAAGTAAACGGAAGTGAAGAGAAGAGAGAAGGAATGGTGGTTCGTTCGGAGTAAGTAGGATGTGGAAATGCATCCGAGTATATTTTGGTTTTTAAGAAGTAATGTGGTTTAGGTGGAATTTTTATGAATATTAGTGAAAATGTATATAGTGTATATTATTGTAAATACCAGCTCTCAGTTTTAATAAACTCTGTATTTAAAATTTAAAAAGAAGAATCAGTGCGTCATTCGGCCGTCATGATATTACAGCCCGCTCTCATAACGAGAACAAGAGTTATTTCTACGATTTAAAATAATAAAAGTTGTGATTTGAATCGCAGTGTTTGGATTACAAAATAGAGGTGAGCTATTTTTTTTTTTTATCATTTGATTGTGTAGTAAGATACTGTTAACTTTATTCGAAAATGTTTAAAAACGTAACTAAAGCGGATTTACTTATTGTTCTGGAAGAAATCGGTGAAGAAGCTGATGCGAGTAAGAGAGTACCTGAATTAAAAGATTTGTTATTGAAATCTAAAGAATACTTAAAAGATAAAGATTTCGTAACTGAATTTTTATCGACTACAGTGTCAGAAAGAAAAAATGGCGAGGAAGTAAATAGATTGCGTTTACAACAACAAATGAGAAGCGAGAATTTAACCCATAACGAAGGGGAAAATAATACGACATTATCATTAGATAAATTAATTAAAGCAGTTCAAGTTTTGGTAATCCCAGTGCCCAAGAAAAATGAAACATGGAATCTTTTTTTTGATTCTTTAGAAAGAGCGTTTAAGCACAAAAATGTTCCTAAGGAATATAAATCGGAAATTTTGCTAAAATTAGTAGGTGAAAAAGCAGGAAATGTTCTTGTTTATATTGATGATGAAGAGTTAGCCGATTATGATAAAATTAAATCTTTAATTTTGAAAGAATATGAACCGTCCCCATTTACCTGTTTACAAAATTTTAGAAACGCTAAAAGATTACCTGGTGAAACCCATCAACAGTTCGGTTCCCGATTAAGATCCTGTTGGTTAAATTATTGTAGAATTCGAAACGTTAAAGATTTCGATTCACTTATTAATTTAATAATATCAGATAAAATTTTTGAAACTTTAGATAATGAGCTAGCTACTCACATTGCAGTCAAGCAAGGAGAAAGTTGGCTTTTGCCCGATCAGTTATCGAAAGACTGTGACATTTATTTTACTGCAAAAGGCAGGTCTTTCGAGGAAACAAAATTTGAGAAACGGCCTATTTATCGTGAAGTGAATAATGATAATAATACTAAATATGTTCCCCCACAACTAAGGAAAAATCAAGCTACGTATGAGAACAGACACTTCTCAAAATCACGTGATTGTTATATTTGTAATTCCCCATTACACCTAGCAAAATTGTGCCCAAACAGAAGAAATAAGTATGATAAATCTTATACTCAAAATGATGATCAGGGTCAGAGAAAACCGAAAATGCAACAAGATACAAATAAATTGAATCCAAATAAAAATAGTAATGCAGTAGTCACTAATGTTAGTTCCAGGCATTTACACATGAATGATCAATTAAACGAAGTTACTCTTTTTCCTTTAAAAAAAATCATTATTTATGTAGAAGGTAAAGAAATAGAAGCTATTAATGATTCCGGTACCCAAATTAGTATTTTAAATACGTCATTAATTCCCGATCTGAAAATCGAAGCTAAAGGTAGTATTTTGTTACAATCCGCTTTCAAAGAAAAAGTACAAGCAAATTTGGCTACTATACCCATCCATTATAAATTACCTAACAGCGGAATTTATGTTACCTTAAATACGCTTTTTGCTTTCACTGAAAACTTAAATGTGCCTTGTTTATTAACTCCAGACGTGTATAATGCTTTGATTGAACTTCAAAATGAAGAGTTGTGTAATAATAGTCAACTGCAGGAGTTCGAAGGTCACGAAGCTAAAAATAGCTCAGACGCCCCACTGGCGAAAGAGGAATTAAATGTTTGTTCTATTTCTTCAGAGAATAAACAAAATGATCGAAATGATGAATTTTCAGAGTTTAACAAGTTTTGTAAAGAACAAAAAGATTGCGCAACTTTAAAGAATTCATTCAAGGACGCTAGATTAGGAAAAAATAATTTTTTGATACGGGATAATTTATTGTATCATAAAGAAACTATTTGCGGTGATAAAATATATCAGCTCGTGTTACCGGAAAGTTATAGAAATAAAGTGTTACAATTAGCTCATGATTCAATTTTTGGAAACCACTTAGGGATGAGAAAAACTAAAGAAAGAATTAAATTATCTTTTTATTGGCCGAATATTTCAAGAGATGTAGAAAATTATTGTAGAACATGTAAGAACTGTCAGTTAAAAAGCCCTGAGAAACAAACAGATAAAATTCCGATTACACCTGTTGTCCGCGCTCCATATCCATTTCATACTGTAAATATTGATTGTATAGGTGAAATTATTCCGCCGTCAGGAAGGAAGCATAAATATTGTCTTACCTTAATTGATCAAAACTCTAAATGGCCGGAAGTAGTACCATTACGGAGTCTCTCTGCGAAAACAGCATGTGATGCTTTATTAGATATTTTTATGCGCACCGGAATTCCTGAAGTTATCTGTTCAGACCAGGCCACTAATTTTAAATCTGAACTGACTAAAGAATTTGAAAACCGGTTAGGGGCATGTCCTCGCTTTTCAACTCCATCATATCTCGCTTCGAATGGATTAATTGAAAAATTTAATCGTGTGTTTAAACAAATGCTACATCATGTAATTCGTACGGATCCTGTTAATTGGGATAAACATATTCCTTTTCTACTTTTTGCCTACCGTGAAGTGCCAAATTGCACAACTGGAGTATCACCGTTTAAGCTCATGTATGGTCGGGAAGCTAGAGGTCCCTTGGCAGTACTAAAGTCATCATGGTCAGGTGAAATCCCCTTACCATTGAATCTTAGTAATTCAGCAGTAGACTATTTACAAGAATTAAAAATAAATTTGGAAAGAGCCGCTGACATTGCTTCTCTAACTGCTGCAGAAAAACAAGAAAATTACACTCGCTATTTCAATCGTCGAAGTAGAATGAAAGAATTTGAAAAAGGTGATTTAGTATATTTACTTATCCCTGATTCTACCAATAAATTATATGCTAGATGGACAGGACCCGGAGAAATACTTGAAAGAATAAAACCACATTCGTATAAAGTGAAATTACCTGATGGGGGTGTCAGACATGTTCATGCGAATAAAATAAGGAAATTTAACGTAAGAGTACAGACTGTTGGAGTCATTTTTGAAGACGATGTAGAATTTGGTGAAATTCACCCAACACCAATTAAAGCTAATGCTTTGAATGAAAATAACATAGAAGTAGACCTTAGTCATCTGGAGGTTGATAAACAATTAGAGTTAAGTAAACTTCTACAAAAACATACACCATTATTCTCAGGTAAAATTCAAGTTGCCAACGTTGGACCACACAAAATTCGTTTATTACCAGGTGCGGAAAGAAAGAAACCATATATTTATAAAATTCCGGAATCACTAAAAAATGAAGTGGACAAACAAATAGAAGAGTTAGAGCATCTAGGACTTATAGAAAAAAGTGAAGCTGAAATAGCTTATCCGGTCGTATGTGTCGCAAAGAAGGACGGTAGCATGCGCTTATGTATAGATTTTCGTCAATTGAACACAGTGACAAAACCTTTTGATTACCCTATGGAAAATGCAACTGAATTAATTAATCAAATAGGAAGTGCTAACATAATTACATGTTTAGATGTATTAAAAGGATATTGGGAAATTCCTCTAGAAGAACAGAGTCGAGATCTTACTTCTTTTAAAACCCATCGTGCTCAATACCGATGGAAAGTCATGCCTTTTGGATTGCGCAATGCGGCTGCCACATTCCAGAAATCGATCAACAATGCTCTGGATGAACATCGTGAGTACAGTCGAGCATATCTGGATGATATTGCTATTTTTTCAAATGACTGGGAAAATCATCTGAAACATCTTGACGCTGTTTTATCTAAATTAACTGATCTGAAATTCACAGTTAATGTTAAAAAATGTGTTTTTGCAAAGGCACAGATTAAGTATCTAGGTCATGTCATAGGAGGAGGTAGACATGAGCCCGATCCGGAGAAGTTACGTGCCATTGAGACAATAGAATCGCCTAAAACCAAAACAGCCCTCAGAAGTGCATTGGGTTTATTTAATTATTATCGTGACTACATAAGAAATTATGCTGAAATCGCCAAGCCTTTAACCGACTTGTCAAAAAAGAAAATCCTAGAAATCATTCCGTGGTCTGAGGTTGAAGAAGAGGCTTTCCAAACTTTAAAACGTTCATTGTGTGAAGCTCCTAAGCTGTATACACCAGATCCTAAAAAGCCTTACACTATTCAAAGTGATGCCAGTTCTTATGGAGTTGGTGCTTGTCTATCGCAAAGAGATGAGAAAGAAAATTTGTGTCCTATTAGTTTTGCTAGCCAAAAGCTCACTAAGGTGCAACAAAACTGGTCGACTATTGAGTGTGAAGCTTATGCGGTAGTGTGGGCATTAAAAAAATTGAAGTTTATGTGTTTGGTGCTGAAATTGAACTAATAACTGATCACAATCCCTTAATATATCTTCAGAAATCTGCACCTCAGTCTGCAAAATTACAAAGATGAGCCTTATCTCTACAAAGATATAATATAAATATTTCTCATTGCCCAGGTGCAAAATTAAAAAATGCAGATAGTCTGTCACGACTAGTTGCTGTATAAGGATTATTTAAATGATACTTTATTTTGTGTTTAATTTTGGTATGCAGTATTATATCAAGTCGTCTTTCCATCTGTTTTGAATTGTTAGTGTTTTTTTTATATATATTTATTATATATTCATTATAATTATTATAACAAGGCTTCTATACATCTGTTTTGAATTGTTAGTGTTTTTTATATGTTTATTATATATTCATTATAACTATTATAACAAGGCTTCTATACATCTGTTTTGAATTGTGTTTTTATATATATTTTATGCTGTATAGTTGTATGGTTGCTATTTGTCAGATTTTGCTTCGCTTTGCGTAGCACAATCTTATCGGGGGGGTGTCATGCAACCAATATCCTTCCAACCCTTTTTTGTTTTTAAAAGTAAACGGAAGTGAAGAGAAGAGAGAAGGAATGGTGGTTCGTTCGGAGTAAGTAGGATGTGGAAATGCATCCGAGTATATTTTGGTTTTTAAGAAGTAATGTGGTTTAGGTGGAATTTTTATGAATATTAGTGAAAATGTATATAGTGTATATTATTGTAAATACCAGCTCTCAGTTTTAATAAACTCTGTATTTAAAATTTAAAAAGAAGAATCAGTGCGTCATTCGGCCGTCATGATATTACACATTGTATTACTTTATCACTTCTAGACTAAGAATACTAAGAATTGTGTAGCAATAAATTGTCTGCCTGCCTTGATTGGACGTCTGAAGAGGCGCCAAGTCGATGTCCGGTGCACTAGATACACAAAAGAGCGGTGGTGACGGAATGGTCAACTCTTTTTATTTGGTGTGGGTTGTAAAATTTTATTTTAGTAAATATATAAAATTTCAAATTGATGTAAAACTGTAGATTATTTCTGTCAAATAAAAACTGCGTTAAACTGCATAGCATTAGAATTACTATACACTTCTAAATTTTAGTTTACTGTCAAACATGATTTAAAAAATATATAAGGAATATCATTCACAGTTCGCAGTTTGCAGCCTTGTCCAACAGATAGGAGTTAGATATGCCAGGCAGAATATCGTCGGGATAGCTCAGTAGGGAGAGCGTTGATACGGCAAACCAAATTACCCAGATTCGAGTCCTGGTCCCGGCATATTTTCTCTCTGTTGAAAAAAATCTCAACAATGATACTCCGACTATTGGATATAATAATCATTGGACATTCCTTTTTGAAATTATTAAATGCGCAGTATGTATAGGCACAGTGTAAATTTTAAACATTCATAAAATTGTGTTTTTCTAGAACGTAGAACGCCAGCGGAAGAAAGCCATAAATATTTTGACCAGGAAAACAAACGGATGAATGAGTGACTGGATGGAAAGATGGATCTATTTTGTTACATATCGTCCTGTTTTGGTCGCATTGCTATATAAGGGATGACTTCAGGGAGGGATTTTCCAGGGAAAGTGACCGGAATTATCGTTCTTGTAATAACAAAACCATAAAATTGTGCTCAGTTAACTTGACCGCACTTGAACGCGACCCGAGATCTTCATTTTGTGGCCAGAATGCTAACCACAGAGGTGAGTGGTTTCAAACAGCAAACGGAATATGCAGGGTGGTCATAAAATAAATTGTAGTGTTCTGATCCCTTTAATGGATATGTTAGGAGGAAAGGAGAATATTTGGTTTACATGCACAGCCATAATACTAGGTTTAGACTGTTAAAGAAAGAAAAATGTACCAAAAGTTGACACTAGGGAAATATTTGACGGTGTTTGTAAAATAAAATGAATTTGTAACCAATGGTTTCAACCTTAAATGTGCATTTTTTACTTATTCATTACGACGCCATCACAAACTACAATAACCTGTATAAAAGTAAGATGTCAAATCTGTTTAATTAAAACTTTCCAATTGTAACAGCTCTCATAACATTGCATTTAAACAGATGTGTGTTCAGGAGTTTTTTCGCAAATCAGAGAGAATTAAAATTTATGCAGCTGTGGAAAATGTCGTTTATCGCATGCTATTGGAATATCAGAATGCGTTCATATTAAAATACATTTGAAATTAACAATAAACCTTGACACTTATTTAGAAGAAATATTCAGTTTTTACTATTAAGTATGCGATAATCACAAATATTAATCTTGCAGCGCCACACCATTCTGCAGTGGCAACTTTTGGTACTGATTTTTTATCTCTAGCAATCTTCACGTTGCAGGTACACCAAATAGTGCTGCATTTTGTCCAAAATATACCAGTTCGAGGCCTCAGACCACTTCTCATTATTTTAGACCACTCTGTACATAATATCTATAAATATTAGAATACACAAGACATAAAGAGAAAACGTTAGAAATACCAACCTTGGGCAATCTAAGTCTTTTTCTGCATGACTGTATATGAAATATACCAATGGAATTATCATAGCATTACAACTTAGACGATACTGTATGGTCGAAAGCACTTAGAAGAAAGAAATATATTTATTTATTATTTTTATTTATTTATTTTATTGTTTAACGCTCGCTTATAACCATAAGCGAGCTGTAGCCTTATAGCCATATATAAAACGTGACACGAATTGCTTAATGTAAATAAATCATAGCGTATTAAATATTGAAATACAGAACTATAAGAAACATTAAAATTCAGGATATCAAAACCATTGTATTTATTATGTTACAAGAAAATGTCATTTTAAAAGTGTCATGCTGTAATTTGTAACCTATATTTACATATTGGCATTTTGATAAATAAAACATATAATTTCAGAAAAAAAAGAAATAAATAAAATTTCCCTGGATATCATAAAGGGCGTTTTTTATACAGGTGAAATGTACTTTACGGGGTGATCTTTTATGAAACAATTATTTAATCTGTAAACCTGTGCTTGAAGTTAAAGTCAAAGCGCTAGAGGACGCTCTTGGATTATACAAAAAAATATAATTTTTAGGTATCGTGTAAATTACATCTTGTTCCTTATTCAGAAGTATTACCTTTTCATTTCAAAAATTGTATAAATCACCATAAATACGCTGTTGTACAAAATTATAAAAATTTTCGGATTTGGTCAATTATCTCCAGAACTACTGGACAGATTTTAGTCAAATTTGGCATAACATAGATTGATATAATGCAAATAAAATAACCATTCAACAATTATAATACACACGCATGATTGTGCGTAACACTCATCGGAAACAGAAGATGTGAAACAGTGATTAATGAATCGAACAAAAAAATTGGTTAATAGGGGGTATGTTCCCCTGTTACAGATACACAGACCTCACACCGCGATTTCATACAGAAATAAGGCAGTATATGAGTTCCAGTGGCAATTGCTCTCACTTGTTCAACAACGCTCATTTCAGGCACGGTATGGTTCTCGGAAGGGGGTTGCGAATTGCAATAGCCCTCCTCAGAGCGTCCCAAACATGCTCTATAGTGTTTAGGTCTGGAGATCTGGCTGGCCAATCCGTCCGGGAAATATCTTGAGTTTCCAGAAATTCGTCGACAGATGATCTTTATGTGGCCGGGTGTTGTCGTCTATTAAAATAAAATCAGGGCCAACTGCACCTCTGAAAAGTAAAACATAGGGCTCCAAGATATCATCGCAATACCTCACACACAGCCTCAGTCACAATGCCTCTTTCAAAAGTATGGAGTTCTGTGCGACCGTCTAGCTTGATGCCCGCCAGACCATGAAATCTCCGCTGCCATAATGGTAAATTTGTCGGACAATAGGGGGATGGTAGCGGGTTCCTGGTTCTCTCCATATGAACGTAGGGTGATAATCAGTTGTTAGCGTGAACCGTGACTCATAAGTGAAGTGTACGGTTGCCAATTGATCCTTCACCAATCTCTATGATCTTTGTACCATTCTATGTGGACTCTCCTGTTTGCAGAAGTGAGAGGGACACAAACAGCAGGTCTTCTTTCAAATAGGCCACTTTCACGTAACTTTCTGGAAACAGCAACTCTTGAAATGCGGCTTCCTGTGGCCGTATAGAGGTCACTAGAGAGCTGAGATGCTGTAGCATGCCTGTTACGCCTCGCTGTAATTGACAATTAACGATCATCATTGGCCGTCGTTGCTCTTAGACGACCTTGGACAGGCTTTCTCACGATGGATCCGGTATCCTGAAACTCTTTCCATAAGTTGGATACGATGCTGGGTAAATATCTACAAATCTGGACTTGAGATTGGCCTTCTTTTAACCTTCCCACGATTCGCCGCCTCATTCCATCATCTAAACGTCAGTAGTTACTCATTTTGACTTTTGGAATTTAATTCAACCGAATGTTGCAACTAGAAAAAAAAGAAAAAACACCCAGAAATTCGCCGAGGTGTGCGAGCGAACGAAATGCTGAATTTGCCACGCGCGCTTATAAAGCCTCTATTTCAACTATCTTCTCCCACACACATGTTTACGCTGACGTAGTCTACACACAATATTTACATCTCTCTTCCGAAGTAGTGGTTTTACATTTCAGTTCAGTTATTTTTATGAAATTCGAAAAAATATACAAATTCTCTTAATTTTGTACACCACTGCAGAAGAAATATTAATAAAATTGTAAAATAAACTTTACTTACACATTGCCTAATGTAAACGAAGAAATTTATTAATCAATTAGTTATGTGTTCTTTCATATTTAGTTTTGGGACTTCGTTTAGGGAGAAATTAATGTATTAGGAAAATTTTTCGAATTCTCCTTTTCTTGTTAAATGTTGAACATTGTCACTGTACATAATTTACATCTTACAGCTTATAACTCAGTTAAGTAAAGAAAATAAATTTTTATAAATTGTTTAAATAATTAAAGCTTATATGAGAATTTGTTTGCTAATTTCTTATGTTTAATTTTGATTTTTAAAAAATATTTAACTGCTATAATTTTTTAACTGAGAAACCGTAACCATTTACCTGCTATTTTAAAATAAACGCTTATTTTCGGAAATGGCATTTAATGCGTAAATTCCTTAGTTTGAACTTAGGTCTACTATTTAAGCTTCCGGCAGAATTGTTCATGTATGTTTAACGATTTATAAAATAATAGTTATGAAACTAATTGGTATGAGGATTTATGTTTAATAACCTTACATATCTATATTTCTTATGCAGTGGAAAACATTGACATTAATATCAAAGTTTTGTTATTTAGCATTTGAATTGAAACTGCACTTGACGGAAAACACGGTTAGAAAGCTTAATGTGTTGAATAAAAAATATTTGTTTCATTAAGTTGTATCCCCTCTCAACGTTATTTCATCCTTTTGATTTTTTTTTTCGAAATGTATTTGTGGATTTATTGGGATTATTTGTGTTTTGCAGAAAGATTAATTTTTACTACATTTTTAATATGTTACTTACGATGTAATTAGTTTTAAAATAAAGTGAAACTTTATTCTTTTATGAAAGAGTATGATTTTAAAAATGTAACGAACAACCTTCACAAAGCCTTCTGTTAAAAATCTTTATTATCGTTTAAATAAAATATAAAATACACTTTTCCAGAAATTTCTTATATTGCACTAGCTGACATAGCATCGTGGTATGATGCATTTGCATTGCATGAGATATTTCGATTTTTAAGGGAAAAAATAAATCTAATTTATTTTCTACACTTAGAAGAGTTTTATAATATAAATGTTAGTAATTTTTTTATAATATTTAAGAAATCATGTTTACAAAGTAAATGAACTGGAAAAATATGAAATTTATATTTTATCAGTTACGTGATTTTCATAGAATTAAAGTAGAATGCTTATATATATATAAAAGGAAAACCAAAATATGAGAAGTAAAAATCCATTGTTCGAGAAAATTTTGTATAAAAATTTCGAAAGCTTGCCATTATTGCTAAGTTAATATTTGTTTATTTGTATAACCCATCTAAGCATATTTTTCCAGACGTATTTCGTCAAGTTCTATAGTGTAGTTTGCTATGGTTCGGACAAAATATTTTTATCTGATCATATTCCCTGTACGTATGCTCAGACCCCACAGTAAAAACTCTATATTCCATCACAAATCATCCATTTACTTTTTAAACAAATGCAGTAAATATTATTTATATTATATTAAAAGTAAAGCAATTAAAAATATCAAAATCAATTATAATAAAGTCTTTCATTTTTTTTACAATAGCCTTAGTAAATGCCATATGAAAGTAATTGGCATATGAATAGACTTTATATTACATTTTTTAAAGGAGAATATAGGTTAAAAATCATTAAATGGATTTATTTCCAACAAAAGAAGAATAAAGATATTTGTCCAACATTTCTGATAGCAGACGATATCCCATTATTTATCTTTCATTTAAATTTTTTTTCAGACAAATGAATTTATTTAGTAACCATTTATGTAGACTCACTTCGTTAAGACTCACAAAAAAATTAATTTCAAAGAAACTTTTAAACTTCTGGCAGCTTATAAGACATTTTCAAGATATATGCGGATAACTGGTGTTCATTTCATTTCGCTGCGTTTCATATTCTAGGAGAAGGAAATGTGAAATACAAGTATACAGTCAGATTTTATTATGACAAATTCTGCTACATAAGTAAAAATATGCCTTTGCATTTACAATATTTATTTGATGTGTTCAAATGCGATTCAAATATAAAGAAATGTTACTTTAAATAATTAACCTATCAGGTGCAAATAAACTCGCTTATTAAACCCTAGATTTATTTTTTTAAATGTTCCAATATATGACGACTTTCTAGATTTATTTAAAACGCTCTAGATTTAGAATAAAGCTTAACGGCAACATTTTCTTCATTCCATATTTCAGTTCCAAAGAAATAATACTGCAAAATAATGAATTATTTTGTGATGCAAATCTACATCTTTGAATTATTCATATGTGTTCATCCACGAAGCTTTAACACTAGTAATTAAATCTTCACAACTGAAAAGTTAAACTTCTTAGAATATATGAATTACTACTATCCTTATTTGAATAAAGTGTTTAAATAATTCATAGGATTATTATTAAATATGCATTAGTGCTATACACAGCACTATACACAGCTTAGTATTACACTAAGACGTCATCTTTCAATTGTGTGCTATAGTTTAGAAGTACTTAATATATATATTCTTAAACTATATAAATTCTAAGTATCACGCATGAACTTTAATGGGACAATGAGGATAACCTATGCATTTAGTGCAGAATTGATATTAGTGTTTTTAATGTCGCTGAAATGTACACATCGCTTAATGAAAAAAAAAAGAAAAAAGAAAAAGGTAAAAAAAGAAACAAGACAACTGTGAGTAGGGTGAAGATTCTGTACCGTTATGTCATATATTCTTTATTTTCGCTACTGTGGCCTCTGGCCTTTCGGCCTCATGCCCCATTGTTTTTTTATTTCTTCCCAAGATTTCTTTTTCCGTACATCTATTGTTGTTCACCCCCGTTTTGATATTGGTTATTATGATGTAGACATGACCAGAACACCCAATTCCTCTCATGTGTGACTATAACTTATTTAATTTATTTCCTTCTGCTTCCCCCTCCTCACTTTTTTTATCCTCTCTGCTTAAGAGCCTACACTAGTCACGAGAAGAAACGCTCGAGCTAATGTTAAGTCTATGGGATTGTTTTTTTTATGTTTTGGTTGAAGTTTTTTTATAAGCGGATATTTGCAATTCTGGAACCGGTTCTGAAAGTGAAAGTTTATAAAAAAGTGAAACCAAAATCGAAAAAAGTAAAAACTAACAAACGTTAGAGGTCGACCTCATCAAACCTATGCAAAAAAAAATCTTTTAAAAATATTAAAATGCGAGCGCGAAATTTAAAAATAACATCCCCATAGAATTAACATTAGATTTCGCCTGGCTAGTGTAGGCTCTTAAGCGCGTCCAGACTGGTTAAGCGATTCTGATTGGTCTTCAAGGTTTCGCGGAAATTCGTAACTCTGTTGTTTGTTTTTCAGCGCTTGGCGCCATTTTACTCTTGACTGCGAGCTTAGTGCTGTGTCGCTTGCATATGTCTATACATACCTTTGGCAGATTTAATCTTTGAACTGATGATGCAGGTTTAGAATCTCTGAAACACATGCCTGCCTTTATACATATTTTTATATTTGTGTATTTTTACGTTGTCCATTTATTTCTTGATTGAACAGCACAAAGTGCAATCCTCTTATTTTAACAACATGAAGTAGCTTACAGGTTTTGAGAGTGTATGGGAGAAACGTTGTTTTACAGGCGGTAACGTTTTAATTAATTGCGGCAGAAGCTCGAAATATTTACAAACCAGTCAGGGCGTAGGCCTTATTATTTGATATTAGTTTCAACATTATATCTTCATCCGATCCTGAAACAGCGGTCTTGAAAGGCAACTTGTGAGATGGCTGTTTGTCATGTAATAAATCAGCGTAGAAATTAATGTTTTTCAATTTTTTTTCTTTGTGTGTACTGATTTTCCTTCCTTTCACGATTCTACGACCACGGTAAGTAGCGTATAGGTTTTGAGAGGGAATTTCTATAAAAAACCTTGTTTCAAAACCGTAACATTTTATAGCATGGCGTTAGAAGCTCTAAACTCTTACAAAACAGTAGAACCGTGGACCGTAGATTCTAATTTTAATTTCAACTTGATACCTTTAGCAGTTCCTGAAAAAATATATACTGTTGTGACAGACAGAAGGAAAAAATCATTCTATAAGAATTCCGTATTTTCCTTTTAAGATATGGCACTCTAAAAAATAGAATAAAAACGGCCATTCGTCTGAAAATTATAGCTTATGTTATTTATGTTTAAGTATGCTTATTGGGTCGTCTTCATTTTGAAATTGTACAAAATTCTGAAATGTTCAATACCTAAGTTCGACTTCATATTTGGATACTAAACATAAAGTCATTAAATCGAGTAGTTTAGCGATATTGCAGGTTTATATTTTGGAACGCCTAATGTTAAATTCATTTATAATATGTGAAAAACAATAGTTTTTTAAACATAATATAAAAACTATTTGCCGGAGTGAACAATAAAATTCAGTTCGCACATTTGAAGTTTCTAGAAATTTATTTCAGCTAAAATCTATTTCTGGTAATTTACAGTTTGTATTTATTTCGAAAATACCTTACAAAATATATACAGGGTGATTATTTAAAACTATCCCGATATATGAGCCCCTAACTATCATACCGCTCACAGAAATTGGATGAAACTTTGGTTTAAAGTATTTTGAGGTATGCGCTCAAGAATCATATGAAAGACAACAGTTAAATTCTAACAGTTACGGTTACAGTGACAAAATTTCGAAAATTTTAAATGGCAACACCTACTTCTTTATATTGGAATGCGATCTTCATAGTGAAAAGCCATAAAAAGCGTTGGAACGGTACCTGTAGCACGAAAATTGCCGGCGCTAGACAGACTAAGAAGAATAGTGAAAACAACCAATAAGGACAGAGAAACAACAAAAAACAAAACATTTTATTGTGTTTCATACATTTTCCATTTTACACACGACGACACTTTTTATGCGGCTGATGGTGGATAGCACTGACAATGAAATTTTTTACTTTCTGTTGCTTCTCTGTCCTTTATTGGTTGTTTTCACTTTTCTACTTAGTCTGTCTAGCGCCGGCGATTTTCGTGCTACAGGTACCGTTCCAACGCTTTTTATGGTTTTTTACTACGAAGATCACATTCCAATTTAAAAAAAGTAGGTGTTGCCATTTGAAATTTTCGAAATTTTGTCACTGTAACCGTAACTGTTAGAATTTAACAGTCGTTTTTCACGTGATTCTTGAGCGCATACCTGAAAATACTGTTATGAATTTTGTAAATATTTCATTTTTTTTTAATTTATTTTATTTTATTATTGTGAAAATTGCAGTATTATTAATGTATTTCCTATTGAGCACCATGTAACTCAATGCTAAAGGCCTCAGGTGCTTTGCAAGAAAAACAACCTTACAGCATCGGTTTTATAATGGAGTTCTATTGGAAAATCGCCAAGGAATGGGTTTTTCGCCAAGTTGGCGATGGTTTTGGCGACTTATTTTTGTCGCCAAATTTGGCGATATATCGCCAAATGTCGCCAAGTTGGCGACGGATTTGGCGACTTTTTGTGCAACCACACCCCCCTTATACCTATACATTGGGATCCTTTCTTGCTTGGGTTCTCTATCGAAAGTTAAAGCACTTTCTGGTAATTTCTAGCATCGGAAGGCTCTGGAATAATCTGGAAAGATCTCTGAAACCTATATAAGGACCTCCATCAGTTCAGTTTAGTTAGTTCTCTGTCAAATGCGATTGAATACGCACGAGAGGCTTTGCATTGAGAACTGTGTTACTCGGATCGATTTTGTCGTTGATACGTCGTATTGAAAGCATTGTTTCTGTGTGAAATTTTGCTGCGCTTTTATTGGATTTGAAGATTACTGAATATCTTGTAATTTTCAGAAGATATTTGTGATCGTATTGCACTGTTTATAGTGAATAAAGCCTTTTTATTGTTCTTATATATTGGCATCAGTCCTTTCGAACCCCGAGCTCACAACAATTGGTGTCAGAAGTGGGGTTGAATGCCGATTACCAGAGCAATGGAGGCACAGCTGACTAAATTATTGGAGAAAATAGGGGAGATGGATGAGAAAATGACTGCCAACCTTGGCGAGTTGAAAGAAGAAATGAAGAAGGAAATGACTGAGAATCAGGCTGAAATGAAGGAAATGTCGGAAGAAATGAAGAAGGAAATGTCAACCAACCTTGGTGAGTTGAAAGAATTAATAGATAATAAAATTACATCTTTAAATGAAAGAATTGACAGCGTGGAAAACAAATTTGAAGGAAGATTTCAGGAAATAGAAGAAAAAGTTCAAAAGACAGCCAATACCGTAGAAGAAAGAGTAGAAGAAAAAGTTCAAAAGATCTCCAAAACCGTAGAAGAAAGGATTGAGAGTGTAGAAAAGGAGTTGGAAAATGTGAAGAAACAAAAGATAACTGCCGAAAACTATCCCGAAGATGTCAAGTATCAAGGTATGCTTCCTCGGGCCTCTATTAAACTCTCGACCTATGACGGAAAATTCTCATGGCCAGATTTTAAGACACAATTTGGGATCGTAGCGGACGCCAATGGATGGGATTCCCAGACAAAGGCTTGCCAGTTAGCGGCTTCTCTACGAGCTGATGCTGCCGACGTCCTACAGACTTTGCCTGCAAATGAACCGCTGGATTTTGAAACGCTCGTCAGTGCCTTAGAATTACGCTTTGGCGAGAAATGCATGAAGGAATATAGCAGACTCCAGCTCAAATCTCGACAGCAGAAATCCACTTAATCCCTGCAAGAGCTTGCTACGGATGTCGAGAGACTTTCACATCTTGCTTATCCTAACTGTCCGACTGAAATTAGAGAAAGCTTGGCTCTGCAACATTTTATCGATGGTGTGCGTGACCCTGAGATCCAGACAGCACTCCGGATTGCAGATCTCAATGATTTAAAAGGGGCTTTGGTTTACGCTCTGAAATTCGAGGCAGCCCAGCAAGCTACTAGGAAAGATCGACACTTTGTGAGAGCAGTCAACCTGCCTGAGATATCGGATAGAGCTGTGGAGCGCTTACAGCAGCAGATGAATGACATAATGAGAAAGATGAACTCCTTAATGGCCAACAAACCTTACAGGAAGATCAAGTGCTGGAAATGCGGTGGAGAAGGCCATATCCAAATCGACTGCCCAAGACGACCCAGCACCGAAGGTAAAGGCTCACCCGCGAACAGAGGAGAAGGAAAACTGATTAATGGCCATCTTGCGGGGCGGAGGTTGCCAGATCTTGAGAAGACTCATTTTCAAGTATGTGAAATTTCTGCAAGAAGTTGCGGCGAGAACGGAGTTTTTCTAGTCGGAAGTGTAAATGATTTGCCCTGTAATATGATCATCGATACAGGAGCCAATGTGACCATCATTCGGAAAGATCTGGCTCAGCGGCTGAAGATGAAACTCTCCTGGACCCCGCCACGTGTTATCCTTCAAACTGTGACCGGAGATAAGATCGACGTATTTGGAAGAATGACACTGAAAATAAAGTTTGGGAACGCCGCTTACCGCCATACAGTCTATGTGGCCGATATTTCAGACCCTTTCATACTCGGACTGGACTTTTTAAAAGAGCATGGATTTACACTGGACTTTAAGAATAATGAGTTACGCTCTGCTCAAGAAGATGTCACTATTTTCAAACTTGGAAATGAGTCCGGGTCTATTCAACGGATCACAGCCAAGGCAGATGTTATCATCCCTCCTCGGACCGAAATGATGATACCTGGATTAACTGGAAACGAAAGAATTTTCCAGTATGGCTTGACTGGATATCCTGAGAAGAGCCCAAAGGGAGTGCTAATAGCATCAGCGCTGGTAGATCTGTCGAGAGATGTGATACCTGTGAGGATTGCGAACGTAAGTGAAAAGTCTAGAATTATCCAGAAAGGTGAAGTGCTTGCAACCTGTGCTCCAGTCACCTGTGTTTGCAAAGACCCGAGCTTGACGTTATCGGAGCCGCCTACAAGTTTAACACCTGTAATTGGACGAAATGAAAATTTATCTCCTGAACAGAGACATGCCGCAGAAAGACTGTACCAGGAATTTAAGGATGTGTTTTCACAAAACGAGAGTGATATAGGGCGCACTTCACTGACACGTCATAGAATTGATACTGCCAACCATCCACCGATTAAACAGCATCCAAGACGCTTGCCGTTCGCAAAACAAGAAGAGGTTTCTAAGCTCTTACGAGAGATGCAGGATAGTGACATCATCGAACCGTCATCAAGTCCGTGGGCCTCTCCCATCGTGTTGGTCCGAAAGAAAGATGGCTCCACAAGATTTTGTGTGGATTATCGTAAACTTAACGATATCACGAAGAAGGACAGCTATCCTCTACCAAGAATAGACGACACGCTAGATACTCTTTCAGGACATAAATGGTTTTCCACGCTGGATTTGAAGAGTGGATATTGGCAAGTAGAGATCCATCCTGATGACAAAGAGAAGACCGCATTTACTACTGGACAAGGACTTTGGCAATTCAAAGTTATGCCGTTCGGGCTCTGCAATGCTCCAGCCACGTTCGAGCGCCTCATGGAGACAGTGTTAAAAGGCCTGACTTTTGAAGCTTGTCTCATCTACCTAGATGACGTCATCATTGGTGGCCGCACGTTTGAAGAACATCTTGGAAATATTCGAAAAGTGTTAACGAAGCTAAGAGTGGCGAATTTAAAGCTGAACCCTCTGAAATGCAAGTTCTTCCAACGCGAAGTAAATTATTTAGGACACATCATCTCAGCTGAAGGTGTTCGAACAGATCCTGAAAAAGTGTCTGCAGTAAAGAACTGGAAGCGTCCGGAAAACGTCCATCAGTTGCGAAGCTTTCTGGGACTATGCACTTATTACAGAAAGTTTGTACAGGGGTTCTCCAACATCGCAAGACCCTTGCATAGGCTCACTGAAAGCAAGCAGAAGTTTCTATGGACACAAGAATGCGAGAATTCCTTCCAGCAGCTGAAAGAAGCTCTCACATCCTCTCCAGTCCTAACCTATCCACACCCCGACAAACAATTCATTGTGGACACGGATGCTAGTCATGAAAGTGTCGGTGCTGTACTTTCCCAAGAAATAGATGGCCAAGAACGAGTCGTAGCATACTGGAGCAAATGTTTGTCGAAACCAGAGCGGAATTATTGCGTCACTCGTAAGGAGTTATTAGCTATAGTAAAAGCCATAGAACACTTCCATCACTATCTATATGGCAGGAAATTTCTCCTTCGTACTGATCACGCATCCCTAACATGGCTGATGAATTTTAAGAACCCAGAGGGCCAAGTAGCCAGATGGATACAACGACTCCAGGAATACGACTTTGACATCAGGCATCGTAAAGGATCATCGCATGGAAATGATGATGCCTTATCAAGAAGACCGTGTCCCGAAAGTTGTCGCTATTGTTCCAGAGCGGAGAACAAGTATAATCCCGAACATGTCATACGCCAGACGAAGACTTCACTATCAACGCCACCAGATCCCTGGAGTGATGAGAAGATTCGAGAAGATCAAATGGCAGACTCTGACATCAAACCAATCTTGGAGTTATTAGAATCTTCTAGCACGAAGCCCAGTTGGAAAGACATCTCGACTTACAGTCCTACGACGAAGCAATATTGGGATCTTTGGAACTCCCTCCACGTCAAGAATGGTGTCCTGTTCCGAAAATTCGAATCGGAAGATGGGAAAACATCTAGGTGGCAGTTGGTACTTCCTCGATCCCGAATACCAGAGGTCCTCAAGGAATTACATGGCAGTCCCACTGGTGGCCATTTTGGAGTCATGAAAACATTACACAGAGTCCGAGAGCGCTTCTTCTGGGGAAAGGCGAGAGCTGACGTCGAACAATGGTGCAAATCTTGCGATGCATGTGCAGCTCGGAAAGGACCAAAGAAACGTAGCCGAGGAAGACTACATCTCTACAATGTAGGAGCACCTTTTGAACGCATCGCCCTTGACATCCTAGGTCCTCTGCCAAGAAGTGCTGATGGCAACAAATACCTCCTTGTTGTCATGGACTATTTTACGAAATGGCCTGAAGTTTATGCCATCCCTGATCAAGAAGCTTCTACGGTTGCGGATGCCTTGGTACACCAGTGGATATCAAGGTATGGAGTTCCCCTTCAAATGCATTCTGACCAAGGGAGAAATTTCATATCTGCTGTGATTGAGGGTCTCTGTCAACTTCTCGGAATGGACAAAACTAGGACGACGCCTTTACATCCACAGTCGGATGGCATGGTTGAGAGATTTAATCGTACCATCCTCAACAATCTCTCACTGCTAGTCTCAAGAAACCAACAAGACTGGGACCAAAAACTTCCCTTGTTTCTTCTCGCCTATCGCAGCGCCGTCCATGAAACAACCGGCTATTCCCCGTCTCAGATGCTTTTCGGTCGTGATCTTCGTCTACCTTGTGATCTGATTTTTGGTCGCCCTCCAGATGCGCCTTCATCGCCAGAGGGATACGTGCAGAATCTCCAGGCACGATTTGAAGACGTCCACAACTTGGCTCGAGAGCGGATCAATATACAGACGGAGAAGATGAAGACCAGGTACGACACGAAAGCCACGGGACATCAATTCAAAGAAGGTGACAAGGTTTGGTTTTATAATCCGACTCGACGTAAAGGACTTTCTCCCAAACTGCAATCGCACTGGGACGGTCCTTATACAGTCCTAAACAGACTAAACGATGTCGTAATTCGGATCCGAAAGTCACCAAGTTCGAAGCCTAGAGTCGTTCATTACGACAGGCTGGCTCCATACTACGGCCATAGTACTTAGTTCATTAATTGTAAATAGTGTAATGTAAATAATGTAAATTAGTATGACCATGGTCTTGTATATAAATTAATGTAATTATTTATTTTGCTTAGCATTATCATTATTATTGTTATTATTATTTAAATACATGTATGTAATGGTGTCTATGCTTTATAATTCAGCATTATGAATGTGTTTAATTGTTATTTTCCATATTTGCTTTAAGTGCTTTGAATAGTATAGCATTTGTTGGTAACGGGTTTGCTTTCCGATCAAAGGTTGAACTGCCCGGGACGTGCAGTCCTTGAGAGGGGGGCAATGTTATGAATTTTGTAAATATTTCATTTTTTTAATTTATTTTATTTTATTATTGTGAAAATTGCAGTATTATTAATGTATTTCCTATTGAGCACCATGTAACTCAATGCTAAAGGCCTCAGGTGCTTTGCAAGAAAAACAACCTTACAGCATCGGTTTTATAATGGAGTTCTATTGGAAAATCGCCAAGGAATGGGTTTTTCGCCAAGTTGGCGATGGTTTTGGCGACTTATTTTTGTCGCCAAATTTGGCGATATATCGCCAAATGTCGCCAAGTTGGCGACGGATTTGGCGACTTTTTGTGCAACCACACCCCCCTTATACCTATACATTGGGATCCTTTCTTGCTTGGGTTCTCTATCGAAAGTTAAAGCACTTTCTGGTAATTTCTAGCATCGGAAGGCTCTGGAATAATCTGGAAAGATCTCTGAAACCTATATAAGGACCTCCATCAGTTCAGTTTAGTTAGTTCTCTGTCAAATGCGATTGAATACGCACGAGAGGCTTTGCATTGAGAACTGTGTTACTCGGATCGATTTTGTCGTTGATACGTCGTATTGAAAGCATTGTTTCTGTGTGAAATTTTGCTGCGCTTTTATTGGATTTGAAGATTACTGAATATCTTGTAATTTTCAGAAGATATTTGTGATCGTATTGCACTGTTTATAGTGAATAAAGCCTTTTTATTGTTCTTATATATTGGCATCAGTCCTTTCGAACCCCGAGCTCACAACAATACTTTAGGCCAGAACTTCATTCAATTTCTGACACTTAGGGGCTCATACATCAGGATAGTTTTTTTATAATCCCCCTGTACATATTCAAAATTAATTTTCGAAAATTAATTTCGAAAATAAAATTTCGAGAATAAATTCTAACATACGCCTTTTTTTACAAAAATCGATTTAATAAGAAGAAAGTAATTATCGATATAATATCAGACATATGATATTTAAAAATCCTGAACCAATACAAAAAAGAATATTCATTATTAGAATATCGGAAGAAAATTACTCGTATACCGTTTTCTTTTAAAGAGTGTCAATACGAAGAATATAATTATTGAAATAATAAGAAGAACTATCATATTAAAAAATCCAGAAAGAAGCAGTTTTCTTTAAAAAAGTGTTAAAGAATATAATCCAATTTTTACATATTTTCAAGCTGTTTTATTTAATAACTTTCACGAGTGTTTGTAAGATAATTTATTATTACCCATTTTTGATAATATGCATTATCTATTCTTCTTATTATTATCATATATACATATTTTTTTAATTTAAATTTTCTCATTGCTGAAAACGGTTTAACTAGTAAAAAGAAATCACGTGATATTATGAAAGGAGTATTATAAGTAGAAGATAGAAGTGAAAATCATTTCAAAGAAAATTTTTCGCCATAGAGAAATCAAAAGAAATTCACAGGTGTTAAAGAAGTCATGCTTAAAGATTTTCTGGAAAGTTTTTGAATAGAATTGTATCGGAAATATTCAGTGGCGGGTGCGAATATAAAGTACTCTTTTATATCAGGTCAATAATGTTGATTTAAAATTCAAAATTATATAATTTTGAAATTCTTTGTATTTTGAGAAATGGTTGAAGATAGAAAATACCTTCAAGCAATACAAAGCAAAAGGAACTTTGTTAAAAAAAAAGTTAAGAGACTCTGGAGAAAATAAAATGAAACACAAATTATTAAATAACTTTGTACTTTTTAAATGAATTTTTACTACAAGATATAAAAATCTAGCATTATATTCATTTGAATAATCCAGTAGACAGCTGCGAGTATTTCGCAATGAAATATATGAATTTTCATGCTGATACTTTTTTCGTCAATTTATAATTAACAGCAGTTTTTTATCAAACAACGTATTTTAACGAAATTTACTATAACAAAAAGATGTGAATTATAATTTATCATAATATTATGTACATTATATTAATTTCCAGTGTAAGTTCAGCTCCGCTGAAAAATTTAATTAGTAATTTACTTTTCCAAAAAGCTGTTCAAAAACTTGTCGTATGATACCTCATTCATCGTTGTGAGCTTTGTTTGTGCATAAAGAAAGGTGAGTTGACATTGAAATAAAATATATATTAGTGGAACCGTGGGAGAGATTCGCACTTCAGTCTAATATTTTTTAGAAATGTCTACTATTTTGTAGATGCACGTTTAAAATTTTAAAGAAAAATTCAGGATAAAAATATCTGCAAACAAACATTAGTCAAGCCAGGCCATCATCTAATTTATTCTATCAAAGTTAGGGTAAAAAATGATCGAAAATAGCAAAAGGAATGCATGAGAAAAATTAAAAAAATCATATTTTAACTGTATTAAAGTATGATGGCATCGTTTTGTTAAAAAAACGGGACAAAAAAAATAAACAAATAAATTGAATACACCTATACTAATAAAAGAAAGTTGTTTGTCTGTCTATATGTCTGTATGTGTGTGTCTGTGTGTGTGTCGGCCTGCGATGCCTAGCAAAATCTACCGCACGTAGAAATCTGAAAATTTGCATAAGGTTAGTCCAAGGCAGGTCCTGATGCACCTGAGGCTCGGATTTTTAATTTTTGAGACCCTTGCCCCCTGGGGCCTCTTTAAGAGTTTTGCCTTAAATTTTTAATCACTTGTCCCATTTTTGTCCAATCCTCTTCGTTTTGGGGCATTTTCTCCATTTAGCTTTTCCCCCATTTCTACGTTCCATTTAAGATCCTGGCTCGCTGGAGCTCGCTAAGGGTCCCGCTGAAGTTTTTTGTTTCCTAAAATGTTAATAACTTGCCCCTTTTTAATACGATTTTCTTAGTTTTTATGGTTTTTTATCCACTTAGCTATTCCCGCATTTCTACTTTCCAAATTAGGATCCTTCATCTTAGGTACATTCTCAAAACTATCAACTGACCCCCTACTATAGTTCACTTAAAAAACGTCCGAATAACTAGCTTTTTTTCTGACAACGTCTTAGTACTTCCAGCTACTCCATGAACGACAAAAAATATTTCGAAATGATCCCGGTCCCCTTGGGACCTTCGATGGTTTTTTTCCTTAAATTGTTAATAACTTGCCCCCTTTTAATCAGATGTTCTGTTTTGGGGACTTTCCTCCCTTCCCCCATTTCTACATTCCATTTAGTACTCTAGCCCACTAGGCCCTGTACGGGGCCATTGAACTTTTTGTGCGCCATGTATCATCCCTTTCCTAATTGTGCCATCATCTCAATGCATATATTCAAAGTTGACTCTTGGACGTTTTTCCCCGGGCCACCACCCTCATATTTTTATTGGGGTCCTAGAGCCCTTTTTTAAGCATTTCTTTAAAATTTTATTCTAATGATTAATTTATATCCTATGCTTAATTTCAACTATTAAAGATCTAAAGCGCTAAATACTAGGAGATTTTTTCCTCTTAGGATCCTACTCAAATCTAGCAGTTGGCCCCTTTTTGGCCCCCTATTATAGCTTCCTTAAAAATCGTCCGATTCACTAGCCTTTTTTCCTAACAACTTCTTAGGACTGCCAGCTACTATCTGCAAGAAAAAAAAATTCTCAGACATTAGCTGCCACCAATTTTGAATTTTAGTTTCCTTCTTGGGGCATTTGGTGCTGCTTCTTTTAAATGATCCGATTTTCTCGCAGTTTTCTTTAACATAGTTCTAGCGTACTCCAGATACTTTATAAACTGCTAAACATTCCCTTAGACATCCATATACCGCCGTTTTTTAAAATATTAATATTCTTTTTTCGAATCCACTTACGCTTATTCACTACAACTGTAAATTAAAAATCGCTTTACTGTTAAAGATAAGTGGTTAAGTTTAGAGAAAGGCGAGGGGATTTCATCCCTAAATTAGATATCGCGTTAATGTTAAAGGAAGTTCATTAAATTTACAGTGGGGCACATTCCACTTCCTGGGGTTTCATTCTTTACTTGGGTTCTATGGGTTAGATTTAAAGAGGGTTTGGGTCATTCGACTTAACATTGAAAACTTAAGTTTTTATTATTATTAATTTATTATTATGGGCTCGGGCAACGCTGGGCGGGTCAACTAGCATAAAATATTATTTATATTTTAACACAAAATATTACAACTTTCAGGAGATGAACATATGCTGTTACATGTCTTACGTTTTAAGTTTTTTCTTTCAACGAATGATTATTCTATTCTGTGGAGTATTACTTACTGTCATAAATCAGAACTCCAGTTGTACGTAACTGTGTTATTAGAGACTGTGTGTGAACTCTTATCATTTATTTGATCTCTGTTATTGAGATTTCTGCAATTTGCTTTGCCAATAATCACATATTTTCGCAACCCTTTTCTTTGAATCAAGTTACGAATACTTTGGCAAAATAACTATGCTATATAAATGAAATGGTATCGCGATATTTATCTTTAATTGTCTTTTAAGAAGTGTGTTAGTTTATTGAACTTGTAACATTGCTTTTCGTACTTTAATTAAATGGTTTAGCCGTTTGTTTCAAAGCATTATTTGTATTTTAACACAAGCTATTAGAACTTTCAGGAATTGAACATCTGTTGATACAAGTCTTACAGTTTAAGTTTTTTCTTTCAACAAATGATTATTCTATTCTGTAGAGTATTACTTACTGTCATAAATCCAAACAGTTGAACGTAACTGTGTTATTAGAGACTGTATGTGAACCCTTATCGTTTATTTGATCTCTGCAACTGAGATTTCTGCAATTTGCTTTCTGCAATCACATATTTTTGCATCACTTTTCTTTGTATCAATTTACGAATACTTTGGAAAAATAACTATGGTAAATAAACGAAATGGTACCGTGACATTTTATTTTGTTTTCTTTTAAATAACTGTGTTATTTTATCAAACTTGTAACATTGCTTTTCGTTGTTTAAATAAATGCTTTATCCGTTAATTCAAAGCATTATTTGTGTTTTAACACAAATTGTATCAAATGAAACTAGTATTTTATCTCATAGCCTTGTGAAAAACATTTCCATCGCATTACAAAATACACATTTACCATACAAATTAAATCCAAAAGTATCGGCAATTAAAATACACGGTGAGCCATATTTAGGGATATGATATTTCACTGACAGCAGTATTTTAAATACTGGTAAAAAAGTTTCGAAGCGGAATCAATGTGTAGCCTGAGACTGACAGAAATGTTGAATGGGATCAGAGTCCGTTAGTGTATGCTAGGGGTTCACAGTCGCTGGCTGGCGGACAACAAAAATAATCACTATTTTTACACAGAATAATTTGACTTTTTTAATGGCAGAATTGAATAAGCAGAAAATAACATTTCGGATATTGTGGTGGCCAATAATTTTCAGCACTAAAGTATGCCGTACAGAATGGAGGTTGACTCTGGAGCAACGCGTACGTTGTATATGTATATGTTTGTATTCTGTAAAGAACAATTACATGAAGGAGAAACGGAGTCGATATTGTTGATAAAGGCACCTCTGTGCAAACAACAACAAACATAAACAAGAAGTGTGACAACAATTATAGTGTTTTACAATCAAAGTAAGAGGATAGGCCCCGGATCCCACTAGATTTGTGTGCAACGTCATAGTCAAACAGAGATTAAAAACTTGTAATTTTTCAGATCAAGGTAACTTTATTTATGTAACATTACCTCATGAACATAATAATTCAATCTATATGTAGTTTAGTCTAAAGTAAAGGCTAAAGTTTGTTCTTTAGTACAAGCAGGCTTCGCCTGCTACATTATTCTGTTTCTCGAAACAAACCTAGAATCAAGCGAAATACATTGGTGAATTCTATCTTGTCTACTAAAGCAATGTGGATCTTTACCTTCAATGTCCTTTCGCATTGCATTTGATGATATGCACGTTCCATTATGTAGTTGTTAATAAAATTGCTATGTTCTTTACTACAGTCTGTTTAATATCATATGCATAATTATGAGCCAACATGTAAATTGCAAAAGAACTTGAGGAGCATAATAATGATTCAATGAAACTGCTCACTATTATTAAGAACACATTTAAATATTTAAGTGGTACATTGTTTTAAAAATGATTGTTTATAAAATTTATTAACTTGCATACATATAAAGCTTTGAAATGTAAAACAACAGAATTAAAATTAAACAACAGCTGTCCTGAAAACTGCCAGTGTGAAATTTACATTTATTGAAATTTGATTACAAAGAATACTTGTCTTAATGAAACAAATAATAAGTGAAACTTACATTGCAAAATTACTTTTTCGCTTAGAATGTATGTTATTTAAATTTCCTTTGAAATAAAACTGAACAGTGAAATTTATATTAATTAATAAATTTCTTCATGGATATGAGCAAATGTTTCTTTACATAGATTTGCCATCTAAAATTTCACCATGTACACGCAAGTTTAGGAAATTTAATTCCACAAAATCTTGAATTAGAATAATAAAATACCACTTAATTCTGTACTGCATTTCTAAGGAAGTGACTGAGATAAGAAATTATTTTGCGATGCAGATTTAAAGTTTTGAATTATTCATTAATTTAGATGAACTACTTATGTTTAAACCATAGTTACTAAAATGATAATCCACTTAAACTGGGTTCAATAATTTAATTCGAAGTTTAATAATTTTTCTAAGTTATTGAAATTGTTTTAACTAGATAAAATTTGCGAATTTATTTAACTTTTAAAGAGAATATCATCAAGAATTGCATCTTTAAATACTTTTTTATAGTAGATTCTGGTTTATCCACGCTCATTTAACCGAGTGATTCACTAATTCGATACCTCACTGCGCATGCAAACTGATTTTAAGCCTAATTACTTTATGTACATTTGCTAACTAGCATAAGAAATCTTGTTGCAGAAGAAATGATGTAAAATGTTATTGTAAAAAAAATCACCTCAACGACCAGCTAAATCTATTTGTCCACCAAGCTGCATGGATATATCCAAAGAAATAATTGCTGAGATACTTAACATCGTGTGAGACAACTCTGTGCCACTGCAAGTAAAGACATTTTTTTGGGGCGATAATCCGATGACAAACAGCTTACAATGATTTTCTTAAGGAAGGAGAAATTCATCTCATGTAGTGGATCGCAAGGTCACCGGACATTAACTCGATGCATCATGTTCTAGATGCTGTATAAAGTCAATCCTTCTCAGGACTTTTTACGACATAAAATACGTACATTTACATAAATAAGTTTTGTTACAACATGTAAAAATAATTCATGTAAACAATGTAATTGCTCTTCTTACGACTTGTACAGCAGAGTGAGGAGTTGTCCCACTCAATATAGTCGACATGTTAGGAAGATATGATGCGTCATGTTTTGAGAAATTCTAATTTATTGCGTCCATTACTAAAGTTTAATTTTAAGTACTTTATAAAGAAGAAGAAATCAGTCTTATGGAATGGCTTACAAAGTAGCCAGACATTAATCCCATGTAGCAAGTTCCAGATGTTCTGAGAAAATCCGTGGCATGACGACAACCCTACCCAAACTTTTTACTACTTAAAATCCATTCTTTTACATAAATACTTGCTAAAACATATAAAAAAATCATTCACAATATGATGAATCTTGTTACGACCTGCACAGATGTTGTAAGGAGTTGCCCCAATCCATATTGACCGACATGTTATGAAGGTATGATGCGTCATGTTTTGAGAAATTATAATTTATTGAGCACATTACAAAGGTTTTTAAGTACTTCATAAAAAATAAATAAATCCTTCTTAAGGAATGGCTTGGAAAGTCGCCGGGCATTAATGTGATGCAGTATGTTCAAGATGCTTTGAGAAAAGCCACGGCGTGACATTAAGCCTTCTCAGGACTTTTTACGACTTAAAACTCGTGCTTTTCCATAAACAACAGTTGTTACAACAAGTCATAATAAATTTTAGTGACAATGTGAAGCCTCTTGTTACGATCTGTGCAGCTGCTTTGAGGAGTTTCCACACTCCACATTTCCCGATCTGTTATGAGGATATGATGCGGCATGTTTTGAGGATTTGTAACCTACTGCGTATATTACAAAAGTTTGCCTTTCTTTTAAAAAATTAAATTTGAAATAATATTTTAAAATAATTTGTTCATAACTTCATAAAAATCTATATGTACCTCAAATTTTACGGCTCAGTACGCATAATATGTTTACCCATATATCCTTGGGATTAATATATGAACATTCCATATCATTTTAGCAGTTATTTAATCACTAAAATTGATCTAACAAAGTCTGTGCTCGAACTGATACATTCAAGAAATGAACGATTAATGATATTAATATTTTTTTGGATATATCATAGGCAGCCATTTTTTAAAATTTTATTCATTTATTTTCAGTTTCAGTAAATAATTTTCGCAATTAATAAATCACCAAATATTATTTTCATAGCTATTATTCTTATTTTTTTTATTTTAATTAAAGTATAATCCTTTCACTCCTTTCATTTAAATTACTTTCATTCAAATAATTTTCATTTAAAATACATAAATTGTGTACATTTAAAATACGTGTTTCCCCACATTTCATTTTTCTTTTCAAAGAAAGAAAGAAATAATACAATAAACCAAACCATTTTATTTCAACGTGAAAGCATTTTTTCTAATTTACATACGCGAAAAATAGAAACTGCTATTGGCGAGATTTACGCCCGGCTAATATGAAATTACCAATAAAATTGCTGTTGGCAATAAAAATTTACTATTGGAGAGATTTGGTTGCGGCTATCAAATGTTCGTTTTGCGAAAAATCTAGAATGTTTTGTTTTTTTTTAAATGTATATTATTTTACAGATTAATGCAAAAAAAAGGATAAAATTAATAATTTATTTGTATTTAACGACATATGTAGAAAATATATTTTAATATTGTTCTATTGTTATAATTTCATAATGCATCAGTGGTCAATGTCAATATATGTAAATAGTAGATATATAATCATTCAGATAGAACAAAACAAGTTTAATACTTTAAATATATTACGTAATGCTGCACTATACATAGATTTTTTATGTTTTTAATTTAACATCGTGAATTATTTATAAAAAAAAATAATAAAAATGTTTTCTATGCTTAAATAACATGAACAAATAATTAGAACTCAAAAAGAACCTCAATATTTATTTCAGATTGCTAAACGTTTAAGTATATTCACGCTTGTTTAAAAAGAATACGATCAAGTAATATATTGAAAATAAGGAAATCTATTAAAATCTCATTAAATTATTAAACAGATATTTTATCCTTTGAGACAATGAATTATTTATTAAGACATACTTATCCGCTTTAGTGTAGACACTATTCACTGTATCAATTTGCTTACTGTCTCAATTGAAATCTTTTTATATGTCAGTTCTTCAAACATAAAAATAAATTATTCTGTAGAAAATATATTTAATGTGTTTGTGGCTATCAATTATGCAATTCCTTGGAATTTGCTTTTGTTTTTTCTTTGTACGCCTTCTGATTATTTTTTAAGCGTAAGAACTTAGTAGAATATCGATAAATTCAATTAAATGTGTTTATTTTGCAGAATTAGGAACCATTTTCTGTAAATGAAAAACTAATTATAGAAGATATATTTTGCATGCTTGAGATATACTAAGATTTTCTAAACCTCTTTTCAATAATAACATCTGTGTATATATTTGAAGTTTATGTTAACATATTCTTTACAAATATAAATTTTATTCCCTTTTGATGGTTTCACTTGAGATAGTTTCATTTAAAGATTATAAAACGCATAATTGTATTTTAAAAATTATTAAAAATGACATCTCCAAAATAACTTAAGATTTGAAATGCATTGAAAGGGTAATTCAAAATATCTTGCTAGTTAAAATAGCTAGTTTTCTTAACACAATATTTATAAATCTTAAGAATTTAAAAGATTTATTGTTTAATTTTAGATATATTTTCATACTAGAATTAACATTAACCTGCTGAGGATGTACCTAAAAATTTCTTTTATAAATATCGCTGTCATTAACCAGTGAATTTGAACATAAATATACTATTAATTGATTATTAATAATATCTACAAAAAAATACCTCCAACTAATCCGAACTAGGAAAAAAAATGAATCAGAGGAAGACACATTTTAAAAGTGGTACAATAAGAAGTTAATTCCATAAGTATGAAGAATAAGGCATAAAACATGTCAACTATAATTTATTATTACATATAAATTAAAGCCGGTATTTTACATGCAATATTATTTATATTTATTATTTATTATTATATGTAAATTACTGCCGTAATATGACCACAATATAATTATAAGTGTCAAAAATATTTTTCATCATGAGAAAAAAACCTAACCATTAAAACCTAACCAGATGTGATTAACAGTGTTACAACACGAAGCACGCAACAATGTTAGGCCAGCTTCATATATCGTATATTATGGAATTTACACTGTGTGAACAGAGTTTGTGTGTTTCTATACAGTGTTCTTTAACAATGTGCATTTGATATCACGAATACATTGTATGCGCCGTGAAAGAATAGTTCAGTTTAATGTCAAATGATGAAGAGGGTGGTACTTTTCGGTTCTTATAAACTTGGTAGCGCCTATGGACAATATTGTGCAATAATTTGATGGAAGATCTGTTAATGCCCTTTGTGATTTCTTTTTGAAATACTAGGGGGCTCTGCCGCTTACCAGCTACGCTCAGCTTCCACTTTCCCTCGTCAATACCCCGCAATCGCTGAAAACATGCTAATTTGCTCTGTTTTAAAAAGAAGAACAAGAACGAAAAGTCATGTGCCAAGCATAGATTATGTAACACTTTACAACACTTCCATCTTTGACGTAACACCTTGTGCTGCGAGCTTGTAGCCTAGCCATATAAGAGTGAGAGAATGCTAGACCGGATGTCGTCCGGATAAAAATGGTAAAGTACGGTGTCGCGTCAATTCATCTCGCACAATTCATCGCGGAACAATTCATCGCGCACAATTCGTCGCAGCGTCAATTCGTCGCAGCGTCAATTCATCGCGGTGACAATTCGTCGCAGCGTCAATTCGTCGCGAGCTCAATTCGTCGCGGCTCAATTCGTCGCAGCGAAAACGCACAATTCATCGCGCACAATTCATCGCAGCGTCAATTCGTCGCAGCGTCAATTCGTCGCGGGCTCAATTCGTCGCAGCGAAAATGACTTTGAAGGCTATTATGATAAAAATAAGGATAATTTAGTAAAATTATTTAATGATAATTTGTTTTTTAGATATACAGAATTATGACTAACATTTTAAAGGCGATTTCGGAGGAATTTTTTTTATGTGATTTTTTGGGGAATTTCCTTATTGCGAACATGACAGTTTAAAGAATAAGAGCAAGTCATTTCTTATTTAAATTAGAGATAGAATAAATATTGCTTTAGATAACCGAAAAAATGGCGAACGGTTTTGGATAAAATCACCCAGATCAAGAAAAAATGACGAATACAAATGCTAGAATTTTTTTTAAAAAAAATTATTAGTTGACATTTGTGTACACAGGGTACAACCCTCCCCCCCCTCCCTTATATTTGAAAGATTTAGGAGGTAAAAAAGTATTGAGAGATGTAAACATAAAATACTTTTTGTAATAGCGATTGAACTGATTGCTGCATGAATGCAATTTCATTAAGTAGTATTTTGGTTTTATAAGTTTTTTCATTTATTTCATCTATACTAATAAAAGGAAAGTGTTTGTCTGTCTGAGTTCTGTGTACGTGTGCGCAATGACAAGCGAAATCTACCGCACGTAGAAGTCTGAAAATTTTGGTGTGGATAGTCGAAGGCAGGTCTTAAAGACCTGACGCTCAGATTTTTAATATTTTAAGAACCGGGGCTACTAGGGCCCTTTTGAGGTTTTTGCATCTAAATTGTTAATAACTTGTCCCATTTTCATCTGATCTCCCTTCTTCTTGTGGGCCTTTTTTCATTAAATTCCCCGCCCATTTCTACATTTCAGCTAGGACCCTGGCACCCTGGGGCCCGATGCGGTGTTGACTTGAACCTTTTGTGCGCCATGCATTTTTCACCCTCTCAATGCGTAACTTTTAAGTTGAGTCTTCGACTCCTTTCCCCGGGCCAACATCTTCATATTTTTACTGTGGCACTAGGGCCCTTTTTTAGCATTTCTTTAAAATTTTATTCTAATGATTAATTTATACCCTATGCTTAATTTCGACTAATTGAAGATCTAAAGCGCTACGTACTAGGATCTTTTAAGATGTTTTCCTCTTAAGGCCTTACTCAAAACTATCATTTGGCCATTTTTGGGACCTCTAATATAGCTTAAAAATCGACCGATCCACTAGTTTTTTTTTAATGTAACTTTTTTGGACTTCCAGCTACTATATGAACGACAAAAAAATTTCTCGGACAAGTCCCGGGCCCCCTGAGCACCTTAAAATGTTTGTGCCCTAAGTTATTAATAATTTGCCCCATTTTTCTAAAACCTCCTTCGTTTTTGGTGCCTTCTCTTCATTAGGCTTTTCTCCCATTTCTATGTTCTAGTTAAGACCCGGGCGCCCGTGGGAATCGGTATAGCGGCACAGTTGAAGTTTTTGTTCCCTAAATTTTTAATAACTTGCTCCTTTAACCCCTTCAGGGGCAAAGTACTATTGGAGCTAAAATATTGAAATGACTGATTGACACCAAGATTCACGGACGAATTTATTTTTTAATAAGTAAAAGCTTTCCTTTTTGTACCTTATAAATTCAAAATTTGGTTATAAAATTCTGGTGTCATTGTAGCATTTTGGGATTAAAATTAAGTAGTATATATAATATACTCGTGCCCTTCAAGTGGTTAAATCCGATATTTTTTTCGTTTTTGGTGCCTTTTCTCCATTTAGTTATTCCTACATTTCATTTAGGCCCCTGGGGCCTGACTCGAGGCCCCTTGAACTTTTTGTGTGCTGTGCATTTTTCACCCGCATAATTCTGTCACCCTCTTACTAAGCGACTTTAAAGTTTAGCCTTGGATTACTCTCCCCGGGTCACCACGCTTATATTTTTATTGGGCCTTTAGGGCCGTTTTTTAAGCATTTCCTTAAATTTTGTTCTAATGATTAATTTATACCCTATGTTTAATTTCGACTAATTAAAGTTCTAAAGCTCTAAGTACCAGGATCTTTTAAGATGTTTTCCTCTTAGGGACGATGTTTTCCTGCTCAAAACTATCAGTTAGCCCCCTTTGTTAGCTTCCATTAAAAATCGTCCGATTCACTAGCTTTTTTTTGTCTGACAACTACTTAGGACTTCCAACTACTACTTGAACGACAAAAAAATATCTCGGACCTCAGCTACCACCAATTTTGAATATTAATCCCCTTCTTGGGCCCCTCTATGCAGCTTCTTTTAAAAGAGTCATAGAAGCTTGAGTTCTGTTTATGGTTATTATCACGGGCACGGAAAACACCGGGTGGGTCACCTAGTTAGAATGTAAACCATAATTTTATTATATTTTAATTATTTTCATCCACTAATGCTGCTTGTTGTATTCAGTAAATGTTTCCAATTTATGATTTTTTACTTTCTTCTATAGAAGAAAGTATTGTAATCGAACTTTTTTTCAACTTCCAGTTTTAGACGCATTTACACGTTTTAGGGGTCAGAGATTCCGAAATTTTTTTTTCAAATTGTCTGTCTGTCTGTCTTCTGTCTGTCCGTCCGTCCGTCTGTCTGTCCTCATTGTATAGCCATTTAAAGATTACAATTTCAAAAAGTTGTAAAAATAAAATTAGAAATCCTAAAAACTTTTCCGTTAAATGTTATGTCTTGATCCAAGGATTCTAGAGCATTTTTTAATTTGCCTCTATCTTAAAAAATGGCTGAGGTATAGCGGTTTGAAATTTTAGGGTGGCTGACATTTTCAAACAAGACAGCAGAATTCATCCATAAACGGGTTTAATTTATGAGTTTTAGTTAACATGATTTCGGCAAATTTTCTTTCATCTCCCCTATTTCATCTCCCCCCTCTTTTTCTCCCCTAATACTGAGTCCCAGGGGGCCAGGGTCTTAACTGGAACGTAGAAATGGTGAAAAGCTTAATGGAGATAAAACCCCAAAAACGAAGGAGAACGGGTAAAAATGGGGTTAATTATTAACAATTTAGGGCACAAAAATTTTAAAGTGCCCAGGAGGGTCGGGACTTGACCGAGAAAATTTTGTCGTTCTTTTGTAGCTGGAAGTTCTAAAAAGTTATCAGTAAACAAAAGCTTAGTGAATCGGTCGATTTTTAAGGGAGAGGTCCCAAAAGGGGCCAACAGGTAGTTTTGAGTAAGACCTTAAGAGGAAATCATCTTAAAAGATCCTAGTACGTAGCGCTTTACATCTTCAATTAGACGAAATTAAGCATAGGTTATAAATTAATCGTTAGAATAAAATTTGAAACAAATGCTAAAAAGGGGCCCTGGGCTTCAGTAGAAATATGAGGGTGGTGGCTCGTTGAGAGGAGTCCAAGACTCAACTTAAAAGTCACGCATTGAGAGAGTGACACAATTAGAGAGGGTGAAAAATGCATGGCACACAAAAGGTTCAAGTGAACAACGCATCGGGCCACAGGGGCCAGGGCCCTAACTGCAATGTGGAAATGGGGGGCAAAGCTTAATGGAGAAATGGCCACAAATACAAGGGAGATTGGAAAAAACCGGGGCAAATTATTAACAATTTAGATGCAAAAACCTTAAAAGGGCCCCAGGGGCCCCGGGTCTTATAATATGAAATATCTGAGTCTCAGGTCTTCAGGGACTGCCTTGGACTATCCGCACCCAAATTTTCAGACTACGGTAGATTTCGCTTGTCATTTCGCACACACACACAGAACTCAGAAAAACAAACAATTTTCTTTTATTAGTATAGATGAAATGAATGATAAAACTTTTAAAGCCAAAATATCATATAATGAAATTGCATTCATGAAGCGATCAGTTCAATCATAATCACAAAAAGCTTTTATGTTTACATCTCTAAATACTTTTTTTACTTCCTAATTCTTTCAAATATAAGAGGAGGGGGGCTCCTCTTTTGTACCCTGTGTACGCATATGTAATTTTTTTTTTAGCATTTGTATTCGTCATTTTTTCATGCTCTGAGTGATTTTATCCTAAATCTTTCGCCATTTTTCGGTAGTCTAAAGCAATATTTATTCGATCTCTAATTTAAATAAGAAATGAGTTGTTCTAATTCATTAAACCTTCATGTTCTCATCAGAGAAATTCACAAAAATCACATATGAAAAAAAAATTCCTCCAAAATTGCCTGTAAAATGTTAGTTACAATTCTCTAAATCTAAAAAACAAATTATCATTAACTAATTTTACTGAATTATCGTTATTTTTATCATAATAGCCTTCAAAGACGTTTTCGCTGCGACGAATTGAGCCCGCGGCGAATTGACGCCGCGACGAATTGACGCTGTGACGAATTGTGCGCGATGAATTGTTCCGCGATGAATTATGCGTTTTCGCTGCGACGAATTGAGCCGCGACGAATTGAACTCGCGACGAATTGACGCTGCGACGAATTGTGCGCGATGAATTGTTCCGCGATGAATTGTGCGCGACGAATTGACGCAGAACCGTAAAGTACTTGGTGCACTACACCAGGGGATCCGGAATCTAATCCCTGTCTGAACCTTTTTTCACTCTATTGGTTGTATGCTGCTTAGTAAAGTGATAATTCAAATGCTTTGTATTTCATTAATTTTTACAGCGTTATTTCAGATATGCTGAAATATCAATTAGTATATAGATATTCACTGGTACTGGGTTAATTTGTCTCATGTATGTCACTGGAAGTTGCGCTCATGATTGACGTTCCATCTTGGGCTGCGAGCTTGGAGCCTAGCCATATAAGAATGACAGAATGCTAGACCGGTTGTCGTCCGGATGTCTTAATGGTAAAGCACTTGATGCGCTATATCAGGTTATCCGGAATCGAACCCCGGTCTGGACATTCTTTCACCCTATTGGTTGTACGCTGTTTAGTAATGTTATAATTCAATTTTTTTATGTCATATATAATTTATTTACGAGTATATTCCTGCCATTACTGAATAAGCTTCTATTAATTGCGGCTTTATTGGTGATTTTGTACTTACTTTATTTAAATGTACTTACTTTCATTTATTTTTAAAAAACGGATTTATTTTACTCCAACTAAACATTCTCCTACTGTCAGCATTTGATTAATTGAAGATTATTCCTAAAACAAATTCTGTGCTGCATAAAGTTCCTCGAATTAAAATTCATTCTAACTCAAAGTTTTGTTTAAATTGAATCATTAATTATTTCTGTTTTCTCCGAAAATATTTGGCTTTCTAGATAATCTTCGACATAAATCTGCCTTTCTAAATATATTTCTTTACTTTTGTTTTGAGGATCAATTCTTTTGATTGTGGAAAAAATTATTTCCTACTAACTTCTCAATTTTTAAAAAAATTCTGAACTGTAGATTCATGGAATAAAAGTATATCTCTCGCAAAAATAATATTGATTTTTGAATAATTTTTTGAATTAACATATATCTTGAAATTAATATTTGAAAATGATTTCGCCATGTAGTTTTTATATTATGCTTAGAAATCTACCACATTGCAATATGTTTTGCAAGGATTAAAAATGAATGTAACATTAGGAATTTTCCAAACTTTCAATTTGCATAATCCCTAAACCAGTCGACCAAAAGACTTCCTGTTTTTAATCTGGAAGTAAAATTGACCGAAGAATCCAAATAGGATATACAAATTAGATGTTATTGAACATTTTTTAAGTTTGTTAAAACTTCAATGTGTACAACACCCCTTAAGAAAAATATCAGTATAGCATTAATTAGCAAAGATTATTACTAAAATTGTTAAGTTTGGTCCCAGTCACATTTCTTTACGATGATTTGTGGCAGAGTTAGTAGGGGTAGAACTTTGATTTCTAGCTTTTTAAATTATTCTTCTGATCACTGATTATGTTTGCCCTAAAATGTTTCTGTTCTGGAGACAGAAGTCCCTAGACTTTTGAAAACTTAATAATTAGTAAACTATGTACAATAGAATGATGCGGTTTTCACAGAAACATGCGGAATTTTTTTTTTTTAATGAGATTTTTTTCATATAATATATAAATTTTCTTACCAATCAGTGGCGCAACAATTGAGAATATAATTTTGCTATGGTTTATATTACAGTTCATTCAGAAGAAGTAGTCAGTGTATTTATGTTACTTTTCAATATGACACCGATCAGTTATAAGTACAGGCGACAGACGATAAAAAACAGCCTGTGCACAGCATTAATGATCATTTCAGAGGCTATAACTGAAACATGGTAGCATATAGCCTGTTTCAAATGGGCCAATGACACAGGTCGATCTCTGTGCATATGTGATTTCAAGTAACTCCATAACAAAAAGTCACATTGTGCAAGATCTGCAGACATTGGAGGCCATTCATGCAGAGAAGAACGACTCAGGATACGGGTCTCTCCAAATGTAGACCTCAGGTTTCTCGTGACAAGAGTTACGATGTGTAAGGCGGTCCATCCTGCGTTAATGTTATGGAGTAGAGCGCTATTACTGAAACAAGGTTGAAGTGTTGAAGGTACTGCTAATACTCGCGTTTACCAAAATAATGGCTAAAATGATTTTTAAAATTAATCTTGGCCTCCTATTATTTAGCGTTTTTCATATCATAATTTGTATGTTGTATTAACAACACATACTAAACAGAAGTGATTTTAAGTTATAGTTAAACGGAAATAAAAACTTGCATTCGTTTAAATTTCTCAAGATTGACTATCCATATTTTTAAAAAATGTCTCCGTTCAATAGCATCATACAATTTAAATACACGAAATTATACTTTTATGTAAATTATCTGCGAGCATGTATCGATCTATGTCTATAAAAGAAAAAAAGGTTTCAAATATATATATAAGCATTATAAAGCATGAGGTAAAGCTAGAAGAGTCTGCGCACAATTCAAAAGAATAACAATAAAACATCTAAATATTAATTTTTTGCTAAACTATCCATGAATAATTTTTAATTCATTTGTGTTATATAAATTCCCATTGCTATTTTGTTGTGAACAGCGGTAATAGAACCAAGAAAGTAATTTTGCGCAATCTGTCCTTACAGGGTTAGTGTGATTGAGCACATGGGTAGGAGAGATTCTTACTAATAATAATAACTACAATTAAATTGTTAACAATAATAATTACACTTAAATGACATTGTTGTAATGTTTTTGTGAACAAATATTATTGTATTAGGAGTGAATATTTCAACCTAATGATTAAAGAATCAGAAAAAGGATATAAATTTAAAAACGATTAAAAATTTTTAATTAAAGGAAAAAAAAATAAAGAATTAGAAAAAGCAAGTCCAGATAAGATTACAAAATAATATTAAGTTACTTGATAACATATTTAACTTAAAATTAGTCCATTTTAATTTTTCATTTTTTATGCAAATTTACCAACAAACTGCGTAATCTCTCCTAGCATAGAAACTAATGGGAACAATGCGCAAACTCTCCAATTTCGGTAGGAGAAATTTCGCGACCTTTTATATAAACATGGCCGCTACTAAAACGAACCGTTGATGTTCACATTGTTAGTCTAGATTAGTAGATTGTGAGAAATCATTTAAGTTTAAAATATTTTGTACTACTGACATTGTATAGAAATTCTGATAAATAGCTATGAAAATTCAAGCACTTACTTTGAGAAAACAAAACAAAATAGCAATGATTTATCTTAGACGCTCAAAACAATCAACGTGCACTTTCAAGTAGACACTCCACTACTGCTGTTGTACAACTACCTGGAGTCGCTGCGCGCTCACTCTACTCCTTCCCCCCGAACCTCTAAGTGCGCAATCTCTCCGACCGCGCCATCTCTCCTGGCTTTACCTTATTGAAAACAAGAATTCAAAATCCATAACATTTGATCATATATATATATTTTTTTTTTGTTATAATTTGAAAAGAAGTTTGGCTTGTTTTTCAAACACACGTTGAACCTTGGTGGCCACCCTCTCAATTACGGTCCACAATTGACTCGTCTTCACTCCTGTGTAAATGGAATCTGTGCTTTATAGAATGGTTGCCCGTTGATCCAGTTTCTTTTAAACTCAAAACGTTCATCTCTCAAGGGCAGTTCTTAAACGAAAAATAAATTTCTTATCAGAAAATTATTTATGTGACGAATGTTAGTTTTTCTAAAATGATTTATATTTTTAAGTACATGAAAATCTTCTTGAAAGGTATTCTAGAAATTTCTTTCATTTTATTATATTAAACCCATATAATTAATGACTGACAATAAAGATTTAATATGTTCACATATTAACACTTGAACGACCTCAAATTTTACTCAAGTTCATTAAAATTATACTACAGCAAATTATTTTATATTTAACTATTTAACTTTTTTCTGTTTGGTGAATATTTAACTCGTTATATAAAGAAATATTTGGTTCTAATCAACATTTATTCTTTTGAACGCAAAGTAATGGATTGCTGCTGGCCGTTCTAGTGTTAATTGTCTATAAAAGACACTTAACGTACAATTAGTCAAAAATAAACTCACCTTTTTGTTGTTTTATTCTGTATTTATGGATTCATACTTAAAACAAAAATTATAAACAAACTTTAACGTTCGCCGTATTTATCAAAAATAAAGAGATTAAATGTGTTTTTGAAAGAACTGCTTTTAAAACGCGAACGTAGAGATTTTAGAAACATTAAAATGCATTAAAGTTGTTTAGGGAGTGCTTTTAAAGTTATTGTATACTTATTTTGCATAATGTTTAGAACATGAATCAGTATTTTATGAAATATTTTAGCTTAAATTTAAATGCGTTTTCTGGAATAGCATTTTCGAATATCCATGAATATCGGAAGCTGTTTCTTTAAAACAACGAATGTACGAGTACATTTAATATTTAAAATATCATGCTAGAATATTTATAAACTAAAATGTTTGGTATGAAGATTTAATAGTTAGTAACGCTTCAAATATGTGTAGCTTCAATTTTTGCATATACTTGGTTTTAAATGTTTTAAACAATTTAAGTAAAAATTAGGTTATTGTTTATTTTTATTATTTTTTTTAATTATCAATAATATATTTGTAATTTAATATGAAAGATTATTCTATATTAATCTTTTACGTCTTTCCGTTATTTAAGAGAATTCCCATCTACGTCTTTGATAATATTACTGTTATGCAAGTTTTAAATCAGTGGTTCTCAAACTGATACTCGTCGACAAACACGTAACAATTTATATGTACGAGGAAAAAGCATTAAGGAAGTCACAAAAGATAAATGTATCACAGTTTTATCAGTGCCCCAACACCAGCTGCATAATATTCTTTGGGTTGCTGTCTCAGCCACATTAGGACTTCAAGTTGAACCTTTTCATCATCTGTGAACATCATCTTGCTACTTATTCAACATCCACCATACAGCTTCTACATAGCCCCAAGAGTTTTTCATCTGTTTAGTCCACTAAAAAACCATCTTGGAAGCAATAAAATGTTCACAGATGATGAAAAGGCTCAACTTGAAGTCCTAATGTGGTTGAGATCAAACCCCAAAGAATGTTATGCAGCTGACGTTGGGGCACTGATAAAACGGTGATATAAGTGCATAAATATTGGTGGAGAATATGTTGAGAAAAAAAATTGTTTTGAAGTAAATATCATTGTATGTTATTATTTAATTATCTTTTGTGACTTACTTAATGACTTTCCCTCGTACTTGCCGCTACCCCAACACTTCCACATTTTTTTTTTCTTTCATGAATTACAGGCACAAAAAGACACTAAATAAATATAAACTTAACTTTTATTTTATAATTATTTCAAATATTATGAAGGTTAAAATATCTTTAAGTTGACGATTGCTCTAATTTAACCATATATATATATATAATTACTGTTTCTATTAAGTGAAGTTAAAGTCGTCTCTCATCTTCAACATCTATCATACTTCAATATTATGTTTACAAAACTGGCAATGATAAAAAATAATTTATACCTAATAAATGATTGCAAACTTAACTTGATAAAACTAAATACATTTTATGCACGGCAATACAAATGCATTTTTTGCTATACAAGAGAATATTTTAACAAACTGCTCTTTGCTAATGGAAGATTAGTTTTATTTTCTCAGTTAACTGTCTATTGTTTTATTTCATCATAATCTGGAAAACCCAGCACAATTAGAGTATTACCAGTACGTTTGTAAATAGTCAGTAATTTGAAATTAAATATATTCTAGTCTGTACGTAATACTTTTTTTATTATCATGAAATAATGACACCAGTCAAAGAAATCAACTGAACTCCGCTCCCAATAGCTATGCGGTCTTGGTCTATGCTAGCGGACCTGTTGTGGACGTGTCCCTGCAATGTGCGTTGAGGACCGACACGAACCAGTAAATTCAACCCTACCCGAACCTTAAATAGTTCAACCCGAATTCGCCTAAAACAAGCACATAAAGATAGTCTATCCGCAATTTAATACGTAATTAATCTATAATCTTATCTCTAATATAAATTTTTATATTTTATGAGAAAATACAAACATGTAATAAGTTGTTCATATTCAAATATAGCTTTCCATGATAAACAATATATATATATAAATATATATATATAGTGAAAAATAGGTTCAACCCAAACCCAACCCGAAAGAATGAAAATTCAACACGAATAAAATATTGTCAACCCGATCAGACGTTCAGGCTGAGTTTGGGTAAATTAGGGTTACTCGATCTAATCTGGCCTCCTCGCTGAGTCTTTCAACAGCTCTTCGCGTACTCTATGGAATTAATTCACGTTCTCCACATTGAGAAAAACTACTCAAAGTTATTAAGGGTAAAGGATGCGCATATTTGTGATATTACAAGTCTCATATTTATATAAAACTTTTAAATAACACATAAGATTAAGCTAATAGAGTCTGCGCACAGTTCAATAAGATAATAATAAAAATTCTAAATATTTATTTTTGGCTAAACTATCCATGAATAATTCTGACTTCATTTGTTTTTTTGTGCATTTCTGTTGCTATTTTGTTTTCATGCAGTAATTTAATAGAATAGCTGTCATAAAACCAAGAAAGCTATTTTGTGCTATCTGTCCTTATGGCGTTGGAGTGATTGCGCACATGGGTAAAAAAGATTGTTATTAATAATAACTACAATTAATTTTTTTAACAATAATAATTACACTTATGTGACATTCTTGTAAGGTTTTTGTAAACAGATATTATTGTATTAGGAGATAATATTTGAACCTAACGATTAAAGGAGCAGAAAAAGGAAAGAATTTTCAGATGAATTAAAGAATTTTAATTAATAATAAAAATTAAGAATCAGAAAAAGTAAGCCTAGAAAAGATGACAAAATAACATTAAGTTAAATTATAGCACGTTTAACTTAAAATTAGTTCATTTTCATTTCCACAGTTTCAATGTTTTCTTGTTGGATGACCGAAGTGGTCGTTGTCCACAATCGATACACTCATTGTTGTAAATGGTGAAATTTTCATGCAACCACCTGCCTCAAGTAATGCATTGAATCCAGTCACTCATTGAAGTTGTATCCTGGTACAGTTCCAGAAATTCAGTGGACTCATCCTCATTGCCCTTCGTTTTCTTTCCTTCAGTTTTTTTAATCTCACTTTTTATGGAAGCATCTTATCTTCAGCTGTTTGCTTGTTTTTGCAACTGCTTCTTTGTAAGTCTCTTTTCATGTATATTTTGTGGATCAGTAATATTCATTGTATTATGCTTCCTTTTTGATTTTCATGGCATTAATGAGTAAAAGCTTTTCCAAAACTTTTGTAGGTGTAATTCTGAGAGAAACATTAGACTCCCCAGAAGTTAATTGTTAACGAATGCATCTAGCCACTGCAATGGGATGCGAGGATAGACATAAAATATGAGAAGTTTGGGTTTCAGGGGTTGTAACGAGTACTGTTATTTAAATGGATTGTTGTGGATTCTGATGGTAATTCAACGGTTTCAGGCAAAGTTTGATTAATGCCTTACTAACAGCCTATAAGATATACATGTTCTGGAATCACTTCAATATACAAAGGGTAAATTCCAGGTTTCGATAATTATGTATTTTTCGACAATTAATTCAAAATTGATTCATTCATATGTTTTACATGTAATTAGCAATTTATGCAAATTTACCAATAAGCTGCGCAATCCCTCCTAGCATGGAAACGAACGGAAACCATGCGCCATCTCGCCTAAGTAGCAGATGCGCAAATTTTCCAATTTCTGTAGGAGAAAATTGCGTGGACTTTTATTTACACATGGCCGCCTCTGAAACTAACCATTGGTGTTCTCACCATTAATCTAGGTTAGTAGCTTATGCGAAATCGTTTAAATTAAAAATATTTTGCACTACTGACATTCTATAGGAATTAGGATGAATAGTTATGCAATTTCAAGAACTTACTTTGGGAAAATAAAACAAAATAGCAATGATTTATCATAAACGCTCGAAAGAATCAACTTACACATTCAAGTAGACACTCCACTACTGCTATTGCACAACTAACTTGAGTCGCTGCGCGCGTACTCTACTCCTTCCCGCTGACATTTTTTGTGTATAATCTCTCTATTCGCGCCATCTCTCCTGGATTTACCTTATGCTCTTAAATGAAAAAAAACATTATATATAAAATATTTTAAGTATTTAAAAATGTAAATTTAAAAACAATATTCAGGACTGAAGCGTAACCGTGAAGCTTCTCTCTGTGATTCGGAATTATTTATATAATGTTTATTTTTTAAATATCTCTAAACAAGTGTCCGTACATGTATTGCATTTATCCTGTTACTTTTCCACTAATACAGTAGTTGATTTCCTGCAGTGTACGCAAAGTGTCTTTTTTTCTCAAGTTTTAACATAGTCCGAAATTGGGGAAATTCTACAAATTAAAACCTTGTAACAAAACGTTATTCTGCTACAGAAATGTATACTGATATGTGGATTAATATTTAACAAAGTTATTGTAAATGTTAAACTGTATGCAGTGACAAAAAATGCACAAAAAAAACAGCCTTCAAGTGCTTATGAAAGTGACGTCTAAATTAAAGGGTAAAACTAACAATAATGCAAATTTCATGCAAGAGCACCGCATCCAAAGTGCCCCAGACGAGAAGTATTATAAATATTGCCAGTAAATACTGTGAAAAACTGGGTGTGGCGGTTCTAAAAGCTAAAAAACTAAGCTTATGTGTATAACATGTAAGTACTTTTGTTTGCAAATTCTTCAGCGCGCGCTACGTTGTAAAAAGAGGCGTGCATCCTCCCGAATAAAAAGTTGAGAGAAACCTACAACATATCTATTGTTGCTTCTCTGAAATATGCTGTTGCTTAAAAAGCATTACTGCGCAAATCGGTAATTCCTCAAAATATGCCATGCAGTATAATTAAATCTCCGTTACAACGTAAGAATGAAAATAAATAAAAAAATAAAAAAGATGAAAGAAAAATTGTGCTTCAAGCATAGATTATGAAGCACTTTCCAACACTTCTAGAATACTGTAAGGGAAGTTCACCGTTTTTATGGGTAAAAGAAGATATCTAAGTAAATAACTTAGAGCATAGATACATGTGGAAACCAGAATTCAAAAAGTACCGTCCATAACCTGAAATGAGCTTTTCGTTTCGTTTCCTGTACAGTTTCTACATATTTGTATGTATACTATATATTCAGCAATTTTCACTCATAGACAGAAAAGCACTCAAATAATTTTGTACAATCCTGTATATTATCTACAGATTTTTATACATGCTTCATGTTAAACTAAAATGTAATTTATGAACAAAAGGCATAGCACGACTAAAAACGTACTTTTAGAAATTACCATCTAATAGACGGAAATGTATCCAGTTATTTGCATAGCCCTGTATATGAATGTATTTATATTCTACAACCATCTTATACTATACAAAAAATTAGTTTTCCGTAAATCTAAGGATTTTTTCTGTAAATCTAAATGTAATTTTTCTGTAAATCTGTAAAAAAAGTAAAAGCTTAGTTAATTTAAAAGTTGTTAATTTGTGGTAATATAACTTACATAAGCCATCCGATATATACTTTCTAAAACTAGTAAATCTGCAGATAAAAAGTCCCAACGTCAACTCTGAAAGTCATTTTTCATAATATGTAGCAATTGAGAACAATTCGCAATTTATATATTTTATATTACATACATATTTATAGGTATATAAAATACTTCGAAGGTTTCAGAAATTAGAAGCGTTAAATTAAACACAGTTTAAGCAACGATATATTCTAAATTTCAAAATTTATGTTAAACATTGCAACCAGTATGCATAAATCTCACGAAAAACAATGTCTCAATATAAGCAAGAACTATAAATACATATTTACAAAAATATATTAATATGACAATTCCGCAGATAAAGAGATGCAAAACGTTTCTTTTTTATTATTACAAAACCTTTTCCTTACAGAAGTCACTTTAAATATGTCATTTTAAAAGTGTATTTATCCCTAAACTTTCTGAGTTGGGTGTGAATGGAAGAAATCTCATCCCAATGATTCATCTTTAAGCTGATGAAATATTTTGTGCTGCGGTAATTTATATTTGCTTAATAATGTTTAATGCATGTTTTCAGAATATTTTATATTATGCAACTTTTACTTTGTTGAACTAAAAGCAATTTGTATTTATTTTAACATATTTTTAAAGAAATAACCATAATAATATACAATTTTTAAATGTATGTTTGAAATGTTTTTTATTGCATTTTTAGTTTCTAATAAAAAATATATAAACGTTGAAAGCGTATTACGTAAGTAGGATAATTTCAAATAAATATGGAAAGTAGTACCGGGTGATTCATAATGAATGGGCCAAAAAGAATAGCGCAGTATGACTGCCGTAAAGGATTTATTCAGCCGAAACAAATTTATTCTGCAACTACAATTATGCAAGTTTTATTTGGCAATAAGGAAAAATCATCGAATGACGAACTCGCCGCTAGAGGCGCTGTTAAACAAAATGTCGTCCATGCAGGAGAAAGCGTACTGGGTTTTCGAATATGCCAAAACCTCCTCGGTAACCGTTGTGCAAAGACATTTTCGCACGAAATTTCGTAAAGAACCACCGAATCGGCATAACATAAGCAGGTGGGTGAAGCAGTTCCAGGATACCGGCTGCTTATGCAAGAACAAAAGCCCAGGACGAAAAGAAACTGAACCCACCAGATCTAACGCCCTGTGATTTTTTTCTGTGGGGTTTCGTTAAAGACAAGGTGTTTGTGTCTCCACTTCCTCGGGACTTAGAGGAACTGAAGCAGCGGATAACTGCAGTGTTGAACTCTATCACAGGGGATATGCTATCACGAGTGTGGCAGGAGCTTGATTACCGTGTAGACATTTGTCGTGTCACCGGAGGGGCACATATTGAACACCCGTAGAAACTTGAATAAATGTAGTTTTGAGGTAAATTTGAATTTTCTAAATATATTAATTACAACGTTCACAATCATGTTTTCTTTTTGTCCCATTCATTATGAATCACCCTGTATAATGTGTAGCAATACATTATAATAGAAACGGTAAAAACTGAATGCCGAAAGGAAAATTAAAACGGAAAATTAAAATGTTTCGTTTGAGAGAAGTTTTTGTTTTATATATCCTTATGAATGACTGATTATCACGTTAACCAATTATTAAATGAAGATAGTACTATACCCATTTGAAACTTTTAATGATCTTCTTACTGTAGTAGACGAAAGAAAATTGATTTAGATCCGAAAACTTGGCGTTTAGTTAACGCTTAGGAGGACAATTTTATATCTTACACTGTATAGGATAATCTGTTGTTAATATTAAATATTAAACTGAAATTGATTTTCTGAACTGATAAATAGTGAAGTTTCTATCATTATTTTATTAGATTTGAAGAGATTGGCATTACAGATTAATTATTTTTGAATATTCAGTAAGTATGATTTGTAAACACAATTTAACTATCCAGAATAAGCGTATTGTATGTTATCTGTATGTAAACAAAAGTACGTATTATACAAAAATAATTTATATGTAACGAAACTGAAAATTAATCAAATGGAAATAAAAATATATACTCTAATATATTTTAGAAATACGTTACCAAAACATCTTAAAAGTTAAAGTGCAACAGTAATAATATATATTTTTTCTGAATTTTTTATTCTTTCAATTGAACTAAATTGAAACGGAAGATTTAACTTAAAAAATAAAGATGTTTAGAGCTTACACGACCCACAATAAAAATAATACCGTTTAATAATAATATTTTCACAGATAATTAGATACCGTTTAATATGTTTGATTTTAGATTGTATAATATGTTTGATATGATATGTTCATTTTTGAATTAGAATTATTACTTACTAGCTGACCCGCCCGGCGTTGTCCGAAACCTCGTAATAAACATAAATCACTTAAAAAACGGAACTCTGGCCACGGTCTACGATGGCTTCGGAACCGTATACCCGGCAAGCTCGTACGCTCTAGAAAATCTTTTATTTCCCCCTACCACCGCCAGGGGAGCATTCTGTTCCAAAAAAAACATCTTTCCGAACTAACTTCTGAGACAGATCCCCGCTGCCTACGTTACTATATAGTAGGCGCACTACAAAATTGAGCTGGTTTCCAGAAGATTGGAACATTATTAGCCCAGTTATTGCAATAAGGCACAGTTAGAGAAAATAACCTTGAGTGAGTGGTTGTTCAAGAACCCTTCAGCAAATGACTAATTAGGAGGACCACTATGCATCTTTAAAAATCCGTACGTTTGCTTAAGCTAGGAACTTAATTACAAATTTGGCTTAAACTATTATTCAGAAATAGTGGTAACTGATATTCATAAATTTATTTTAATGTTATAAACAGTGACTATTAAGTTAATTATAATGTTTGGAACCACTTGCGTTGAAATCGGAAAAATAGTTGCTGAGATATGGAAACGGAGCATAGTTAGAGAAAAAACCTTGAAGGAGGTCCCGGGGGGGAGAGGGTGTTCAAGTGCCCTTCAGCAAATGACTAATTAGGAGGACCAATATGCATCTTTCAAAATTCGTTCGTTTCCTTAAGCTTTGATCTTGCTTAAGCTTTGAACTTAATTGCAAATTTGACTTAAACTATTATTCGGAAATAGTGGTAACCGCTACTCATAAATTTAGTTTAATGTTATAAAGGGTGACTATTAAATTAATTATAATGTTTGAAATCACTTGCGTTGAAATTGGAAAGATAGTTGCTGAGATATGGAAACGGAGCATAGTTAGAGAAAAAAACCTTGAAGGAGGTCCTGGGTGGGGGAGGGGATGTTCAAGCGCCTTTCAGCAAATGACTAATTAGGAGGACCACTATGCATCTTTCAAAATTCGTTAGTTTCCTTAAGGGGTCTCAGGACTCTTAAAATTGGAAAAAATGAAAAAAAATGACCATTTTTAACATTTAATATCTTCAAATGTATATGATTTAAAAACACAATGTTTGAAGGGATGAAAAGATATAAGCGCATTCTTTCATTTCACATATTTAAAAAATTACAAGATGCAGAATTAATATTTATAGGGGGCTTCAAACTGTCAGACATTTGTCGAGCAGAAAATTGACACGACAGCTTACGCGCACGATTACGAAATAATTTTTGCATCTAGAATAAAAATTTTGGAGCCTAATTATACTTCATATTGTAATAATTACACTGAACCTCAATAAATTTGTATTTAAAGCATTTTTATATTTTTAATGCAAAGTTTTATTGAGCTAATACTTTTTTTTAATTTTTCAACATTATAACCACTTAAAAATATATTTATTTTTAATAATAAAAATGAAATTTTAGGTTCAATTTATGTAGACTAACATGACACCTATTTTTGGAAAATTTCATGAAAAAATATTTATTAGTTTTTGAGATATCATGCGCGTTATGCCCAAAAACATCATTTTGAGAAAAACTATGTTTTGCTTCAGCTTTGAGTATGCTTCTACTTTGAGTGGGTATAATTCTAAAAGCTATAACGTCTGTTCTAATGGGAATTTCAAGAAAACATTTACACTAAAATGTTCAGAAAAGATAGGAGTTCAATATATAAAAAAATTAAAAATTCGGAAATTTTAAAGGTTTAAGAGTCCTGAGACCCCTTAAGCTTTGAATTTAATTACAAATTTGGCTTAAACTGTTATTCGTAAATAGTGGTAACCGCTACTCATAAATTTAGTTTAATGTTATAAAGGGTGACTGTTAAATTAATTATAATGTTTGAAATCACTTGCGTTGAAAGCGGAAAGATAGTTGCTGAGATATGGAAACGGAGCAGAGTTAGTGAAAAAAACCTTGAAGGACGGGCCGGGAGGGGGGGGGTGTTAAAGTGGCCTTCAGCAAATAACTTATTAGAAGGATCACAATACATCTTTAAAGTTTGATTCATTTGGTTAAGCTAGGAACTTAATTTGAAATTTGGCTTACACTATTATTCGGAAATTCTGGTAACTGCTTTCTAGAAATACACCTTCAAGCTTAAATGTAATTAGACCCTTGCCCCTCTTCATTTCTGCAAATATAAAAAAGAATCTGTTAGATAAAGTTTTCTGTATTAACAATCTCCATCATAATAATAAATGTCATTTAAAAAAAAATAAAAATAAAAAACTTAAACCCGACTAATTGCCATGAAGAAAAATGTGCCTGGAAAATATTTCAATCAGGGGGACGTATGTGTAATTTGTCTTGTGCAGGTGGCGCCACATTCGCATGGCTCTACGCTGAAAACTTCAATCCATATTGACACTATTTAGTTAGAAATCCTTATTTATGCACCTCTACTCTGGTTTATTTAATTACTTCTGTGAAGAATCGATGCAACCAATCAGTGAACCAACCAACCCGAGAGAAAAAAAAGCGTATTTTTGATGAGAGTTCTTTGTGAATATTAATTAATATTTAAGTAAATAATTGAAATATTAAAATTCTGAGGTTCAGGTACATCAGAAGAGGGTTTGGAGTACCTAAATCTAAATTTACAGACTTCTAGGTCCGTTAAATTTTCCTAGCCATCGCCAACAGACACACAGACACACACACAGAGCGAAACTTTCTTTTATTAGTATAGATAAGTTATAGTCATTTGGTCGCAAATGAATTTGGTCAAGTCGCCACTGGTTTCATTTGTCGGAAAAGAAAAGTAAATAAAGCACGACATTTTTTTTTTATATTCGTATGTGATAAAAAATATAGGCAACATATTTTTGGTATTGCGCGCACATGATCCGAGTTACGAGAGATATTGGTTCCTTTTGTGTTAACACTGATGAACAGTGAAAGAAAAAAAAAGTAATGCAAGCAAATTATTTATGTTACTGTGTTTAAAAACTTTCATTGAATATATACTTGTGTGCCAGAGTCAGAACAGGTGGAGCAGCCAATTAAATTTTTTTACGAATACTGTTTCATTAGTACCACATACACTATATACACGCAAAATTTTAAAATAATAGACAATGTTTTGCAAATCATTTTACAACATTGTTTAAGATATTTTTACAAAATATTGCATAATACAAAAATTAATGTAAACCTACAAGAATATACAGATTACAATTTCAGCATATTCACATTTGGATTTACAATATATCATTTTACACGTATATCATTACCATATATACAGTTAAGATATTATTATGCTGTTTTACTTACTATTATTACCTACATGTTTACAACTTTCTAATTATGACGAAAATTACATAGGCAGGGATTTTACATATTTATTTTAATTTTAAACACTTAAGGGAATTTTTCAGTATACATAGGGTATCACAAATGGGTAGTATCACAAATGGGAATATCCTCTTTAATAAAAAGGTATGTGTCGATGACGACTTTGATTTTCGCGAATCGTTGCCACAGATTAATCTCGGAAAATGAAACATTTGAAGTTACTGAAAAAATTAATAGCTCGAAAAGTATTTGTCAGAAAATTGTTAGACGAACTGCGTTAGAAAGGTAAAAAAATGTATTTTTCTTGATATACATTTCAAATCTAATGATTATGCCATTTTTCAAATATTGAATTAAAAAAATTACCAAATTAGTTTTCAACTAATGGAGATGGAGTACCATAACGAAACCTTCACGCATAAAAAGATAATGATAACGGCAGCCTGTATACTGGCAATAGCACGAGTCACAAATTATAGTAGCTTTATCATTCCGTTAAAACATAAAAGTTAATTATGATGTCACGAGTGCAGGAAATTTATTCAATTATCGCCAAATAGCATATTTTAGTCCATTTAGTTCTCGACAAATAGCAGATTTTAGTCCACCTCAGTGAGGCATATCATTATATTTCATTATATTTGAAGTATTGTAACTTCATTAAAATCCAACAGAAATGATTCTTCAGTATCGTTTTCAGAAATGCGGAAGGACATTCCAAGTAAAGTTCCGTATGGTTTTAAAACACAGGGTCAATTTCAAGGTCCATATTTCGTTTGATTAAAGGTTCGTTAAGAGAAACTGACCAGCGTAGCGGGCGTAGCTTGCTAGTACCTCTATAAAAAGTGTTACTTAAAATGCAAAAACAAAACACGTTATGTATGAAAAAATTGTTAATAAAGTTTCAGAAATATTTGGGAATAAATACATCGTTTAGTAATAAAAAGATAAATAGATGAGTTATTAAAAACGCAACTTTAAGAGGGAGACATTAATGGGGAAAATAGGCAAAAATAATTAAGATACGGTTTTCGGGATTGACATTTCAAATCATTCGGAGGAATAGAGAATGAATGGGGGACCATTTGCTTTCTGATAAATAAACCGATAAATAGACATTGTTTTTAAATTTTTTATAAATTATTTTGCAACAGAAATCGTCTTTTAACAAGGACTCCATTTAATCTATACTTTCTCAAATAATCTTCTATTAACCATATACGACAACAGTTGCATGCTAAATAATTAAATAAAACATAAGTTATTTATTTTCAACAAAAGAAACATAGTACAAGTTCAATAAATATAGTTTTCCTATAATAAAATTTAATGTAATATATCGAAAAATGCAGTTTTTATACACTGAAAGAGTAATATATGTGATTTATCGTAAAACAATGATTGTCTTTTTAATACACTTTTACCATTTTGTCACTATCTGTGCTTATATCAATATCTTCATATGTTTTGATGGCGAAATTAAGATAAATTGAAGTAATTATCGGAAAAGCAATCATTCTACGCTTCAAAGGAAGTAAAAACTTACTTGCCATTCATGTGGTTTGTAAGGATATAGAAAATCTTATCTAAATATTTAATGAAAGTTTATCGAAAAATATTCCATAATGTTTTTTCTATGATCGAACATTATTTAAAAATATTTAACTTACTTATATCCAAATGGATTTATAATAAAAGATTGCTTAATATTTTAGCTATATAAGTAAAGTTGTGTGACGAATTTAAAATAGGATCGATGAAACTTTGATCTAATACTTCTTCCACATATTTAGTTGTTTTTCATTGTTTTTTTTAATATATTTATAGTTAGTTTCTAGACCTTATTTACTTTATTATTATTGTTGTTGGTATTGTTACTATTATTATAAAAATTTACCTATTCATTGATTTCTAATTCCGTCCGTTATTTTCAAACTGTTTTGTAACATTTGAAGGCTAAACTTGTTTTTTTAGGTGCGTTCGTAATTATATAAATACGTAGCACCTACAGTTGCCGTCTGATCCGTCCGTCTGTCTGTCTGTCCGTCCGCATATAACAACGCAAAAATTACCCAACCGAATGGTTTGAAATTTAATGTATATAATCGTTGCAGAATTTTGTGGAGACATTTCAAATTTTATGAAAATCGAATCAAAACTTAAAAAGATATTAATAAAAATATTTATTAAGTAATTTTTAAATTTTTAAAATTGCCACTTCCATGTTATAGCAGCTTCCGAGGATTAATCGTCAAGTGACCGAGATGTATCGCCAAGTTATCTGACTTGTATGACGTTATAGTAATATTTGACGTGTACGACATTTTATAACCAAGTTCATGACCAAGTTATAGTCACATTCTTCATTCTATTAAATTCTATCATACGTAATTAATCCAATGATATCCCATGATAAGTAATGATTCTAGGTTGCCATGGTGATTACGTCACATTTAAGATGAAGTCATATTATTTCGTTTTACTGAATTTAAAAACCGAATTTGTGTACTAAAATTGTTTAATTATGGCAATCATATAATCTATGGACAGTTTTTTTTTAATACATGTTTCCGGAGAAATAGATATTAAATGGAAAAAATAGTCTAAATATGGATTTCAATTTCTAAAATTTTCAAAGCCAGGCCTATGTTTCCCATTAGAATTTTCAGTAAGTGTCAACAAAAGATAAAATATTGTCAATTTAAAATGCTCTTATTTTATTGCGGAAATTAAAGATATCATAATAACAGACGATATAATTCATTTAACTGAAATAATAACAGTACGATTTGTCACATTCGACGTACAACTTCCAACTTGCTATTTTTGGCGTCGAATCTTTTGTGAGTGACCATTTCCTTTTAATTCTAATTCTATATTGGTATAATTTGCACCTATCCTTCTTTACTATTTGATAGGATTCTAGATCCTACTGGTAAGGGTGCATTTGCTTGAAGAAAGAACATTCAGTATTCTTGAACGAAGACGAAATATAAATGGAATCTTAGAATGTCTTACGATTATAAGGTGAAGCTAGGAGTGTCTGAGCACAATTCAAAAGAATAGCAATAAAAAATCTAAATATTAATTTTTTGCTAAACTATCCATGAATAATTTTTACTTCATTTGTTTTTTTATCCATTTCCATTGGTTTTTTTGTTGTTATGTTGCAATTTAATAGAACAGTTGTAATAAAACCAAGAAAGTTATTTTGCGCAATCTGTCCTTACAGGGTTGGTGTGATTGCGCACATGGGTAGGAGAGATTGTTACTAATAATAACTACAATTAAATTGTTAACAATAATAATTACACTTAAATGACATTGCTGTAAGGCTTTTGTGAGCAAATTTTATTGTATTGGGAGTTAATATTTCAACCTAATGCTTAAAGAATCAGAAAAATGAAATAATTTTAAAAAAAATTAAAAAAAATTAATTAAAGAAAAAAAAAAAAAAATCAGAAAAGGCAAGTCCAGATAAGATTACAAAATAAAATTATGTAACTTAACACGTTTAACTTAAAAATAGTCAATTTTCATTTTTCCTTTTTTTAAGCAAATTTACCAATAAGCTGCGTAATCTCTCCTAGCATTGAAACTAATGGGAACAATGCGTACTATCTCCTAAGTAGCAGATGTGCAAACTCTCCAATTTCGGTAGGAGAGATTATATTATTCGGTAGGAGAGCCTTTTATTTAAACATGACCGCAACTAAAACGAACCGTTGATGTTCACATTGTTAGTCTAGATTAGTAGCTTATGAGAAATCGTTTAAGTTTAAAATATTTTGTACTATTGACATTGTATAGAAATTCTGGTGAATAGCTATGAAATTCAAGCACTTACTTTGGGAAATAAAAACAAAATAGCAATACTTTATCTTAGATGCGCAAAGCAATCAACGTGCACGTTCAAGTAGACACTCCACTACTGTTGTTATACAACTACCTGGAGTCGCAGTGCTCTAACTCTACTCCTTCCCCCGAACCTCTATGTGCGCAATCTCTCCGACCGCGCCATATCTCCTGGCTTTATCTTATATTGCTAGACACATGGCAATTTCTAAATTTTAATGAAAAAGACATGTTAATTTTAATGCTTTTTAAACTAACATTGAAACATGTTATTTTCTAAAATTTATTTCACAAAATATGAATCTACATTGTTTTCCAAGAGTGTCTCTCAATCTTTTCTGTACAAAGGCTAGAGTCCTGCACGGATTGGGCTGTACCTGACCTGAAACAAAAAATCTGCTTAAACTTATCCAGAAACTTGAACCAATCCAGACACACATTAACTCGAAACCGAACCGAACCCGAAATATTCAAATCCGAACACTAATTAAAAAAAAAATAATCCATACTTTATTTCAATTATGAAAAAGTAGTCTACAATTATGTATCTAATATCATTTTTATCTTTTTATGTAATACTAGGAGAACCACCTGCTTTTGCTGAAGTTAAAAATGAGGGCCTTACAGGTAAATAAATAAAATACAATATTATGGCGATCAAAATAACGGATCTCTGTCCATTCCCGCACACAAATCGTTAAAAACAATCAGGAAAAAATGAAGTTACTTTGACACAATCATGTGCATTTTCTGTGCATTTTCTTTGAGCATTTTCTAAATGCACTATGTGCATTTAGAATATAAAAAAAATAATGTGAATTTTCTTTGGTGCATGTAATAGAAAGGTGTACGATTTTCCTGACAATAAGAAAAAAAAATTTACCAAATGGTGTAGCATTTAGGGAAACTCTATTTCGTGTAGCATCTAAATATATTATGAAAAAAAAAACTTTTTCTTGAAAAAATGTTTTATGCAAAATATCTAATAAAAAATCAGCAGTAGATGTCTTATTCGTAGCTGTCTTATTCGTTCATAGCCAATTTTGGCTACAAAATCGCTGACATAACTCTAAAACCGCTGAAATACATGTTGAACTGTTTTTATAGTAGATTGGTTTAGCTATATTTTATGCTCCTACCTAAAACTGGAGATGCGGTATGGCGAAATGTCTCCTATCTTTCAACGCCGCCCACCTCCTATTTAATCCATTTGGTTGTTAAATTTTTAAAATCGCTGAAATGAGCGTTTAACATTTTTTTTAAACTTAAATATTTGCTTTTCTCAATTTTATGCTTCTACCTAAAACTGCTACTGAGATATGACGAGATTCCCTAAAAAATCTCGCCCCATTTAACCTCCTTAATGGTTAAAATTCTAAAATCGCGAAAATATGCGTTTAATCATTTTTTTAGTTGATTTGTTATTCTGATTTTTAGGCTTCAACCTAACACTTCTCCTGAGATATTGCGAAATAGCCTAATACTTTTGACCCTCATTTATCCACATTAGGGGGAATTCTTTCTTATTGCTTGCCTGGGTCATAACAGCAACCTACTGTTCAAATTTCGTGATACTGACTTTAGTCGTTTCAACTCTGCGTTGATGACTAAAATTTCTCACTGGGTCAGGAGTTCAATCTTTATTGTATTAGTATAGATGTATTTTTTTTAAAAGACAGTTATGTATTTTAAATTAAATGAATATATATATTTTTAATAATATATATTTATAATAAGTTTATATTTTAAATAAAAGAATGCAATACGAACGAATGTGACGGAAACGATATTTGTCGATTTAACACCTCCACCCGGCTAAAATAAACGTACCAAAAATGGTAATCCTAAGGATATTTGTATAGTTTAATTAAAAGCACAACTATATTATTAGATACAAAATATAGGGGAAGCTTATAAGCAATAAAATTAATTAATATTTTATTAGTTAACTGGCATAATTTATTTAGCATTGCTAAATATTTTTCACGTCACTGGTGCTATATATATTCAATTAATTATGATTATTCACATAAATCTATGAATGTACACCTGCTGTATATAAATCGATCAACAGAAATGAGAAAAAATGAGATTATGAAACGAATACAGAAATGTTTAAACAAGTTATTGGGGGGAATATATTTTTCTTTGGTCACAGTGCCGTTCTAATATTTCGATATCAACACGACATTAAATTGTCACAATCTGTTATGATGAAATTTTATAACAAGAATTATACTTTTGTCTAATGCAATAATAATTTGACAAGTATCAAATTACATGAGACATATCAAAATACCTCCGTGCCCCCCCCCCAAAAAAAATGTTCACACAAAATGTTATTTATAAAGTGACAATTTATGACCAATGATAAAGGAACCATATATAGTTCCAAATTAAGGAAAAAAACTTTACACAATTTCAAACTTAATGAAACTTATATACATTATTGAGGTGTACTACAAAATGCTTGATGCAAGATATAACGTGAATAACCTTTACCGTTTATGAACAGTGGCACGTAAAAAATTTCGGTTACAATACTACGAGTTATGTGTGCTGAAAGTACATTTTCAACTGTGATATGTGTTGCTGAAATTAACTAATTTTTTTGCAAACTACGTCAAATACAGTGCTTCACAAAATAATTCGTAAGCATTACTGCGTATGAGAGGTAATTTCTTAAGGGTGTTTTTAAATGAGTTCTACATTTTCCACATAAACTATATTTAGTATACTAAGATATGTTTGTAGAAAATAAATACATTTATGTACAGGGCTACACAAAGAACTGAATACATTGCTGCGTATGGATGTTAATTTCTGAAAGTGCGTTCTTAGTTGTGGTATATGTTTTTTCCATGAATTCAGTTTTAATTTAATATGAGATGCATTTAAAAATCTGTAAATAATATCCAGAGCTGTACAAATGTACTCGAGTACATTTCTGTCTGCTGGTGGAAATCGCTTAAGGTACATTTTATGTGTTTTGCAACTAAATAAAATTTTAGCACATCGGTTAGTATAACAATCGGTTAGTATTAATAATAACCGGTCATTAAAAATAATAACCGAATATTATTAATAATTACTGAATTTATCATATTGATAGTAAAATATATACAGGATGCATTCACATGGATGCAGAAGAGAATTCAAGTACCTATCCGGCAATAGACGATAATTGCTGAAAAATGGTTTTCAAATGTGTTATGCGTTTTCTAAATTGTTTTTCTTTCACTTTTTTAAACGATGAAGATAAGTTACGGTGTTCTAGAAGTGATGGAATATTTTTCATAAATTATGCTTCACGCATGTTTTTTATTTTTTGTTTTTCTTAAATGAAGTATTAATATATATATATATATATGTATGTATGTATGTATGTATTTTGCAACAAATAAACCGTTTTTAATGAAACTTTCTTCGGTCTACTTAACAGAAGACTACAAACAGAAACATCTGCAAATAACAAACATGGAATAAATATAGTTTATCGAATAAGTCACTGTTTTGTGTACATAGTGAAACTTTATCACATGATTTGCTGAAATGAAAATTTTTATAAAACTTTGTCATCAGTCTCGAAGGATTATTTCTTTTTAAAAGGATTTTTAGAATTCCAGGAGAATATACATTACTGGTAGGCGTTAAGATTTCAGGATAAATTGTAAACCAATATCACATTTATTTCCCTTATTTTCTGGGAAACGAAAGTTTATGTATAGCTTATGATGTTTTACTATATACATAGAGAACAGTGTGTTTTTATTTAGTAAGGATAAGTCATGTTTAAGACTTAATCTTAAAATCTGGTTATATAGAACAACAAGTTTTGACGCTATGTATAATGTTTTAAAACTTGTTAAATATGGCAAACGTTGCAAAAGTTGATATAATAAAAGTAGTTTAAAGCATAAAATGTTTGTATTTTTTATTATATTAATTTTAAAAAAATATGACTCCATTCGACTTTCAGAACCATGAACGCCAGGAAAATACTGCAATTTTATTTTGAATATCACTATTTCCGTAAAGAAATAGCCACCTTATATAATTACAGAAAAATTACAATAAAATCAGGCGAATAAAATAAATCAGGTACATGAAAGTAGTAGTACACAAAACAACGTTTTAGTATTTCCTGGCAACCCTGTTCAGAACACTAATGTACGTCTCCAAAAAGTTTTAAAAAGATTACAAGAAAAGGATTTTTTAGAAATTTTTGACACAGAATCAGCTGCGCTTGTGGCCTACATCCGTTAATACCGGGCTTTAGCGCATGTCCCGGTAGAAATTTGCCTCACCAGTGGCTGAGAGGTTCTACTCTCAAAGCTGGAAGACGGGAGGTGTTTGGTTCAAACCCCTGTCGCGCTCGTCGACCTAACCGCTCGGAGTTTTACGTGGTTTTTTTTAACCTTGCCGTAAATACGGGTTAGGATTCCTTAGAAAAACCCCCACGGAGGGCACTCCCCTCTAGGGCCCATATCCCTCGTGTAGATAATCGGCCGTCCTAAAATCAACCAACCAACCAAGCCGGTAGACTTTTTTTAAATAATAGAATCGACTGTGTATTCAAACACTGGATCTCAAGTTTTCGAACTGGAGTACTAACTCTGCACCTCTAAGACTCGATTACGTCGCCGAAATATTTATCCTTTATACTATATGACTTCTTTGGTGGTTTACCATATAGATTTGGTTGCAAAAAGGTTTAAAACTGGATTAAACAAGTACTCCGTTGGCCTAATTTTAAGAAAATTTATGCAGTTTTTACAACAGCCATCTACAACATATACGCCAAATTGGAGCATAATCTGAAATATAGTTTGGAAGTTATTGTGCTCACTCACGGACGCGCATACTCAAATCATGGTTGCAATACTTTCCTTACACTGTATGTTCGAATATTAAAATGATGAATAAATAATATTTTAGTGTTTTAATTCTAATTAACATGCATTTCGTAACCGAATTTTCTTTTGTATTGAATGTCTAGGTATAACTTATTTTGTTGTTGGAAAAGACTCATTCTGCTGATGATCTAGTTTTAATATTGTTAGCATCTAAAAATGATATGTTTTGGGCTGTCGAAGTTTTCTTTCTTTCTTTTATTTATTTACTTATTTATTTATTTATTTTTGCCTTATCAGATTTAACTTTTGTAAAAAGTATCCAGTCATTACGAATTTTGAACAGTGTGTTAAGGTACAGAGTTCTGATATACATTTTTAAAAGTCTTCATATCTTGTATAGGTTTTACAGGGACAAATACAAATTGTCGATATATTACCGTTTACACATTGTCAAAATAAACACTATTGGCGACAATCGATCTTATTAAAATGATTGTGGATTAGAGTCCTGCATCGGGTCATGTAACCCGATGTTACCAGAAAATGATCGGTTTAGGATCGTTAAGGATCGGTTTCGTATTGGATCCTGACTCTTGTGTGACAAGTTGGATAACCTGTTTATTTAAAAGAAACTCCACAATAATGTTTCACATGAAAACTATCTTATTAAAATAAAAATGAGTATGTATAACATAAAAAATACAAGTGATATTAGAGATATAGTTGTGGTTTTTTTTGCCACAGTTCCATTAAAATATGGATTAATTTTCTGTCATTTCCTGTTTCTACTTTCAATTTCACTTCAAGTAGATTTTTCAGTTTGGGCATATAACCGTGCAGAACTCTAAAGTAGGTAACAATGAAGATCTGCTAATAAATATGAACAAAGGATATAGCTCATTGAAATAGGTTTTACTTACTTATTTATTTACTTGTTAAAACATACTTGTTTAAATCTATTTTAAAATATCCAGTTCATAGATAAGTAATTGGAATTTTAAAAATCCACACTTTGGAAACAAAAACATTAAGTACTTGAACAATTCAAGTAATGCATTTATTAGGCTAGATGTTACAACAAATCAATTTAATAACATATATTTTGTATCAATGTACATTTCTATACACAAACAGTAGATTAAAAAATTAAGAATTTTGAAATAAGCAGCAAACTCTATAAAACTATTCTATCAAGATGATTATGCATCGAAACAAAAGATCTTTGTATTACTGCTAATTATTTATGATGAAAAATATTTTTTTTCATTTAAAAATTATATATTTCTGGTATAAAAAGAAGTAATAGGATATTTTTCGCTATGAAATTATGCTTAGGCACATTCTAATGTTTCTGATATCACAGGGTGGCCGAACAGCAGATCTCTTTCTTTTCCTTCCTCCAAAGCTCTGAGCGTGGGTCGAACGTCCCATAAGAGACAGTTTGGTTTTTAAAGTAGGACAATTCCACATTTGTTATAAGTCCCTGTAAATTTATTTTCATTGTTGCTAAAGTAATCTTGTAGAACAAGAATAAAAGGTGTGTATTCAAATTTAAAGAGAAAAAGTTTTTTTTTTTTTTTTTTTTGTAAATTTTCTAATTGTTTACTTACATATCTTCTTTCACCTTAATTAATGTTGAATTTTATTGCATTTTTCTGAATGCGTTGGAAAGTGTTTCATAATCTATGCTTGGCGCATGATATTCAGTTCTTTTTTGAGAAATAAATTTATTTACATTATTTTTGACTATCCTTATCCCCATATATAAAATCCATAAGCTTTCTAAAGTTGTTCTTTTTTACTATTATTTGTGCTCTATTTAACAAAATTAAATTATGAAAACATGTATTTCTGTTTCTGTCCGTTGAAAGTTGTTCCACCCCTTACAATATCTATTATTAAAAAAAATTAAATATACATTTAAATAAAAAACAAAACACTAAAAAAATTATCAGCATAAGATTTTTAAAATATGAGTTAAAATACATTTTCATCAGAGTATACGTATGTTCTAAAATTTCAATAGTATCAAAAATATTATTTTAATAAATACTAGTTTTGTCGTTACAAGCATTTAAGTGGTGTCAAAACGCTAGAACATATATTGGACATCCAGTACAGAATATATGGAATTTAAAAACATTTCGCTTTTACTGTTGTTTTTACCTACATATATTTTATCGCATTTATTATCACTTCCATTAAATCAAAAATTCTATGTAATGTTTCAAACTTGTATTACTCTCGAACATCAAAGATAAAGAAACATTTGAAACAAAAGTCTCTTTTAATTTCCTGTTTACTTTGCACGTTGAAATGTAATTCTAGAACAGAAGTACAGAAAGTTGAGACATTTGAAATTAAACAACAAAGTTAGTTGAAATAGAGTTCGGGTTACATTTCAATAGATTGTATATATTTTTAGCTGACTATCTGTCTTCAAAGTAGAGTTTTTCTTTTATTGGAAAACTGTCCATGTACTTAATAATTCTCTTTGATAGTTGTTTTCAATTCTCAGGGGAAATTTTAACGCAAGTATGGAGCTGAGTGTATCTATTGTTTGGTTTGCATAAAACACTGATATTCCAATGAATGAAAAACAGAATAATGAGGCAGTCTCATAATCTGACTCCCATTAATCACAATGAATAGCCGTACAGAGAAGAATAACCTAATAAGCGATATATATAAGTAAACATAACTCACAATTGTAATAAAATATGCAATTGACATAAAACAAATCGATTATTTTTTAAACACTTTATATTAATAAAATTATAGCAAATATTTTTTTTCCCTTAATCACAAAAAAGTAACCTCATATTTTCACATACGGAATCTTTTATTTCTAATCTTAATCAATCACTTACTTATATCACTTAAAACAGTGCTTAAAATCTCTGAAGAAATCTATTAAGTTGTAAAAAAGTAGTGAAGAAATCTATGTTTTATTACAGTATAATGATGTACATCATACTATTGTCTACCATGCACACCTAAGCGTTATATTGCATAAAAATCTTCAAATGAATGTGGAATATTTCCTTATTTCTCTCTTCTGTGTGATAGTTTTCCTTATGAAAACCATGCTCTTTAACCTTCCAGAAGAGTGTTGTCGTAAAGTTTACATAAATAGTGTCATACTTTTGATTATCGTATTTGTTGCGGAAAAATGGAATTTAAATTTGACTGCGGATATGTATGATAACATTTCAAACCAGTCCCCTGTTGTAATTCAGAGGTATTTTGCATTTATAGTAGTGGAATTATCGCGTGAAAAAATGTGTTATGTTCTTACTCGTGAGAAAAATCACAACGTGTCCGCCGCTGAAATATTAATAATGCTCATATAATATAATGTTCCCAGTCATAGTAACAACATGGAACAGAATTGCAAGTAAAACGATAAACATCAAATTGTAAAACAGGCATAATTTATGCATAATCACTCAGTGATATTTAGCATTGTCGCCTGAACTGTCAAACATCATATAAATGAAAGAAATTCTAACAAAATATTTTTTATGTAATAATATGTGAGTTCTACTATAGGTGTTAATGTGTCTTTTCAATGTCATATGGAAATCTCAGGATTCTCTTAAGTACAATAAACGGGTTCGTTCAGAGAAGAAAATTTTCTATTAGAAAATTATACCAGGTGTAATCAATTTATCATAACTTATTTCCCAAACTTATTGAAGAGTGGACGTTTCGTGTATATACTGTAAAACATTTATTTTACTGGCACTTTGTATTTCATGTTCGTTCAAGTTTTTCTGATTCAACATATTTCAATGTAACATCTATTTGATTTTTAAACAGCTAAAAAACACTATATTTTTGTTATGCAAAATTAGGCTTATTATTTTATTTATATTTTTCACATTAAAAAAGTTCGAATCATCGTCTTCTAGAAAAGAAACTTTTTCTATTATAAAATTATACCGCGTGTAATCAATTTATCATAACTTCAAAATCTGTCTCCCAAACGTATTGAAGAGTGGACGTTTCGTGTAGATATTGTAAAACATTTATTTTAATGGCACTTTGTATTACATTTTTACTCCGGTTTTACTCATTCAACATGTTTCAGTCTAACATTTATTTAATTTTTCAAAAGGTAAGAAAACACTATATTTTTGTTACGAAAATTTTGGTTAATTATTTTATTTATATTTTTCAAATTTCTTAGAAATTCTATCTTTTAGCTTAATTTTCGTATCTATGTCATTAAATTTAGAGAAATTTAAAATAATTAGCCATAATTTGTATCCTGATATCTAATAACACTATTAACATTTCTGTAATTTTCAAAAAAAAAATCTTAAATGAAAGTTTTTAGATTGTCCATAACGGTACTAAAAAACGAGAAAGTAATCAAAATATAATATATCTATTTTTTATAGTCTAGTTATTAATTTTTCACTTTTAAAAGGAAGAAAAAACCCGGAAAATAAAGATCAATAATTAATTGTATAAAAAAAGATGCTTTATTTTGTCCATGAAAAAAAAAAGAGAGATAAGTATTACAAAAGATAAATTTCGGCAATGCTCTGTGTGAAAGAAACAAAAAAAAGTAGCATTTTTTGCCTAGATAATTTCATATTTTCTATTGTAAATGGTCCGCAAAAGGTTTCTTCATGAATGATTATGACTTAGTGCAAAAACCTTTTTTTTAAACCAAATCATTATTGTAAGAGTTATTCTTTGAAAAAAAATAATAATTGAACGAAAAATATTTTTATGTAAAACAGTGAATTATTCTTATATAATTACTATATTTGGAATGAAATTATTTATTTTATCACAAACAGCTGAATTACTAAAAGTACAAACATTTTTTATTTACATAAGAATTTCTAAAAGCAAAAAGAAATGTGAACCTGGAAATAATCACTTTACTTTCAGTTGAAATAAATCAAAACTTTTTTTTTTTTTTTTTTTTTTTTTTTTTTAATGATTGTAACATTAAAGATTTCTATCAAATTATTGTGAACTTTTCGTTGCAACTCCAATAATTATTTTTAAATCTGTGACAATATAAGATTTTTTTTTGTTGTTGTTTTGTTTTCTATTACAGCTATTTCTTAAAATTTACAAATAGGAACTATAAACCTTTTTCACTATATATATATATATATATATATATATATATATATATATTTAATTACAGTTTTATATGATAATTTTGTGTAGTAAAAATATCTTATTAATATTTATATTTAAGTATGAATATAACCAATATAGTAAATGCAAATTTTGTTTAAATAGTTCAAATGGACAAGATGTTTCAAAAGAAGAAGAGGAACAAAAATACTTTAAAGTAATTTAATATTCCGTTTATATATTGTTACCTTTTTTCTAAGATAAAATATCATTATTAAAATTTAAAGCAAATATTTTATTAACAATTAAGGGAAATTAAAATATATTAATAATTTATTTCAGAAATTAAAACAAAGGGATTCCATTACAGTTTTCTTCAAATATATATATATATATAAATACACACTTTATTATTGTTTTTTATATGAAGATATGGATATTGCTGTTTAATCTAAAGATTTTTAGTTTATCTTAAAATTAAATAGTTTTGACTCAACGTAAAAGAATAATAAGTATTACATAGAATTCTGACATTATATGTAATATTGTTCTTACTACTTCTACATATTTTACAAAATATAGTAGTTTTAATTACGAAACTACAACAATATTCATACAGAAAAATCAATAATTATAAGAATAATAATATAAAAATGACGGTGTCAAGGGTGATTTTCATTTTTTCTATTCTCTCTATATTTTCCAACAATACTTTCTGTTTTCTATATATATATATTCTGATGAACACTTTAGTGGTTTACATAAGGTTCACTAGTTTAGTAAATAATTTTGAAATATTAATTTTAAATTTTTAAAATTTTATTTTCATTGTAAAATCTAACTGAATTAAATTTTAAAATGATATAAAAAAATATATAATTTCAAAATTTTTCAAGAATAGCTCGTGTGAAAATAATTTCCGTTAAACTTTAAAAAACAGTTTAAAATTACAATTTTTTAATTCGCTATGGAAAATAGCACTCAGAAATATATATGTTTTCAATAATAAAAATTAACATAATTCAAAGAAATATTTCGTAACTCTAAAAATAGCTATTGACACTTTTTATATTGTTTTCAAAAAAATATATACGTTAAGTAATTTTAATGCAAGTGTATAATAATTAGTTTTTATGCACGTTTCTAGTTATTAATTTTCTTATTTTATAAGATTTTTACCAGAGGCATGCTGCTGTTTCATGTTTAACATTTCATCAAAATATTGTCCTAGACATTTAGCTATATATAACTATATTTGCCAAGTCACCCAGTTTTTCAAACAACAATTTATGTACTGAAATATTAGCTAAAATTCCCGATTAAATAAAGAGAATTTTTTTATATGGAAATAGTAGTATTCAAGAATTAGGAGATTTGTCAAGTCTGCATATCCCAAGTTTCTTCCAGAAATTGCAATATTTAGGCGGAGTTCCATTACCATAATTCTTTAAACACAAACCAGATTCAAAACGCATTTATAAGATTATCTAGTCTTTTAAATGTCACACGCAAAGAGTTTTGCAAAATTATGGATTAATTACGCACGAAGATATAATCCAATTGTCATTGTTTCTTTAAATAGACGAATGCGGTCAAATTTACATAAGATCCTGGAAAACATGTCTGTCATTTTCAACATAAAATTAATTGTGTATCTTGTTTATGGTTAAAAGAATATTTCTATAAAATATACGTTTTTCAATTGCTAATTTTAGTGGGTTTTGGTTTTAGTAAAGCAATGTTTCTTAAAGGTAAAATTTTCCAGCTGCAAAATAGTACGTATTTTGCAGTCCCTTATATGAAGTTAACATGAACAAATAATTGCAAAGAAAACACTAAAAATATAATTATTTATCGGAAATAAGTTTAATTTACAAAGATTTGAAACAACTTTTTGTATTTTTAATGCCATCTAAAAATAAAGCATAAGGTAATTGAAAAGTTACTCTTAAAAAATATAAAAGTGAAATGATTGATCAAAGACTTAAATATGTGTCATTATTCCATTATATATTTTTATTGCATAAAAAGATAATAATAATTTATATATTTAAATTATTAATTATATTGCAGAAAAAATGTATTTCATAACATCGCCATAAATGTCTTGCACTGCACATCTCTTTTCCTAACATTGCAAACATTAGAAAAATATTTTTTTCGCTATGAATAAAATGTAATATAGTATAATCATGTATCAGAAACTCCTAATGAATTAAATATATTGTATTGCTGAAAATTTTAGTTAAAAACTACACAAGGGGAAAAAAGTTTTTTCCAAAACTAGAAACAAAAAGAAAATCCGAAAATGAATATCTTTTTAGGAAAATAAATTATATAAAAGATTAAATTTCATAAGATGCTATCGATAAAAATATTTTTTTTTGCATTGAAATTAGATCCACCATGTTTTGATAATGAAGTAAAAATATTTTAAAAACTGTTCTTACTCTATTTTATAATATGTAAAGCAATATGTAGTCAGTGCAATTTATTAATAAAATAGTTTATAATGTTATTTTTCTCTAATATCCAAATTTTTAAATAAATTCGGTAGAAAACATGTTTTTAAATAAAAATAAAGATGAAATACTTAGCTTAAGTTTTTATTATTACTTTTATTAAATTTTACTTTTCATTTTTAAAGCATATTTTATTGGAAAAGAAACCACGATTATGTGTTATAATTATGCTAAAGGCTTTGAAGCTTTTGTTTCAGCTTAGAGAGTTTTTCAGTTAACAGAAGTAGGATTTTGTTTCACTCTTTTTTTAGACCTAAAAATAATATTTTATTGGTAAATATTGAATTGTGTTTTCAATTAAATATAACATAAAGCAAATAACAATTTCATTATTATCATATGAATAGAAATTTCCAATAAAAAGTGATATTTTTTAAAGAAATTTTAAATAAAATTTAATTTTTTAAATAAATTTAATTTTGTTGTATACATAATGCTGAAGTTAAAAAAAAAATTCATTATATGGAGTGAGATAATATTGATATACTGAAAAATTTTAAATGTTATATAATATAATTAACAGATTTTTCTATTCGAGGGAATCCGAAAATATATTTATTAAATTATTTATGATAATTAAAACAGTTTCAATATGATTTCATAAAAAAAAATAATAAATTTGATTTCGTGCCACAATATTAATTATACTATAAGCAATTTATTTTTTTAGCATAGAACTGTGCTCATTAAATTAAAAAAAAATTTTTTTTCATTCACAAATTTTTTTATAAGCATTCTTCTCATATTCCCATATATTTGAAGCCTATTTTACCATAAAAATTAAAAGAGTTAATATTAAATCATTCGTCTTATAAATATAAATGTTAATTTTTGTTTAGTGTTTTCCTCAAAAAAGGAATCGACTTTGTTGGAAGTATTTATTGTTGTTAAGTTAAATGCAATATTCTAGTATAACTAATTGGTACGTTTAAATGTAGTAAAATATAATAAAAGAAGCTAAACTAGTTATTAGAATGATCAAGTATGACGCGTAGTTTCTTTCTAGAATTGCTGGAACTTGTATCTATCTACATAGATCGATCCAATACCATTAATTTAATGTCAGTTTAATGACAGTTGCACTTTTCATTACATTATTATCATATGAGATTAATAATTGTACACATTATTAACACAATGCATTAAATATATCCAATGAAAAGTATTGTAATACCAGAACCGGGATGACTAGACAGAAAAATCGATAGCCCCAAAAAGAGAGATAATTTCTAAAACGACATTTATTCAGCAAATTCTTGTGACTTTCTGTATTTTGTCGTGCTTTACTCCATCGTTGAATTTCCCAACCAAACATGAAAAGCCTTCACGGCAGCGGCATTTTCAAATTTTAAAGATCTCCTTTCGGTTACAGGTACATTATTTCGAAATAAATTAATTTGAAAGTTTTAAAATGTTGACGCTAAATTAATTAAGTCGAATGAACTAAAATATTTTCCATTACCAGTGTTTGCTTTTTATGTAAAGGTAATAGTAACACAGATTAATACATTTAATGTGTTTGGATGAGATAATGAATAAATTATACGTCATAAAAAACACATCTCACAAAAGAATGCCACGATAAGAAACTTTCCATTTTTTTTGTTTCTTAAATGGCATCAAACTACATATATTTAAAAAATTATGAAAAATTATCTCATGAATTGTGTTTAGATATTTACCACTAGAGAATAGTCGTGTCAACTTTACAGTGCAGTCAACGTAATGTTATAAGCAAACTTCAAACACTGTTTTTGAAAAATTACAGTTTTTCGTATTGGCATTATTATTTATAATATAACACAATAATATATAGTAAATAGTGAAGCACGAGGTGTCTTTGCCTGAAATTAAAGCTTGGCAGTGGAAGTATGAAACACACAGGACTGAATTGAAAATTTTAAAATTTCAAATCATAGATACTGTCATGAATTAGAAAGTGTAGACAAATAAATTTATAAAAAAATATATTCAAATGTTAAACAGATAGACATATAAAAGTAATTTCACACACCGGAGGATGATCTTCTGCTTATAGTTAATAGTTTTAACTCTTTATATTATAAAGATATCTTGACCATGATGATAAACCTTCATTATCTTCAAGTATGGTTAGTTTTACAATTAGTACAATTGCACAGTTTGTACAATTAATAGCATTTCCGAACCATTTTTTGCGTGAAAATCACAAATTCTAATCTAAGTTGCACTTTAGAGAATAATGAATGAAGAATTTCGAACACGAATCAGAAGGATCGTGATTAATGCGGCCATCGAATCGTCCTTAATTATGCTAAAAACATATCCTAATGTATATGGGAAACTGTCTGTTTAACGACATTCAATTGCAATAATGAAAAGTGATAAATGAAAGTAAATCGTCGTTAAATATAGATAAACGAAGAACTTATATACAACTTGAAGTGAAAAAAAAAATCCTTTTAGAAAAGCAGACAAAGGAATACTAATAAATGTTTTATATGTAAAAAAAAAGTATCAGACGTTTAGAAAACTTTTCTCTTTAACTTTATAACTTTTAAAATTTTAATAACAAATTAAGTTTTTTTCAGTAAACAAAATACACTATACAAAAAATGAAAGCAAAATGTACATCTTGCAGAAAATTAGGTAAACATTTGTCATGTGGTATTACATTTACTAAAATACATAAAAGTAATAAAGAAAAAAAAAACAAGGAAAACATTGAACAGAGTTGAAGACAGTGGAACTTCCCTTTAACGAAGTCCCTATTTAACGAAGTTTTCTACTTAACGAAATTTTCTGCAGAACTTTGACTTTGAACACCATTAGAATGTAAATTAATCTCCATATTACGAAAAATATATTCTATATAACGAAGTTTATTCCACTTTTGTACGTGTACAGAATCCAAACTAAGAGGTTGCTTTTGCGAATTTTTTTCAATGGATTGTATGAAAATGAACGCATTTAAATAATTTCCATTCTGCTTGGCGTTAAATGAAACATTTTTTTTTCAGACTAAGGAAAACACTTGTTATCATTACTCTCCCACACCGAGACTCCAGTTAGGGGAGGTCAAAATCCCCTTTTTACATTCAATGATATAGAAGATGCAGGGACGCAATGGCGACAGATACATTGAAGTAAAAAATATCAATTAGAGTCAGACAGTTACCATTCTAACCTTCCATTGCTGATAGACAAGAACGTGTTTCAAAATTCAAATCAAAGAACATCAAAGTTATTTTTGTACCTACCAATACAACTTCTAAACTTCGGTCATTAGGAAGTCTAAGGAACAATAAAAAATCTTGAAGTACATTATCAGAAAAGACAGAGAAAAGACAATGTAGTGAAAACATTAGTTTTAGAACCTGTGTATCAGAGCTGATGAAAGCTTGAACCAAAGTTTGGGAATGTGACGTGATTTCATCGACCGTACACAACTGTTTTGTAAAAGACGGCTACACAATTGAAACTAAACCAAATGCTTCTGAATGCAATACCTGTTTGTCATATTTGAAGGAAAAAATTCATGAATATAAGTTGATTTCTATTTAACGAATTTTCTTCATAACGAAGTTTTTAAGTGTAACGATGAGACTTCGTTAAATGGAAGTTTCACTGTATTTTAATTTTGGTCGGATTTCAATAATTGTCTCGACCGGTTTTCCAAAAGATAAAAAATAAGTTGTCATCCAGAAATAATATTTTTGAAGCAAAAAAAAAATCTGGTGAGACATCTTTAAATGCTCTACGTGGTGATTATTTTTATCTTTTAACAATAGGATTATCTTCGCCGCCTGATATTACATAATTTTATTTCATGACATCGCCATAAATGTCTTGCAGATCTCTTTTTTCCAATGTTGCCTCGTGGTTATAGATGATAAAATTCGTCTAACATAAAAAGGAACGTTTGTAAGCAAAATATTATTTAACATCGTTTTTATGTACATTTTTGCTACGGCTACGGATAAGCAACATTAAATAAAATTCTCCGTTAAATGGAATGTTTGTAACGAGTGTACGGACTGCGTGACATGTTTTGCGCAAAATTACATAAATTGGAAAGAATGTATTTCTTACCTGACAATAAAAAAAATATTTTGTAACAAATAATTTCAGTAAATTAAAAAGAAATCATAATAACTTTATGATTATATTTTACACGACGAAACAATAGACAAAGCAAAATGTCTTACAAATATTTAAGAAAAATAGATTAAACATAATATATTACGATACTTGGTTTAAAAATTAAATTTTTATGTATAAAACTATGCACTGCAGAATTAAAAAAATCTTCGAAAATAATTAAAAAAGGAAACATCAAATATACATATATCTTACATTTTCACAATTTTTTTTAAATTTATAATTAACGATACTTTGCCGATGAAAAGCCACTTTCATAAGAAAATAGCTAGTCATTTCTAGAAAAAAAATATGTTTTTTTTTTCTGTGAAAAATGATAGTTTTAATTTCATGGAAAAAATCTTGCAAAACATGAAAGAAAAATTTATGTAGTTTTTGTCTTGAAATATTTAAAAAGATAAATGATTGAATTTCTTCAAATTAGAAAAAAATATATTTTGTAATACTTTTTTATAAATAAAATGTGTAATATTTTTTTATAAATAATGATTTAAATGACAATAAGAGAAAAAAATGTATTTTATTTTAAAAAGGATTTTTTCCGTAAAGAATTTTTTTCAAATATATTTTTTATTCTTTACAAAATTTCATTCATATCAAACACAAATTTTTTTCTAATTAAAAAATTGGTACTAGTAAAGAAAATAAAAGGAGGAATTTTTTTCGTGTAAATCTATCAAAATTACATAAAAACATGAACTTTTAGGAACGTAAGATTCCTGCTTTAATAGGTGCTATACTTTCGTATATTTTGAAAAACTGCATTCAATTCCGCATTTTTACGGTAAAACAAATTATAATGCATTTAAAAGATTTTATGAAGTTACATATAAATGACAAATTTGAATTATAAATTGCGAAGTGCCATATTGAAAAATTCAATTGTTTAATGATTACTTCTTTGATTCAGAGGTTCCCAAAGTGTGCTCCGTGGAACCCTTGGGGCTCCACGGCATTCCAGGAAAATAAACAAAACATGAAAGAAATTAGCATATTGCAAAGAAATTTTTTTCGAAAGTATGTAGGAATTTTTGTGTGTGTGTATCAAAAATAAATACATCTATCAATGGGTTGAAAAATACTATACTATACATATATTTTTAAATCATATAAAAATTTGCATATCCGTTTTCTATATAATATTTTTGGTTTGAACTACTTTATTTTATGTTTATAGATTTATTATGTTTTAAAAATTCGATTCAAAAGAAGCTGCAAGAAATAGTATTCTGAATCGAATTCACAACATGAATCGGAAGAGTAAATGCGCGCCAGGGCTGTTATCTCTGCTTGCTGAACAAAAGAGAGAACAGTTTTGTTCTTTGGAACTCCGCCTATTCGTATGTTCATACTTAGTTCATTTTTTATTAGTAACCAGGTTCTAACTTCCTAATGAGGAAAGTGTGTCTCACATTGTTTATTTTCTTTCACTTCACTCTTTGCGATCTTTAAAATGAGGTATTTTATACTCCATTACTTGCTATATTTATTGAGAAATCTATTAGTTAAGCTTTGATTGTTTCAGTGATAGACTTATAATTGGTTTTAGCTTTTCGTTAATATTTTAATTTAAGTTGTTTAATTTCAAATTTCCTGTTCTACTTCAACTTAAAATTCAAAATTGCTTCAATTGTTTTTAACCTATTCAGTTTTTCAAAAGTTGTAATTAATTTTGATACCCTGTTCGCGAAAATGGAACATATGTATTTGCGAAATAACTATTTATATTCATTTTCATAACTGCTTGGGTTGTAAATTTTATTTTATAGTTAAAATTTGTAGTGAAATTACTCTTGTAACTTATAATTTATTCCAACATTTTTTACTGTAATATTTACTGTTTTTATTTTAACTTTATAATTTCCTATTAATAATGTAAACATTATTTAGTTGTTCTTGGTGATTTCAACAATATCGCCTAAACACCGGGTAGTTCAAATTTTATTGTAACATTTAGTTGAAGACACATTTCTGAGAAACATTTCTATTCTAATTAGCTGTTATATTGAGCCGAGCATTTTGCATATGGCAGTTATTTATGTTTTAGAAAGAAAAAAAAAGCGTTTGTCTTACACTTCTATTTATATAGTCTCAAGAGTTCTAGTTTTCTTTTTCTTCATGTTGTTACAAGCTGATAACTTTTGATTTGTATGTATAGTTTGAATATTTTTTTGAGACTTTCAATATCTTGTTTTGCTTAGTTATTATTAATCTGTTTTAAAAAGCAAATTTATAATAATTGTGAATTTCTTTGTTAAAAAGAAACTGATCATCCGATAACTTTAAATATAGACCATATATAATAAAAGCTTTTTATAAATAGTGAATTAATTTTTATAACATCGTAATAAATTACATAATTCAAGAAGTCTAGAAATTGTTAAAAATATTTTTTAAAGTGATCATTGATTATTTATTTTAAAATGACAGTATATCGGAGTATACAGTAAGACTCTTATGTTATGATGCCACATTTTCCTATCAGAAATAACGCTGTAGCAATGAAAAAATATATATTGGTTCTTTACATTTGTCATCACACTAACAATCTAAACTTTTGCTCAGCTCCACCCCTTGCATAGAGTTTTCGTCAATGAGTACCCGGCCTGATATACATTTAATTCCACCCATATATCCCCTTTTGTTCGTAACGTTTTTCTACTAGTTGAAATTCTTTTAACATGTGTAGTTTTTAACAGTATATTATTTTTGAGGCAAAAACAATGGTGAAAGAAAGTTTCTTTCAAAACTATAATTAATAGTTAAATACTTCAAATAAAACATCCAAAAAAAAGTGAACGATGCTGCACGGAACAATATAGGTTATAGATTTTGCCCCGCCTACTTCAACACTAAAACGATGATCTGCTTCGAAATGTATTTTTTAAAAAGGGTTCAAAAGATGAAGCTCAGAGGCGATTCGTTTCCGTTGCATGTTTAGAAGTACTAGAAACGTAAAGAAGAACGCAAAAAGAATCCGTAATCGCAGGATTCTATTATGAGTGGGCGGGACAAGCGAAAACGTGTTATATAATTACTCATGGGCGACTGGGCCTAGTATTTTCTTTCTTTTCGCGAGTAGCCTATTGGGATTATACAAGGCAGATATTTTAATTCAAGTAAAGTGGTTTATCAGTCATTATTTTTAATTTATTGTGTCCAATAATAGTAATATTAAATAAAACTCTTAAGGGATTAAATATTAGAAAATTTGATTTTCAAAATTTCTAGTATGTATTCAGAATTTCTGTATTAAGAAAAGGGCCAAACTGAGAACCTTAGTCCCATGTTGGAAACTAAACTTCGGACTCTTATCCAGCAAATCTTTCTCTGCTCCATAGGCATAAAAAATACCTTAATTTGTAAACCATAGAGTAGCATGGAGTTAAAGGGCTCCGTCTGAGAAATTCTACCCAGAAAGGGCTCCGCGAGCCCAAAAGTTTGGGAACCACTGCTTTAATTCATAGCTAATTCAACAGAACACTACCAGTTTATTTGCATAAATATCAGCAATTATATAAACAGTGCACACAATTTTTGAAATGTATGTATATATATATATATATATTGACAAAAAAATAGTATTGTTTTTTAAGTTGGAAAAGTAACTTTGAAATAAATCTGAAAAGAGAGAGTCCAGAACAAAAATGTTTTCAAAATATTTTTAATATCTTTCTTTTAATGCATTTTTTATCTTCGCCAATATTTGTTTATTTGTCTTGTTTTCACTAACTTCTCAATTTGTTTTTATACGCATCTTTATGTAGTCATCAAAATGAACAATGCTAAATATTAATATCCGTTTATGTGTATTTATTCGCTTATGTTATTTATTTGCTTATGTTTATTTCTTTAACTGAGAAGAGAATTGGTCATTTTTTCATTTATCCGAGTTAACAAATGTCCTCAAAATTCAAAGTTGTCCTGAAATATATCTCTGTACTTAAAGCTGTAAAGCAGTTTTAGATTTTAAATTACACCAGATGGATAGAGCTAACTATGCTCGGTTAAAATTAGCTTTGTACTCAACTAAGCCTTGTGTTCAATATAACAATAAATTCAGTGCGGACTGCTCTGATCTACCAGAATTGTGTTTTCTGTTGTTTTGTGAATTATTGGTTGAATCATCTATCTGGGCTCTTATTGCGAATTTCTTAAAATTTTCTGCAGTCCTGAAAACCAATTTTCTAACTAAAAGTGTTGGTCAAAATTGGCGACATTATTTCATGTGGCGTCAAGCATATGTTTTGGCAGTGGTAATCTTGAAAATAAATTTTGCCAACATTTCGTCAAATTTGGCGAAATGTTGTCAGTTTTGCGACTTACTTTACTGTCAACTGTTCAAAAACTTAACTGGTTCAACGTTCATTCACATTGGAATGCCGTGACACATAGTAACCCAAAAATGCATTAATCAAATTTTCTAGAAAATGTGACTTAGCTCAATGGTCTTCTCGCAATCCAATACGGTAGAATACAAAATTTAGTCAAAATAGTTAGAGCAGTTTTTTTAGATAAAATTAGCTTGACTTATAGTTACCCAAAAATAATCCACTAATCAAAATTTCTCGAACATGTGACTTACCGAATTGGTTTTCTGGTAATTCAAAATGGTAAGATACAAAATTTCGTAAAAATCATTTCGCCATTTTTCGCATAAAATTAACTTGACCCTGACCAGTAGGGACCGAAAATGACACACTAATCGAATTTTCTCTATCATGTGACCTAACCCAATGGTCTGCTGTTGCACGTAAACGGTAGAATAAAAAATTTAGTCAAAGTCGTTTCAACCATTTTTTGCATAAAATTAGATTTACCTTGACCCGTAGTGACCCAAAATGACCCATTAATTGAATTTATTCGATCATACGACCTATCTCAGTGGTCTTCTCGAGCCCGAAAACGATAGGATACAAAATTTAGTCCAAATCGTTATAACCATTTTTAGATAAAAATAGCTTTACCCGTAGTGACCCAAAAGTGACCCACTAAACGAATTTTCTCGACCATGTGACTTAGCCATATGGGCTTCTCATAATCCAAAATGGTAAAATCCAATGTTTCGTGAATGTCGGTACAGCCTTTTTTACATAAAATTAGCTTGACCCCATAGTGATCCAAAATGACACACTAATCGAATTTTTTCGAAAACTTGACCTAATCCAATGGTCTTTTCCTGTTCATAAACGGTAGGATAACGAATTTAGTCAAAATCGCGTTTCAGCCGTTTTCTTAAAAATAATAAGTTTGACTCTGACTCATAGCACTACCTTCGTAGTATTAAAGAGGTAGTGCCCATAATGACCCAAAATGACCCACTAATCGAATTTTCTTGAACATATAACCTAGTCCAATGATCTTATCTTGCACAAAAACCATAAGATAAAAAATTTAATCAAAATCTTTTTAGCCGTTTTTTACATAAAATTAGATGACCCTGACCCGTAGTGACCCGAAATGGCACATTAATCGAATTTTCTCTATCACGTGATCAAAACTAATGATCTTCTCGTGCCCTAAGACGATAAAATACAAAATTTACGCAAAAATATTAGATTCGTTTTTTAAATAAAATCAGTTTGACCCGTAATGACCCAAAATTGACCCACTGAGGGAATTTTCCCGAACATATGACCCAGCCCAATGGTCTTCGCATGCCCGAAAATGATAAGATACAAAATTTATTCAAAATTGTTTGAGCCGTTTTTTAGATAAAATTAGCTTAAGGTGCCTGACTACGTACGGAGCAATTTTTTCCATAAAAGCTATTTAATTATTTTTTGAACTTATTTTTATTAAGATTATGACTAGAAACTGTGGAAAAGGGTAAAAAATATTTCATTCATTGATGAAATTTTGGTAAATGGGGGATTTTGTGGTAAAATTTAGTGAAATTTGGTCCATTACGCAAAACGCGCTACAGAAAAATATATTGTATGTATCTTAATTTCCTTTTTACACTTCATACTTATGACATTGGTGAAGGCAATGAACTACAATCTAAGAGATATTTTAAATGTTTCAAAACTTATAGCATATCGCACCTTTGTACATGCTGATTTTCTTAAAATTCATCGATGTCTTTCTACGAAAACATCCAAAAAAATCAATATTTATTCTAAAATTAAATCTGTAGTTCATTGCCTTCACAATAGTACAAACAACATGCATTTTAAATTTCATAGTGATATTCTAATAACTTTTTGAGAAATCATGTTTTGCGTATGGAATTTTCATCAAAAATTACATTCTCCAAAAAATGCATTTAAAATTGAGATTAATGTTTTACTACAAGAATTTACATAGTAATATGCATCTAAACTTCACTGTTTTTATGAGCCATACTTTTTTTAAAATACTGAGCTTTTGTTTATTTCTAGAAGACCATAATTTTGCTTCCCCCCTCCCAGTTAGCACTTGAAGTAGAACTTCCGGTCCTTTAAACAGTACTTCCGGTTTGAGTGACAGCTGTTGAGTAGTTTAAAAACCGCTACAACTCCAGTTCTATTTGTCATACAATAAAAATAAATATAGCTTTGGAAAGCTAAAAAGTTGGGCTTCAATAAAATGTAATAAAACCATTTTGACAATTTTGGTCAAAAACCCCTTTTTAAACGTAGTCAGATACCTTAACCTGCGGTGACCCAAAAATTACGCATTTATCGAATTTTCTTGAACAGCCCAATGACCTTCTTTTGCCCGAAAACGATGAAATACAAAAAGTGGTCAAAATCGTTTGTGCCATTTTTTAGATATAAATAGCGTGATCCTGACCCATGGTGATCCAAAATGACCCACTAATCGAATTTTGTCGAACATCTGACCTAGCTCAATGGTTTTCTCGTGTACAAAATTTCGTCAAAATCGTTAGAGCCGATTTTCAAATAAAATTTACATATATATATATATATATATATATATATATAAGATTTGCTCGTATAATAAATGATGATTATATGAATGTGACAAATTCGTGGGGCAAGCAAATAGAAAAAACATAAATGTTATAAACTGTAAAATTTTGAAAGAATACAGAAATTATAAAATTTGGTCACCCTATGATTTATACATAGAAAATATAGAAAAATTGTTAATAAGAATTTAATTTGTTTCTATAATACAAACTACTAATAAACATTAACTAATCAACATTAATATTTTACTAAATAACATTAATGTTTCAATGTGAAACATTTTGTCATATCTTACATAATATGAGTCACGGGTGATGCATAGAATATTTATGCGATATATATTTATGTGATTGCATTAATCATCTTAATCAATTATTCACCTTAATATTTTTTGCACCAGTTAAGGACTACTTAGTCTAGTCAACTTTTATAAATTATTGATTCTTACATTTTTTATTCTTTACGCAAACAAAACTTACACAATATATACATTTATATTTTCGTAGTGCATAAAGTATTTTCGCATACAGAAAACTTGTTATAAAGAATTTCTTGAGTAAATAAATAATCCTGCATAATTTGTTCATTAAAATTAATGAGACCTTTTTAAAAACAGTTTTTTTACATGTAGATAATTATAGGTTTTTCTTGCGCCATCTTTGATAAATAGTTGCTATTCATTTTTCTTTCTGTAATCTTGTTAGGGTTTACTTTAACAAATTCCGAAAATATGTAAATGTTCTAATCCGTTTTTCTTAAGGAATCCATTTCCTTTTCTTCATTTTTTTTTACATTTTCAATGGATTATTTTGTTACATTTCACTATGCAAAGATGGAAAATGTTTCAATATATATTGATTCAATAAAGGTATCTAAAAAATTATTACAGATTTTGAATAAATATCTAATAAGGGCTTATTTTAAAAATACCAAAAAGTTTCTAAAAAAAAGATAAACGGTTCAAAAATGAAGTCCTTTTATACTATTAAATTATAAGCAAATATTGTATTATATCTAAAATATTGCAGACATTAAATAGATTATCAGGTTCATTATATAAAAAATTAAAAGACTTTTCTTTTACTGTGACGCAGTGTAAACATAAATGCTATTTAATCTGCATTGTTAAACTTTTCATTATACAGAGGGTGTTCGCACATTTTTAGACGATTTCCACGTTGTTTTTTTAACGTTTAAAATATGAATATTGCTTTCTGAAATAATTTATATGATAATCTTGTTTCTTGACCTAATTCTACGTAATGCTTTCGATGGTAGTAGGTTTTTTGTAAAATTTACAGGTTATTGCTTCCCATGCGTCTTTAAAAACTTTCTGGATTCGATCAATCGTGGTGGTTTTGCGCTTTGAAAGAGCTCTTTTCAGCAGACCAAATGCACAATAATCCATAAGAGAAACGTCAGGTGACTTCTTAGGAATATGTTGAAAGGTATAAATACAATATATGTGTGAGTTTTTAATGTTTTCAACGAATACAGCGGTAGTTTTTGAAGTATGAGGGGTAGCTCTGATGCAGTTTCACCCTTTAAAATCGTTGAAATGAAGAAAATAGCATTTTTTCTGTAAATATCGGATGTAACACATTCTCTTAATAATATAACGATTTGATTGTAACATTTTTTCCAATATTCTTATTTTTATTTTCCCATTGTAAGATATATTTGCGACAGTCATAAATCCTTACCTGAAACTTCGTTTTCAGCCTGGAAATGGGCTCTTTTTTTAATGTTTTTTTTTTCATTTTGAGTCTTTTTACTAAGAATAAGTACTGATTTTCGGGATAGCTCTTTCCAATTAATACTGATGTTTATTTTGCACTTAGAAATTTTTATACTATGCGCTTTACAACCATTGTAAACTTCCGAATAAGAATATTTCTTTTCGGAAAACAAAAAAAAGAGTATCCTCTGATTCACAGCTTGTTTCAATGCGCCATTTTGATAGAAGAATAAATTTGAAAGTATCAGACAATAATATGAATTACAAATAAAAAGTTGTTGAAAGAAGGTTTTACTCTAAAATAATTCCATTTTTTAAAATCATTTATCCAATTTGTCTAAAAAATGTGCGAACAGTCTCTGTAGTCTACTAATTTTTAGAATAAAGACAGTTGTTTGTGGGTTTGTGAGTATGTATATATAACCAGATCCGTTTAAGACGTTCACGGTTATTCCGCGGATTTTTTTCAGCCCCTTGAACATCGCCATTATACTAATGCAAAAATATTAGGTTTAATAAGTGAACGATTATTACACGATTCCCCTTAATACGCGACAGCGTTTTGGTTCCTTGGGACAAAAAATAAATTTCAATTAAGATGCACATTCCTAGACCAATATGTAAAATTCCTTCTGTCTACTCCAGTGTTGCCAGTTTAACTTAATTTTTCAGATGAAAACCACTGTTTAAGAATAGTAATATTCGTTTTATCTATTGACATATTAATTAAGACGAATATTACTAATCGTAAATAGTGGTAGATATTGTAATAATACATATACACTAAAGTAGCAACATTGCAACTCATCTTTGATTCACCCCCTTCTCCTATCATCCATTGTCTCTCGATTCATGTATATTTTTACTGAAGTAGAGTTAGATGAATGTTTGTCGTTTTTTGTAACTTATTTTTCCCATCTCGTGTAATCTCGTAAATAAATACTTACTAGTACTGTGCCTAGTGAGCCGATTTTACATCGAAATACTGATGCTCAATCGGAGGAATTCGACGACACCCTCCTGGCTTAATATTGAATTGCTGTAAGCGAAGCAGATAAGAGAATGGATAGCGACAAGCTCGATCCTCCTCCTGTTCTGATATACATATATGCTGCTGGGAGTTTTTGTAATTTATGTTATATAACTACTATGTTTTATAATACATGCTATACGGAATTTTAAAAAAACCTGAAACTCACGAAGATTAAATAAATGCGAATGTGGTTATCTATTTCTTCTCCATTTTCTACGTTTAGTTTATTTTTTGCATGTAAATATTATTTTTTACACAAAAATTAATAAGGATATTATATCAAAAATTAAGGACTGATTATAAGAGTACTGATTATCACAAATACCAAATATGAAATATTATTTTTATAAATGTGTTTTGCTGCAAAAATTTTAATATTTTTAGTTAAAAAAAAGAGGGGCAAGCAGGAAAATTATTATTTTTTTTGCTTTGGGCTTTGTTGTGACATATTAACCGACAATAAAACGATATTTGATTTCAACCGTATTTATTTTTAGCTAATGTACCAATTAGTGCTATAAAAACAGAGAATGTGTTAGAATGTGCAGATAAATTGTAATCTAAATATGTGTAAAAGACACATTCTTCAACCGTAAACATATACATTAAACCTTTAAAGATCATTTAAAAGATTAGTTGTGTAAATAAGCTTAGTTCTTGGCACATTATGCAAATCACGTTCATTACGCGATACCACTTAACCCACTAGGCGACGCTAAATATAATTACCTATATTTTTATGGAACAGTTTTTTTTTTACTTTATGAATAGGAAGTCTTTAAAGACTTCTGGAAAAAAAAAATCGAATATTTAGCAGAAACAGCATGTACCCTAAATGGGAGCAATGACGTCTAATGGGGGTAAATTTTTCCAAAATTTTTACTTATGCCTCCGTGCATTTATAGTAGTTATTTTTCCTTTATTTAGTTATAAAATGGATAATAACATACCGAAACTGATGTTTTACGAATAATTCATATAAATTAGTCCAACATCTACATTTGTATTAGAAATAAAACTGCAATTACCGTTTCCATAAGCATTTTCATTATCCACCTCTTTATGTTTCATCATTACAGCATTACTGTCCTATTATTTTACATGTAAATGATTGAACATTTATTTTATGCAGCATTATATTGCATATTTTTTTGTTTTCTGAACTGTTTTTCACTTTCTTTAGTTTTTTCATGCATTCCGATTGGAAGATTCGTCAGAACTTTGTCTAAAATATCAAGTCTGCGTTTATTACTTTGTCTTTTTTAAAACACTAAATTAATATGATATTTCACTATTATTCCATTTTTGATTGCTGTATGGGTGAAGAGTGTACATTTATTTTATCTTTAATGCAACATTATTTTTACCTCCAACTACAAAATTATCTCAATTTAATTGTTTTGGAGATGCTATTTTGATTGCTTTATGGGTGAAGAGTGTACAAGTTATTTCATCTTTAATGCAACATATCTGTACATCCAACTGCAAAATTGTCTCAGTTTAATTGTTTTGAAGGTTCTATTTTGATTGCGGTATCTGTGATCGCTTCTTATAACATCAAGAAGATATATAGAACCGTAAATCTCCAATCTAACAACCACAAACTTTACATAAGTATTTCACAGCATCGTCATAACGATGCTGTGAATAATCTCCGATAAATCAGTAACCATAAGTGATTTTGTCACCTTTCATATTTTATAAAAAGTAATCTGAGATCTTCCCAATTTATGTTTCATGTCATGTTGTTGATAAAATTATCATTGTTTGGTTGGCCAACCAGCTTCATCATTGAATTTTATTTATGTCTTATAATTCAATAAATAAGTGTTTACACATTAGTTGATTTCTTCTTTTATCAACAGACCAGCTATAACTGGATGAGTCCTCCTTTACTTCTGAGGCTAAAGAATTAATTATACAATTTTTGTTCCACTTGTTTACAAATTGACATGATTACTGCTGCTATACGATTTCAGGTAGTGACGTTGTCACGGAATTGCCTTTTGTGATAGATTTTATAAATTCATATAATTTTAACTTTAGCTTTATAATTAAATATTTTAACATCCCATAACTGCTATTTATTTATTTCTGGCTATCATAATTTGTAAGTCCGAGATAACGTTACATAAAGCAATACCAAATTTACTAAATAAGAAAATTTTTTAACTTGTTTTTATAACCCATTTGATAGCATTCTCCGATTTCTCTGACATATAGTGACACAAATGCCTGAATTTCTGAATGTCTAAACTGTTAACTGTTTTAATTGTAGGCATAACAATATTTTCCAGACATTTTTCTTAGTTTGTTTATACAACGCCTTTGTACAATAACATAGAAAATCCTGTGACATAAAACACAGCTTTCAGACACATGGGTGTCTGAATTACTTTTTCAGTAACTTTATGTTACACTGTTAAAAATAATCTGAAATTCACGGGTATTTGTTTTCCTGAATTTCACAGAAAAAGTCCCTTTACACGACAAAAGGGCATTTTCTGTTAAAAACAGAAAATTTCTTCATATTTCCTGAAAACAACGGAACAGACGGAGATGAAAGTAGCCTACGGAGATATTCCGTTATCTGCTGCATATTTATTTTCAATGTTTAAAAAACTGACATGCTGCAGCACAGAAAAACTAAAAATTCAATAAATTAAAATTTCGAGTTTATTTAAAATAACAAAATAGTTATAACTATAAATAACTATAATAACTATAAATAACTATACTTAAAATAACAAAAACAACAATTAATTTTCCCATCCTTTTAAAATTATCAGCAATTTATTTTTTTTAAAGTTATAAAAAATATTCACACTTAAAATATATTCTAAACAACTAGCTTTATATATATATATATATATATATTTTAGTTGAATTAAGTGGGAAAAATCGATTTTAGTCAAAAAAGCAACAAACAAAAATAATGCTTTCGAATTTAAAAAAAGTAACAAATAATTTTCTAATTCCTTTGAAATTATTCGCAATTTGTTTTTTAAAGTTATAAAAAACACTCTGACTGAAAATATATTCTAACCGACCACATTTAAAACATATATAATAGTTGAAAAAAAAATCGATTTTCTCGCAAAAGCAAACACATTTTATCGAATTCAATTCAAAATATAATATTCATATTTTGCATCTAACAATCAAATTAAGAATATATATAATTCATGTTTTAATCATCTATTAATACTAAAGTTTTCAGTCATAATCTTATAATAAAATATCCCCCAATTAATTAAAAAATTACCAGGTTTCTAAACCCCAGATTGTATAAGTTTCAAGCCGCGATTTGAAAGAAACCCGTATCATCGTTTCAATTCCTTATTCTATCAAGGGCCCACTGGTCTTGCGGTAAAACGCTTGGCTCAAGGCGCTACCGCCTCTGGTTCGAACCCCAAGGTCAGCCAGAAAATATTCTTGTAGTATCTCAAATATTAAATACTCAAGTTACAGACGGCAGAACAAACAGACAGGTATTTTTTTTAAATACGAGGTCATTCATAACAGAAATCTACCGTTTCTACAAACGGAGATTTTCTTTCTGTTACCTTTCAAAACAGAAAATCTACTAACGGAACGGAAAAAGTCCGGCAACTTTGCTGCCAGTAGTTTTACCGTGAATTAACAGATTTATTTTTAACAGTGTAGTATTTCAGGTTTTTCTATTTAAAATGAACTGTTAATACATTTTAAGATTTTTATCTGATGTTCAATAGATCAATTGGACGTTGTTCATATATGCCCCTTTTCTGTTCTTTTAAAATAACAATAAAATAACTTTAAATTTGAAATTGATATTTTTTTCTTCTAATTTCTACAGAACTACTTTACATGAAATGTACTTGAAGTTTCTAAATATATTTCTATCACAATTTCATTAAAATGGCTTGAAGCTTTTTTATATGATTAAAATTGCGTTACCACATGCATTTTAATCCTGTTTATATAAATAACCATTTAGAAGGAACATTAAATATGGCTGAACATTAATTTTCAGATGCATTTGAAAAAATGCATGCATTGTGATTTTTATTAGATACATGTCTTTAATCTACGATAATTTTATTTTTGAAAGACTTAAAATTTTTTTTCTCGGCTTAAGTAAACGAAGAATCGCTTTAATAATCATATTTTCTTTTTCGCAGCGCTTGCGTTGAAACTAAATTTATTTCCACAGCCGCATTTCTTAACCTCCATTATTTAAAAATCTCAAATATTATCAAAATATTTTTTATTGAGATATTGGTCTCAAAAGAAAGCAATCATTTGAATTTTAATAAGATATTTAGTGTCATTTATATTCATGGAATGCCTTAAATCAACTTCTTTCCACTTTTATTAGCAGATAAAGGATTTCACAAAGCCTAGAATATTTCGAATCTTTCTTTTAGATTGAATAAACATTTACTCACGTTCAAAAAGTAGCGTATTGTTATTTTTAATATTTAAAACAGATATATATATATATATATGTATTAATGTAGATTTCAGAAATACGAAAAAATATTGTTTATTCTTATTTAAAAGGATTTCTTTTCAGAATATTTTTAACAAAATTAACGCAGTTTTTATGGTTACTTTAATATATAACAGCAAAACAACGCATATTGAAATAGATTTAATGGCTATTTACGCACATTTAGAATAAGGAAATGTTATTTTTTAAATTAAAATTATATTTATAAATATTACACATGGTGCTCTGTTAAGACCGCATAAATTGTTCAGAGTGAGAATCATCGCTCAAGATAAAAAAAAAAGTGATTACAGGAGCATAACTCTGCGAAGCAATGTTTTCCAGAAACATGCAAAAGTAAGAAGTGTGAAAGCACATGCAGTGCATTGAAAATAAGCTTTATTGGAAAATTGAATATCGGCACGTCTGCATACATAGTAAGCGTTAAATGATATATGGCAGAGGCGTCCACCAGATCAAAAGAGAGGTCACGTCTATGCAGGTCGTACGCCACGTAACGTAAAGGGTTGTACTACTGAAGGTTCAATAATTGTTTTACAGCTTGTGATCAAATAATCAACATATTTAATCAATTTCTGTTTGCTTATAATATAAATATGGAAATATTACTTATAATGTAGTGAAAGTTTGTGGTAAATGTTGAAATAAATATGTGTAATAAAATTTCAGTATCCATTTATCAAAATATCAGGGTTTCAAGCCACCAAAGTTACTACAATTTATAAAATAATTTTCACAAATTTTCACATCATTTGTTGAAAGTAATGCTGAAATATTTTTATATCGTCCGCAATTAAATTATTTTACGCTATAGTTGTTGAAAGTAGATTGTAATTTTTTCTCGTGAATGGCAACGGAACTGTTTATTGCCATGAGAATGAAATGTCGTTTTGTTTGATGCGTAGAAAAAAGTTTCAGTTTTTAAATGTCGTTGTTTAGTTGGAGTCAGATAAATTAAAATAAAATGAATAAATAAGTTAAGTACGACTAAATGAAGTAATATTTTTGGGTGGTACTTTTGACGCCGTTTGATTATTTGTTACACGCTTTTATCATGTAACTTTAGTTCTTGTGTGTAAATATGGAATTTTATAATGGGATTTTCATTCATCATCTGAGGTTCTAAAATTATAAAAATTAGGTACACAGGTGTTTTTCTGGTAGCAATTCATTTTAATATGTTTAGCAGGCAAGGTATTTTTTCAATGTAGGAGCATTGGCGAGATAGATAATCTATACTAATAATATAAAGTTTCGCTATGTGTGTGTGTGTGTGTGTGTGTGTGTGTGTGTGTGTGTGTGTTGGCGATGGCTAGAAAAATCAAGACCACATAAAAGTCTGAAAATTTAGGTGTTGATAGTCCAAGGTCTGACCATGTGCACCGAAGTCTCAGAATTTTCATATTTTGATAATTACTCAAAAATATTATTTAGAATATCATTAAACCTCGCATCGAAAATGTCATCTTTTAAATCAAAATGGCTAAAGAAAAGAACCGCTGTTGTGGATTTGGAAGCAGAAATGAACGAATTCGAAATTGTTTTACTAATTAGCGAATTTTAAGAAAATTAATTAAGATATCAATTTGAAAATTTCTGAGCATATGTAAAAAAAATTCTGCATCCGACTATGTGATTTTTGAAAAATTCGGGCTGTATGTTTTCTTAATTTATGCAAAAGACTGTAAAAAATCTGCCGGCGCCAGTGAAAATAATCCGAGAAAGTTTCAGACAGGTATTTGCTTTCATTAAAAACTGAACTGCAAAGAGATCTGTTTCTCTGGCCGATCCCACCATTTCGTTTGCGGAAATGAAAGGAAATAATTGGCAATTTTTACTAATGAACAAAAATTTAGATAAGTAATTAAGATACAGATCTGAAATTGAGGATGGGAACTGTTGTCATCTTCCGGCTATTTCAGCGTAGCGTCTTCGATATGTTCTAATTATCAGAAAAATGTAATTATTTTTTTAATGATCGAGTTGATGTAGGTCAAGGTGGTTTTCTTGATCAAATTATTCGTTATATTTGCGGGTATGAGGATGGAGGAGGTTAATGCCTTGCTCTGACATTGTTATTATCTCGGATCCGGGTAACGCCGGGCGGGTAGCTAGTTTTATATTAATCTATCATCTGCGTATTCTCCTGAGTATATATTGTGAATCTACTTATTCATGGAAGTTGTATCTTGTATACCAGATTTATTTCAAAATATTTTTGATACACTATGTTTTGGATAAAAATATTTATGTTTAAAAGACAAGGCAATAGTGCTTTTATAATGCTTATTAACACTTTCCAACGTAGTTGAAAAGTGTTTATGACTTTGGTTTGTCTGCCGTCTGCCGTCTTTCCGTGAACTAACTCCCGTAAATATGCTTTGATTGTCCTTAAATTTGTGTATGTTATTGTCGTCTATGATAGCATGTTCCTTATTTCATCAGAAGTGTGTAGCACTTATAGTTTTTTTTTCAGGGACAGTCAAATGTATTCCGTTACATTGCAGTCAATGGGGAATAATCAATTCAAGCGCATTTTGATGGCGCTACATCATTTAAAACATAATGAAATTGATATATGATTATGAAGCACATTAAACCATGCTTTTTCTAGAATATGGGGTGCAAAGCATTTATTATTCATTTACAGAGTCAAACAAAAAAATTCTTTTACACATCATTATATGGTGAAAAATCGTCTGCAATGCAATTTAGTGATATTTCACTATTTCAAACATAATGAAAATTATATGCATTATTGAGGTGCATTATAAATTGCTCTCTTGTGTGCATTGCGTTTATTTACAGGGACACACAAAATATATTGGTTACAGTACATGTACGATATTTACAGTGTATGTGTGATAAGTGCGTTTTCAACTTTGGTTTACATTTTTTACTTTTTTTTTATAGTACGTGTGTGTTTATAAACTCGGTTGACCATATAGAGGGCTACATAAGTAAAGTCGTAAGTTCTACAGACTATGCCAGTGAATTGCTTAAGGGTAGTTTTTAATTGTGCTTACACATTTTCCTGCTGAACTATATTTAGTAGACTAATCGAAGTTTGTGGAATATAAATAAATTCATATACAGGGCTACGAAAAAAAGATACATTGGCGTTTACGGTTCGCAGTTGCTGCAAGTGAGTTTTAAGTTTCCTTTTAGCTTAATAGGTGTAGTGTACAAAAGTCTTCAGATAATATACTGGGTTGTACAATAGATTTCGAGTGCATTTCCATCGATTGGCGAAAATTGCTAAATGTGACTATTCCAACTGAACTAAATTTTATCATACTATATATCCACATCTATTTATCATATAAAGGGCTGCATAAAAAATTCGACTACTTTTTTGACACTGGAAGGTAATTTCGAAAACTGTATTTTTCAATGTGTTATGTGTTTTCTAAACTGTTTACTTACATATCTTCTTTCACCTTATTTAACGGTGAAGTTTCGTTACAGTTTTCTGGATGTTGGAAAGTGTTTCATAATCTATGCTTGACGCATGATTTTTCGTTCTTGTATATTATTACCTTTACTACCAAAACTATATAGATGTTGTGAATTTTTTAAATGTACATTTTTTATCGAAACAAACTCTATCAAAAATATTTGGCAATAAATCTTGTAAAGAAGATGCATCTTCAAATGAGTGCGTTAAGAATCACAATATATGCGCAGGAGAATGCTCAGATAGTAGATTTTGTCATACCTAATAAGGTCATCCTAAAAGCACGCTCATTGACATTATCAAGCCCGTCGTCAATTTTGCGCCCCTATTCTAGTATTATGTTAGTTCGCTTACTATGTATGCAGCCTTGATCGACATTCGCATTATTATACTATGTTTACCTGATCAGATGCTCTAAAAAAATACCTACATGGAAAAACATACCAAAACATACTTACGTGCTCCGATCATTGATCACCAAAATTGGATTCAACTGATAAACATTTCCAACTTTTATGCTACTATGATGGATTGTATTCACTCGCCCTTTTCGCTTTGCACTTAAACATTCTTCGATATATGTGGCTGTCATATTCAGAAGCTTCAAATGCGAACATGGTGTGATATATAATATACTTTTAATAATATCTGTATTTGGAATAAAGCTTATTTCCTCTTTCCCTATTGTGACGTAAATTTTTTTGTCTAATTTTTCTCAAACTCATAATGGTTGAGGAATGGTGTTTTTGTGAATTTCTATGTAATCGGGTTAGGGGTTCTAGACCTGTACATTTTATTCGCTCTTTATAGATCAGTCTGTATTTTACATTTTTTTATTAATAAAGCATAATCATATTTTTTGTGTTGTCAGCACATGAACATCTACTTCACTGAATGGAAATTAGTTTTAAATTGCAGCATGAAATAAGTTTAGATTTACACTTTACTAATAATAGTGCAGCCTAAGCATGCCAGGTAGTGCATATTGTGAAATTGTGGACAATCTAACTAAAAATAATTGTATTAAAAATTTTAATTATCTAAAAGATGTATTTTATGAAAGTTATATTTTTGTCCGCGATGTAAAAATTACAATGCCATTAAAAATTCACATACAATGTTAACTTATTTTTTTTATCGATTTCTGAAAAATAAATATATAAACAAAGATAAGAATATCATTTTTTAATATGTTCGGTCTGATAGTTCTCTTGTTTATTATCATATTACATCTTGATTTCTAAGATAAAAGAGCTTTTCTTAAGATATCAAGGATTTTTTTACAAACTCTCTCAGATTAACCAAGTTATTTTATTTTATTTTTACTTATTAACCTATAATTTTGGTAAGATAAAGGATGCTGCATTGTTGGCTATTGAATATTTACGTGTTACAATCCCTATGGTTTCTCTTATAAGGGAGGAATAACATAGATTGAAGAAAAAGTTTATCTTACTTTCGTTGAAATTTATTTAAATTGTTTCTTCATGATATAATCTTGAAAGAGCTGTAGTTTTTCTATTATACTTTATATAAGCGATGTGCTCCTCTTTATTTTTATATTTTCCCTCCCATTATAAACGAAACTATAAAGATTGTAATTGGTAAAAATTCAATATGCAACGATGCAATATCTTACCAAAATTATGGGTTGAGTTACTCCGTGGTTTCGAATATGGAAATAAACTTCCAAGAAAAAATAAAATAAAATAACCTGCGTAATCTGAGAGAGTATATGAAAAATTGGATATGATCGTTTCAAATAATTACATTATTGATCATGCAACTATAGGATATTTGTATTTGTTTAGATAATGGCTTCGATGGAGCAGAAACATGTACCCAGTTTATTAGAAAAATTTTCTATGTTTTTCTAGGTTTAATATAATACATTTAGCAATAATGAAGTATATTGCCGTGTTGTGATTTGTTTTATATCCTTTCGAACATTTTTATATTTCGCAGATTCTATACTCGTCTAACGAAGTTTAATTAAGTATTGTTTTAAGACTTATTCAGATTAATAGTCACATGAAAGCAGAAATTCGTTATCATTTTGCTGCTGAATCAACTGCCAAATCCACAAGCGAACATTTGAGTATCAAAAAGTGTATATTATAAAGTATATAGAGTATCAAAAAGTATACAATTTCGAACAATCAAAAAGTATATATTTTATGATACATATTGTTCAATATATGATGACATATAAAACGTGAGTGGTAAAGATCTGGGTCTGTAAATGAAAATATTTTATATGAGTCCAAGGGGTTTTTTTTATTATCATATTCTTCGAAATTCTTAAGAAAATAATAATAATAATAATAATAATAATAATAATAATAATAATAATAATAATTTATTGTTACGAATATCTGTGATGCATTACAGGTCAAGCCATGTAGAAGTTAAAAAATGTTTAGGGAACATAATTTCAAAATAAATTATTTTTAATCATTTATTTGTCTTTTTTAAACATTTAACTGATACAAGTAATTAAAAGTAATAAAAAAATGCGATTTATTATATGTTACAGTGATGAACCACTTTTTCCTAATGGCCAGAAAAAATAACAACAAATAAAAAAATAAGAGGCTAAAGTACCTTATATTTCCACACAAATAATTTTACATACTAAGGAAACATTTAGTAAATAAATAAATTAAATAAATAAATAAATATATAAATATTCTTTTTTAACACTGATTCAAAGGAAACACAGATTATATTTATTATACACATCTAGACTACTGTATAAATAACTAATGTTTGAGGTCATCATTCAAAAGTACATCTACTGTACATAGTTGTCTAACGGACTATCATTAATTTTCTTTGCACTTAATCTGAAAATAAATCTAAAAATCTCTTCTCGTAAATAAATGATAAATGGAAATAAAAGCTTTTAAAGAAAAAGTGTAAAAATTTTAGATGTTTGTTAATATTCATTGCAATCCATCATTCTTTAGACTCGCACCATACGTCACGGAAAGTAGCACTTTTAAAAGCATGGAGGTTTTACTGACACGTAATTTATCTTTGCTTCTCTGAAAAGGTACAATTTGTTTTCTTTTAAAATAAAGATCGTGAGTAGTTGCAAGTATTTTTAAAATAATCAATAAATTCTCTCTTACGAAGTGCTTTTTTCAGTAGAATAAAATAGATTGATAATAGTTTAATTAATTTATTAGTACCTGGTATAGATTAAAGCATAGGTTTTGCAGCAGACTATATTTACGACTGTTTCCGTAAGCAATTAGATAACAAGAACGAAAATTTATGCGCCAGATATAGATTATGGAACGCTTTCCAACGCATTCCGAAAACTATAACGAAACTTCACCGTTAAATACGGTGAAAGATGATATCTAATTAAACAGTATATGAAACATATAACACATTTAAAACTTCAGTTTTAGCAATTACCTTTCACAATAAAAAATGTAGTTGAATTATTTTGTGCAGTTCTGTATATGATCTATAAACCTGGACAAAATAAAATTCAATAAATGTATAAAATTTAGTTCATTTAGAAAATTCACATTTAGCTATTTTCGGTAATCGATGGAAATGTTCTCGAATTCTTTCGTACATCCTTGTATATTACCTAAAGACTTTTGTACGCATCCTTTATTAAGCTCAAATTCAATTCGGGTAAAAAGCGCATAAGTCAACGTAAAACAAACTTCCAGCAATTACCAAGCGTAAACGACAATGTACCTTGTTCTTTGCATAGAGCCCTGTAGGTGAATTTATTTATTTTCCACAAACTGCTATAAGTCTAGTAACTGTAGTTCAGCAGGAAAATGCGTAACGCAATGAAAAAACAACCCTAAGCAATTTACTCCCATAGTCTGTAAATACTTACGAATTTTCTTGTGTAACCTTGTTTATGATCAAAAGAATTTATTTACACCAAGTACTATGCAAACATTTAGTTAAACTTAAAAACGCAAATCAATGTTGCAATCGCATGTGCAAATCGCTTTTATCACTCATAGACTCTAATTATTGCTCGTCTACTGTAACACATAGCTCTTGTGTCTCCCTGTAAATGAACGACAAACGCAATGCATACCACACTTTTAAGTGAGCAATTTTTACTACACTTCAGTAATGCGTGTAAACTTCATTATGTTTGAAATATTGAAACATCCTTAATTTACACTGCAAACGATTTTTTGCCGTAGACATATGAATAATAACTACTTTGCACCAAATATGCTACAAAATGCATGTTTTAGTGCGCTCCATAATTGTATATACATTTCAGCATGTTTCAAATTTCGTAGCATCGTCACACTATCCTTGAAACGATTTTTTCCCATTGACTGTAATGTAACGGAACACTTTTGACTGCGTTACGCACTTCATTTTCAATAGGGATCATGATTTAGTAAACGACAATAATATACAAAACTTTCAGGGCAATCCGAGTATATTTACGCGAATTACAGCACGAACAAACGGCAGACGGCAGATGGACAGACAAACCGAAGACATAGACACTTTTTAACTAGGTTGGAAAGTGTTAAAAATTTATGGTGGTTACAGTTGCATAATTAACCACTAAAACACTATAAAAAATATTTTCCTCTATCCTACGTTTATTCTGCACCGAAACTTATCCAATGATGCAAAAATACAATTAAAAAGTCGCTGGAAAATTAATTCGGGATATAAAGGCTTAAAGTATAAACAATATATAACTGCAGTGTAAAATACAAACGTTAAAACTCAGTTAAAAGTTCAATTATACGGACAGTTTCGGCTAAAATGTCATAGCCATCATCAGGGACACCAAAGGACTAAACTGGTTAGCTTATAGCTTGAGAGAGAAATGAGAAATTTTAGGGAAAGTGAAAGGAAAACCAAGAATGAAGAAAAGGAAGAAAAAGTCCGAGTAATCTTGTGTTTCTTTAATTTGTGTCAAATTAAATTTAAATTAAGTGTGTTTCCAACATAATTTATTCATAGTATTAAAATGATTTATACCCATTGGTAACGCCAACTAAATACCTTTTTAATTGTGTTTTTCGATTACTTTTTTTAACATTAAGAAAATTTTTCAATTTCATATGTTAAAATTATTTATGATAGTACTTAGGCCGGCTAGAGTTGCTGCAAAAACAAAAAGGGGCGAGCGAGCTGGGACCGAGTAGCGGGCTTAATGTAACTTGCTTCGCAATTCACGGCAATTTGTGTCAAATTAAACACAAAACACAATTCGCAATTTGTGTCAAATTAAATTAAAATAGAAAATTCAACCTCCTACTGTAAGTCTGTTTTTAATGTAATCACAATTATTTTCCGGAGCACACACGAGCCTCGACAGCCCTCGAAAAATAATTAAATTTAGCAAGTTTCCTTACATCTTGTTTTGAAGAATACTCCCTCTTATCACCTGCGTACCCACACCAGCTTATCTTATAATCTACTTAGCATCTTTAAAGAAAATATTTAGTAAATTAGAATAAGTGAATAAAACAGATAACTAATAAAATAATCATATACCACATAACGTTTTCCAATATTTCCTGAAAAGATTTATTGAATAAAATGCCTTCTTTCATTGCTTTATTTTTCGTAAACATCATATATTATTGTTTGCAGTATATGTAAAAACGTTTAAAATAATCCTAAGGAATATGCAATTCGTGCGATTCAAAAATTTAATATTATTGTTTATTAGTTTCTGTAATAATGTGCGATAAAAAAAGAATTATATTTTATTATAAGTTTTCATTTATTTTTTTTATGTATACCAATCCGTTGTTCAGATGGAATTACGTTACTTGTTTGATAGACAAAATAGCAAATTTAGCAGAGTTAAGAAAATATTATCAAACTGTCTTCCTCAGAGAAAGTTATTTCTGTTATACTTCAAGATACATTCAACATTAACAAAGTTCTTAAAGCCAAACATTTATTTTATATTTAACATTAAAAATGCAACACTTAATGATTCTTTCATGCGACAGCATTAATTACGGCAATCTATAAACAAATTCTTTATTTTTGTACGATAATAAAAGCGCTGTATACACAGTGATGTTAATGATTCTCTACTTTATTTTATCTTGATTCTTACTCACATAGTACAATATTTTTTTCCATAATTATTAAATAATATTTCTCCTGTAAGTTATGAAAAAAGACAAAACAAATATGTTACCGTTTAAAAACTAACAAAAATGACAACTATTTGCTTATTAAAATAAATGGGCAGCTTCAAAGGAATATTTTACCCATATATCATTTAAAAAGTTTTGGTAAAAGTTTTCTAAATTTCTGGTGTTCTAATTTATTTTTGTAAACTTCTAAGGAATTTGAATTAATAAATTGAGAAAATATGTAAATGGTTATTTAACAGTCCCATTTGCTCCATCTTTGCATACAAATTAAGAAAATATGTAAATGAACTAAAATATTTTAACTTAAAAAATATAATTGAATCCATTTGGACACTACACTGTTAACTAGTATTTTAAAAACACAAATTGCACAAATTGTGCTTATTAGTTGCTAAAATCAGTGTAAAAATTGTTTTAAACTCATAAAAGAGCTAAAATTCTACATGTTTCGGCTTTAAACTTAAAGCCATCATCGGGGAAGAGGAACAACACAAACGACTACTGATCTTTTAATTTTCGACACGAGAAAATTTGAAATCAACAGTTGATTTCTGAATCTGTTGATTTCAAATTTTCTCGTGTCGAAAATTAAAAGATCAGTAGTCGTTTGTGTTGTTCCTCTTCCCCGATGATGGCTTTAAGTTTAAAGCCGAAACATGTAGGATTTTAGCTCTTTTATGAGTTTAAAACAATTTTTACACTGATTTTAGCAACTAATAAGCACAATTTGTGCAATTTGTGTTTTTAAAAAATATATTTATAATTATTAACGTAATAATTTTCTAAGAAAACACTGTTTCATATCACTATACTCAGTTAAACACAGTTGTTGCAATTGAGTAAAAGAGAATATATTTTATGTTGCTAAAAAAGTATGAAGCTTTTCTTTTTCATTAAACGTATCTTTAAAAAAAAATCCGGTCCCATGTGATTCCACCATAGCCGATTTTACTGCATTAACAATAAATACGGAGATACACAGATAATATTCCTGTATACTACTTAATGCATATATCAATATTATTTGCGTTTGACGAACAGCTACTTTTGCCCCGGAAAAAAAGAATTATCCTGGTCCATAAAATAGCGTAGGAGAGGGTAAATATTCCTCATGCATGGGAATATATTAGTCCCCTTCGTTAACCAGTTTATCCAAATTTTTAAACAAAACTTTTCTTATACCATGGTGCTGGATGACATCTTTATATTTTTCATGTGTTTATGTGTACATCCTTATCCAATGTATAGTTACATGCATAAACATACTGTTTCAATAACTTCATTCTGCTTTTCGCATGTGCATCATTCCACCGTGTTCACCATAATGTGACTCTTACCAAATATCAACTTTCTTATTACAATACTGAAATAGTAAATGTAAAAATGTATCTGACAGACACTAGCATTCATTTATATCTGAAAAACAAAAATATTATTTAAAAATGGAAAGTGAAACACGCAAGTAAAATTGATAATTGTTTATACACTATTAAATGTTTTGTGGTGCGTTGAACCAATTTTTGTGGAAGCAGTAGCTGCAACTATAAAACGGTGAAATCTCGTTGAAACATTTGGAGCTCTGCGAGGGCTAACTGTCATCTGTGAAAAGAAAAATAACAATTATCATCTTATTATTTATGATAGAAATTCTGCAGCAATAAAGTGTTTAACTAAAGTGAATATTTCTATTCAAAGTTACAGAAGGAAGTTTGACCCTGCGGTAAGCACGCTCTGAGCTCCGTTTGAACCATGAGCCAACCTACGAACCAACATAACTCACAATGTTTAAACGATACTTCACCATCTTATGGCAGCACCAACAGGTGGTTCAGCCTACCACAAAAGTTTTAACAGTGTACTACTAAATTTCACTTTTAGGCTGTATTTCCAACTACACGTTTCTCATTAATTTTACCTTATTTTTATACTTTTTATCTATTTGGAAAATATTTCTAACACTGCAGAATAAAAATTATCATAAAATAAAATATTATTCAGTAAACTAAACTTATATTAGAAAAGTGTAAATTCGAGATAAACAGCTAAATTTTAATAGAGAACACAATAACTCACATAGATTTTTTTTTTTTTTTTTTTTTTTTTTCAGAATTTGGAGATTAAACATTAAGATCGTCTATTTTTATCTATAAATTCTAAAAATAGATTTTTATAATTAGAAGTATTTACTGCATTGACATAAATATGAGCCATAAAGCTTCTTAAAAAGTTTAATTTCTATTTGTAATATATTTGTTTTATGTAAATAGATAAAGAATGTATTTCTATAGATTTAAATTACATTAATTTGAAGATGAATTTATTAATTATTTTAAATTATTTCAGAACTTCTGTCTAATCTTAAGTTTTATGATTAAATCCTGAAGAGAACTGTAATAATATGTTGCACGTTTCAATAAGCATTCGCATAAACTGAAGGAAAACCTGCAGGAATACGTTTTTTTTTTTCTTTCCTCAACAAACGTTTGTTAGTTAAAATTGAATGAAATGTGTTTTAAAGTAATTAGGAAAATCTCAGACAATTGCATACATAAACTTCGAGGAAAAGTTTATATAAGCAATCTGAAAAATTGTAATTACTTTTTTATTGCTTGTGTATGTTGCTTATCTAATCAAAATTGTGTCTGTTCTTTAAAACGCACAAATATACCAGAAGCATAACATCGAAGAACTTTTGTCTGCCGCAACTGGAAACTTACATCAATCGTGCCAAACTTATCTTGCCGACATAATTGTAATGGAACTAAGGTTAAATGCATATTTTTATTTTCATTAGCCATTCATGGAAATTTTCAGTTACTGTGATTATTAATAAAAGTTTATTACTTTCTTTTGTTCTTCAGACTGTTTTTATAATGAAGTGCGTCCCAAAAGTTTATAGACAACTATTTTTTGGATTTAAGAGCTAATTAAACAAGTAAGAAAGACGAAATAAATCATACAAATATATAATGATGGAAATATATCTATAAACTTTTGGGACAATAAAATTTAAGTTTTAATTTTTCTCACAAAGTGTGTGATTTTGTAATTTTTTCTGTATAGTATTATTACTGTCTTGATGTTATTTATAATTATAAATTGCTTTGAAATATTTACTCTTCTTTTTTAATTGTAGAATAAGAAGGCCCCGTTCTCTATAAACTTTTGGGACGCACTGTAGTATTATGTCTTCATCGAGCAAATCTCAGTTATCAATCTTATCAAGCCTGCTGGTAATTATATATAATTAATTGTAAGTATATATATTTTATAATTATTTTTATATTAACTTACTTGTTATTGGAACAACGAATTCATCACAATTTATTGTAATGATATGATAATACTAAATAATTCGTATATAATGTGATTTATACGTATGTAAAAATTTAGCAGAATTGACTTGATACTCGAAACGATTTTCTTTTTCAAATTGGCTTGACTCAGTACTAATAAATTGTTTCCGACCACTAATGTATTGTGCATGTGTATTTCATGTACTTACGTTTTTTTTTTTTTTTTTTTTTTTTTTTTTGCATATTTTTAAATTAATTTATTTAAGAAGTGAATTTGAATTTAAACACAACTCTTATAAATAGTTCGTCAAAAAAGTATAACGGCATGTAGAAACGTAGTAATGTTATAACGAATGTAAAAACGAAAGTTGAGGAAGAAACAGAGATTTTTGAGTTCAAAAAACATCCAATTAGGTACAGATAAAAATATTTTATAACAGTCTTTCTCAGATGTTTTCTGTATATTTACCATACAGCAAATAATTAATGCCTGTACTTCTGAGAAATTAATTGAAAAAGCAATTGTATTTGTAATTTGTCCATGACTTATTTAAAATACATTGTTTATGTCAAATACCGTTGTACAAACACATAATACATATTTAGTTTTTCTTTTTTTTCAACTGTGTTTTAGAATTGCTATCATCTTGTAAGTAACGTTTACACAAAATAGTTTTTTTTTTCACATAAAATCTTCAGATAGTATGTTTAATAAATAGTAATCAGTCTTTCGACACTTAACTTCTTTTAATTGTTCTTACTTCTTAAATTTCAAACAAATGCATAATTGTATGGATTAAATTTTAACAGTTTTTACTTATGTAAAAGTAGTTTAGAAGAACAGGTTATTACTTTCCTGAAAGAAGACCATATTCGTTAAATGATATTATCTATAAGCATTAAGATCTTCATTCGATTAAAATAGATTTAATTTAATATTTGATTAACAGAAATGTTTATTTATCTGTTAATTCATAATTCATATTTGTATAATACGTTATTACATTTACAGTAATTTAGCAATTATTTACTTATGATTAACTAATATTTCTGGAAAAAGCACTGCAATGTATCAACGATATTTCTGTGAGAAAACATTTGGAAAGGGTAGAAAAATATATTATTTCACTACATGTTTTGAACTTTATATAATTTTTCAATAAATGAAAAGAAAATACTCTCTGAATATAACTCTAGATATATCGATATTGTCTCTCTGAATATAATTCCTGAATTAAAAAAAAAATCAAATATTTAAATGAAATAAATTGCAAAATTATGAATGATTAGTCTTTCAAGAAAACGGACTATTTTTTCTATTGTCAAAAGCTGTAAGGTGAATGGTATTCTGCCATAGTGGTAATTTTCACAATTTTCTTTCAAATAATTACTTTTGGCTGCAGAATAATACTGAAGTTTAAATAAATTTCTTGAAGTTATTAAAAATATTGAATAGATACATTTAGCTTTAAACGCTTTAAAAAATACATAGTAAAAAGCATAATATAAATAAATTTTGTTGAATGCTGGAATTTCTGCACATATCTACAGTATGATTGAAAATAGGCGCTGTGGCAAATATCTGTATTTTTAATTGGAATACCCTTGTGATCACTTTTTTGGTAACCTAAATTATGTAAGAAACTATACATTCAATTAAAATTACAGATATTATTCCTGTGTTATTTTTTTGTATTAAATTTCTCCTTGTAGATCCATCCATAAAACAACATTTAAACAATTATTTTAGATTTAAATATCCACAAATTTCACGATACTCTGGCATTATTTTACATTATATATGTATGATGTTATACAACTATTTTTGTAATTTATTTATATTAATAAATTAAAATCTATAATTTCATATAAAATGTCTATTATGACATTTTTTTCTTATATTTATTTAGATAAAAAATCATGACCATTGATTTTTGTTTTTGAAGAAGTAATCAAACATTTAGCTTAACCAAGTACTTTCACAGAAAAGAAGAAAAAGAAATAACCTGATACTTTCTCATAATTGGAAAATTGCTTTCATGGTTTGAACGTTTCATTCGTTTATGTTTCAAAACAAATAGTACAATCGATGTCTGCAATTCTCTTGGATTTCATTTGTAATAATAAATAAAACATTTTAAAGACTTTTTTCTCTTACATAAGATGATGTGGAAAAGAGGTCTGTAATTTCGCTTTGCCCTCTGTAAATTCACTTAGAAATTTACCAATAATACTTTTTAAAAAAGTGATAACGTTTTACATTTAGAATGTTTTTTTTTCTAGAAAATATTCGAATGTACTGTTTTTAAAAAAGTTAGGTTTTCGCCTTTTTGATTTCGAATGATTTGATATGTTCTAAATAAGATTTAACAGTTTGTTATTTGTTGTCAGTCTGCCTGTGTACTAAATTAGTTTTGTGGACACTGTTTTTCAAAACTAATTCGCGGAATTTTATGAAACTTCATATTTAGAGTCAATTTTACATACATTCCTGCCAACTACAATTGGGTGTATATAGCTTTACATAGAGTCCTTTCAAAAGATTTTTGTCATGTTTTTAATGATTGCTCATTTTAATGAATTATGCGCTTTTAAACAAATTGTTTATTTTCACCATTGTAGTTTTGACAATTTCTCGGTCACTTTTCAGTTTAATTTTCTTTCTTTTCAAATTTTATTTTATCGTTGTTGCGCACAGTGAATATTCTGCACGGCCTGGCCTTTTCTGCGGAAAATACCACGTTCTGACCACCTTTCCCATGGGCGCAACTGTCTCACAGTACTCCAATCAGAGCTACGTACAGAATGTACGTTCCTACTTATATGTGACCACATGCATCATGAAATATAAAAAAAATAATTACAATACAGATGAAACATTACATACGGAGCAACATTGTTACAGGCTTTTCCTTTTCTTAGTGGTTACAACCCTTAAAAATAAAGGTGCCTGAGTTGAGGAGACAGATCCCTTTATTTTTATGACATTCAATATTTTTTTTTTATCATAAATGAAGTAAAAACTCAAGTTACATTTTTTTTTATTTGGCAGTAGAGTCAACACAGCAAATGTGACTATGGAAAGTTTAGAATCGTGTTCATACAATAGCCCCAATTAACATTAATAAACTTTTAATTATAGCAGTTAAAGTATTCCAACTAACCACTGTTTCTCCGATTGATGAAAGCTCCATTCGTTTTAATTTATAAATTGTGTTTTTGATTTTTTTAGAACAAAATTGGTAAATGTTCTTTAATCAGGAGAAAAAATATTTTTCACTTTGTAAGAATTTTTGAATACCGATGCATTAGTTAAATTTTAACTCAATAGGTGGCAGCCCTACGCGGGATAAAAAACTCATTCATCTTGTGTACGTGCGCGGATAGCTTTTCCCGACAACATTTGCGATGTATCTATACTAATACAACAAAGTTTTGCTCTGTGTATATGTGTGGGTATGTGTATGTGTTGGTGGGTGTCTGTCTGTGAAGGCTAGCGAAATCTACCAAACGTAGAAGCATGAAAATTTGGGGATGCACCTGATTGATGTACATGAAGCTCTGATTTGTAATTTTTTTTATACTTAGCCGATATATCAATTAATCACTCATAAACAAGTTGTATATTTTTGCAAAAATTGACAGATGAGCATTCGCATGCAGAGAAACTGATATTCCAGCAGAAAGGAAGGAAAAAGCAAATACTGGCGTTTTTTGTCCTTTTATTTTAATATCCATCGGCCAAACCGTTCAGGATACATAAAATAGAACACGTGTTCCTAAAGCTTGTACTTTTAACGCCGTCTTAAACGCCGCAATCAGTTGGAAAATATATCGTTGTCAACCCTTTGAACTTTTTTTTTTTTTCAAATGGGGCCGTTTTCGTGGTTGGCGTTTTTCCCATTACAGAAACGCACTTCTAGGCCGCAATGGTACCGACAAACACAGACAATGTTTTTAAAGATAAAACCTTCTTCCTTTTGACGAAGTAACTAGTTTTCAAAATAATAAATTTTATCCCTATTAAAAATATTGGCGACCGCTGGTCACTTCGCGCCTCCCGAGGACGATTAGACGACAATTTTTCTACGATTAAAGTAATTAAAAGCCCGTATATAGACAATATTTTTAGAGCAGCTCCACAGATCAGATTTACATTATCAATAAAAATTTTGAAACGTTCGGTCAAGTAGAAGTATTTAAAAAAAACATTCTGAGAAATTTTCGATGTAAAAGGCCAAACGCGCAATGTTTCGTCGCGACATTGCTTCATGTTTTCAGTACTAAGTATGGGTATTTTTTCACGAAATTTTAAAGAGAGTTTAGATACCATTACATTTAAAATAGATTACAATTTGTGAGAGTTTGGAATATGAGAACTTTTATTTTTGTTATGCTAAATGCCCTTACGAGAAAATAAAAAAAGCGAGACGAAAAGCTATTTATTTTACAACTAGATAACAATATTTTTTCACGACATTTTTACACTATATAAACTTTAGTATAACCCATTGGGTATAACATTATACCCAAATCCATTCCAGTACCAGTTAGTGCCACTAAATAGTCTTCTTAAATTCTATGTAAAAATTTTTCGATTAACCGATGAAAATTTCAAAGACTTCGGACAACAAGAACTATTCATTTTTTTTAAACTATGAATCGACTCTACTTGAAAAAGTAGAAAATATCTCTTACGAGCACTTTTACCACTAAATATGAATATTTTTTCACGATTTTTTTCTTTAAAAATACAAAATCATACAAAACATTGTTAAATAGATAAAATCATACAAACTGGAGGTTTGTTTAAGGTTATTATCATAGAACGAGGTGGAATAGCTAGTTTATAGTATAAACTATCTGGGGGATATTTACTTCTGTTCTATAGTATATAGCTTATATTGTGGTATTTTCTTTCGACAGATCAAAGAACAAACATTATACCCCAATCTATTCCTATACCACTTACTGCCACTAAAATGTCTTCTTAAATTCTATTTTAAAAATTTCTACTTTAATAATATACTTTCAAGAAGAATAAACACCTGACAAAAAAATGTAATTTCTATTAACCATCTCTCTATAAATAAATTTCTTTATACATCTCTTCCTAAAGAGTTTCTCCACAAGTCTTAATATTATGTTAAATTAGCATTCTAAATAAATTTCATAAAAAATCAGATTTGAAATATACAGAGATTTCAAGTCATTCATATGTATATTTTAATACAGAAAACTACAACTAAAATGATAAATATTAAAACAAATCCTATGGTGTCACTTTTATGCTTAAAGCTATACTATTACATAATATATAGGTGAAGAAGTATGTTTAATCAATAATGATAAAAGCTGATAAAAATGGTCTTATTTAATTCATCATTCCGCTTCAGGGAGGACATATGCCATTTTTGTTTTATTAGAATTAAGATGAAGCCACAGAAGATAAATTTGAAAGTACCCTCAAGTGGTTTGTAACTCGTTGCCCCATTCATTCGATACACCATTAAACACAACGCTGTCATTACAATCTTGAATTAAAATAAATGACTCTCTCCGATTTTGCTTACATACTATGAATAGCTCACTTTATCCTCTAAAGAATTATATTAAGCAGTCAACGAACTGTCATCAATATATTTTTACTATAGTGTAGAAAATAGACTATTTTAGTCGAAGGATCTATTTAAATTGGTGTCGTTATTTAATGGTCTAAATACCACGAAATTCCGTTGAAACGTACAATAATGAAACATTAAGTTAAAAAAATTGTTAGTGGAGGTTTAAAACTAAAAGTTATGTCTTTTATAAAATTATACCTGAAAGTATAATTCACATTTAAACACAGCCTTTAAATTTGAAAAGAAACAAAATTTTAAATTTTTAGTTGTGTCAAATATATATATATATATATATATATATATGGGAAAACAATCATTAAATAATACTATACCTATTATTTAATTATATATGTGTGTCTGTGTGTATAATACTATATAATACTATACAATACACATATATAATACATATATATATATGTGTGTGTGTGTGTGTACATATTTAAAGACATGTATGTGTCTGTGTGTATATACTATAGATAATATATATATATATACATATATATATATATATATATATATGAGTAGTGAAATACAAATTTTATATGAAGTATCTATTCAATAAATAGTTCTATATCAAGTACTGCGTATGTAATGCAAAAAGAATCATACAAAATAAATGCATTATGCATAAACTAGATTAATTTTAACACAATTATTCAAATTGGTAATGAAATCATACGAGTTGTAATTTTCCAACTGGACGAAAAATGTCCGGGCCAGGATACGAACCTGGGATCTCTTGGCTGAAGCCGCCACGCTTTACCAATTGAGCTATCTCGGTCGAATCAGGAGGGCATTCCTGGGCAAATCCTGGCTCGGACATTTTTCGTCCAGTTGGAAAATTACAACTCGCATTATGCATAGTCAGTAGAGAAGTTCAATGCCTTACGATCTTTCATTCAATTACTTATTTTACTCTTATTTAAAGAAATTCTTTCGTTACAAAAATGTAGAACGTGTCTTATAAATGTAGCTATAGCTAGTTATATTTACAGGTATTGTAGCTATAACTATAGCAATGTAGCTTTAATTACAATAATGAATCACCTGTAATCCGCTGCTATGTGAAAGATGTTCACTTGTTTTTTTTTTAATAATATAATAAAATCACTTGTTAACATTAAATTAAAGTGTAATTACTGCTTAAATTGATAAAAACATAACACCAAATGTTTAAAAATACATTTTAATACAGATTACATTTGTTTCCTTCGCTCTACCGTCGATATCTTCAGATCTCAAGATTGATGTTCGATTTCAAGAATAGTAAAATAATTTTTCAATCAAGAGCTTATTTCCCATCCATTATCCGTGAATCAATAGAAATATATTTGTGAAAAAATAACATTTGCAACGAAGCCGCTACTTCTGAATTATCTAAAATTTGGCACGCGATGTTTTACATATTGAAAAAGCAATAAAAATAAAAATAAATAATAATTTTCACGTTTTCCAGTTTGAAGAATTTAAGGACCTGCTTGGCTTGGACATGCGATCTCGTGGTTTATGTTTACCACTTTCAAAAAACTATACGAGAATATGTTATTCATCATTTAGATCTGAAGACGTCGCCGGTACAGCGAATGAAACATATGTAATTTGTATTAAAATGTATTTTTAAACATTTCGTGTTATGTTTTTATCACTTTAAGCAGTAATTAGAGTTTAATTTTTTTTCTCATTATTCAGATTTGAAATTGTGTACAGCAATCTATATGTAGATAATATTTCTATAATAAAATAATCTAACCACAATATTTAGTAAAACAGTGTAATATTCATTAAATCCTGAATATTAATGATAGCATGTGTGTGTATCTTTGTAATTTTATCTAAATTTCAGGGTATGCTTAATGAAAAATGATAATCTTTTTTAATAATAAAGACTTTTTAAAGATTTTCCACATTAAATTTCCGTTGTCACAAACATTCTATAAATAAGGTTTCTTCTCACTGCTTATACAGCGATTTCCATGGGCAAGATGTTTGTAGAAAAAAATATATAATACACAATTTTTGAAGCAATTTTGTTTTAAAAATTCCACAAGTAAAAGGATGAAAATGCAAATGATTAATTTACTACATATTTCAAATGCATGATGATTTGAAATATGTAATAAAAGACGAGATTATATATTGGCCAATTATATATTGGTCGATTATATATTGGCCAAAAAGATTTTGAAAAAAAAATAAGCGGTCAGAGGGTTAAGCACCTTAATATGTTTCTCTTTCAAGAAAAGAAAAAAAAGGTTTAAAGTCAATATGCTAATTTCGCTTGCCTTATCAATAATACTTTGCTTTTATGATCAGTTTATACAAATAAGGTGGAAAACTTCAGTCTTTCTGCCCATAGAATTAAAGATAAGATGCTTTCCAAGTGAAAAAATTAAAAATATTTGAGACTGAAAAGTATAAATTTCTTTTATGACTTTGGATATTATTAAAAACGCTTAATATCACGTTGAAAATATTTTGGGAAAAAAATTAAGCAGTCAGACGGTTAAACACCTTAATATATTTCTCTTTCAAGAAAAAAAGTATTGATGTCAATATGCTAATTTCACTTGGCTTATCAATAATATTGCGTCGAATATACATTTTAAGTATTTTTATTATCAATAATAATTTTCTAATATGATCATTTTATATAAATAAGGTGGAAAACTTTAGTCTTTCTGTCCATAGTATTAAAGATCAGTTACTTAGTAAGGGAAATATTTGAAAATATTTGAGACAGCAAAGTATTAAATTATTTTTATGATTTTGGAAACTGTTAAAAGCCCTTAATATCATGAGTTAGATATATATATATATCACGAGGTCATACTGTCCGTTTACGTATTGGTTGAAAATATTTTGGGAAAAAATTAAGCAGTGAGATGATTAAACACCTTAATATATTTCTGTTTCAAGAAAAAAGTATTGATGTTAATATACAAATTTTACTTGCCTTATCAATAATATTGCCCCAAATATATATTTTAAGTATTTTTATTATCAATAATACATTCCTTTTATGATCATTTTATACAAATAATGTGGAAAACATTAGTCTTTCTGTCCATAGTATTAAAGATCCGTTACTTTGTAAGTGAAAAATTAAAAAATATTTGATACTGAAAAGTAGAATTTTTTTATGATTTTGGATACTGTTAAAACTCTTATACTCTTATACTCTTATTATCACACGTGTTATAATGTCGTGTCTAATGTAAAGTATCAGCTTCTGTCAGGAAGCAGATGGTGATGGAGCTATTACAACATGCATTTTAACGATAAACTGATAAGAAAGTAACATTAAAAAACTATTTTACAAGAGGATGTCAAAAAATTTAATAAATGCATTTTTATAGACCTACATAAACTGTTTTAATGCTTTCTTCTAATATAGATTATTTTTTCAAACACATTAGCATGTTTAACAAGTTCTCAGACACATTTCACAGATAAAATCCTTAAAAAAGAAGGAAAATGGAAAAGGACATATCAAATCTAATAAAACCTATAAATATGTTTATCAATTTTTAAAATATGACAGATATTTTTTATTTATTTTATGTCGCAAAAATGCTTTTCAAAAACGAACAAAATGAAAAGATATAAAAAGTGTCATTTTCATTAAACACTAAAAAATATAAAAATGTTCCATTTTATCTAATAAATTTTCTGCTCGGTGAACAGCGTTTTACAGTTAAAAAAAATTAAGTTGCTATAGATATTTTGTTTGACACATATTTATTAAAATTTTAGATGATGTTACTACAATTTGAAACTAGTCGGATGTGCCAATCCCAAAACTTTCTTCGATCTCACACAGGTTTCGCATACACTAAAAAGAATCAGCACCAATTTATATCAAGGTCTAACTGAATTTACATTTTTATTAAATTGCGTGCATTAGTTCTTGAGATATGACTATTGCTAAAATCGTGTAAATCCTGCAAAATGCAGCATAGCAGCGCCACCTGTTGGGAGACTTAGACCAAAACCTAAGTAACAACAACTTATGTCAACGTCTAACTGAATCTGGAGTTCGATGAAAATCCGTGCAATAGTTCTTGAAATATTGCTATCGTGAAAATAAAAAAGTGGCATAGCAGCGCTACCTGTTGGGCTATTTACACCGAAATGTAAGCAGCATCTATTTATTTCAAGGTCTTACAGAATCTGAAGTTTGATGAAATTCCGTGCATTCGTTCTTGAAATATAACTATTGAAAAAATTAGAAAAAAGTGGTATAACAGCGCCAGCTGTTGGGATATCTACACCAAAACGTAATCAGCGTCTATTTATATCAAGGTCTAACCGAATCTGAAGTTTGATGAAAATAAGTGCATTAGTTCTTGTGATGGAGCTATTGTGGAAATCGCGAAAAATGCAACATAGCACCACCACCTGTAGCGCGAATTTCACCAAAAACTAATCAGTACCAATTTATAACAGAGACTAACTGAATATAAAGTTTTATTAAATTTCGCGCATTAGTTCTTTAGATAGAGCGCCTACAAAAGTTCTGTTACATACATACAGACAGACGCACAGAGTCACAGACTCACAGAGAGACATTTCCTAAAAACCATCAAATCGTGTTCAGGACCTTCTAAAACGTATCAATCCGTCGAAAACCGGAAGTCGAAAATTTTCATGGATCCAATACTTTCTTCTTGTAAAGAGAGAAGAAAGTAAAAATGAAACCGAATATGGAATATCAATATATGTACCATATATTACTAGAGGATTCAAGAGGATCTTCACGGATTACATACATACGGAACATGCATAAAACCCCCTTTTTTATTGAAAACTGCAATACTTTTTTTACATTTAATATACAATTTTTAAACCACCTTTTTTTATTTAAAACTGCAATATATTTTTTTTTACATTTAGTATACAATCTTTCATGGCACAGTAACAACACCAAAAAGCATTTTTATATGAAAAATATCATATGATTTGAAATAATGTTATGAAACGCATTAAAAGCGATAACTTCGTTATATTTGCATATCAGAAGTTAATAACCAAAGAAATCACCATACGTCGCTATTTACAATAGCCTTTTTGATTCTGATAATATCACTGGGTTAAGCGCGTAGTTCTTTTACGTCTGTTAAAATTGCGTTTTATTTATATTATTTCATTATTTTATTTATGTATTGGTGAAGCTTTAACTACGTTATGGAATACCGGATAAAAACAAATGGTGAACTATTTATATTGTTTTAAGTGTAAATGCGTTACTCTTTCGTAAACGGGCTGCACGTGATAGAAATATATTTTTTAAAAATCCATGTCTTACAATCATTTTAAAATCCATAAAAAATCAGTAAATCGCGATACAGTTTTCAAACAAATTGCGTTTGAAAGAAGATTTTTGTCTTATTCGATGGTGTAAAAATTTAAATTTTGCGATGTTTTGAAGTTAAAAAGATTGCAGTAAATGCGGAATTCAGTCGTCAATTCATTGACACTGTCGATGAGCCGTAAGCATTATTTACGGACATGGTTTTGCTTTATAATATATATAAATGAATTTTTACATTGGCGAAATATTTAGCAACAACATTAAACGTTTATATTATGATTAAAAATGTTTCTTCTTTTCAAAATTCTTATGCAAATTTTTTATATGTAATGTCTATCTTCTACGTAAAAAGATAAATTTCATGAATGGTGTTTAACAGTTTTTGAAATTTTCTAAGTATGATTAATGATACTAGCAAAACTCTTTATGCGATTTTCGAGTTAATACATGTATTAAAATATAGGAAATGAACGGCTTCAAAGTCAATAGAAAAATATTTCATAAATATGTGTTTCTCTTGCAGATGTATTTATTTTTCCTATAAAACCACTTAAAAAATCAGAAATCTAGGAAAGAAAACAATTACACAAACATGCGGTATTAAAGTCATAGATACAATTAAAATTAAACGCTTTGAGGAACATATTTGTAATTTTTTTTATTAATAAATGTTTCGTCATTGAACTTGTATTTCAGATTACTAATACTGCATGTTGTTTAATCAAAATGGTGACTGTTGCCTGAAATATAATTTTTCTTTCGTCGAATTTTAATAGTGAGAAAAGATGTTTTGCTTCTTGAACATCAGTGAGACAAAAAACGCAATATTATGACTAATTAGATACGCATTTTACAAGTATTTTCTATTACTAATTAAATTTTCAATTTCTTTAATGCTGTATTGCAAAATAAAGTATATTTTTCAGAGACAATAAATCAACGTAATCCATTTTCAACACTGCAGACTTATTTTCAATGCTACAATAACGCCATGCACTATTTGATGCCAATCTTCAATAAAAATAAGTTTTACTCACCTATCAATTTTTCATTGCAAGATAAAAAGTAAAGCATATGTTAGTAATAAAATGCAGTAACCCCCCATTATACCACCCTCGTTCAAATATATCTTTCTTTTTCTGTGTCAAGATGTATCATAATTAAGACGTCATGGGATTTTTCTGTTTTCTTAAAATCCCTCCCCATTTCTACCCCCTTGGTCCGATTTTACCCATTAAAAAAATTGACAGAGATTTTCTGCCCCTTTATTTTATGTATCAGTTTGGAAGAGATTTGTGCAGAGCTAATGTATACCATGTGTGAAATGTGCTATTGTCACCAGAATTGTGAAAGCAGTTAAAGCTAATGAATTTTTTTATATTGGACGCATACTTTTGCGTACTCCTGGAATTCTCTGAAGTACGGAATAAAGCAAAGATAGACAGTCTGTTCATACGGCGTGAGAAATAACAGATTAAATAATTAAAAAACATAATTATAAATATAAATTAAACTCATTTTATAGCGATGAAAAGTATCATTTTTCTTTCCATTGATTGTCTAAGATTTATATTTCTCTGGATGGCAACGATTTAGACCGTTGAAAAGCAAATGCCTCTAAATGTCGAAAGTAATGCAGAGTTCATTTATTTTTTAGATATTTTATAAGAATTTATTTATCCCGATATTAATTTCGAATTCTCAACAAAAATCTTAAATATTTTAACTGGTTATTAAAAAACTCATCAGGGTGCTTCTTTAAATCCGTTTCGTCTCAAACAACAATTAAACCGCGTTAGTTACACCCATAAACGTGGTGCCTAGTTATAGTAAAATGGAGATGAGTTTCATGCTGAGGTACATTGCATCGCCCCCCAGTTTGAAACTGCGGAGTTTGCGTTCCTATCTCAAAACAGTCAATTACAATGTTGCGTACCGTACTCGAAATAGTATTAAATAATGCATTACATGATAAAATAAATTTATTAGAAGCCGTGAAATGTATTTTTTATATTCGATCATTAACTGGAATTATTCACTAATTGCATTCAGAAATACTGCATTATATGTCTTATGCACATTTATTAATAAAACTAACGCATGTAAACAATATACAATTTATTTTAATAAAAAACTCAAGTTGTATTTACTCAATGAGTCTATTATCGCCAGCAGTGTGTTCGAAGGTAGACACAGTAATCAAGCTTCAATTCATTTTCTTATTAAAATAAATAAATTGCACTTTGCTTACATGACTTAGTTTTATTAGTAAATGTACACTTTTTTATAATGCCTTTTTATAATGCCTAATGTTAGTGGCGTATTACTTACCTATCATACGTAATATACGGTAAGTCTTGTAATCGTTTTGAAAATCGAAAGAAAATTGTTGACGGATTTACACGTTTCAGACACTGGAGATTTCGAAAAACATATTTTTAGAAAAAAAATGCCGTCCGTCTGTGTGTCTGTGTGTCTGTAAACGCTCTATCTCCCAAAAAATTGAGATAGAGACTTGCAATTTGGTATGTACTTAGTATGTAATAATGGGAAGAAGCTTATTGAATTTCAGTAACCTCGATTATCCGGAATTATTTTTTTCGGACTCTCGAAATATTCGTTCTGATAAAAGGTATATAAAAATTTTCGAATTTGTTTATTTTAAGGAGTGAATATAAAAGACAATAAAAAACAAATTTTGCATAAAGCATGAAGTCGATCGGATAATTAGTTACCGAGATATTTGTAATCCAATTACCACACTCTTCGACTTTTCATGACCCTGTATTTCATCCAAATTTTAATTCAAAGATATATTTAAATTGGAAATGAGACGCTTAATCAGATGCAATAAACCGCTAGTTAATAGGATTATTGTTTTTTTGGAGTTATAAGGATGTTTCTTTTAAGCAATTCAGTAATCTGGCATTTAAACTTTATGACGTCATCAAGCCACGTTTTCATTCGAATTGCAATGCATTTTATAAGTAGTTTACACATTTTTTATTTTAATATTTTACATTATGCATATCCATGATGGGTAAGTATTACAGTGGCCCCCAACGACTAGTTTAAGATAGTGATCGGATACAAACAAATTGCAGTTCAAGGGTTTTAATAAAGATATTTTTACATGTAAGGCACTATTCTATAAAAAATCGAGATAGCTCTTCAACTTTGTAGTTGACGTCTCCCCCTATCTCGTCTTAGTTTCGAGACAGCCGTATCGAAAACTGAGGAGTCATCTGCGGAGTCAAACTGCGGAGTTGACGAACGTCAATTCCGCAGTTTGCCCCAAGAGAGCATAGCATTGTACCACATCTTAAAGTTCATACCAATTCTACTATTTCAAGACACCAAGGGCATGGCTTTAGCAAACTCAGATAAACTGTGATTTAAGGCGAAACGTAATTAAGGAAATACCCTGTACATCTATGTAGAGGCATGGAAAAAAATCTGTCCATGCTATTTTATCACCAATTTTTTTCAGAGCGATGCAAGAGTTATTTTTCGACTGGAAATTATGTTTACAAATGGATACCTTTTTTAAAGTATTGTTCATTGATAATTGCAACTGCTGTGAATTTTCAAATAGTGGACACAACATTTGACATCACATTTGAGTTTCTTTAATCATGTCTGCCTCATCGTTATGTATAAATGTTTACTTTAAAATGTGCAGAATGTGCGCTACAGCTTTATTTAAGTTCTGAAAACATTACTTTTTTAAATAATGTTGCAAAATAAGGCAGTCTGTCGCTTCGTAAGCTAATTATCCTTTAATTGAATTTTAAAAGTACTTAATACAACATTTTAATTGCTTTGTTGTATTTAAATTAATCTAAATATTTCATTCTACATTTAGCTTTCTAATTTGTGAAAAGAGCAACTGCCGAAGTTTACTAATACATGATATGTTACCATTGTATCTTTATAATTTTATGCATGAGAGGGTTGCGTCAATGTCAAGACAATATCACAAAGCGAGAAATCAACTAACTGCTTTCCTTGATAGAAGATCTATGGCTTGTTGATTTGAATTTAATTACATCACGTTCTGTAAACATTTGTGTTGACAGGGATAAGGAGAAATCTAATTAATTTACAATAATTTAAATCTATATACGTTTTAAGCGGAAAGGGTAACAGAGAAATTAAAAGCGGAACACTCTTTATTCCATATAGAAAAACACATATTTTTAGCCTATTTATATATTTTTAAATTACGTTTAACTAACGTTTACCATAGTTTTAACGTTTAAATAAAATAAACTTACTTGTTAATTAAACTTATTGGAATAAGTAGCGATTGTGCCTTAGGTAATAAGTAGCGATAGCGCCTCACAAACGATAGGACCGCTTTGTGCGACACAATTTTTTATGAAAATATAAATAATATAGCAATATGTTTATGAATTCTATGATAGTATCTCTTAGATCTAGAAATATTTTTAAAGCATACTTTCTTTGAGGAAATCTAAAGAAATATACAAAATTATAAAATTTATTAATCCTAATTTTTTACGTCGGACCGCTTTGTGAGACACAATTTTTTGACAATATAAATAATGTAGCAAAATAATTCATTATAATAAGGAAACTAACATAAATATTTTGGAACACATTGATAATACTAATAATAAAGCATAACGGAATAAAGCATAGTGGAATAAAGCATAACGATGAAAGATATGTTTTTTAGACTATCTACAGGTAATTTTTATTTATCCAGCAAAAGTTATAAATACAATTATATTATATAAATGTGAGTGCTTCCGTAAGTCTCTAAAGTAATCAGGAAAAAAAATTATTTTCATCTTATAAAAAAAAACCTTTAATCCTATTGTAATAACATTTATCATTTTTCAAAATACTCTATTTATACTAATTAGATTATCTCTTTGTTTGTGTCTGTGTGTGTGTGTGTGCGTGCGATGGCTAGGAAAATCTACCGGGCGTTGAGATCTGAAAATTTGGATAAGGATAGTCCAAGGCAAATCCTAATGCACCTGAGATGATAAATTCATTTTTATAATTATCCGAGATATTAATTAAAAATCATCGAAAAAGCATTCATTTTTTTAGAAATTTGTGAGTGCGTTTACAGGTTCAGTTCAGAGCTTTCCGAAGAGAGCAAGGAGACGATCGAAATTGAGAGATATTTTTCGTTAACCGTTTTCTTAAACGCGCATCGGACGAATCGGCAGAAACACATGAAGACATATTCTTAAATATCGTATTTTTACGCTCAAAATGACGCAATTCGTTTGAAGTATCTTAACTTTAACACTTTCAAACAAAATTAATTACGAAACGTCGAATTCATCTTTTTCCCGCGTTTTCCGAAGCCTCGATCATCTGAATTAACTAAAATACATAAAAAATGATCCAAATTAAAAATATTACTTGTTTATTTAAAACGCCGTCTTCGGTTTCAAAAATATTAATATTAATCCTTTCAAAGAAATTAGGACCCGAACGACGTTTCGCGATTTTTACGATTTCTACAATCTTTAAAAATTTGCACTCATAATTTGCACTCAAAATAAATGAGCATTTAAAGAAACATGATGCATATAATTGAAAGAAACGAAAAAAGTTTTAGTAATTTATTTTAATAAGGCATCGGTTTATAAAGTACACTAAAATATTTTTGTCCCATCCCCCCCCCCCCCCCTATTGAAAAAGGCTTCCACGTGTTGGAGAATTGGAGTTTCAGTTGACTATTGAAGGACACTTTGATCAGAGACAAGTGATCAAGGTCATGATGGGGGAGACAACATGAGTGGGGTCAAACGCTCAAGTCTCGTTTTCTCACTAGTCATTCTCATTTTAGTTAGAGTGAACGTTGAAGAGATGTTGCTTGTAGTTTGTATGAGAGAGGTTTTTCTTTACCAGTAATTTCTTTAAATATTGACAAGTTTTATCGGTTTGTATATTCATTAAATATATATGATAATGTTTTTTGAATCATTTGATTCATGATAGAATTATTTTTTTTTTTTTTTATAAAATTGCACAATTGTGTATTTTCATTTTCAAAATGTAGAATGATATTTATTTAACAATAATTTTACTAAAATTATGTTTAAGGATGTTTCCGAATCCTGGCGCAGTTTTGAATTTAGTTTTGTTCGGAAACACACGAAATGGGCAGGTGTTGTCATTCAGAAACTATGTAATCGTAAGACGTTTTTAATTTTTTGTGAAAGGCTGGTTGTTTCGGAAAATACTGACAAACTCGGTGTTTTGAACCGAATTCCCAACGCGGAAGCTCGAGACAGGGAAAATAAACTCGTCGTCACTTAACAAGAATCGTAACTCGATAAGTTATTTATCTAGCAGATAATCGAAAACTCATTTCGATTTCAAATCATTTCTATAGTCAGGCCTGCCAATTTTATTTCTTTACGTTTTAAAATGATTCAGAAACTGTGTCAGAAAATTTCGTGTTTTTGATCAGGGAATTTGAGAACCACTTTAAAATAGAAAATATTGAGATTTAATTTTCTCTCAAACTTTTGTCCTTTAATGCTTTTTAAATGTGCTAAATATCATTTTCAGATAGTGCATGTGACTAAAAAATAATCTAAAATAACAAACTATAAAAATAATCGATAAAAATAAAGTATAATAATAAATTATAATATATAATAAACTGTAATGTATTAAAAATAACTATTTTAGCGTAATAAAAATTTTAAAAAATGTGACTTTTAAAGGATAGATTTTTTTTTTCTGCGTGTGAAAAATAATTGTACTCAGGGAAAATTGTAAATTTTAATACAATTTAGAAAAATTGGAATAAGAAAAAACTCATTAAAAATAAAGATGAAACTAGATCGTTGAACAGAATTCGTATTTATTCGCTTCTAAAATTCGTAATTGTTGCCATCCAAATTAAAAACTTAAAATTTTGACAATAATACGTTAATATCGGAAAAATATTTTCAGAATTTGTATTGTAACGAGCGTTTTACAGCATTATTTGCATTTTATCACAAACACTTCGAATGCAAATACAATATACCCGTAATAGTGGTATTTTATTGCAAATATTTTGAAAGTAAATATATCTGTGATGGTTGTATTTCATTACAAACTTTTGCTGTTTAAAATCAATAATACACAATATTGTTATTCCATCGTAGCACATTTCAAGGTTACATCAGTCCTATGTGACTGTAACGCTCTTTCTAGCACCCAATTAAAAAATATGTTGATCGCATTAAAGGACAAAATTTTTCTGAAGTTCCATATGTTGCTCCTGCCGTTTGAAATATGCTGCGTGCTATCTCGCCAATGTTATTTAGCAGTCTTAACTGTCTTGTCTACTCACTCTTTCAGCGTGAAATAGCACACTTTAGATTAACAGGGCAGGCATCTAACAATTTTTCTTAACTAGAATTTAGGAAAATTTAACATCAGACGTATTTCGATTATATCAAATTTTTCGTCGTTTACACGACATTTTTTTTAGATGAGCAATTTCCGAGCAATTTTCAGTTCTAGAAACCATATTCATCTATTTTGAAGATACCCAAAACTTTTAACAATAGAACGTCCGTTGGTGTCATTTCGACTACAAACGGAATTAAGCCTTATCTCTCTATTAGATATTTTCACATATATTCTTCAACGCTTATGACTTTTAATCATTTTGCGTAATAAATCACACTGCCTAAACGTTTTTATGTGATTCTATTTTTTAAAAAAATTACAGCCACATTCACCTACAACATCTGTTGGTGTTATTTCGACACAAAACAGAAAAAATCTTCTCCTGTGACATGTAATGGTACGTTTTCAATTTCTCTAAAGCTGTGGAGTTTTATTATTATTATTATTTCACTCTAAAAAAAATCATAAAAGAACAGAAATTGTACTGGATTTGTACTCTACGGAATTTTTTTTAGACTAGTAAAAATAAAAAAAATTCTAATGCGTTATCGAAAACGACCAACAAACTAGTCTATTAGCACTTTTCTCTGTAATGAATATTCGCTAATTTCTTACACATTAACGAAAACATTTTATTGGAGAAAACAATTTCGTAAAAATGCGAAAATTGTACTGCAAATCAGCGGATTTTTGTTTTTCAGTCTTTAAGCAAAACTCAACTATAGTGGTTCAATGTTATAACAAATCTAAAGATGTAATAAACGATTTTTGTTCCCTATTACGTCTCTGAGACATATCCTACACATCTGGCAGAAAGCATAAATAGTGAAGAAAATTAGAGCATTTATTTCTCTGTCTCTCTTTTTTTTTTTTACTTACCCATCCTACGTACTATAGAATAACTCTTGTAATTGTTTTGAAAATCGAAATTTTTTTTCACGAATTTACATGTTTCAGACACCGGAGATTCTGAAAAACATATTTTTAGAAAAAAAAATTGCCGTCCGTCTGTCTGTGTGTGTGTCTGTGTGTCTGTAAATGCACTATCTCCTGAAGAAATTGAGATAGAGACTTGAAATTTCGTATGTACTTAGTATGTAATAATGTTAAGAAGCTCATTGACTTTTTTATCTATTTTCTCTTTTACTTTCTTACTTTCCTTCTCTCTCTTTTACTTTCTCTTACTTTTACTTTCTATTTCTATTCTTTTTTTTCTATCTCATTGACTATTTTTTTCGGACTCTCGAAATATTCGTTCTGATAAAAATTATATAATTTTTTTAATTGTTTATTTTAAAGATTGAATATAAAAGACAATAAAAAACATAATTTTTGCATAAAGAATGAAGTTTATCGGATGATTAGTTGCCGAGATATTTGTAATCCTATTTTCCAGGCTCTTCGATTTTTCATGACCCAGTATTTCATTCAAATTTCAATTCAAAGATATAATTTAATTGGAAATAAGACTCTTAGTCAGACGCAATAAACTGTTAGTTAATATGATTATCAATTTTGGAGTTATAAGAATGTTTCTTCAGAATATAATAACTATAAGAATGCAATTCAGTAATAGAGCATTTAAAGTTTATGACGTCATCAAGCCACGATTTTATTCGAATTGCAATGCATTTTATAAATAGTTTACACATGTTTTATTTTCATATTTTATATTATGCATATCCATGATGGGTAAGTATTACGGTGGCCCCCAACGGCTAGTTTAATGTTGTTGTTTCCTTTTCTTTAAAAGTGAAATTTAATCTATTTCCCTGTAAACTAAATCATCATTCTTTTGTGAAAATGTAACAATATAAATGTAATTAAAGTACAATGACGCAATATAATGTTAATTTGCACTTTGTAGCGTTGATTTTGCATAATTAAATTAGTGGTGTAGAATTGACACCGGTGGCTGTTTTAATATGTCTAAATTGTGTGCAATTCCAGTGTTAATTATTATATTACAGATAGATAACAGGAAACTTCTATTAGTAAATTCAGAAATTATGGTCATTCAACGAAAAACTCCCAGTTTAATTAATCTTAATACAAACCATTTGCTTCATATATATATATATATATATATATATATATATATATATATATATATATATATTCATATACTAGATTTTGAATGAATATAGAGTTTTGAGGAAGTTTGTTTCTTTATATTGTTAGGCAATCATTATAATACTATATTTTGACAATATAGTGATTTATTTCTTTTTCTTTTGCACAGTTTAACTGCATTTCCTTTCAAATTATTTTGTTTTAATATTTTTTAATGGTTTTATTTTTATTAAGGAATTAACTTATGTACTTTGTACCAAGCCAAAATTGTCTCCCTATCTGTGGACACAGAAAAAAAAAATATATAAAAAAGTGAGGGACATAACAAATCATCATTAAGTAGTTTGAGACAAAGAAATCCATTTTACTTTTTAGATATAACTGTTTGTTCTGTTGTGAAGTTATTGAATATTTTCCAATTTATTAGTTAGATTTAGAATTTAAGAAAGTTCTCAGTGTATACTCTGTGATCATCATAGATAAAGTAAGAAAAATCTAATTTATCATGTTAATACAAATTTTAGGCATTTACTAAAAATAAATTCGTAATATTAGCAACCTGAAAACCAAAGTACTTAAAAATTCAAAACTTAATTTTTGTCCCCTCCGTGAACTTGGCATATCCATTTTTACTGATATTATTCAGCTTATTGGTCATTTATCAAACCTTCTGTGAAGTATAAGGAGGTCTCACGAACAAAGAGCAGTTTGATAAGTAATAAATTCTAATTGTTTTTCTGAAAATTATATTCTGTAAATCCAACAATTTAAAAACAATTTGTTTAGCCAATTTTGCCTTTTCTATGAGATAGTTTAATTATGAAAATAAATATGTACCAACTACGTCCAATAATTACTCAAATATATGTTTTCATCTAAATTTGTGAAATGTAAATTTCTCTTATCTTGCCCTCCATGACCATGTCAGAATTTAAAACAATCAAAATCTTTTGAAAATAAAATAGAAAACTTGACCACTGATATGAGATTATTCAATACGGATAAATGAAAACACCCCTGAAATGTTTAAGTTTTTTCTCAAATTTTATAAAAGAGATCTTTTTTTTTTTGTTATTTTGTACCTTTTCGTGAGAATTATCAATATAACATTTTAATGCAATTAAAGAATGCATATTCTGTTAAATATACGATATCTAATAGGCTGTAGTATTCTAAGGCATTTTTACTTCTTTTTCTTTTATGTAACAAGTATTAGTATGATAATTTACAAAATTTTGCAGCTTAATTTATTTTTTTATGGATGTGCTTTGGAATCACATGAAATGTATTAATAAAAAATATATTATTATAATGTATTTCACATTTCCTAAAGCATGCAATTTTACATTTATTGAGCGTTGTTTCTAGTCGTTGTATATGTGCCAAACATTTTGATTTCCAATACCACCACTTCAGAATAATATACTTCATATTATTTAACCGCAATACAACAAGAAATTCTAATCAGAAATAGTGGTACTAAAAAGTCTGAAGGCATGGTAGCGATGTGTTTGTTTATAAGAAAGTACTATTTAGTTTTCGAGCAAGCACTTTGGATTTTATTGGACATGCATTGGGCATTATCTTGTAACGTGGTTAAATAACGTTATACTTAAATAAGGCAAATATATTTGAAGCTGTATAAATATTGTTTAAAAAAAATAACTTTGATGTTTCTGCTTTATCCCTTTAAGACCTGACCTATACAGTTGTGTAGGTGATCTTAAGGGGAAAAAAAACAATTTCCTCTTTCCCTGTGATTTAAAGCCAAGCGTGCACCACATAGTTTTGTGGATCCTCCTTGACGTAACCTGACAGCGTAATTCTCTTTTTAATATATTTTTTTCAATCAAATATGATCCTATAACTTAGGGTTAAAAACCAAAGTCTTCAGGTCTTAAAGGGTTATCCTGCTCTTTAATTATTAAAAGTATTTAGATCAATCGAAAATTTTACTATACAAACTAAATATATATTTTTTATTTACATTTTATTTATTTATTTATTTATTTATTTATTCAGTTTTGTTTCAGCAGTGTAATGCTTACATTAATCTCAACTTTCTCTTTGTTAGGGTTGAATAAAACTATAAATTTTACTTTGATTTAAAATATTTAAACATAGTAGAAATTAATAAGACAATATTAAAATGAACGTTTTTGATTAAATAAACTTGAGATAAAGGAAAATAAATGATACATAAGTATTAAAAATAAGTACTCAAAACTAAAAATGATTCCTTCTGCATAAGTAATGTTCCTTTTTTTATCAATATTATATTAAATGCTGGTGAGATACTTTCTACTTATAATATATGCTTTTAATATTTATTATTTATCCGAAATTTTGTTCATATTTATGTAGGTCTGTTTAATTTCAAAACCGTAATTTTTCTACACAGTTTAAATGACTCACGTTTTCTATAAATCTGTTACATTTTTATTATTTGAAAGAACAACAAACTCGAAAAGGTTTTGCCAGAATTTCTTGAAAGTCCTTGTTCAACACAGTAATCTATTTATCCAGAGCTGAAAACCATAGTGTGGTGTATAGGTCATTATAAAGGTAATGAAGTGAAGATTTCAGCATTGTGTTACTTTTCCTAAAGCCTGTAAATAAAAAGGAGCATTTATTTAAACAATATCATGTCAACAACATTTCAAAAATATCATGTCAACAACATTTCAAAAATATCACGTCAACAACATTTGAAATATATCAGGTCAACATTTAAAAAATATCACGCTACATGTTTTTTCAATGTTTCATATATTCTATGTGAAATTATGTGCCGCCTTTATTACACTGCAAAAAAAATACACATGTTTCTCAAACCAGAAAATTATAATATAACACGAACAGACCTCTGTTGAGTTACTAACGATTCTGAAAAAATTCTTTATCTTTATAAATAACAGGATCGATTATATTTTCGAGGTTTTAAGAAGCAGTTATAAAAACAATGTTTATTTTGCTGCCAGTGATTTTCGGATATGATTCCAAGTGGTTTTATAGTTCATTAATTGGAGTTCTCAGTCCAGAACATAAAATTTTTGCTGTTCATTCTTAAGTGAGCATTTTCTAGTTCAACAAACGTATTTTACTTACAAACATGATGTTTCGCAGAGGCACAGACGATTAAGCTTGGTTCCCGTCAACATTACTGAAAGTGAAGTAGCATCGACCATGGTTACTGGTTAGGAGAGTGAAAACCTCTTTCGACTTCGGCTGCTGTGGGTCCGTGTACATTAATGGGAGGTGGTGCACGTAAAATCTGTTCTTGGCTCCAATGTCCTCCAAGTTTAAAAACGATACCTCGGGGGGTGGAAATCGAGGTGCAGGTCTCTCATCTGGAATTGGTTCAAAAATTAGAACACCAGCTTTAGAAGTCCAACCTCTCTTGAGACTCTGGCATCCCTTCTTTCAGAGAAGTGGCATGGCACTTCCTCTGACACGACGACAACAACAACAACAACAACAGCGTGTTACATTAACACCATTGACATTTAAAATAAGAAAACATTGTAAGTCTGTAAGTTGTAAATAAAGAAAAAAATATTTTGAAATCAGACTTTTTAATACAGTTGATAAAATAAAATATAAAAACATTTAAATTACAATATATAATAGACGTTTTGCATCGCATCGCCATACCTCATCAGTACAGACATCTGCTGTCGGACGACACCGGAAACGCTATAACAAACCATAACCATAAACAACCATAAACAGTTACAAAAAAACAGTTAAACATTTAGTAAAATAGTTTATTCACCAGGTATATTACAAAATTTGTTTAGTGTGAAGTTCTCTATGCGTGAAAAATAACCTTAAAAAAACTCTCTCATAATAATTATTAAATACTATTTTGACAATACCTGCACTGATCACCATTATCAATAGTTGGTAAGCATAAATCAAACACTTTGTGCGAATTTTAATTCATAAACTAAAACCATTAACAACGTTATAACGCACAAATGTGAAAAAATGACAAAAAAAATTACATACGGCCGTTAATTTTTGTGCCATTTATTCATGTCTGTGCGTTATAACATGTTTAATGGTTTTAGTTCATGAATCAATATTTGGTCACCAATAACATTAACATTAAACTTAATATTATTTTGTTGCTCTTGCACATAAAAATTCAATTACGCAGTTGAAAATATTTAATTGAGAATAAATAGCGTCCTAAAAACCGATATTTCGTTTTTGAAAACTGATTAATACACTATAAAAACTACTTAGAAATGTTTCCGAAAATCAGTGGCAGCAAAATGAACTTGGGTTTTATAAATGCTTCTTTAAGTCTCGAAAATATATTGATTTCTGTCGTTTCTAAAGATTAAGAACGTTCTTCTAAACAGTGGCTAACTCGGGAGATGTTATTGTATAATTTAGTTCGTGGTTATATTATATTTTCGTAGATTAAGAAGCATTTGTCTTTTGTTGCAGTGTAGAGTTTTTTACTGTACTTGCAGTTCGCATGTTGGCAGTTTTATCCTTTAGTCTAACAAACATTTATTGTCTTGTAGCAAAATGAGTCAAGTATGGTACTTAAAGGGACCTTAAGTTTTTGTAAGGTAGCACCTTACAAATATAAAAATTTCGTAAAAAATCATATTTTTATCTTGTTACACACCACATACTTACTATTACATATTGACAAAATTTCAGGCTGACACTCCCTTTAGAAAAACAGTTACAACTGATTTCGCAAACATCTGTTGTCATTTTGTCACCACGACAACCTCTTTGCAAATGAAATGTTTAAACTCATTTATCTCAGTTCGTATTTTTCAGATTTTTCTTATTTTAAAAATGCTAAGGATTTTTCAGATGAATTAAAGTGCTTGAATTTTTTCCTAGTTGAACATCCTACTATATGTAAGAGATTTAAGGATCCGATTTTTAATATTTTGATAACTTTAGAAAAATCATATGTGCAAAAACTACCCATTTTTTCCATTTTTATCCACTTGTATATAGTTGATATTTTTTTCTACAAAACTATTGATATTAAAAAAAATCCAATTCTTAAATCTATTCAAAATGTTATTAATGACCTGCGCAAAAAAAAAAAAAAAAAAAAAAGAAACAGAAAATTAAAAAAATAATAAAACACTAGTAGTGTTTTGAAACACGTGGTTAAAACTTATTTTTTGTTCAATATTGTCGAAAATATAGTTTATTTTTTAAATTTGTTTGATTAAATTATTTGTATTTAACATTTACGTAATAATGTACAAAAATATTTTTTTTAAGTTGATAATACAAGTTTTTTTTGCTTAAAAAATAAAGTCCACCGAATTTTTTTAAAAATATATTCCTTTAAAACATGGTAATTGAATTATTTTGTAGCGAACATTTTTATAGGATAAAATTATGTCTTGTAAATTTATATTACGAACTCAGTGTTTGACAATTTTTCAACTTTTTTGGATTTTATATTAATTTTATTTTGCAATTACAGTTTTGTTAAAGGTTGATTAGATAGACTTTCATGTATAGATTTTATATAAAATCGTATTACATATTTAAAAGAGGCTTTCCTTTTACATTCGCATGTTGTGTATTTTTCAAACATTTAGATTCTTAATTTATCAAAAATTAATCTAAAACACTTTAAAATTCACCAAAAAATATGGATATCTTTTTTTTAAATCAAATTCTACTTTTGACACCATTTTATAGGAATGCAATTCTATTTGAGTGAGAAATAACTAATATATTAATTTTTCAGCTAGAGCGAAGCTTCTGCAGGATTGAATCGAGTTTCCACATATTAGAAAACATACAACTTACAAGGGAACCACTTTTCATGCAGCTCACACCTAGCATCGAGACGTTGTGCGTTTGTATCTCTATACATAAAAGTTAGAGAACCAATAAAATTTCTCTATTAAAATCATATTTTATACATTTTTTTACACTTATAATTTTTTATTGGATTTTTAATTGTTAATTTCACACCAGAAGCGAGTTAAGTCGCCAAACAGGGTGCTACGAATCCATACCAAGTCTCACTCAGGCACAGCAGAGATTGTGACATTCGGTCATGGTTTCCAGAAAAAATTCTAATGCAATGAATAAAGCCAATCTCGCGCCGTTAAAAATGCAATTGTAATATTGTATTTTTTCAAAATGAAATTCGTAGGATTTTAAAGTATTGTTTAAACTTTTTTCAATATTTTATTCATATTATTAGCTAATTCGCATTTCAAAGGGGTTTTTTTTTCAAAAAAGCTTCTATGTTAATATAGAGTATGTAGTAAAGTGGTCTCGATAAGTGGTCTCGAAAACTGCACTCGAAGTTATGCTGCTGTAAAAAAAAATGATTTTAACAGAAACATTTCATTGATTCTCAAACTTCGTAATATAGCGCTTTAAATGCACTAGGTCCGAATGCTAGGTGCGAGCTGCACTACATGTGGTTCCCTTGTTAGTGCAAATATAATTTATATTATTAGTCTAACATTTTATATTTGTTAAACAAAATAATTTTTCCTTTTGTTTAATCTTTAAAAAAATCACGAATACCTTAATATTTCGATTTTTTATGTATATAAATGTAGTTTGTGTTGATTAAAATGTTGAACAAACTCAGTACTAATAGAGTAATAGCATTTGAAGCGGAAATAATTATTTTTATAAACAATGCAAAGGCTCAATTATAGATAGGTTGATGCATGGAATTATGTGGTTCTATGTGTAATTACGTTAAATAAAACACTCACACATTATAGTATAAAAATGTTGCCTTTGTTGACTTTCTTGGCAACTGGTGAGTTGACTTTGGCATAAAATTTTTAGCCATTTAGTTATATATAAATTGCCAGAATACGATGTCTTACGAGGATAACAGTAGGGTTTTAACACATTTTTAACATAGTAGATAATATATTTTACCTGCTTATATATTTTTTTATGCTCTAACTTGTCGCTAACGTAGCAAGGGAACTTAACCCTATGATAAAAAAAAATTCATGTATCATGTTTCTTACTAAATATCTTTGTCCCCGATTGATGTTTCTTCAATACATCACACACCAAAGGACGAAAATACGTTGCCTTCTACGAGAAGTTAAAGTTTTAAACTTCTATATTTGTAATTATTTTAACAATAAAATCTCTTTCTGGCAAAAATTAAAACAATGCGATCGCGGCCTAAAGTATTTAAAGTATGCACCAATTAAATACTGCAACAAATATTCAAAACTGCACTCATAAACAAACACGGGTTTTTATTGGAAATTGTTTACCCAAAAAATACATGTATTGGTTGTTTTATACCCAATAAACATTGGGTATTGGATTCCCAATAAATAAACTTATTGGGCATTGTATGTATTACACATTATTTTGAAATGTTGTTAAATAACTTTATACTTTCCAAAGGCAAATACTTCTGGAGAAAATGTTGCATTTTGAATGTTGTTTCAAAAATTTATAATTTTAGTATGCCTGCTATTTCGTACTCTTAAATTTTTAAAAATATTTTGATCGCTCGGAATTTTAAATATATCAATTACAATGTATATAAATTATTAATTACAATAGTCAGATTTGAAGACAATTTCAGGTTTATCCCATTTCTATATTAACTTCCACTGTGGACTGAAGGTATTTCAAACATTTCATAATTTTTTTAAAAAGTACGTAAAATTTGTATATTCCAATGAGTTTTTATTAGTAGAATCTTCTTACTTTTCATTATCCACAAACGTCTTAATTTTAAAATGTTTACGTGTTTAAAATAATAATAAAAAATACATGTTTTAACATTTAAAAAAAGAATCATATTAGGATATATAACTTTTTTTTAGTGAAATTAAAGAAATGTTCAAATATAATCTTACATTGATTATTCTTGAATATATACAGAAAATTTTTATTGCAAAACAAATATATTTGAGAAATTTGTTTTGGTATGATACAATTCAAAAAACAGGAAAATGAACATCTGGCGAGAGAGATCACTAACAAGCAAATTGTGTTATGTGATGCCATCAGTATTATTTTCAGTTATTAAATCGTGTTTAGTTCATTTGCGTGCAACCGGGGAACGATTATACTTGTTAGTTTTCTTACAAAAATGTTGAAAGTTGCTTTCAAGTAATAGGCCATTCAGCGTGAAATCGGACCCCGAGTACAGCGCGAGCGCATAATAGAAAGTGTTATCATTGAATTTAGAATGACCCAGATTTTTGGTTTTATAATTTTAGTTTTTGCAATGAAACATGCTTAACGATATTATGATTACCAGTTATTATATGCTATTAACTATACGATTTCAAAATTAGCTTCATATTTCTGAAATTGGTGTCATTGTAAGTTATTTTCCAAAAGAATTCTAAAAGCTCCCTTATTGGCGGTATTTGAATCCTTGCGATATCTTTATGTGGGGGATCTTAAAAGACAAAGTTGACCTACAAAACCCTTAAAGTTTAACGGAACTGGTACATTACATCTGCAAGGCATTGTGGACATTCCTGACATATTCACAGGCATCGACTATTTTTGTTATGAGACTTCGTCATGTTATTGCTACAAATGGTGATTATTTCGAAAAAAAAATATGATTTAGTTTTTTCAGCTTACAGCGCACCTACAGGCGAAATATTAAATTAATTTTCAAATCGTATGGTTAAAAATGTAAAAGTTGCAGTAAACGGGGAATTTCTATCGTTAGTTTTCATATTATTTAATTTTAAAATTGTCTCTCTTTTTTGGAACACCCGGTATATATATAATTCAAGATTTATATAATATTTTCTTATTTAATTTTAAATATAAAATTGTAAATGAAAAGATTTTATAAATAATATCTTTATGATAATAAGAAAAGAAAAGTATTAAAGGTGTTTATTGATTTATTTATTTTTGAAATTAACATTAAAATATCATTAGATCCAACTGGGGGCTAATTAGAACCTGCTTCTGACGGAACACGTTGATTTTCTGGTAAAACAAAATATTTAAATATCCAGGAGCACCCCTTCAATAAACAACAGTACCAACAGTACACAAACACATGCATTAAATAATTCATTTTCCATTTCTTCGTTATAAAATAAGCAGAAAAATATTTTTTAAGCCTATCTCTGAGAGGTTTTTGTTTAGTATTTACTAATTACTATTTTTTATAAAATATTAATCCTGTTAGCAATAGTATATATGATTATGAAGCTTTTAATAAATACTGTTTCTTTGCAATCTTCGTTGTGTGTTAGTAATAAATACTTAATTTACAATAAACCTACACGCAGTTCAAAATGTGTGTGGGAGCTAATGGGACATGGCAGATTGGGAGACCTCCAAAGTGATTATACATAAACATTGCATCTAAAATTTATGTTAAATGATACAATTTGTGTACAAAAAGTTAATATTCCTTATTATTTTAGATCTGTTAAAAATAATACAATTTTATCAAATTAACTTGAAATAAAATCATGACAAGGCGGATAAAGATCTTAATCATCTTTCCATTAGTAAGTTTTACAACACTAGAATTTCTTTCTTATAATAATGCTGTTACAACTTCTAAACTCGACTAATTAGAAAACATTTATGTTAATTAAAACATTTTTGTTTTCCATTAAACTCATTTTAATAAGTATTAGTTCCTGGAGTAGAGATCTAATGGCACAAAATTTCATTAAAAAAACTATGACTATTTATCTCTGACTATTGTTATAATCTAGGATACCTATATATATTTCATGTATTAATGAAAAACTTCTTAACTGTGCATAAAAAAAATTATGCATTTTTTGAAATTCACTTTCTACAGTTTGAAATGTATAAAATGGTCCAATTGTATCTAATCTCTCCTACTTACCGCAAACTATTTAAATCGTATTTACTTAAATTAGTAAGCTTTTTATATTTTCAATCACGGTAGCTAATGTTTTGAACAATCGATGAAACTAGGAAGTATTTATCTAGTAATATTTAAATAAGCTACATTTTTTTACGTTTATGGAAAGTTAACTATACACTCTAAAAACAACATTTCCAAAACTGAGCAAAATATACTCAAATCTGAGTACGCCGCATAATCAAAATGGCACCGAATCCAAATTACTCAAGTTTGCAACATATATATACTCATTTCTTTAAACATGCACACACTCAAGAATAAAAACATGTGCTCCTATTTGAGTATGTCCATGTTTCAAAAATGAGTATGAACTGACTTCTACGTGCTCATTTTTGAGTATTTCCATGTTTCAAAAAATGAGTTTGAACTCATTCTAATCATTTGTGTGTGTGTCCATGTTTCAAAAATAAGTATGAACTGACCTCTGTGTGATCAATTTTGAGTATGTTCATGTTTCAATATTCTGAATATTTCTGGTATTTCAAAATTGAAAGCATTGTGTCGTCCTATTTGAAACAAAAAGTTTCATAACAAAATGAAAACATCGATTTACTCAGATTTGAAAGTGTCATTTTTCTATGTGTATTTCTATGTTTTTAAACTTTGAGCAAATAATACTTACATATAAAAATCAGGAGATATTTTGAATTATTTTATTTTCCATCCTGTAATATTCCTCCTACATCGACTAATACACCACCCAATTCTGTTACAGTGTCTCCTAGCAGGTCTTCTAGAAGAGCAGATACTTCATTATAACTAAGCATTACAAATTGTAAAATAAAAAACAGAACCCAAATGTTTTGCAGTTGTTCGATCAACATTTTCAACACCATATGGAGCGCTACTGTACGTGCTTCGAACAACAACTTTCAAGAGATTGAAACAAGCATCTGAAACATTTAAAAATTATATTAGTTAGCTTAAGTTGCCAGATGATTCAGCTCTTCAACTTTATCATTTGCCATACGTAAATATGAAACATAAAATACAACTTTCGAAAGAATGACAAATATGTTTTATAAAAATACGTGAAGTGAGTAAGCGCTTTGCTACGAAATAAATAAACCTCGGCGTTATAGGAATTTTTCGGTACCTCGTTTTATAGCATCATCGTGTATAATCAAATGGAGAAATGGAATTCGGCGAATATTTTCCTTGATCGTGGAAGAAATCTTTTAAACAGTCAACTATTGAATTAATTAAATGTCAAAGCCAGTGTAATGTAATTTACGGAAATGATTCTACAGATATCTAGAGATTATTTCTGCTATACATTTTCAAAACATAATCATTAATAATGACAAAGATTTACTCTAAAATATGTGTTTTACGTATTTGAAAAAAAAAGTCCCTGACGGCTCGGCTTACAGGCACAGGTAGATTTCGAAGACGCAGTTCGTGGGGCGTCTGCTTATTGGGAATTGCAGAAAAAAGACCTATTTGCCATGATGCGGCAGATGGGACCACCTACTTCGAAATATACCTTTGCCTGCAGGCGCAGCCAGCAGGGGATTTTTTGGCTGTAAGAGTTGGTCCTTTAAAAAACTTGTCAATAAATCAGTTGTAGATAATATTCAGATTTATAATAAATCTAATCGGATTTGATATCTTGGGAATTGACGAGGTTATGCATTTTTTTCTTCTGAAACCCCTATTCCCCTCCCCCTTGGGGGCATTTTTAACGAAATCAAAAATCTGTCATACATAAATTTTTGGCCCTTTTCCTAGAAGTAATAATAACTTTAAAAGGATTCGATATGTATCAAAATTAAGAAGTTATGGATTTTTTTTTCTGTTTTAGCAAAAATCAGCTCATTCCCCCCCCCCCCCCTTTGTTCAATTTTGCCCATGAATGAACCTGACCGAGATTTTATGCCGCTTGAATTTATGTATCAGTTTGGAAGAGATTTGTGCGGAATTCTGGAAGTTATCGCGTCCATAAAAAAGTGATTTTGATATATATATATATAGAGAGATAGATAGATAGATAGATAGATAGATAGATAAAGTTTTAAATTGGGGGTGGTTTTGGGTGGTTTGGTGAGTCATGATCTGTGTAAATCTGCAAAATTTTCTCAGAAATTTCAACTTAGGGGAGAATGTAATAGGTAATATTTCTTACAAAATCTACCTAAAACTGGATTATATTTGAAAATTATCACATTATCATTTTTATAATTAGGATTAAATCTCTTTGTATAGTAAAAATTTGTAGTATTTTATTGAATACCTAACAAACTCTTTCCTTCGTTGAGAAAAAAAAATACTGCTAACTTAATACAAATTCTTAACCAACCAAACTCTGAACCATTAAAAATATATTTTTTAAAACACTATTTTAATTTAAATGCTTCTGAATTATTCAAATGAAACCGTGTTTTAAATACAGGTATTATGCTGTTGTGCATATCTTAATTGATTCTAGAGCAGAAGGTTGTGTGTTTAAATCAGATCCGGGTAATGTATATCTTAGTTAACTATAGAAAGTAATTTGAAAAGTTAACAATTAAATTATGTATTATTTAATAAAATTTAATATGTTAAAGACTAGAATAACAATTTACAGCGAGTTCACAACATTCACAATTCCTAGAATGTAATGAGATTAAAGACGGCCAAAAGTCATTTCGAAAGTCATTCAACGAAGTCCATTCAATAAGCTTAAATCAGCTTCATGAATGAACAGAACTACCACATTATTTTGATTTCTAAACTTAGATTGAAGATTCTGTGTTTTAGATATTGCTTTGAATAAAATGATTGCTTGTTTATGTTAATTGTGCGTTAAAGACACATTATTATCCCTTATTATGATTTCAATAAAAAAAATATATATATATTAAAAAATAACACTACTGAAGAATTTATAGTGTTAATAGTCGACAAGGTATATTTTGAATATTTCATTTTATTTCTTATCAAATTATATTTGAATAATGTGAAAATTACGATTAACAAAAGTGTGTGCATTACATTATCCTAATTTAATTTTGACACAATTATTCTAATTGGTAAAGAAATCATATGAGATGTAATCTTCTCAAGTGGGTGAAAAAATCCTGGCCAGGATTCCAAACCGGGATCAATTGGCTGAAGCTGTCAATGCTCTTTCAACTGAGCAATCCCGGTGGAATATGGCTGAACTGACGAAGATTGACATAACTAATAGGGAAGTTTACATCTCATAATATTTCTTTCCCAATTAGAAGAATTATGTCAGAATTAATCTAGTGTAATCACGTTTCCAGAGTTTACCTCAGTTCCTATTACCTGTGATTTATCCTCTTGTGCTGATTCAGATATCAGATCAGATGGTATGATCATTGAGTTTAACTGGGTGAATTAATTCCGGGATTGCTTAGTTGGTAGAGCAATGGTAGCTTCAGCCACGGAATCCAGGGTTCGAATCCTGGCCCGGAATTTTCGCCCAGTTGGGAAGATTACATCTCATATGATTTCTTTACCAATTAGAATAATTGTTTCAAAAATAATCTAGTGCAATCATATTTCCAGCATTTACTGGAGGTCCAATTACCTGTTATTTGCTCTGTTGTGCTGATTCAGAAATCAGACAAGATGCAATGATAATTAAGGTTAATTGGGGGAATTAGTTAAGTCATATTCGTCCGGGATTGCTCAGTTGGTAGAACATTGCAGCTTCAGCCAAAGGATCCCGGGTTCGAATCCTGGACAGGACCTTTTCGTTTACTTTATCGTTTACAATTAATCGGTTGAATAAAAACGTTTATGGGTGTAACTTAGGCATTCACTTGCATAATATAAAAACTTACAACAAACAAACTTACAGAGTGTAGAAAACATTCACTATTTACAATATATTAAGAGATTAAAGGCGAAATGTATCCAGACATTCAATAGGCGTCTGGAGTCATTTAGTTGCATCAGTGATGACATATCAACATTCTGTGATTATATATAAACACTTCATGTACAATTTGCGTTAAATGATACGTTTTGTGTACAAAAAGTTAATGTGCCTTATTGTTTTACATCTGTTAAAATTAATATAGTTTTATGAAGTTAACATCCAATAAAAGCACCACAGGGTAATAAAGACATCAATCAATTTTCCATTAGTAACACTAGAAAGAAATTTGTCTTATAATAATGCTGTTACACGATCTGAATTCGACTAATTAGAAAACATTTATGTTAGATTAATGTGTTGTATTAACCCATTGTAACACCCATCAGTTCCCGAAGTAGAGATCAAATGGAACAAAATTTCATTTCAAAAATTATGACAATTTCTCTTTCACAATTTTTTTAATCTATGACTAACATATTTTATCTATTATTAGAAACTACTTAGTTGTGTGTCCAAAATAAATGTATCCATTTTATAAATTTCACTTTCTACAATTTGACATGGCCCAATCGTCCCCAATCCCTTCTAATTATTGCAAACTATTTAAATCGCATTTACTTAAATTAGTAACCTTTTTATATTTTTAATCACCGTAGTTAATTTTTTGTACAATAGACTTAACCCGAAAGCGAATGAACTGAGCTTTTATATTGCTTCTATTCAATATTTGGACTGAAGATTTTGTGTTTTACGTATTGCTCTCACTTAAAAATAGACTAGTTTAAGAAAATGGTACGTTTCTTGACAAACGTAATAATCTTTCTTTATTCCATATTAAAATTTACCATGGTTTTAAACTAAACATACCCGAAATTGATGATTTATAAAAACACTAGCGGCCCGTCCCAGCTTCGCGCGGGTGTACAATGTGTCGACTATATATAAGGTAAAGATGGGTAGGTAATTAAAAAAAATTATAAATAGTATAAAAGCGGGAGTGAGAAAAAATTGCAGTACTTACAAATTTTAAACTTTAAATAAATGCTTGCAAAAATTTGATATATTTTTTCCCTATTTGATATATATTTTTTTCTGTTTATGTACAGATTGAAACTAACAAATTTATTTTAATATAGTAGAACCACCCGGATTCGCCATAGTTAACCTTGGCCTTCCGGTTAACATAAGTAAAAATGTAATATTCTAAGATACGCCGATCAGAATAATTCATTCTCATCCATAAACCGTCAAAATCACAATCAGAAGAAAACGTATGTTATTTTGACGCAATCAAACTAAAACACCCATCTTTGTAAATTATTTAAAAAACAAAATCCTTTTAAAACTGTCTTTCGCAAAATAAGTAAATAAAAATAAACAATAAATGTCTTATTCGTCTAATCTTCCATAATCGGGTTCATATCCGATGTTTAACCTCCTTAGTGGTTGAATTCCTAAAATCGCTGAAATACGCATTTAACTATTTTTTAGTAGATTTATTATCTTTAATTTCATGCTTCTATGATCATTAAGATTAACTGGGTGAATTAATTCACCCATATTCGTCCGGGATTGCTCAGTTGGTAGAGCATTGGCAGCCTAAGCCAAGGGATCGCGGGTTCTAATCCTGCCCCGGACTTTTTCGCCCAGTTGGAAAGATTACATCTCATATGATTTCTTTACCAATTAGAATAATTGTGTGAAAATTAATGTAGTGTAATCACGTTTCTAGCGTTTACAGGAGGTCCCATTACCTATGATTTCGTCTATTGTGCTGATTCAGATGTCAGAACAGATATTATGATCATTAAGGTTAACTGGGAAAATTAGTTCAGCAATCGGGATTGCTCAGTTGGTAGAGCTGCTGTTGGTATGGCAGCTTCATCCATGGGTTCCCGGATTCGAATCCAGGCCCCGACTTTTTTTTGCCCAGTTGGGAAGATTACATCTCATTATATTATCGTTTACAATTATTCGTTGAATAAAAACCTTTATGAATGTAACTTAGGCACTCATCTTTATAATATGAAAACTTATTACAAACAAACTTACAGAGTGTAGAAAATATTCACTATTTGCAATATATGAAGCGATTAAATACCAGATTTTCAATAGGCGTGCGGAGTCATTTAGTTGCTTCAGTGATGATGCATAAACATTCTGTGATTATACATAAACATTGCATCTACAATTTGTGTTAAGTGATACATTTTGTGTACAAAAAGTTAATGTGCCTTACTGTTTTATATATGTTAAAATTAATATAGTTTTATGAAGTTAACATCCAAAAAAACCATCACAGGGTAATACAGACATCAATCAATTTTCCATTAGTAACACAAGAAAGAAATTTTCTTATAATAATGCTGCTACAACATCTAAATTCGACTAATTAGAGATAATTTATGTTAGATTCATGTGTTCTATTAACTCATGGTAACCCTCATTAGTTCCCGGAGTAGAGATCAAATGGAACAAAATTTCATTAAAAAAATTATGACCATTTCTCTTTCGCTATTTTTTAATCTATGACTGACATATTGTATCTATTAATAGAAACTGCTTAATTGTGTATCCATAATAAATGCATCTATTTTATAAATTTCACTTTGTATAGCTTGAAATGTAAAACATGGCCCAATTCTCCCCAATCACTCCTAATTATCGCAAACTATTTAAATCGTATTTACTTAAATTAGTAGCCTTTTTATATTTTCAATCACCGTAGTTAATTTTTGTACAATAGACGAAACACGAAAGTGAATGAACTGAACTTTTATATTATCTTCTATTCAACATTTGGACTTAAGTGTTTGTGTTTTACATATTGCTTTCACTTAAAAATACAATAGTTTAAAGAAATGATATGTTTCTTGACAAACGTTATAATCTTTCTTTATTTCCATATTGAAATTTACATGGATTAAAACTAAACATACCCGGAATTGTACTCTCATGATTTATAAACAAGAACGAAAAATCATGCGTCAAGCATAGATTATGTAACACTTTCCAATGCTTCCAAAATAATTTTACAAATCATTACCGTTTAATAAGCTGAAAGATAACATCGAAGTAAACAATTTGGAAAACGCATAGCATATTTAAAAACGTAATTTCAGAAATTTCCAACATTTATTTCCAACATATACAATATTCTGAAAAATATCCGAATACTTTTATTCAGCCCTGTATATGATCTATAGATTTGTATATATGCTACATAGGATGTTAAATTTTAGTTCAGTTAAGAAACGCGTAGCACAGTTTAAAATTCTCCTTCTGGAGTTTCTGTCAATAAACGGAAATGTGTTCGCGAACTTTTGTGCTTCCCTGTATATGATCTACAGAATTTATACACACCACGTAATAAACAAAAAATGCCGCCTGCAGCGCCATCTATAGACGCAATTTGTTACTAAAATTTTGAAATTTTTGTATCAAATTTTTACGATTTTTTTAATAAACATATCACTAGTTTCATGCTTCTATCTATCATCGTTTCCGAGTTATTTATTTTCAAAATTAGGGGTCATTCGTGAAACACCCTGTATATAATCACGAATGAAATATACAATAACCTCCTTAAATTTACCCATGGTTACCAGAATCGTTCTTTAGGCATAGACACCTTAAAAATCATCATATTTTCTATATTTAAAGAAACATTTATAAAAACAAGGTTTCTGTTGCTGCCACTGATTTTCGAAAACGTTTCCACGTAGTTTTTGGGGACCATTAATAGGGTTTATCAAACCGTAACATACGTTTTTATGATACTATAAATTCCCAGCTAAACAGTTTCAGCTGCGTAATTTAATTTATACATGCACGAGTAAAAAAATAAAATATTACATTTAATGTTCATGTTAATGCTGTTAATTTAGCATGTTTGTCTGTCAGACATGCGACATATAGTAATATTTGTGATTTTATATTCAAGATAAAATAAATAAAAATAATAATTAAGTTAAAAATTTAAGATTTTTTTTAAAATTATTAATTAAAATGCGTCTATTTAAATATATCTAACCGTTATAAAGTTTCAAAATAAAATTAAATTTCATATGAGAAGTATTCGGCAAGGCAAAACATATAAAAATTGGTTGCTTAGCATATTTGTTTTCAAAAGCCTTAATATTAGATTAAGCCTTTAATCATATGCAAAGTTTATCGCCTTTCGATTTGAAAAAGACTTTTAAATTTATCATTGAAATATTCTTATATCCATTCAATTATCATTTAATCAAAAGAGATAATTTGCGAAGGAACAAAAAATAGCCAAGATTAATATTAGTAGATCATTTTATTTCAACGTTTAATGTCAGTGCAGCAAATTGTATTTCGTGTCATGCGTCAAATATTCCATTAGCTAAATTGAATTTTCTATGTCAGATGATATTGAACCTAAGCAAATATGTGCATAATTGACTTAAGATAATTTAAAATTTCTCCATGTCACATCTGTCGTTTTATATGAAGGATATTAAATTGCGAATATTAAAAATAAAATTAGATTTAAAATTTAGCGTATTAAAAGTTATTAACGATATTTACACATAGCGCATTTCTGCAATAAATGAAATATAAGATTGGTAAAATTAATACTTACATTATTGGAAAGTAAATTAAAGCCATATAGTCGAGTGACACGAAATACGCCAGTTTGACTCGATTTTAGCATCCCTCTAGTATGTAATGGTTGAAATTCTTAGGTATAGGAAAGAATAAGAGACCTGCGTTAGAAATAATATTTTAACATTTTGATGTTTTAGTTTTTGTTTGTTTGCAAAATTCTTAAATACGAAGACTTTTTAGTTACTGAAACTTTTATATTATTATGTCTATCATATTTATCAGAAATTACTTTGCGCAATGAAATAGTTTATAACATTTACAAGTGCATTTATGCTGTTTTATTTCCTGTCTTTTGCAGTTGGAGTAACACAAAATATCCTACATGGGGTAAAACCTAAATAAATGATTAGAAAATAATGTTTGAATAAAAGAATGCAGGGAAAAAAAGTCAGCCGAAACGGAAAGAACAAGTGTGATAATGATTTTTCAAAACGTGATAATGATGTGAACTTCTTTTCTGCAATTTCTAATTTGTAACGAAGATAATTCTAATTTGTCTTTAAATATTAAATCGTTACACTTTTGTTTGTTAAGTTATTTAGTTAATGTTGTAAAATAAAATATATTGTTTCATCTTGAGACATTTTAGGTGTAGATGGAAGTTGAATAAATTTCCCAAACAGAGTAACAGGTATCAAGGTCAGGATTCAAGCATGGGACCTTGGATATACGTGCCCTCCCACTGAGCTATTAAAATATATCCGAACAGAGACAGTTCATTCACTTGCTGATTTCGTGAGAACTGAATACTTGCAACATTATAGATAACTCTTACACACGAAACCTCGTTGCTCCATTGATAATATATATATATATATATATATATATATATATATATATATATATATATGTTACGGCTAAGGATGAATTAAAGGTTTAACCGGTTAAAGGGGGGATTACCAAGAACTAGGTGTAACCAATCCTAGTCGATTAAAGCACGAAGAGTTCCCAACGTTTTCACTTTTAGTCGGCTAAAAGTGGGTCTATCCAGTTCGTGAGCAAATCCAGATTGTGTTAGCTATGCAGTTGGTTAGTACTATATCATTCCTTGCCTGTACTTTTTTTAATAACATGTTGAAGAATTTATATAAAAAAATTGGAGATGTGTTCAAATCAAGTTTCTATGGCATAAGTTATTGACGTCTGCTTGAATGGGTTTACTGCATTCTAGATTTTGCTCTACAGAGAGTTTCGTGTGCCCAGTGATGCTTTTTTTCGGTTAATGTGCGCAAAGCGCTCATTCGTAAGTTACTGACGTAAGTTCGTAAGTTACTGACCGCTGCTTGAATGAATTTCATGCATTCCAGAGATTCCTGTACAGCGTGTTTTGTGTGTCCAGTGATGTTGTTTTTTTTTGTTAATGTGTGCGAAACACTCATACATAAGTTACTTACCACTGCTTGTATGGATTTCGTGCTTTCTAGAAATTGATGCAAAACGAGACGGCTAGACGACTGGCTTGAACATATTAATAAATTAACGTCCTTATTCATGGCTTACATTTATTTATGTATTACCTTATAATACATTGCCTTATAAACATATATAACTTAAATTCGCGCTTTAACCGACTAGGATTGGTTAGACTCAGTTTTAGCTGGTTAAAGGTGGAGTCGTTGCGAACTTTTCGGGCTTTAGCCACGAAGGCTTGGTAATACCCGCTTTAACCAGTTAAACCTAGGTTTACTTTCATTCTTTCTTTATATATATATATATATATATATGAAACTAATTATTTTTTTCGCCGTTGGCCTCATCAAAGCTATAATTCTGTTTAAATCCCATTATTCTAAATTATTTTCTCGTTCTAGTATTTAGATTGTCAAAATCCCGCCTAGCTAAAAATGTTTTATTCTAAATTCATTATCTTAAAAAATTGCGCTAAGTACGGTTCTGTTAAAATTACACACTTTTTGTTTCATTAACCCTTAACCGGAAACGTGAAAATTCAGAACACAAACAGAAACGTGCCGTCTGTGAGACTGCTAAATTTTAAAAATTGCCATAAAATTTTAAAAAGAAAACAACTCATAATAATTTACTAAATAGTGAATTTAAACGTTTATTCTTTAACAGTAATGCATTAACAGGAAATTTTTTTTTTAAATAACAGCATAAAAATAAGTTTTGAATGTCGGATAGAGGAAATATTTCAAAATTACACACTATTATTTAAATATTTACATTTTCAACAAAATGATGAAATAAATGCAACTATTTATATATATATTAATAGAATATGAATTAAAAAAATATATTAGACAGTAAAATTAACAAAACATTTAATAGTAAATATTGCAGCATGTTCTAAATATCAGCATTTTTTATGCAATCATTGCATTTAGGTTTAGAGCATTGCAGGCATACAGGCTTCCGGCACTGTACACACAGGTATTTTGTCATTTTATGGTTAGTTCTGTGACACAAAAAACATGCTTTGCCTTTGAGAAGTATTAAGTCATCATCTACCTTGGGCACATTTTCAACAGGTTTTTGCAGAATGCGAGCTATTATAGAGCGCAATTCCCGGGGTAATTGAGGATTTTCTAGTCGTCTCTCCATATTACTTTCTTTCATATTACTGGTCAGAGTATCATATTTCATTCGCAGTTGAATTATTTTATGTTTTGTCCATTTCACTATATGCACTAACATATCATTTGTAAACAACAACTGCCAGACAGAGAATGGATCTAGCTTTTCTCCGAGATCTCAAGCTTTTCCTCTTAAAACTGGCACTTTTATAATATTGTGTTTTTTTTGTTCTTGACGAGGGGCGAACTTCTGAAACAGACCATCGGTACCGATTTTTTCCGTATATATATTTCGTATCTGCGTCTGCTAATTTTTCATCACTTCTTATATCTTCATTTTCGCTTTCATTAGAATTTTCTGACAAAGTTGAATCACTTTCGTGTTCAGAATTTATATATTCATCATCTGAAATACTTTCAACATCGCTTATGTCACTTCCTACTGCATCAAACCATCGCAAAATAGTCTCTTCAAAGTCTTTATCACCAAAGCGTACCCGCTTTGACGGCCCTGCCCTCTCGATATCCCAAAGCAAAAAATTACATAAACGGAAACACACCGTCTGACAGACTGCGGCGAAAAGAAAATATTTTTTCTTTCAACAACTAAAAAAGATCAGGTGATGCAAATGGGTCGGGGGGGGGAGAGGACCAATAGCGTAACGATTAGACGGCGTGATAATATTGAGGATACATTCATTTTTGCATAAAGGGTAGATATGTAGACGCCACCGTCTCACAGACGGTACGTTTCCAGTTAAGGGTTAAATTAACGCATCCTAAAATTTACTTCTTTTAAATATCAATCTCCCAGCTAAATATTTTAATTCTCTTGAAATAACAACCTATATCTTTTTATTTTTATTTCCCTATGTTTTCTGGCAAAAAAGTATTCTTTCTCAAAATATAAAAGCTAATCTCAGTTTCAATGTAAAATTTTATCTTGGAATTCTGCCCACACTCGGTAAAACACACGTATTTTTTTTCTTTCTTATTTGTTCGAAGGAATCAGATTTTTTTCCGAAACAATTCTAGAATATTCTCCCGCGCTTTTTCAGCCTGCGGCTTGATCTCTTCCAAATCATAGCGCCAGAAAATTGAGTTCCGTAGCGCTGATTGGTCGAAAGACGGTTTTAATGGCTCTGTATTCATGAGCGTTAGAGAATAGATATACTCTGGGTTTCCTGCCTTGAGGAGAGAGATGTTTCTGGGAGCAGGATGTAGGTGGAAGTGCGTGGCTGGCGATCATGGAATAAAAATGCCCGTAGCTGCCGTTGTAATCGAAGATGCCGCCCCTTAACAGCTTGATTTCTTCGAATGGTATTTGGATTACGACGGTTCTCCTTGGCTCTACTGCATGCGAATTATCATGAGAGCTAAAAGCATAACCAGAGCCCTTTGGATCCTAATAAAATTTGAAGTGTACTTGACTGCCAAGTTATTTTTTTTTTCAATAAGCACCAACGAATTATCACAATCGGCGTTCGACTGAAAACTTCCTGGGTGGAGACGGCCTTGATTTGGTTTACGGGAGGTGGAATGATTGTGAAGTTAAAATGTGACATATATATATATATATATCTATATCTACTTTTATAACTGAAGCTCTGTAGTTGGAGACGAAAATTGAATGATTCGGTCATATGTGAGTTATGGGTTTGATCCACTTAATAAAATTTCCAAAAAGAATTAAAAATATCTAGGCAAGGATTCGAGCCTGGAACCTGTACTATATGGGCGAAGGATCTGCCTCTAAGCTACAAAGATTGTATTCAACTATGTCTCTGATGTACCCCGATAGTACCCGAGCTAATACTAAAATTCACTTACTTGTTGGTATCGTCAGGTATGAGAACCCACAACATTACTTGATAGAAACATGTTACACATGGAAACTGCATTACTCCAGGGATACTAATGATAAACGCAAATCAATCCGTATAACTAAAACTCATTAGGTGGAGGATGAAAGTAGAATAACTTTCCAAAAAAGTTTAAAGTATGTAGTTCTAAATTCGAATCTCGGACCTTGGCTATTGAATTCTAGATACTTTTCATTTTATTCAAGAAAATTTGTCCATCTGTGTCAAAATTAATACTGTTGATTTTCAAAAATATAATTATTATCCAAAGCGTAATAAAGTATCAAGAATGTTACTTTTTTTCATCGATAATGCTGCGGGTTCTCAGATTCGATGATATCAACAAGTAGGTCATGGGGCGGATAATGGATTGCTCAGTGGTAAACCATTTGCCAAGGTCCCAAGTTCAAATCCTTAACGAGACACATTTCACTCTTTTGGGCAAATGTATTCAACTTTCGATTCAACCTAACGAATTTCAGTTTTAAGGGCTTATATGCTTATTAATGATCCTACAAGATTAATATAGTGATGACGTCTTAATCCACTATTGGGGTAATATCGGGTTGTTTCACTCTTTCCGGAGAAAGACTCATTAATAAAAATATGAATCATCATCATGAAGACATCATATAATCGTATGACGGCATCCTATAATGATATAAAGACATCCTATAACGATATGACGACATCTTATAACGATATTATTGTACAAGGTCAATTGCAGTGTATTTATGGAAAGCTTCATTGTATTTCGTTGAATATTTAGACTTTAAGAAGCATCAATACCGATTTTATACTACTTTCTCTCACATACATCTTCATTTCAAATACTTTAACAATTTGAATTCTAAATTTCACATAAATATTTAGAATTATTTTTTTTCTTCTTCTTTTATTTGTTTAGACAGTTGCTTTGAACATTTATTTTATGTAAAATTAATTTATTTCTAGAATTAAAAGTTAACGATTTTTATATTATCACACTATAACTAAAAATAATAATATAATAAATGTTTCACAACAGTACATAATTTGATGCCATTAATCCTTGATTTTACAATGTTGACAGTATGAATACAGTGTGTGAGATTAATTATTGTAACTATCAAAGGAAGTTTTTTCTTTTTACTTGTAGACAGATTAAAAAGTAGAATATTCTTATCGTAAAAAAATAACTTATTAATATTGTTTTAAAAAGAATTTAGATAATAAAATTTCTGAAAGGTTAACAATCATGTATTTAATTGACATGAAATTAACAGAATGCACTCTCTCTATTTTAGTTCGATTCGAAATAGAAATAATTTCAATAGATATTATATCAATCATATTTCAATTCAAATCTTATTATTTTCTTAACATTGCAATTCACGACTTTCTGCTGAAAAAAAAGACATCCACGAAACTACATTTTCTATATTAAATTTGAAGAACGTTTTTGTACATGTTAGATCGAATGAAAATAATTAATTGAAAAAATGCAAATATGGGGCATGGAAAAATATTTATATAGATAAAAATAAACCGTATCGTTCAAAAATAATCATAAGGTACTTCACTGTCAATAGCTATTTATGCAGGAAATGTCGTGGCGAAATTAAACGCTGATTATGTTCTGTGGTTTAATATTTCTTGCTCACTACATATCTTATACGAACACAAATGAAGCATTTTTTTGTCAGACTTTCCAGACTGTGGTATATTCCATACAAGTTTAGTAAGCCACCATACGAGATACATTATCGCTACAGTTCTACTCGTACGCCAATGTGTCGTTGAACATCATGAAAGCACTATTTTTCCCTATCAAATCTCACACATTTTTTTGATCTCTACAAAGTAAGCCTTGAAATTTCCTTATGAAAGCTTTCTGCACTGTAATTAAAAAAAAGCTTATAAACTTCCTATACTGCTTAGCCCAAGGAATTGTATAAAGCCGTGGTTCCTAACATTTCTACACTGCTGTCCAAAAATTAATGGGCAGTGACTGGACGCTTTCGCTTTTTACACGAAATATCTACTGAAATTAATGAAAAATTGTTCTTGAAACTAGAGGAGGTGTAAAATGCTTGTTTGACTCACTTCAATAACAGTGGAAATAGTATTCTATATGGGATTTCCCACTGAATTTGTCAATTAGCTCACGGTATTGCAAATATATTTCTGCGTTTTCCCGATATTTGACTGCGCTTTTTATATGCAATACTCTATAGCATTGACAACCAAATCATGAAAAAAAAATCTTTGGTATAGTTCGCGCATGATCACTTATAAATTATTTCATACAAATATCCTTATCTCATCAAATATTCACTATATTAATTTTTTAAATGCAGTATACTGTTTCTACTGTTCTTGAAATCAAACATGTTCTTTATATGGTCAATTTTTAAGAACAATTTATCATGAATTTCAGTAGATATTCAACAAACCATGTAAACAGCGAAAGCGTTTGGCCACTGCACCCTTAGTTTTTGGACAGCAGTGTACATTTTTCATTCTCATGGAAGATGTCCTTACAGCAGAGGGCCCTTCCAGTTTATTCCCAGGTTTAAACCTAATTTGTCCAGCTCTTGTTTCTCTAAGTTTGACAACAATATATTCTTAGACAACAATATATTCAGTAGACAACAATATATTCATATTTTTGACATGACTCTGTAAAAAACTGTACAAGATTCGATATTTTAAGCTTTAAATCTACTGTGGTTTAATGAAACTGTACTGTAATAAGTTAAATTCAAACCCGTTCAGTGGTTGTTGAGAAAATATTTAATTTAATAAGAATGTGTTTTTAATTAATTAAAGAAATAACGTTAACAAAGTAAAATATGTTTTTAATATATTCTTTTAAAGTTGAATTTCATGCTTGGACACATGAAAGTAGACAGTGAAAAATACATATATTTTTACAGTGCTTATCTGTGATGCTGTTGCTTGATCTGTGATGCATTTTATTCCCTTTTTGAATACATTACATTTTATATCATAAGCAAAATATTAATTTTCTTCATATTTCCGAGAAATGTTTTTATGCATTATTAAACTTATGGGGCAATCTAAAATCTTGAAAATTCTAAAATATAATTAACATATAGTCACAAACTGTGCAGTTTGAACCAGGGTGTTCTATTGTTATATCATGACAAATTTATTTCGATAACGGCGATATACAAGACACTGTTTGGTGAATTAATATATATATATATATATATATATATATATATATTTCTTACCAAACATAGGAAAAAACACTTTTTGTACACCTTCAAAGTCCTGTCTGACGCTATTAATCCACTTTGAACAACGTTTGTAAAGTTCATCAAAATTGGGAATCGCTTTCACTGTCCCATAGCTAATATTTCTCACATAATTTTCCAGTTATATTCGACCATCACGTCGGCATGAAATAGTAGAAAAGTTGTAGTCTTAGATCATCTACATTAGTCGCCTGATATTGCTGTAGTTGACTTATTTTAGTTCCCGCACCTGCATCGAGCGTTAAAAGGAGAGCCCTTTTCAAATCTAAAGATAATGCTATGTGACGAGGGTTCGCCACACGATGTCGAAATATTGCATATGAAGAATTAAAACTTGGGATTACCGTTAAATTCTTATCTCTTACTGTATTTAAAATGAAAATAGTTCTACTAATTAAGGAAAATTACATTTTTTTTTTTTTACCTTAGTCGCCTTTATAAAAATCAGGTAAAGTAAAGAGCTGCCTTAATTTGCTTGCAGTTTTCCTGAAATGCAGAGTCATTGTTAAACGTAAATAGGAAACGAGAGACCTTGAATGATTGTAAAAAGGATTTTATTTCTTACATAAGAATCCATTTTTTAACGCGTTGTTTATGTGTTATACATTGTTTTATACATTGTATATGTTGGAGTAAATGGTTTAATTTCATTTAAACGAAATTATTAAATGTTTTATCTATGGTTCAGTTACAAAAAATTTATATATTTAAAGAGTATGTTTATATGTAAACAATCATCCTTTGCGATCATTTGTCAGAAAAAAAAATTTATGCAGTTATTTTGCGTATTATTTTACTGTGTAGTAATTCAACGTATTTCAATAAACATTTATGTGAAAAAAAAAATTGACTGGAATCTTTATTTGATTTCTGTTTCAATACACAACAGATATTGCTGCCACTTATTATTTTTTAGCTGTTACACTTTCCTATATTTAACGCCATGAAATATTGTTTTATGTCATAATACATAAAAATTATTCTTAGACATATGTCGATATATTCAAGCATTCAGATCAAAATCACGTTTCTAAAAATCATAAGAGTGTATCTTAAATAAGTTTTAAATGAATATTTAAAAATTTAAAAATTATTATGTGCGATTTTTCTTTAGTTTGTACTATCATAATATCCATGTAGTTTTAGAACAAGTTCAAATATAAAACAAATGGAGTACATTTTAATACATTACTACAATATACATTTATTTAATATTTTGTAACCTGAATATTTTCTAGAATATATAAATTGAAAAAAAAATTAAATTTATGCAACATATTTTAAAATTCTGAAAATTCATATCATTAAAAGTTGCCTGTATTATCTAATGAATCAATTTTAGAATGCAAATTATGTTTTTTGCGTTTCATATACTAATAATTACGACACATATTATATAAAGTAAGTAAATATATAAGTAAAAAATTTTAATTTTTAAATAAAGGATTAAAACGTGTGATTAACGTTATTTTTTTCTCATTGTGTTTAAGAAATACTTAGTAAGTAGAATAAAGTTTGTTTTACTTTAGTAGCTCTTTAAAAAATCGGATAACGTAATAAGTTGTTTTAATTTAAAATTTCTAACTTGTTCAAACAATGGTGAAAGAAAAGGAACATAATACTCTTTTTTTCTTAAATGCTGCAGAATGTGTGGAGGATATTCTGTAGGTAAATATTAGGCTAAAAAAAATATTTTTATTAAATTCGTCAAATTGATTTTTAAAAGTTTTATTAGTTTGGTTAGCTTTCTTATGCGTACATTTGAATTAATCTTTATGACAATATGAAGAATATTTCCGAAACAGTGTCATATTTAGAGTATTTTGCACTGAGGTTCCATAAATAATTTTCTTAATTAAATATGTTATATAGTCATTATTGAGTTAGAATTAAATTATTTATTAAAGGTTAGTAAGATTTGCACATTTAAATAATCAATTATAAACTTTATTTATTCTTACCTAAATATTAAAACTTTAGCTTTAGGCTGTTAGTCAATGAACGCCCCGATTCCCCCTGTAGGCGCAAATGCATTAACATATTTAAAATATCTCCTCAGGAAATGAATATTTTTAACTTCTTTTTTCTGTGTAAACTTCTTAATGTAGGTTTATTTTTTCTTAATTGTCAAAATATTTCAAAAGTATATAATATTAATATTAAAAGTATTTTATGTGCCGCGTTAAAATCTTAGTGAATTTCGCCAATATTTTAATACATACAATTAAAAACTATATATATATATATATATATATGAGAAATATTTTGACAACTAAGAAAAATGAGACATCCTTTAATAAGAATACAAAGAAAAAATATAATTAAAAATATTAATTTCGTGAGGGGGTATTTTAAATATACGAAGGGATCCTACACCCGTAAGATTAATATTAGCGAGGGGAATTGGTAAGTTCATTGACTATCAGCCTTAAAAGGTTTAAAAAAATATGGAAAGGCTTCAATATCCATGAGAGTTTTATTTTAATGATTAAACTCTACAATAAATAAAATATTAAAATCTGCTCATAGTTGCAATAAATAATTGTTTTGCTTTACACTCTGGTAAGTAATTTTCAAGTAATGCAAATATTATCGTATAGAATAAACAAGTAAATTTTCACACTGCTAACTAAGCAAAAAACTGACTGAGTGAAAAATATCCAAGCCGGAAATCGAACCCGGACCCTTGGAATAACGCTCTAATGCTCTACCATTGAGCTAGGTAAATATAAAATATAGTCGACAGAAATGTCCTTTTAAACTATTGAAATTCACAAAAAATTATCTGCTATTTTCAGGCATTATTCTTATTTTACTTATATTGCTTCATTTTAGGCAGGTGTAAATTTTCGTTGTAACTATTTGATCATTTTAATGTATTTTGTGAAAACAGTATGTTTCAAACATTAAACCAAATTAAGCCAGATATTATGCATTTAATTCATATATTTCGAAAACATAATTAGCAAAATTTAAGCTTAGCAAATATTTTTAGGTGCTTTCGTAATTATATAAATAAGTAGCACCTATAGTCGTCATGTTGGTTTGCCCGTCTTTCCGTCTGTCCGCATATAACAGCACAAAAAACTACGCAACCGAATTGTTTGAAATTTAATACATATAATCGCTGCAGAATTATGTCGAGTCATTTCAAATTTTATGAAAATCTAATCAATACTTAAAAAGATATTAAAAAAAATATTTATCAAGTAATTTGAATTTTTTTAAAAAGGGTACTTCCTTGTTTATAGCAGCAGCAGAGTATTAATCGTCAAGCGACCGGGATGTATCGCAAAGTTATCTGTCATGTATGATGTTATAGTCATATATGATGTATATTACATTTTATAACCTCTATTACCAAGTTATAGTCACATTCTTCCTTCTATTAAAACTTATCATACGCAATTAATTCAATGGTATCCCATTATAAGATTCTAGGTTTTTATGGTGATTAACTCCCATTTAAGATGGAGTCATATTATTTCCGTATTATTTAATTTAAAAACCGAATTTGTGTACTAAAATTGTTTAATTATAGCAATCATAAAATCTACCAATAGTTTTTTGGATAGATGTTTCCGGAGAAATAGATATTTTATGGAAATAGTCTAAATATGGAAGTTCTGAAATTTTCAAAGCTAGGCTTAAAAATTCCCGTTGGAATTTTAAGTAATTGTCAACAAATGTATAATGTTACTAATTTAAAATGTAATTATTTTATTACGGAAATTAATCATATCATAATAACAGACGATATAATTAATTTCACTAAAATAATAACTGTACTAATGGAGCTCATTTGTCAAGTTTGACGTACAATTTCCATCTTGTTATCTATAGTTATAGTAAAACAGACAAACATGAAAATTCTACTGTATCGTCGCAGTAGGGCTCCACAAATATCTTAGAAAACATTTAAAAAAAATATATTTAAAAATTTTTGTTTTTCGTGTATAAGAAATAAAACTAATTCCAGACAATAGTGGTAGATACTAGTTATATGGAATAAAATATTAATAAAAGTGTTATGAAAATCTTTTTTATATGAAAGTTACTTCTTTATATTATAATCACATTCAAAAAATCACTTTAAATAAGAAGTTAGAATAAAAAAAATAAACAAAAGAGGAAATTATTATTTATTCACCCTTAATAATTGGACGAGACAATGCAGCTTGTTTCATCTGGTAATTGTGTTAGAAATGTCATTGAAAGACAATCTCTTTAAATAAACAAATATAGAAGATGTTTATTCAACTATTCAATACCGTCAAATTCATTTCAATAGATCGAATGTGAAAACATACATGATATGATCTGCAGTTTTGGAAATGAAATAAGTATACGTAGTAAATTGAGAAAATGTCAAATTTGATTAAGTCATTGGAGACATATAAATTTTCGCTGAAAACTATTTACAAATTTTATTATATTCCCTTTTCATTAGTTGACAACACAAGCCTCTTAATCCGCTTATCTGAAACTTCTTAATTTTATAAATTAACTCACTTTTGTCAAAACAATCTTGAACAGATTTCATTACATAAACAAATTTAGAAATTGTACATTTAACTATTTCACCCAGTCAGACAAAATGCAATACATAAAATGATGCATGTTATAGTACGCATTTTCAAATTAAATCAGTGTATGCGATAATATGAGTAAAAAATTTTATTTAATTAAGTCACCAGAGATAAATAACTTCTCGCTTAATAGTATTTGAAAGTTTTATTAGAATTTAGATTGAAGTTTAATTTTATTTAAAGTTAACATTTTTCCACGACACTCCTAAAATAAAATGGTTTAGAACATTTTAATTCCAAGTAGAACTCTCCCGAAATATATAAATTTAGTTTGTTTCAACGAGGTCAATATGGCTCATATATACAATTCAATTTTGTTTTCATTAATATTAAAGTAAACAACTTTCTTATTATAAAAAGTGAATGAAAAAATATGCTACATGATATCTATTTTTATATTCAGAACTCAATTAAAAATATAGTTCAACATTTCACCAAAACTGGATGCTAAATCTAAGCCACAATAAGATGACGAAACCTTGTTCAAATAACCTGATGCTAGGGTGGAACGATAACGCGGTAAAATGTTGAACCATTATTTAGCACTTATTGGATCCATGAACAGGTAATAAGTTGAACCAAAAATTGAGTATATTTTGAATCCTAATTCGTATTCATTTTGACTTTCATATAAGTTCAACTAATCCAATTAATAGAATTAATTTTAACCATTACAATTAGATTTATTTATAAATTAGATTTATGCTTAACTTTTAAGTTTTAAAGAATTAAATTTAAATATTTAGACTTTCCTGTTGAAAGGGAAATCGAGTAATATTGAGCAATAGCAAAAAAAAAAGCTGTATGTTGGCTTACAAAAATAGTTAAACTGTGTTAGACATCAATCATCTTCCTATTTCCTTTATTACTCTTGCAGCACTCTAAATAAAAAAGAGTGACTATTCACTCCGGAGGAGTGGATATTCACTCTATCACAGAGTCAAAATTTGCCCAACCTCTGTAGAGTGACTATTCAATCTTGGCAAAAGTGAAATTGTTAACTTTCTCAAAGAGTGAATATTTACTCCTAAAGAAGTGAATATTCACTCTAATAAGGGGTGGATAATCACTCTTTCAGAGGAGTGAATATCCCCTCTTGCAAAAGGAGTGCGTTTTTTTACACTTTGTAAGAGAGAATAATCACTCTTTTGGGAGTGACTATTAAAACTCTTTCTTGCACGCGTGTTTCCAAGTGGTCGCCCTCCCTACTAAGCGCACCCGTTGCTGCTTGACTTCTGCGATCGAACAAGAACTGGTATTTTGAGCGTGCTAAAGTCACTGGCAGTAAAAAAAGAAAAAAACTCTTATTACATTATTTTACCTTTGTGTCTTTTGTTATATTCGTTCATGATCATTAAACTTGTGTATAAATCGCAAATATTTACGGTGTTTCACAACTGCGTAAATTAGAAAACGGAAACTTTTTTTGTACCATTTAATACATTTCCTTACATCTGCTATGACAAAAATTCCGTTACAATAAAGCAGTTATTTATTTATTCATTCATTTTTTGTTGCTAATAATGTTTCCATAGTCAGAGCCCGATTAATATTGTCCGAGGCCCAAAGCCTAGCAGCTTTTCAAACCCCTTACCCCCACATACACGCGAAACCAAAATATGTGTTAGAAAAAACTAGAAATGTTTTTTTTAGAAAGTATTCAAAAATTTTCCCTTATTTTATAAAAATGCTGATGAGACTCAAATTAAAGTAAATTTCCTTCTGCTGCTTGATACTATAAACCTTTAATGTTTAATATTTCTTTTAAAAAATAGTCCCAAAAATATTTTGTATACAGCGTTCCTAATTTAAGCTGATTTTAGAGAACAGAAAAGCACAGGCAAGACGTTTATAAAAGTATGTTTCCTATATATCGATGACTGAAATAAAAAGTTTTGCAGAAGTTTTTTTTTACATCATTTTAATCATTTTGTCCGTCTCAAATGGATTCACGGCCCCAACCTAGTTTGGTTGTGTGATTATTAGGTTCTGTCCATAATTATATCGATTCATTTATTATTTAACCCTTACAGGACCATAAGATATCCAAGACTAAATATGACAATACAACACAATATTTTAGCTATTGTGGGTGTAAAGTAAGAGAATATCACCAGAAAAACATAGCTTTATGTATAGGTTTCCTATAATTTCATGGGAAATAGTTTTCCCTATGTACCATAAAAGTAAATAAACGAAGAGTTAGGTTTATTATATCGGTATTTTATTTATTGCTTTGTAATACAAAAAAAAACATAATAAAAATTATCAGAAAAGTAAAATAAATAGTTAGTTATGGTATTCTAATTTTCTCAAGTCCAAAACACTTTCAAGATATTATTAGTTCAGCCCGCGAATGTTTTGGTTTTGGCGCAATAAAGTTTGACAGTTCTTTTTTTTTATTCGTTCAGAAACACATTTGCCGCCTTGGACATACGTTTTATTTTGACATTCAGTAAAAAAAATATCGATTCAATAATAATTGAACAATCGATAACGATTTTTGTAGAAGGGTAAAATATTTCCCTTGAGCATGAAAGGGTTAAATTCCTTTTTCAGTGTCTTCCAATCGTAACAAACGCATTTCGTTATATGCGTTTCGTTTCGTTAGGCGCTTTCAGGAGCTGATGCCATCTTGTGTTTTTATTGGAAAAAACTATATGAATCTTTTTTTTTTTTTAATTATTGATTTCGTTTTTTCACCGTAATAAATGCATGAGCTCTGGCATTTATGAATAAAAATAGATAAAATCTGTATTGAGAAATATTTCACCTATTTACGTTCAAACGATCGAGGGTTCAATCGTAAGCATTACAAGAAAAACAAAGTCGGAAACAAAAACATATCGTTTTTTCAATAAAAATAGTTTATTTAGCACGAGAGGCTCTAGAGGCTCTAGCTCTACGCGACTGCAAATAGCTTACAATAAAAATTAAACTAACATGCTGAAATTTAAAAAAAAATTAAGAAAGTATAATAATTTTGTTTCTCTCAATAAATAAATATGAACAAAATTATATTATGTCAGACTTTCACACTCGTCAACGGAGTGAAATATTTCACTCTTGTCGACGGAGAGACATTCACTCTCGACAAAGAAGTAAAATATTTCACTCCTTTCTAGGGAGTGGAAAATTCCAGTCTTTAAAGCGTGTATTATTATAAAATTCACGCCAAAAAGAGTGAAAATGCCTCTCACTCTTTCAAAGAGTCAACTTCTTCCTTCCAATTTTAGAGTGAATGTGACTCGAAATGTAATACATTACAGTTTCTAAAAGCATTAGAAATTTGTAATAGGTTAGCAATTAAAAAACATTTTCAGTCAAACTGATGTACTAAATGAATTATGTATATGGTAGGCTTTTGTTTTTCTTTTTCGTGCATAGCACACTATTTAAACATTTAATAAATATAAAATTTCTTATAAATCATAAGACATGCTTGAATATATGTTTAAGTTTATCCCCGTGTTTCTTTCTCATAGATATACATAAACTGCATATCACAAGAGATTTTCCATATTTTGTTTAGAAAATGCAATTGAAAGATCTTAGCAGATTCAATATAAAAAGTATCTTATATGAAATCCATACTTTCTTTTTTTGGCAAATACCAAAAAAAAATTTAAACATGATATAATTAGAACCTACTTGTGTTATCAGAGCAAAAATAAGTAGCTCGAATTTTTATAATTCTCCCCCACACAATTCTTTTGCATTGTGTTTTGGTGTTCATAATTATAGATTTTTTTTCGGATTTTTCATGACCTATACCTGAACATTTTAACGAATTTTTACTCACTTAATATGGAAATAAGTATTGGATTAGAAAATAGCATAACTAGATTATCGGAAACTTACCTATAGTTTAGACAATTATAGATATAACATTAAAATATTTTTTTATAAACGTATGATAGTGCAGTGTCCCCCAGTATGATTAGAAAGCAAACGAATGAAGTAATAAATGCATTTAAGGAACGAAAATCTTTATTTCATAATTTTTTCAATTGCTTCACAGTCAAACTTATTAAATTATTTAAAGTACTTACATGACTGTATAATTTTTTGAGTGTTAGTTATTCAGAAGATAAAACAAAATACAGAGTTTAACATGATTATTGAAAATTAATATTATCTGATTTTTTTTCCCACACAAACTACCAAGAAACGACGAAAGAAAGAACATGCAACTTAAAATAAAGGCAATCGCAATAATGATAATAATCTCATTAAATAAAAATAATAGTACTTCTCTATTATCCCGTCGACCACTTTTCATAAAAAAAACTATCGCCAAACTGTAACGCCAAATAAACGGGAGAACGTTGCCATTGGAATATCAAAATAAATAAATAAATAAAATATAAGAATTTAAGGACACAATCGTTATTTTAATTAAGGAAATAACTAATAAATCAGTAAAACATAATGATAAATACACGCAATTGCTGAATTAAAAACCACTTGATGACATAACAAACACAAATAATGCTTCTGACATCAAGTAAATGGGACTGCATTTTTGACGTTTAATCTTACAGTTTGGCGATAGTTTTTGTTATGAAAAGCGGTCGACGGGATAATAGAGAAGTGCCAAAATAATCATATGCAAGTAAAATTTAGAAGATATCAATATATATATATATAAATACCAATATATGTCGTTTTATATTGATAAAACTTCAATCTGAATAAATTAGGTACTATGCATAATCGGAAAATTCGCAACATATTCGTGTACTTAACATAATAAAATTATGTAAAGTTTTACCTGTAAGTGTATCATCCAATATTAACTATAGCTATCCAGTTTTATTCTCGGAACTAATACACTTTACAGGAATAATCCTGGTAGTCGGTGATTAATTAATTATTAATAATTCACTGTTATCAGTGATTAAATAATCAGTGATTAGTTAATTATTAATTAATATAACATCGGTCATTAATTAATTAACATGCATTAGCCACAAATCACCAACACCAGGCAACAATATTTTCCCCTTCCATGCTCTTAAATATATTCTATTTTTATTAAATATTAAAAAGTCATAGCCATTCACCATGTATCATCTCTTCACATAAAAAGAAAAAGTGAAAATAAGCATTTTAAACTTGGGGTTTTATAGCTAGTATCACCACGATGCCATATCCAGATTTTTTTTTCTTAGTAACCTGCCATTTGATCAAATGAAATTCGGTCATATAAGGAAGTATATATTTAAGACACGCAGACAAAACATTTTATTTCCTATTTACAATTTTAAACATTATTAAACATTTTTTTAAAATGTTTTCGCTTACTGTATTTTATTTTCCTTATCTGTGTATTTTAAATTTATAATCGCATATTCAATATAATTATAAGAATTTTGACAGTCATAATAATATTTAGTTTTTATTCAGAAAGAAAATCAAAATTATTTGCTAAATCCCTTCATCTTAGAGTATTTTCACCGTTAGTAATAATGATTTTTGCGCAATGAATTATTACTGAAATAACAAACTTAATGAAGCATGTTTGTTTATCGAGCAAAAAGTAATTCATTATGAAACATAAATTATTTATAGGATAGTTATAAATGCTTATGAAGCATACGATATTTCATGAGGGGTTTTTTTATACTTTTTCAGAAAATATATTATGAAAACTAATTCTATAATAAACCTTTCCATCAATGATTGACGAAGTGTTTAATTGGACGGATACATCCGAGTTAATGATGTTATTATAGCTTTATACGAAGATATTAAAGAAAATCGATATTAATACAGTTAAATAAGTAGGTTTTAACGAGATATCACTCAACATAAGTATGATTCACTTTTTTAATTTTGAGAACATCGATTTTTGCCTATCCAATTAACATTTTGTTTCTTCTCGTTATGTTAATTAAATAAATAACGGTATGGAAACAATAAATAAAAATATTTTTTATTATCATTACTGATACTGAATAATGCATAGAAATATGTTACAGATGTCATGTAACTCTTTTTTAAAAGTAATAAACATTGATTAATATCTTTTATACGAAATTGATCTAGTTACTTTGATTATAAAGCTACCGTTTTCAAAAATACGCATCAGAAACTCATTACCTACGAACAGTAGATTTAGACGGTATTATGTGCTCAAATATTGTCCTATTAAGTAATACTCTTAATTTTTTTAATTAAAGTAGAACTAAAACAAATTAACTAGAACAAATTAACAAAAAAATCTTTAAACAGCACTCTGCCATAACAATAATAGCTTCTAACTTAAAACTGTCAATTTCAATAGAAAAATAAGGTTGAATTGTAGGAAGTCCGATGATTTTTCTTAGACTGATCACTTTTGGTTTTAAAGTTGAATGTGTCATTTGAGAATCTTTAAATGGGATACATTTATAATAAAGCATGTTTGCCGCTCCTCTTCTAACGATGAAACATACAGACCAACATGCGTTTGACTCGACAAAGATGGTCCAATCCATAAATAGAAACCATACAATGTGCCTTTAGGCATAAAAAATTTTCAGAACTTTAAAAACTATAAGAATTTTTCTCTTGAACTATTACTGTAAAATGCTCCAGTATAAAACAGCATTCCCTTTATATATCTCAATATCAACTCACGTTTGATAAATACTTTAGTGTTTTCATAAGCTTGCCAAGAGGTAGCAGCAGTATATACATATTTTAAGGAGGACGAATTTTATCAATGGAACGGATTTTGTGCACTTTACTCCTTTGTACTTATCTACAATTTCATATGTAACCCAATACAATTATGAATTCAATTTTAATAAATTAACTAAAATATTTATGGGCTATTTCTGATGCAATATATTACATAATATAAGCTGTTTACAAAATATTCAAATTGAGGCAAATGAAAAGTTTAAAATCAGTAAAAGATAATTGTTACTAATCTATAAAAAGTACAAACCAAAATGTTGGTGTAAAAAAAGAAAAAAAAAAAAAAAATCTGGTCATAATTAACGCACTGTATAAATTTTTTGCACGTTTTAAGTTTTAAATAAATTTTCCAACGTGTGGCAACCGAGGAAAAATAGTTTTACATGGTATGTTACAGATCTTACGATTCAGATGGGATAAATACATCAAAGTGTAACGTATCGTTTAAAATGCATTTAATCATAGTTTTTAATTACATGAAGAAACATATTATTAGATTTCTAACAAAACTATTTTGTAATACTAGTTATACAGAATGTCGATTTTGCTCTATGGAAATTATTTTCACATTTAATTTCTATGCGTAAATTTCCTATTTCATGCGACATTTTGGCTCTGAGATATTTGCGCTGGAAATCTTTATCGTTGTGTAATTTTTTTTAGAACAGTTATGTATAATTCCTGCATCTATCAATCTAGTCTGAAATGCGAATAAAAATATTATTGCTTATTAAAATATTATTATTTCATTTTTTATAGTACTGAGATTGATAGACATATGCTTCATATAAATAAACAATTAAATTTCCGTATATGAAACATAAAATAATGTTTTCAGGGTTTCGTTCATCTCACAAAACATTGTTACTCCCGCTCCGTTGTCTGTTCGTCACAGAGCCATTCTCAGAATCAGAAACTATATAACTTACAGAGTTGAAACTTTGTGTTTATATAGCTGAATACCAGCTATGAAGCTCAAAATATAAAAATTTGAATAAAGCGTATTATTTTAATAAATAGATACAAAAAAACAAAATTCTAACAGCCTTTTCCAATTAAATTTAAACATTTTTGGTTATAGCATTTGCCAAAAATTAAAAATCCACAATGAAATTCTTTCTACAATAATTAATTTTCTATTAAACAATTTCCACGTGAAAAATGAAAATGAAATAAAATGTTTCATAAATTAAAAAAAAAGATTAGTATGAAATAAAAATGATTCACTTCATAGTGGTAATAAAACGGAAATTTTCAAAGATTTCTCAATAATACAAGGAGTATGAGTATGTGTATGTACACAAAGCAGATTAATATCACGTCATTAGAGAATTAAAAGAAAATCTGACGTCATATCGGAAGCTTAACGGATTTTTCAAATGTTTCAGAATAATATAAAGCGAGTATCAATATGAGTAATAGAGAATAGAAAATATATGAGTTTGAGGAACGTATTGAATCATGTTAAAATACCGATTATGGAAATATTCGCATATTTTAACATTTTGAAGGTGTACAACATCTTTAATTTTGAAATTATTATTTTTTTAAATATCGCATTTAGTCCACATAACAGATATTATTATGACAGAATATAACAGCAGGCTTCGCTGGTTTAGCTATTCGAAAAAACGAGAAAAATAGACCGGTAAATTTTTACTTTATATAAACATGACTTTTTTTTTTGGTTGCTAAATGAAATTTATTTGGATTTATTAAAGAAAGGATAAAGTGTTTTGAAAGGAATATTAAACGAAACCCTTTGAGTAATTTTCGATCACACTTACCCACTTGTTTTGTTTCCTTTCAGAAATTTTATTAAAGATGGTGGCTATAATTTAAAATAAAAGGATTTTGTTATAGTCCTATTAGTATTGGAAAAACTGGGGAAAAAAGTTGAAGACAAACGTTATAAGTGAGGGCAGAAATTGTTTACCGATAGGCGTCGTCATCAGTTGCTGTATGGAGAATAAATCTCTAGATGGCATTGCAAAAACACTACTCGAAGGCCAACTGTGCTCTATACGAAATGTACAGCACATTTTACGTTTGGTGTTTAACTGAAATATGAAAAATTAGTACGAGATTCTGTACAAGATAATTTATTATGTTTTTGTTGCTGACCGAAACGTTATACTATGTCCCAATATTTTCGCTCTGTATGGTGTTGCCTCCATTTAATAGACATCGTAAATTTATTTTTAAGCCTCAATCCCCCCCCCCCCCACACTTCAATTTAGATCATAACTACAAGAAGGTCAAGCTCTCTCCCAACTAGAGATATCTCAGTGACAGAATTCTCCCTATCATTTTTTTTTTACGTTGCAGATAGGTGGTATATATACACGTAGTTACAATTAAGTGTTCCCATGAAGTCACCTTCCCAATTATTTATCACATTCAACGATGTTTAATTTGATGGTGCAGATGGAAATCAGTGCTTAGCAGCATGGTTTATTATTGTAGCAATCCTAACCGTTGATGAATGTAACTCCAAGTGACATTTGGCTACGAGCTTTCTGAAAACGTTTAGCTTTTCGCATCGTAAATTTATCTAATACAGATTCAAGAATTTTTATAGTAAATTTACATTTAAACATACTTCGTTGACAGTTAAAAATTCAGTATGTCTAATTCTCTTTCTAGGAGATCGCGCAATTGTAACATGTTAAATAAGATACTATTAAATTATTAAAAATACCTTTTTCCAAATGTAATTTCTGTTTTTGTTTACTTACATCTCAATTACAACTGGAATGGCAAATTTTCGTAACAAATGTTGTTAATCATTGCAATTACTTTTTTTTCAATGATATGATTTTTACATGATATGAAAAATATGTACGCGAAATTTGCTTGTGATAAACTCAGTATCTTTTTAATAAGTTACTACAAATATTTTCTCTTTAATTTTGCACTTATGTAATGTACTACATCGTAAGGAACTCAAGCGTCAAATAAGAGAAATTACCAAATGCTTAACAGTCTCTTTTACATCCATTTTTTCTTAATATTTATTTGTGGAAACATCAACTAATATATCTATACATCTTAAAGCTGTATCATTCATATTTATATATATAACCTAATTGGCGTAAAATTAGAGTTTATGTGTAGTTGTTACCGACTTGTCAAACGACGCTAAGATAATGGACATATTTTATAATGTTAAATACACAATGACTATTTTACAAATGTCTTAATTATGTTTATCTTAATACTAATGCATACTTCGATATATTATATTATTTACTAAATCTGCAAAAGTATTGTTAAATGCTTTTTTATATTAAATGAAAATGTTTTATGTTGCTAATGATTTGTATAATTTGTACTGCTGAAGCACTTCTAGTACGTACGGAATCCGTACAAAACAAACGTCACAGAGCTGTATTTCTAAATAGGTGCTTATACAAGTACTTCTACAATGATTACTAAAAAATAACAATATTTCTGCATTTTATTTGAAGAAATCAGTTACGTAAAGGTGGTTCAATGATTAGGATTCTAGAATACTTCAAAAAGTGATTTTTTTTGGAAAATATCAAGAGGGATTATACCTGTTTGCAGTCCAAAATGTACAGTATATTTCATAAATATACAATTTCTTAAGTAATTATATATTAAAATTTCGACATCAAAAACAGTTCGATTATGTAAACCCACAATTACGACTCATGATACTGGTGTCCAAAATCATACACTTGTGTTAATTTTCAACTGGTTCATGAATGTAAATAAGATACATTTACGAATATATTTCTTGTATCAAAATATTTAATTAAAATGTCATTCTATAATGTTGTAAAATTAGTTTTTTAAGTAGGCACATCAGTTCTCTACATAACGCAAAGTTTCGTAAGTGGTATGATTTTGGAAAATTTTCCTTCTTTTAAAATTGAAAAAAAAAGCATGTTCAAGTTTTACATTCAAAATTACACGAGTTTCCGTTAAAATAAAACATATATAAATTTTAAAAACTCCAAAATTTAGATAACAGCAATTTTACTGAGGATTTAAATACATTTATGCATATATGTGTCTGTATTTATAAGTAATAACTTGCTGTGACTAGTGCATAAACCACTTTCTTATTTTTGTTTATGAAACACATACTCTAGAAGATGTACAAGTACTGATATTTATTTCAATGGCTTTCTGAAAATATGAACAGGGTCGTAACATTGAACTATACAAAATTCATATATATTTTGCATATTCAAGAAAGACAACACAAAAATTACATATATTACAAGAATAAAAACAAGTTAATAGTATATTAATGTTCTTGTCAAAAATCAATATCTTGTTCTACATTCCCCTAAGGTACTAATGAAATAAATCTTTTCTATTTCATTCAGTATTAAATAATCAGTATTGGGAGAAGAAATACTTTCTTTGTTAAAAACAATAATATAAGAAATATGTTTATTTTTAAAAGGTAGTGTATTCCAGAAAGGAAAATAGAGTTTTTGAATTTCAATTTCAGAAACTCATAAAAAAAATATCTAGATATTTAATTAAAAAGACATGCATACGTTTGAAAAAATCTAATTCTTAAAATAGAAATTTTATTATTTTAAGTTCAGTAAATCTGTTAAATTATTCTGTACACTAGTAAATCTGCAGATCCGGCAATTTCAGCTCTATAAGTCACTGTTCATTAATCTCACTTTCATTATATTTAATATCATAGAATCCACAATTTATTTTTTTAAAGTTCTATATATATATTTATAAGTATATAAGATTCCCTGCAGCTTTTGGAAATTTGAACACGATTTAGCTTTAAACGGGGATATTCACGGGGGATGTGTCCCTAAACCTACCTTTGTCTCTTTAATTTTGTGTTCTGAATTTTCGGTAATTATGCTATTTTCAGGATACCAATGTATGCAAGAATGTGTTTTCTATTGCATTTTCATTAGATTAACTATTTCCTTTTCCATGCGATTTTATCCTATCCCTAAAAGAATACTTTCTTTTGAACCACGAATCATTAGCATTTGTTACAGATCACCGTGTAACAAATATACTTACACAAATGTAAACTTTCCTTACAAGACTAACATCCAATTTAATCATCCAACGTTTTTCTAATTTTCGTTTGAAAAGCTATTTTGTTCGTCATTATATAGTAGTTAAAGAGCGCTTTAATTCACATAAATCCTCGCCTAATTCTATAATAAAGCAGACAAAAATTATTCAAAAATTACCTATTTTGCAATTAATATATTGCGTCAAAGTAGTGCAATTTACTTCTTTTTTTTCTTTTTTAACACTTTCCAACATAGTTGAAAAGTGTTTATGAATTCGGTTTGTCTGTATGCCGTCTGTCCGTGTTCTAAATGATGTAAATATATTCGGACTGCCATGCAATTGATATATGTTATTTAAGTTTACTATGGCTTTTTCGATATTGAAAATACTGTGTGTAGTATTTATAGTTCATTTACAGGAGCACTAAAAATATTACGTTACATTACGGTCTAAGGGTATAAATCGTTTGCTGTGTACTTTAATAATTTTACACTATTTCAAACATTTTGAAATTGATATATGTCATTGGTATGTACTACTAAAGGTTTACTATAGAATAAAATGTACGTATCATTTATCGTTCATTTACAGGGACACATAAAAGAATTCAGTTATAGTACTCTCTATCAATATTAAGTTAATAATAATTGCTGGAGTGCGCTTTCTGTTGTGGTACGCGTTTTAAATGTAACTTATTTTTTGAATATCACTTGGTGTATATAAATGCTATAAATCCTATACAAGGTTGCACAAAATATCTCGAGTACATTTTTGTTTATCGCCATAATTTACTGTAGGGGTATATTCAACTGTGCCATGCGTTTCCTAACTGAAGTAATTTTTAGAATACTATGTAGTATATATACAAATCTATAAACCCTATGCAGGGCTTCACAAAATAGTTTGGAAAAAATTCCAAAAATTGATGGTAATTCCTTGCATTTGGGTTTTAAAATGTGTTATGCGTTTTTTATGTTGTTTACTTATGCATCATCTTTCACCATATTATACTGTGAAGTTTAATTACAGTATACTGAATGTGTTGAAAGAGTTTCATTATCTATGCTTGGCCCATTTTTTTCCTTTCGTGTTTTATTTGCTTTGAGATACATTTGCTATTGAACAATTAAATTAAAGAGAAAAATTAAAACAGGTACATTTTAAAATTTGTAACGAATGCGAAAGTAAAATACGAAGTTTTATATTTTTCGAACAGATACATACAATTTCCCAAATCTTATTTAATTAATTTTGAATTTCTGAAAAATATATTGTCGAATTTTTAAGGAGATTGGATCAGTTTAGGACTTCTATATTGATACTTTTGCATCCATAATTTAACGTTTAAATCAATTAATAAAATGTGCCATTTTTCTTTCAGTGTATAATGAAATTTTAAAATCTTCTGAATTCTTTGCAAAGGCATTATGACATGAAAAGAAATGTTCTGCACTGTTCGAACGAATTAAACAAATTTCTAAAATTTTAAATCTTGATTTGCCCCTAATGGTAGCAAAATCAAATCTCATGATTTACCAGTCCTTTGTGTAAATTTTGTAGAACTTTGAATTTTAGAACATAAGCATGTATAAAGATATGTTTCAAAAATTCATTCTTATATCCAACCTTCCGGGGAGGAACAAACCATGTCTTGAATTTACCAGGTATGAACAGATGAAAATTTGCAGGATGGTGTATTTTAGAACATAGGCGGGGGTAAAGTAGATTTAAGACATATAATTCTTGTTCCCACAGTGTGGTTCAAAACATGTCCAGAACCCAATAAAGCCCTAATAGAAGATATTTCTGGTGATTGTGAATTCTGAGAACATAGGCGTGTAGAAAGGAGTATTGAATACAAATTTTTTACCTGACTCCCACCCCTTCCTTGGCAAAACTATGTTTCGAGATCTATCAGGCAATTTAAGATGAAACTTGTTAAAATGACGAAAATTTGAACATAAAAAAGTATGAAGGATTCGACTTTTAAAAATCCGATCTCTACCCCTCCAGAAGATACAAACTTTTATTCCGTCAACTACCAGTCTGTTTATAGTGAATTTGCAACATAGGCAAGTGTAAAGATGTTAGCAAAATAAACCTTTTTATCCACAGTTAGAAGTGTTGATCTAAATCTGTCCGGTGGGTGGGATTGGCATGCATGTGCTGGGAAGGGCGCTTCCACGCATGTACATTTTTTTATTTCATCAAAAAAAGTCAGATTAAATGAACCGAATAATATCTACAGAAACAAGATGCCAAGAATATGTATCGCAATATTTTACTTTTATTAACTTATTTTTAAAGACAATCGATTAAGCTATTCTAAAAACATCAAATTATCAGTTTCAAATTTTCATTTTTATAACCACCCTTTCTGTTACGATTCCTTTAATCACAAAAGTAACATACTTCATTTACTATAAAATAAATTCTAATAAATTAATTTTTGCAAAGTACGCCAATCTATAGTTGTCTGATAAAACTCCTTAAAAATTAGTCCAATCTATTAACTGACGGATTGATAGTGCCGAAGAACATCATTAGAGGCATTAAGGATATGACCTCATAAATATAAATTAGCACCATTAGATTAATGTGGAAAGATGTGAAAGTGATCTACTTAATTAGAAATTACGACACATCTCATATTAGCGAAATAATTATATTGCATCAACCATTAATTACTAATTTGTGAGAAAACTTGAGAAAAGATAAATTAGTGCAGAGTACATACCAAAACAAAAACATTAAAGAAAATATTTTTGGGAATAATATATTTAAAATAAATAAATGTTGAGTACGTTTTGCTTGTTTGTGTTACATTATCAAATCAGCCAACGTTATCATCAATAGCAAAAGAACTTACTTTTCACCAGAAAATTTAATTAATAAATGTAATCCAATAATTGTCATATAAAAAAAAGATACATTATTAAATAATTTTTTAAGTAAGATATATCGTTTCAGATATATTTTTGGATAAAAAAAAGCGGAAGGTTACACTATGTATTATGCATTTTACTTTTTTAAGCATTAGACTGTTGTGTAAATTAGATATATGAAATTATTCTGCTTTTGATAAGATACGTTATATGTCAAATACAAAAGAAGACGTTTTTTGTAATTGTTTTATGAAGTAACATGATAGGCTTAATGCTATAAAAATAAAACAAGCTGGATATTGTACGTTAAACGTGACAAATGATGTACGTTCGTACTTCAATTCGTTTTACAATGTAAAAAATCATTGGTATTATTTCAGTGAAATGAATTATATCGTACGTTATGAGCGAAATAGACATGCCTTTTGTTTCTTATCACGTAACGTTTACAGTTGCGAATTAATTTTTAGACACCAGCCAGTGCTGCAAAATTCATCATTGCTTTGCAAATGATTACCTCTATGGTTTAATATTTGTATGACTCACGATGAATCAATCTCTTGTGTCTATTTACTTTAATGGACTGAGATATTCGGCTGTTAACGTAATTTCCACCGAAGTTATCTGAATTTGTATACATTTTTTAATGTAACTCATCTATCAAGCAAACAATTTTTTTGAATGATCGTACAAAAAATGTTACTTTATTCGAAAAAATATTAAAAAAATGGGCTCTTGACAAATGAAAAAAGAAATGGTTAGCCCCTATTTATTTTCCTCAGTCTCATGGCTTGTGCTTTTATTACACTGTTAAAAATAATCTGAAATTCACGGATATTTTTTCCCCGAATTTCACAGAAAAAGTCTCTTTTCACGACAAAAGGACATTTTCCGTTAAAAACAGAAAATTTCCTCATATTTCCGGAAAACAACGGAACAGACGGAGAAGAAAGTGGCCAACGGAGATATTCCGTTATCTGCTGCATATTTATTTTCAATGTTTAAAAAACTCACATGTTGCAGCACAGAAAAACTAAAATTTTGAGTTTATTTAAAAGAACAAAAATTTAAATTATTATTATTATTTCGATTATTATGAATATTATTTCCAATTTAAAAAAGCAACAATTAATTTTCCCATGCTTTTAAAATTATTAGCAGTTTATATTTTAAAGTTATAAAAAAATATTCACAGTTAAAATATATTCTAAACAAATAGCTTAATATATATATATATATATATATAATAGTTAAGTGAAAAATAAATCAATTTTACTCAAAAAAGCAAGAAACAAAAATAATGCTTTCGAATTTTAAAAAATAACAAATAATTTCCTCATTCCTTTGAAATTATTCGCAATTTGTTTTTTAAAGTTATAAACAACACTCTCACTGAAAATATATTCTAAACGAACACATTTAAAAAATATATAATAAGTAAAAAAATCGATTTTCTCAAAAAAGCAAACATACTTTATCGAATTTAATTCAAAATATAACATTCATATTTTGCATCTAATAATCAAATTAAGAATATATATAATTCAAGTTTTAATCCTCTATTAATAATAAATTTCGGTCATAATCTTATAACAAAATATCCCCCAATTAATTTCAAACTTACCCGGTTTCTAAGCCCAAGATTGTTTAAGTTCCAAGCCGCGATTTGAAGAAATCTCGTATCATCGTTTCAATTTCTTCTTCTAGCAAGGGCCCACTGGTCTTGCAGAAAAACACTTGGATCGAGACGCTATCGTCCCTGGTTCGAACCCCAAGGTCATCCAGAAAATATTCTTGAAGTATATCAACTATTAAATACTCCCGTTGTAGTCAACAGATGGCAGCACAAACAGAAAGGTAATTTTTTTAAAACCGAGGTCATTCAAAACGGAAAGTTACCGTTTCGTCAAACGGAGATTTTCCTTCTGTTATCTTTCAAAACGGAAAATCTACTAATGGAACGGCAACTTTGCTGCCAGTAGTTTTACCGTGAATTAACGGATTTATTTTTAACAGTGTATAAAGATTACGTATGGGATTACGTAGGGTCTTTTTAACACTTTCCAACCTAGTTGAAAAGTGTTTATGACTTCGGTTTGTCTGCCGTCTGGCCGTCTGCCGTCTGCCGTCTGTCCGTGCTCTAACTCCCATAAATATGCTCGGATTGCCCTGCAATGTTTATATGTTATTGTCGTCATCTATAGCATGTTCCCTATTTCAACTGAAGTGTGTAGCACTTATAGTTTTTTTACAGCGATACTCAAAAGAATTCCGTTGCATTACGGTCTATGGGGAAAAATCATTTGCGGTTTATTTTAATGATGTTACACAATTTCAAACACATTGCAATTGATATATATCACTAAGGTGCATTACAAGAAGCTTAATATGGAATAGGTGGTGCTTAGCACTTATAGTTACTTTACAGGGACAGTCAAAATAATTCTGTTACATTACGTCTATGGAGAAAAATCGTCTGCGGCTTATTTAAATAATGTTTCACTATTTTAAACGCATTGAAATTTATATATATCACCAAGGTGCATTACAAGAGGCTTACTACAGAATATTGTGTATATAGCAGTCATCGTTCATTTACAGGGACACACAAAAGAATTCTCTACTGTCTGTTAACAATAATTCCTGGAAATGCGTTTTAAGTTGCTGAACGGGATTTTAAATTTAACTCACTTTTTGTCTATTACTTGGTGTGTACACATTCTGTAGATCATATACAGGGCAGCACAAAAGTTCGCGAACACATTTCCATTTATTGACAGAAACTCCTCCAGAGGGAGAATTTTAAACTGTGCTACGCGTTTCCTAACTAAACTAAAATTTAGGATCCTATGTAGTATATATACAAATCTATAGATCCTGTACAGGGCTAAAATAAAAGTATCCGGATATTTTTCCGAATATTGTATATGTTGGAAATTCCTAAAATTACGTTTTTAAATATGTTATGCGTTTTCCAAATTGTTTACTTAGATGTTATCTTTCAGCTTATTAAAGGGTAATGATTTGTAAAATTATTTTGGAAGCGTTGGTAAGTGTTACATAATCTATGCTTGACGCATGATTTTTCGTTCTTGTTAAGTTTTGATTTGATTTTCATATAATTTGAAATGACTCGACAAAAGTGGGCAACGATTATTTATCCGAGTTCTCTGGAACTATAGGCGTGAGTCTAATAACTCTAAAAGTTTGACACGTGTATATATATATATATATTGGGTAGATACTGAAACCCATTTTTCAAATGTAAATTCAAATCTATGCATCACGCAATGAGGTTAAATCTTTGTGAAATGAAGAAGTTACTACAACATCTTCAGATTCCGTTTTTATGGCATCAAGTTTGTAATCAAAAGTGGATGGGTGAATATATTGAAACACCCAGTAGTATAACATGTCTGCTAGACGAAAACTACACTTGTTTAAAACTCCTTACCTGAAAACACTTCTGATCATTCTGTAAAAGAATTGGAAGATGTGTTTCTTTATAATTAAGGTCATTTTAAATAATATAATATATCAAGAAAATATTGATAATTGCTCTCTTTCAGAATGTTACATTTAGGTTTCTGCATTATACCAGCTTAAACTAAATATATCTAAAATATTCCTAAAAATTACTATCAAATCTTGAAAACAGATAAATTTAAAAAAAACTTTCAAAAAGTACGTATCTATTTATTCAATAAAAGACACAGGCATACTTAGAAATGATACTTCTTTGTTAATACATAACGAAAAAATAAATAATTGCGTAAAAGGGAAAAAAATAATTATAATTTTTATTAAAGAAAGAATTATTGTAGCAGAATTTCTTTATCGTTCTTTTTCTATTTTTGGCAAACAAAGTATGTATTTTTTATAGTTAAATTTCGCGCACAAGAGCAGTTTTCTTTTTTCAAAAGCATCGAGAATGAAATAAAATGAAAGTTTTTAGTTTACACTTTCCTATAACATTTTTTTCTCCTAATTGTTTTTTTTCAAAGAGAAATTTTATAAAGTAATGTAAAAAGTTTAATTGTAACACTTGTTTTTTCTTATGTATCACTTAGTAAAATGAAATATTAGATTTCTCTAACAAAAGAAATGTAGCACATACCATTTTTCCGTTTCTATATATGATATTTAATTTTCTTAATTAAATGATTCATGAAGCATAAACAGGAAAGATACACAAAAAACGATAAAACAAGGTTAAGGCCTAAAAATAAAAGGATATAGATTTTTTTTATTCTAAATTTTTTCATATCGTTTTCTCAAAGAAAATGTTTTTTGTAGGAACCTGTGCTGATTTCTATTATAAGCTTAAAGAAATGAGATCTTCTTTTAAATCTGTTTCGTTTTAGTCCTTATTGTCGAATTTCTTATTTAAATGCCTTAATCCTAATGCTACAATGCAAATTAAACCCATTCTATATCTTTATTTCTGAGAATTTATACGTTTTATGCAACATCTGTGACTAAGTAGTAATTATATTACTAAACAGATACTTATGTCACACTTTTAAGATTTTTTTTTATTTTAGTGAGCTTTTAGACAAATTGTAAAGTACACAATATACATTAAAAGAAATTCTCTACGAAGATGAGATATCACGAGATGTAATATTCCACGAGAAAAATGGCAGTTTGTTAAAGATATAGAAGGTTGCAGTCGATATCAGTAATCATGGCGAAGAGGTGAGGCAATGATGAGACATCAGAAGAGTTTCGTTAATAAAGACCAGCCAATTTCCAGACAAATCGTTTATTTGTGAATAAGAGCGATGCAGTAACAGTTCCCAAAGGTATAAACTTATAGCCCTCAGGCTTCACGATGGCTCACTACATCGTTTTAAAAGATCTGAAAGAGCTGAATGAAAATTCTACGTGACTACAACACCAGATACCCATTTGGTTACACTTCCAAACACGTCAAAACTCTGCCCTCCAAAGCACGCAAGCAAGTTTTGTTCACGGAGCGTAGACATACAGAATACGACGTCACGAGCGCGCAAACCAATGAGCGAGAGGCGAGCTCCAGCCCAGCGAATGAGGCGCGAGGGAGAAGCTTTAACACAAAAGAATTCCTCTCGAGCCGCGCATTAATTTTGAAGTGAAAAATACCTAGCGCGCGAAACCGAGCATGGAATAAAAAAAATGGCTTTTTTAAAAAACATTCGAAATGAGAAAAGCGTCTCTCAGAATTTTATAGATTGGGGAGCTGATAAAGGTTATGAATGAACTTAAAATTTTAGATTAAGATTTGGAATAAGATAATTATTAATATGCGAGTTAATACTTTTAAAAGGACATTAAATAAGAATAAATACTATTAAGAATTAAGGAAATACTGACTATGTCACAAGTTAGATTAATTTAAAGGACTAATGCGAAATAAATGTGAAGGATTTGCGAAAGAAATAAATTATATATATATATGTGTGTGTGTGTGTGTGTGCGTGTCTGTGTGTGTGTATATATATATATATATATATATATATATATATATATGGATTATAAACAAAAATTACAGAATTCACCCACTTGTGGAGAGCCAGCCAGGAGCATAGGTACTCCGAACACTACGATTTGAAAACTCTTCTACCCTCAAGCAAAGACCCGAGTTTTGGGTGAGCAAAAGACCTCGGTGGGAGAGAAAAGGAATTTTTACTTTCTTGAACATTGGAGGAAAAATGAACGGCGCCGGAATACCTACAGTAAATATTAGGAAGAAAATCAAAACTTTATTGCAGCAGTAAGGCACATGACGTATAAAATGATGCAGACAATGCTTTGAAAAGACAATGAAAGTTAATTTCCACAAACTCACATTGATAAACCGCGAAAATATATAATGACGCATCAGTGAGATAAAAAAAACTTTCCTGAACTATTTAGAGAGCTTGACACAGGCTTTGAATTACGGCAATTCTAGTGATTGCATTTATAAGTTGAATGATATTTTTATTTTATATATATTCATACATTGTTTCTCTCCAAATTTTTTTGGAAATACTATTACTTCTTTACTTTTTAAAATCATTGCATAAATTTTGGTTTATGATAGCGTTTATGAGCAGAAGAGACGGTCGGCTTATATGCGGGTTTCTGTTTTTCCCCTCAAAGTGTGGGGTCGACTTATACGCCAGTTATTTTATTTTTTATTTTTTTCTATTCGAAGCAGATTTATACGCGAGTATATACCGTTTTTACCATACAATATTGAAATATTGTGCCATACGGGATATACCATATTGTTATTTGATAATACGAAGCAAACATCCACCTACACACGACCACCACCAACAGCAATAATTGAGTTCAAAGATCCGATGCATTAAACACCCCTAGCCTTTCCGAACTTGCTGATCAATGTTTTTAATTTGTTCAACTTAGCTTTTAATTTATTCGTTGGGATATTCCTTGATTGTGTCTGTTGTCATAACGGGTAATCTTGAAGGTGTTTGCTACTCCACCTGTTCCGCGATAGCGGAGGTCACCTATTTGAGAGTTTCTGTTATCTCGCTCAAAATGTGGGGTTGAAATATGAGCAAGTTTTTGTATATATTTCAATATTGTCTTCTCGAAGTAGGGGAGGTCAATTGGTATGCGAATATACATGGTTTTAATTCTGAAATTGGGAGTTATTTTGCCATATAAGATGTGCGACACTCGCTATTTGATAATGGGTACATGAGATTTGATGCATTAATGCGGTGTAAACGATGTATTTTCATGCATTAAAGTGCAGCTACGGAGCAGGGAGAAAGGTGGTAGTCTCCGTGTATGATTTTCCAGCACTAGTTTTCATACTAATCAGTAGATTGCGCTTTAATGCAATAAACTATGCGGGACCATTCTCCCCTCCTGTGGCACAGTTTTAATCCAAGCAACTACTACACAGTCAGTCTACAACCAAAGAGATGCTCCGTTGAGTGAACTTTCAGCATTTAGTTATGTTAAACGACGATGGTGATGAACAGCATTCTTGAGTGTATCGAGTTTACGTAATGAAGTAATGAACACTTGAAAAAGAAAACTCTTGGATTTGATAACATTTCATTGCCAAAAAATGCAAAATATTTTATTACGTCATGCTAAAATATGTAAGTAAAAACATAAATTAATGGTATAAAATCATATTGTGTAGCAAAAAAACAGTAAGACTATTACTAATAATTAAATTATTTAATATACTATTTGAAATATATCTAAATATTTTCCAAACGATACATAAGCATTCAGTTTAGTGTAGCTACGGAACAGGGAGAAAGGTGGTAGTCTCCTTTCATGACTGCTCAGTCACTAGTTTTCATGCTAGTCAATAGATTGCTCTTTAATGCAATAAACTATGCGGGGCCATTCTCACCTCCTGTGGCGCAGTTTTAATCCTTGCAACTCCTGCACAGTAAGTCTACGATCCAAAAAGATGCTCCGTTGAGTGATTTTCAGCATTTAGTTGTGTTAAACGACGTTGGTGATGAACAGCATTCTTGAGAGTATCGACTATACGTAATGAACACTTGAAAAAGAAAACTCTTGGATTTGATAACATTTCACTGCCAAAAAATGCAAAATATTTTATTACATCATGCTAAACTATGTTAGTAAAAATATAAAAGAATGGTATAAAATCATATTGAGTAGCATAAAAACAGTAAGACTATCACTAATAATTAAATTATTTAAAATACATTTTGAAATATATCTAAAAAATTTTCAAACAATACCTAAGCATTCATTTACTTATGAAATTTACCACTTACTTTTAAACATCTCGTTGAGGAAAACAAAACTAAAAAACTTTGTTTCCAGATATAGAATCTTATCTCACAATGAAATCTGTGCTATTTCCAAAATGTAAATCCTATTACGTAAATATATTTCCGAAACAAATAAAGAGATTTTCGAAGCATTATATTGAACATTTGCTTAATGGTATCTATTGCAAGCTTTAAATTGTTGGAAATAATTTATCTAATATTTTATCAAACTAAAATCGTTCTTAAGCTATTTTTTCGCTTAAAATGTTGCCATAAAAAGTTTTGTTACACAAACTAAATTTGTTTTTGAAAAATTGATAAAAATTGTATATTGTAATTTTGTGAATAATAGCGATACTCAATAAGTATTTTTTAGATAAAACTTTTTTATCGGTATTTTGTTTTATAAAAGTTCTTAAAATTGTTTATATGTAAAATATAGCAGATGAATATAAAAGATAACTATTTGATGCGTTCTTAAGATAACAAACAAGAGTAATTTAAAATAAAAAAGGTTTATAAGCATTTAACAAAATAATGAATCTCAAAACTAATTCAGTTACGCACTTTATGATTTTTTAATAGATTTTATTTTTAATTATCTGCCTTTTATATTCCAACAACTTGAAACAGTATGAATTATAATAAAATTTATTCATATATATTAACTTTTTAGTTAATCACACATGTTCTACAACATACACTAAAAAAACGCAACTGGAAAAATTATTAGAATTTAATAAAGTAATGTTTTCTGATATCGCTATTGATCATATACATTATTCTTTACTGATATACTAAAAATATTTGAATGCGGTTTTCTTGAATTTACTTTTTTTTTCTAATTGGTAAAAAATTTTAATTAAACTTTTCTTTCAAGAAATTGCCATTTGTCTAATTTAATAATCCATGAAAAGACGATTCCAAACAGTATTATAAAAAATGCTATGAATATTATTTCATAAATATAAATTTAAGCCATTACGTTAATATCCAAATGAGGTATTGCGGTGTCACTATTTTGAAATTTTGATAATTCTTAGTTCGAGTCCACTGATATCATTTTGTGTTAATGATTATTTCCTAAATTGTGAAATGTTTTAATAGATAATAAACCTAAATTAAGAATGTATCAACAGAATGAACGTATTAGAAATTTCTGCATTAAATAGATTGTTTTTACTTTATAATACTCTTTAATAATATGTAAGGCATGATGTGCATACAGCAGATTTCTTTGGATTCAGACAATGTGCATCTTTTTATAGCATAGTGAAATATAATTGATATGATTATTCAAAATAATTAACTTAGATTAAAATGTAAAACAAAAAAGTACATTTTTAGTACTTGTTTTTGGAATGAATTGTTACCTTTTACCTTTGTTTTTAAAAATTGATATGCTGTGTAAGCTATTAAATACGAGTATTTTTTAGAATTCGTAGTATGCTTTTAAGTGTTAAATGTTAAAATTATAAATACAAATTCATTTTTGAATTTTTTTTATCTATTTTTTCTTTTACTGGTGAGATCTGTCGATATATTTTAAAAATGATAAAATCAGAGTCATACCGAATACACATGTCAATGTATGAAGAATATAGCTTCTATGCTCCAACGTTATTCATTTCTAAAAAAGGTTACAATATATATATATATATATATATACTGCTGTCGTTTGTGTTGGTTTCTAGTTTTGTGTTTATGTGGCGTATTCGTTTTAGTTCTTATTTGTGATGTTGTTTCTGCAAAGGAGATGTCATCTGAGTTTACTATATATATTATAATTGCATATAGACATATAATCCGACGAAAATTAAATAATGAACATGCAGACATTTAAGTCATCAAAAATGTAGAGAATGTAAAGACTAAGTAGATACTCTAGCACATAAGATCTTTAAATTTTAAAAACTTAATTAAGATATTGTTCGGAAATATGACATTGACAAGAGCATGGTACTGGAATAGTTATACTAATACTGTAGTACTAAAATACTATAGTAATACTATAACGAGTTATTCAATGCATGGAAATATATTCTTAGTGTATACTGACTATATAGATGATATAAAATGGACACCTATGTAGAATAGCGCTCAAAAACAGCGCATCTCAAAATAAAATTTTAGATAATAGAAAACTACGATGAAGAATGGATAGAATAGAATCCGGCCGCTCTGTAAAAGAAGTTGTGAAATTTCTAAATTATTTAGATATACGGATTCTGTCATTTCACGCTTATTAATCTAATTCTACTACCGTGTAATAGTAAATAAATTAATTGCCTCTGTTCATATTTTATTTATAACATATTCCGATCAAATCTACTTTTTTGAGTTTTAATAGATGTAAAAGAATCAGGACATGATTTTTTTTTGTCCGCACTCTAGATTTAGAAATTCTTGTATCGGTCATGATCATTAAAGAACATTGATGAACATGGCTCTTACGCACAGAAGCCAATCAGTTGTATTCTGTGTTTTGATGCAGCAATAAAACAAAACACCTGACTATATAATAGCCCTATTTTTTAGTTTAAAATAAGGTATTCTAGAAAACAAATTATTGAAATTATTCTGATTTTTTTTTTTTTTTTACTTTCTATAAAAACAAAGATATGCTTTTTAAAAGACGTTTTTCAGAATCAAAATGTCAAAGTTTAAAAGAAAATCACAGGCAGGTATAAGAGTTTATTGCAAGTTAAAATGTCTTCACGTAATTTTAATAATCCTGACAATACCCGAGTTGTGAGCAAAAGCCTTTCCAACCACACATTGCCGGTTCTTTCCTTCCATTTTGTCAGTGACTTCGCATTTTACACAGCTTCTGACTTCGGCTCCATATAAAGGGGTTTCATTCGGATACTTATTTTTGTCAACTTAATTTTTCTAAATTATTTCGGAAACGTGTGGCGTGACATAATGGATAAACTGATTATATATATTGTGTTTAAATGGAATGTTTTACGAATGATATACGGAAATAGGTTTGTTTAACTTTCAGAAACCTGTGTTTTCTTTTTACCGTATGACGTAACATGTGGTTACTATTCCAGATTATGACCATGTTTGTTATATTGCTTTTAATATTCAACGGTTTTGAAGTTTAGACATTAAACAACTGATTTCGCTTTGTGCTTTTAAATAAAATTAAGAAAAGCTAAAGGTGTTTTGAACTTTTTAATCGGCTGATACTGTGACACTTTGCACTGCATATTACTCTACTCTGGTCCGCGTTTAAGTTACCTAACTTCGACGATTGTTAAAAGACAATGTCATTTCAAACACCGCTGGAGAAAATGGAAAGAAAGATGCTTACTTTCAGATTTATTGTTTTAACAAAGGACATTTTCACAAACAAATGCAATGAAATTTTCGGAACAATTTTAAAAAGAATGAGCGAAATCCATGTAAATAGTTAAAATGCTTAATACTTTTATAATCGAAGTAAAGATACACATTTCTATTTATACTGGAAAATTTAAATGTATTTTGCTTCAATACATAGTTTAAAATCTGTAAAAAACTGTCTCTGAAATGTATCTGACCACATTATTAATTAAGTTAGGGTCAGAATAAAGGTAAATTCACGTTATGTAACCATTTTCTATAGACACGGTCAACTCACCAGACTGTTTGCTGAAAATGTGTAACAGTGTACATCTGACATCCTACGAAATCCATGTTTAGAGTAAATCATATATTATATTCCAAAAAAGAAGAAAGGAGTATCGGAAATTGATCAAATAAAGTATAATATATAGCACAAATTCGCTAAATATAGCAAAACATCTAGATAAATAGAATAAGCAAGTAGGGATTTAATTATTTTATCCCTATATTATAGGTTAAAAATAATTTAAGTAAATAGGTTTTTTTTAATGTATGGAATTGCAAATACTGTTAATAATCACTGATAACCATTTCTGTTATATATTCTAGAGAATCAAAAATGGATACATATACCATACTTTTATAAGAGTTTTAAAATTGTATCGAAAGCAGCCATTACTTGTGAGATATATGGCTAAAATTTGCATTAGACGTATTTTGTATCGCATGAAATCCAGTTGTACTGGTTCCATTGGAATTATAATGGGGGAAATTTGCAATTTAAAAATTGTAATTTGGTACTTTGTTCATTATAAAATAAAGAACAGTAAGTTCTATGGAAAATAAACTTATAATTTGTATTAAATAATGTTTATAATGCTTCCAAAATTAATTGTTTGAGTATGTTATATTATGAAACCTGATTAAAGCTATGAAAAAATACATATAATGTTTAAGCTGAATGAGTGTTAAAAAGTTAAGAAATCAATTGTTCTGCGTATGAAAGATCCTATATAATTACTCATTTAATATTTGGATTATTTTTAACACAATTATTTCAAATTGGTAAAGTAATCATACAAGTTGTAAATTTCCAATTGGACGAAAAATGTCCGGGCCAGGATTCGAACCTGGGATCGCTTGGCTGAAGCCGCCACGCTCTACCACTGAGCTATCCCGGTCGAATCTGGAGGGCATGATTAAAATATCAGACCAGATGCTTTGTTCAATAAGGTTTAATGGATGAATTATGCCCTCCAAATTCGACCGGGATAGCTCAGTGGTACAGAGTGGCGGCTTCAGTCAAGCGATCCCAGGTTCGAATCCTGGCCCGGACATTTTTCGTCCAGTTGGAAATTTACAACTTTTAACATTTAATATTTACTGAATTTTATTTTTACTTTGTAGTTTATTTCTATATTTGTAACTATGGTGTAAAAATAAAAGATAACGTGCGTAATTTTTAAAAAGTACATGAAAATTAAATGATAGTATTTCAAATAATAACTTGAAAGACCGTGCAATTTTAGTATATTCTCATTTATTTTTGAAAATGACTCGGAGTAAGCCGAAACATGTCAACAATTTAATAAAAGATATTTTACTGTGTATTATATTGTTAGCTTACACATTTTAGCATTTAAAAGCAATATATTATTACAAGGTGTTATAATTTATTATATTTTTATATAAAATACAAGTGACTATAATCTATTTTATACTATATCAATTAAATCATTATATTCTCTTGGCCTTATTTAGATAGCTTCATAAAATCAAATGAAACTTCTAACACAGGGCATTGACAAATGAAATGTATTTTACAATTTCAGAAGTGTAACAAATTTACGTAAGTTTTAGTAACCATTATGGAGCGAATGAAAATAAATCTAATAATTGTGTAATATTTTTCTGCGCACAAAAGAAGAATTCAAAAGACATTTAAAACAATTTTAAAGCATGATTTCTTTCTTTTTATACAATCCTAACATTAAAGTTATGAAAAATGTATATACAGGGTGTTTCACAAAGGATCCCATACTTTAAAAATCAATAACCCGGACACGGTGATAGGGAGAAACATGAAACCAGTGGTATGTTTATTAAAAAAATCGTAAGAATCTTTTACATAAATCTCAAAATTTAGTTAAAAATAGCGCCGATAGATGGCGCTGCGATAAATAGGCGTATCAAAAGTTATTCAAAAGGTGCACCTTTTACACAACAGACTTGTCGCAAACGAAGAATGAAATTGTCATTGACACTCTGCTGTATGTCACCGGTCTGTTTGTTGAAATTTTTTGAAGAGCTCAGGAATTGTTTTCCCATCTGGGCCTTTTCCGACTTGAAATCCTTTGAAATTCCTTTGAAAACTTCTCCTTGTGGCAGTAGGACTCTGATTTAATCGGTAGTACTCCAACACAATAAACACACGATATATCACTTTCGGAAGTATTGTTATTATAAGCTAATATCGGTCAGATCTCTATGGCGAAATATTCAACGTCTAGTCTTTCTATGCTTCTGAACTCTCTGTAGAAGGAGTCTTAACGCTCTCAGCGCCATCTGTCGGCATTATTTTTAACTAAATTTTGAGATTTATGTATAAGATTCTTACGATTTTTTTAATAAACATACCACTGGTTTCAATTTTTTATCTATCACCGTTTCCGGGTTACTGATTTTTAAAGTTAGGGGTCCTTTGTGAAACACCCTGTATGATTATTATAGTCTTTCAGTTTCAACTACTAATACTAATATTCAAATTTGTATCAGGCGGTGTCCTTTCTGTCATACAAATTTTATAAATTTAAATACATTCTCTATTTTATTATTTTACCTTTCGTTGTTTGTAAATAATATTTTTTAATCAACGTAATTATTAAAGTTTTACATAAATAGTTAAATTTGTACCTTACTCATCAAAAGTTCCTATATTTAATTACATCCTATATTTAATTAGGAAAAAATATACATTAGCATTTAAATATACAATAAACATTTAATTCAAAGCATTAGCGTGATATTTATAAATTTACCATACTTCACAAACATTTACATTTCATTACCTCTTTTAATGTATCATTATGCAACTTTATAATTATAAATAAGATGATAGCTCACAAAATAATTAAAAATAATAAGATTACACGCCAGAATGACTGAATTAATAATCATCTTTGAATTAATTTCTTATAATGTATTTCTCATTTGTTTAATTACCTAAGTTTAAAGTTTCTTTACAGCCAGATTCATGGACGTAATATCAAAACAATCATTATGTCCTACAGCCATAGTCACAGAAAATTTTGAAATTTCTTAAATGATAGATAATTTATGAATTATATGCGTTTTGAAAAATTACATTGTAGAAATCCTATAAAAAAATCTTTAATGTGAAAGCAGGCAGTATAACATTATCTGTTACTCTTTAATTAGCGGCATCTTTCTACTGATTATCGTCAGAAATAACTATCGTGATCCTTTAATATTTATTACTTATTATTCCAAACTAATGCTTCTTAATGATTTTCGGTAAATTATTATTTGATAGAGGCATATATTTTTAGAAGTCTTAAGCATTTCCTCTCAGCTTTTAGCACATACAATTATATATTCTTAATTTTGCAATGGAATATTTCACCGTCATTAAGTAATTTATTAAAACATCACAATTAAGTGGAAAAATATTGATTAATTTTGTCTCTGCCTCTGCAATAGATTCCTTGCAGGTAAATGAATTAAAAGTATTTCATTACTTTCAGAATATGTTTATCATTAAGTACTTTATTATTTTCAGGATATGTTTATCATTAAGTATTTTATTAATTTCTATATTTTTTCATAAAAAACACACTATGCTAATCCAAGAGGTAATAATATTAAACAATCTTTATACCGCGTTCACTCAATATATATAAAGGAACTTGTAACAAGTTTATAGGATGTTATGTGTACATTGAATCTTATCTAATAGAAAACTTAGAAATCGCATATTTTTTTTTTAAACATTTTATCCTAAAGTTTCCTATATTGTAGGAAAATAGAAAGTGTTCCAGAAAAGAAGATCGAAGATTAAAATTCAATAATTCAGTGACTTTAATAATTAAAATTGTAATAAAAACAGACAAGTTTTTAATAAACTCATTAAATTTATGCACAGGAAATAATTAATAGTTCATATTTTCGTCAATAATTCTATCACACTTTCTAACAATTCTTAAACTAAAAAATAGTGCTTAAAACTTTTATTTTTTATTTTTCGTTATGTTACCCGCTTCAAACAAAAAAAAAATAAAAAAAAATACATTTAACCTTCTCGATAACCTATGTCTCTAAAAGGATCCTAACTGAAGTTATGAAAACAGTGGTTTTAGATCGTCTTCCGACTAACTTTTAATCTGATCGACATCTCTGAAGTTTTCATATTCCATGTGTTTAATCTTTGTTAACATATGGCAGCGTCAGATTGTTTTCAAAACTAAAATGTTTAATAAACAAATTTACAATTTAAACAGTACATAATTGTACTTGTACTTTGATAAAATCAGCAGAAAATGAAAACATTAAAACTTAGTTAAAAGTCATATTCCTCCAACAGTTTCGGCTAAAACTATATAGTCATCCTCAGGGACATCAGAAGATAAAACTGGTGATGTTTTCATCTAGAGAAAAGATAAGGGAGAAATGGGAGCGGAAAGCAAAAGAAAACCAAAAATGAAGAAAAGGGAAAAATACACATAATATGTTGGAACCATTTCCCAATGAAAAATGGAAACAAAACCAACTAAATGGTGAGAAAGGGATTAAGTTATTTTCAGAAGGTTAATCCGTATACTTGGTATAAAACCAAACTACACCTGCAAAGGCGGCGTACTTCACCGCGGCTTCTTGTTTCCCGGTGCCTTTGCGAGGGAGCCAGGTGGGCCCGGATTATCCGGGACACCACAAAGGTGCACTCTATGACCAAGAGGAACACAGTCACATGCTCATCACTTCTCTGAACACAAACTCATTGACGATAGAGTTCGTTGCGATTTGCGGTGGAACCAAAACTCTTAGGACATACCATATCATACTTGGGGTGTGTAGAGTCCCCGGAAACTCATAAGGGAGCCAGAAACCTATACGGGAACTGAGCTCTAAGTATTATGCCGAGTTTTTTTATAATAACCTTCTTGCTTTATAATAACATCTTGCTTTATAATAACTGTTGGCCCTGAAAATCCTACAAAAGAAATAACTATCCCGCCAGCTTTGGCGAAAAGTAGGCACCTCTCGCATAACCGCGAGACTGCGGAAACGTTCTCCCTGGACAGACACGTCCCTGCTGAAGGTATGGGCTGCAGGGTAGGGAACTTCCGGTCCCTTGCCCATGAATTTCAATATAATTTACCTCCCGGCCGGTTCCTAAGAACAGATGTGCTCCAAAACTGTACAATGAAAACCGTAGGCGGCCTCTCACGATCTTGGATGGCCACAAAAGGCTCCCTCGCCATAGGAACGCCACCGTCCAGAGTTTAGTAGCATGAAGGTTATGACTGAAAAACCCCTGCTCATCCAACAGCCGGGCACAGAAAATTCCGACTACACACAGACACGTTGGACTGGTTTGAGACCTGGAGTCGGACTTTGGTCTAGACTTTGTCACTTAACTGACATACTCCAGCCCGGTTCTTCTTGGATGGCCAATCTGGGAAGGGGCCGTCTTCCCCTCTTAGGAAGGCAATACGACGCATAGGATTTGTACCACAACGGCGGCCCCCAACGGCTACGAACTGCCTCTGGTCAAACGAGCACAACTCCCGTTTTGACTTAACCTCCAGGGTGGCTCACAACTTCTCACGCTGCAATGGTACGGCATGAGAAAGTCCATGAGGAGCGGTCTACAGCCTGCCCGCATGCTGATGCCTACGCTCAGTCGTCTGCCAGTACCGAGGGTTGCTGCATACCGCCTCGCGCATTGACCAGACGTCAACATGGAGCCACAAGCGGTCCGTGCTCTTCAGAGTCCATCCTTGGTTAGCTAGCCGTTGCCCAGGGTCATCTCCAAGCCTAGAACCGGGCACTAGGATTGACCTATGAGGGGCTTTCTTCCAACTGGAAAGATCAGTCGCACACACGTGCAGCCTGAGTAAGCCCTAGCGACCGAGAACCGGCCCTATGTCGGTGTTGCACAGAATCAAAATATCCGGCACCCCCGGCTACTCAGCCATCTCTATCCCCGCCGGGTTGTCATTCCTCCCCTTACCTGCCCCATCATGTCGACACACGACATGTATCTATAATACACTAATCAATGGTGCATAACTCGAGGCTCTCGGTCACCTTCCGCATTTAAGCGGCCGAGTCGGGATGGAATCCCGGTTCAATACACTTGGTGTAATGAATAAAAAAATATCATTACAGGCATCCCTATTTCTTAAACTGATTTCAATTGACTTTTTAACAACAGCTTTAAGTGGGTTGTTATACTAAGAAATAATCTAAACATTGTTCAAATATATTTTAATACCTTTATTGGCGTAAAATCTCGAATTTTTAAACTCCATATCTTTTAGTATGGGGAAAGTCAAACATGTTATAGTAAGTGGAACATAAATTATTCATTCAAAAAATCTTTTACTTTGTGCAACGAATAATACTTTTGGAACATAGTACTGAAAAGTATCTATAATTCTTCCTAAATTGTATTACTGACGATCAATGTGTTAAATCATTTTTAATACTTTCCAACATAGATGAAAGGTGTTTATGAATTTGATTTGTCTATCCGTCTGTCCGAGCTTAAGTCCCGTAAATATAATCGATTACCATGTATTTCATGTATGTTATTGACATTTATGATGTTACATTATTTCAAATATATTGAAATTGATATATATCACTGAGGTGCACTACGAGAAGCTTACTATAGAATAGAGTGAGCGTAGCATTTATCATTCACAGGGACACACAAAATTGTTCGGTTACAGTACTATCTACGAGCGATAATTGCTGGACTTACGTTTTCAGTGTGGTAATTTAACTATTTTTTTCCATATTACTGGGAGGGTATAAACTATATAGATCATATATATATAGGGCTGTACAAAATAATTCTAGTACATTTCCGTTTATTAGCGAAGATTAATAAATAGGAATTTTCAAATGTCTTAAGCGTTTTCTAACTGGACTAAATTTTTAATCTATGTAGTATATATACAAATCTATAGATCGTATACAGGGATTCATAAAATAATTTGAAATTTTTTATGACTACAGAGGTAATTCCCAAAATTGAGTTTTCAATATTTTTATCTATAGATCATATACAGAGATTCATGAAATAATTTGAATTTTTTTTATGACTACAGATGGTAATTGCCAAAATTGAGTTTTCAATATTTGTATGCATTTTTCAAATCGTTCACTTAGATCTCATCTTTCGCTGTACTGTTTTGTTATAATATTCTGAATATATTGGAAAATGTTTGATAATGTATGCTCTTAGCACGATTTTTCTTTCTTCTTATAACACGTTTCCTGTTATGGTACTTGAAAGTATAGTTGGGGCATAAAGGATTAATAGCAGCCATACTTAATCTGGGACTTGCTGACCTTTTATGTGTGGTCCGGGACACATAATCATAGTTCATTGCGCAAAACAGGCATTTAAGATCTTCACTGAAGTTTTATACAAGTGAATTCCAATTAATTCTTTTTTTTTTCAGGAGTGAAATTCGCCCGAAACTAATGAGTAACTAACAAATGGATTTTTCATTGCTCAGCTGAGCGTTAAACAGTGAAAAATGTCCCAAACTGGGAATCAAACCCGAGGCACCAGAATGACTCTCTGAGGCTTGAAAAATGTCCCAAGCCGAGAATCGAACTCGGGACCCCAGAATAGCGCTCTTAGTTTTGAAAACCATCCAATTGTTTTTTACTCATTTGTTTCAATGGAATTTCACTCCTGAAAAATTAATTGAAAAAATTAATTGGGATTCACTTGTATGTGTTGTCCATGGTGGACTTGTTGTGAATAATGTCGTCTAAAATTTGCCACAGGGTTGTGTTCTCTGGATGACAGTTTCCATCTTGTGCTACGGTTGCAGCCTATCCCACTTATTTAAGATGGAGAGATGCCGAGTTGGGATATCGTTCTTTGTAGCTTATTGATAGAGCCTTAGAGTGATACTCTGTGGTCCCGGCATGGGACATTTTTCACTCTGTCGGCCTTATGCTCAGTTTATCAATGAAAAATGCCTTTGTTTGTTACTTAATTTTATATTTGTTTATGAGACGACAATAATTGCTCTATTATTTATATTAATTTAAATTTATGCTAAGATATCATAAATATCATTTTCTTAGCCAAAATTTTGTTTTACTGTGAAATATATTTTTAAATACCGATCACTAATCAATGATGTTAGATTGTTACAAACATATTGGAATTGATATGTATCACTGATGAGCATAACAAGATGCTTACTGTTGAATAGGGTGTGAATAGCATTTATCATTCATATACAGGGACACACAAAAGTGTCCTGTTACAATACTGACTGCGAGCGATAATTGATGGACGTGCGTTTTCAGTGTGGTAAGCGTTTTTAAACTTATCATTTTTTTCGTATTACTTCATGTGTATAAATTATATCGATCGTGTACAGAGCTGCACAAAAGAATTCTAGTACTTTTGATCTCGCATAAAATGCAACTGAGATCTTCACTGTTGTTTTATATTTTTTATTAAACGACTATAATTGCCCTATTATTTATATAATTAATTTAAAATTATGCTAAACTATCATAAATATAATTTGCATAACCAAAAGTTCGTTTTATTGTGAAATATATTTTTAAGTATCCATCACTAATCAATGCTATTTAAAATTAATCATTTTTTCTCGATATGTTTTTACGTTTTTAAAAGATAAAAATATTTCGCGTTGAGAAAAATTCAGGTTTTTTTTTTTTTTTTAATCTCCTGTTTTTTTTTCCTTGGAAATTCAGCGCAATTATATAATAACTTTTTACACTTATTATGTAGCTGAGACTGATTATATTATATATATTTTTTTTTACATTGCTTTATTACGTTGCACTATTTTTGTGGTCTATACTATTTCAATTACCACCCACCTCCCGATTTTGTTTTACTTTATTATATAAGTATATACGTCCTATTTAATGTAGAAAACATATGTTTTAGGCCATAGGAAAAAAAGAGTGAGTATGGCTGGTTAATATGTTTACACTTAAAACCTAACTAAAATGTGAACCATATGTAAATTACTGTAAACAGAAAAGAATAAAGTTTAAAGATAATTTCCTTACTAATAAGTCACATTTCAGGTTTATATGTAGGGTAGACCATGACACGTTTACGCATGAGGCACGTTTATCGAAACGAGTTATAACTGGCGCGCCACCAGTCATGACAGATTGATGCTGATCCCTAGCGGGTATTCTCACAAGTTTTTGAGCGTCAGTCGAGTTTCGGTCTAGCATGTGGAAAGGATAACATGTTTTCTGTCAAGGAAAGTAAATTTTGTGTTGAACTTATTGAAACTTAATGTGAACTAATAATACTTAGTTAAGGATAAACAAACATATAAACATTAGCAGAATTTTCTCCTTTTTTGGGAACTGTATTTGTATGAACAGAAATATTATTAATTTTCGTTGCACGCTAAAAATAAATCCAAACATGGCGACGCGGCACGTTTACGCATTGACATCGGGGCACCTTTACGCACGTTCTTACTGCGTAAGCGTGGCCCTGAAGCTTTTTTTGCTCCGTACTGTCTCAAACCTTTTTAGTATTTTCAGGCTATTTAGTTTTGCAAATCATCATTTAATGTTTAATTGAATAACAGATTCGTCTCTTATAGCTTACAATCATATAGTTCTGTCTTCATGCCTGTTCAGCTTTTTTTTTTACAGAATATAGAATATAGAAGCCTATAATGAATTTTCTTTATTTTACAGATGGTAAGACATTATGTTAAAAAAACTAACAGAACCAAGTTAGATGTCAAAATAATGAAAAATGCCGTTCTGCAAATAAGACTTGGTTAAAAGAATATTCTAGGGCATGCCAAAATTTATGGATTAAATGACAAGACAGTGGGTAACTACTGGAAAAAAGGGGCTAACCTGCGTAACGAGGACCTGAAAACACACAATGAGAATGAAAATGTAAGTTGAAAATTTCCATTAATATTAAATAGTTTATGTAGTTTTAACTTTTAACTTGTTTTTTTATGAAACCAACTTAGAATACCAAATACAAATTTAATAGTTCACACATATAAACTTTTAAATAATATGCAAAGCCGTCTTAGTTAATTGAAGTCCCCCCCCCACCGTTATTTGAATACCGATTTCAACGGTTAAGGTATCAAAATATTCACCTCATGTTTTGTTGCGGAAAAGGTTTTCAATATTCACTAATGTTATTCTGAAGGGAGCGGGCCACCGTCAAATCTCTTATCGCTTTTCATCAGACTAATTTGGAAAATATTTTCATTAATCCTCTAATATATCAGCTACTGGTCGAGTGAATCGCAGTTATTAGCAGAACAGGTTTTTTAACTAGCCTATAACCTATTTAGTTACGTTTGTCTTTTCAATAAAAAAAATATTTTTGCACATTGATGATGTACCAACTCCTGATCCAGATGCCCCACCGACTCCAAGGACCCCGCCGGCTCCAGAGGCCCCACCTGCTCCAGAGGTGCCACTGACTCCAGAGGCCCCAGTACAAGATGTGGTGTTAAGTCACATAACGACGCAGTTTGGCTATTCCAGACATCAAAGCGTAAGTAAACGTAAGATACATGGGGGCGGGAGGGGTTGAAAAAAATGACCAGAAAATGATGCAGGGGTTACCAAATATTTCATATATATATATATATATATATATATATATATATTATATACATATAAAAACATTTTAACGGAGCGTGGTTTTGAGGTCTGAGCGTTACGACCGATGGAAATGTAACCAAATGTTCTAAAAGTGATTTCCTCCGAACGGCCACAATATTAGCTTTTTACTTTTTGTAATGAAAGCTACCTAAAACTGTGATTATTCTTACAATTTGTTTATCTGGTTTATATCTTTTGTGGATGGACAAAAAATAAGAACAATTGATTTTAATATTTTTTTTCTAGAATTCGCTTTTATAATGCACATGCTGAATATGAGGGAAAATATTGTAAATTTGCTAAGTTTAATTCATAAAAAACCTTAAAGAAAAAAAACCTGGAAAAAATGCATATGAAATTTTCAATGACTTAAAAATGGACTTTTTAATACAAATTTAGATAATTTGTGTAGAATTTTATGCTGGTGCATTAAAAAGGTTAATAATAAATAAAATACAATTCCCTAGTACATAAAATAAAACTCACGGAAATAATTCGATGCAAATCAATTTTTCAGTAATACAGATTTATTTGTAGCATGTTATATTTTTTACATGTTATTTAATCTTAAAATAAAGCGCGTAAAAATAAGCAAACAAGTTTTTATTACATATTTCGTTTATCGAGTAATTATAACGATTTCTGTTCTATAAAGTTATCAAGAATGAATTTGTTGCTTTTTTATGCACAACATTTGAAATTTTGTTTGTCTCTTTTTTGTTTGGCTCTTTTTGTTTGGCTCTTTTTGTTTGGCTCTATAAATTGAGAAACAAATAGAAGCCATACTTAAAGACTGAATCCCAAAGAATGATCTTTAATAATCATAAATCCGTTTTATTATTTTTTTTATTTTTATGCTGTAATAAAGAATAATATCTGGGCAGCAATTATGTATCACCTTGAAATGAAATCATTTGTTTTTAGGGTTAAAATTTTTATAAAATATTTCTTTACAAATACGCGTTACAACTCGATACAATATTACAGACTACGAAATATCTTCTGAAGAAGGACTCTGCAGAAGATCGGCTGTTGAAAACACTTGAGAATTAACAGTGGGAATTATACAGTAAAGAAAACATAGGTAGTAATAAAAATATATGTAATAACTGGGCTGTAGTTTATGAAAAATTGGTCTCTTTTAATAAAACATCATTTGAAACAATTTAAATATAAATAAATGTTTTCATCTCTAACGTATGTGTTAATGTTATCTTCTAAATGACGAAGACATATAGAATACTAAGAAATAAAAATTTAGACGAAGATGTATAGAGGGATTATATTATGTATAGTTCATCTTTGTCAATACTTCTCAGCGGTGTTTCGGAATTCTGTTTGTTTGCCTGTCTGTCCGTCTGTACGTGCTCTAACTCGCGTAAATATACTCGGACAGGCGTGTCATTTGTAATTTTTATATGGTAATAAGTTTCACAATAGTTATCTATTGAAAATGAAGTGTGTAACATTTATTGTTCGTTAATAAGAACACAAAAAATAATTCCACTACATTAGGGTCTATGTAAAAAAATCGATTGCGATGCACTTTATTTAAATTACTAATTTAGATTTATCATTTTATTGCATGAAAACAAAAATTAAATTTCTTAAAAATATTCTGTTAGTGTTGGAAAGTGTTTCATAATCAATGTCTGATGCATGATTTTACATTTTTGTTTAATATCCATTGTACCCCAATAACCCTTCGCATCCACACAATTTATTTTGTCATAAACCGATGAACTTAGAAAAGTGAAGTTTTATAGAAAAGTACCATCATTTTATAAAATATTTAACCCCAGAAAAATATAAAAATTGTTTCATAATTACAATAGAAAAAATATGATAACAGGGTAAGTAGAGAGATTTTATTAGCATCATCAGCGTCGTACTTGTATGAAATAAGCAACATAAGTAAAAACTCTTGAGTAGTATTAAGATATGAAATCATTCCAAAGAACAAATTAAATATTAGTAATAGGTAAATTTGTGACATAGGAAACAAACCTCTTTTTCTATTACTTATTTTACCTTTACAAAAATCGGCAATTCCGTATTTTACAAATGTCTGCCTCTGTGAACATCTTTTTTATTATAAGCAATCAAAAACAAAATCTTTTGAATGCATTTAGGAAATGATTTTTTTTTCCTAATTGTTTGTTTTTCGATGCATTTTCTTTTATTCAAAGAATGGATATTTGAAATAAGCGTAGAAAATATTCCTTTTTTATAGGTGGTAAAACACAGTTACATAGCATAAGTAATTTTTTTACAAACTATATAAGAATGCTAATGTTCTTTATTAAATATTTTATCATGTACAAACACTAAATAATAAACATAAAAATGACAAAATAAATGAAATCTCTTATAAAACGTTTCCGAACCGAATATTTTTCTAGTCTTAATTTTTATCTTCCACTTCAAATGAAGGGTTTTCTTATAAAGTTATACGCAATATTTTTCTATGATAAATGTAAATTGCAATATTCTTATAGTTCTTTATTAAATGTTTTTTACCATAAAAAGAGCTTTACGTTAAAAAAGATCCTTACTTTAAAGCATCCTTAAAATTAAATTAGTTTTTATATATACTTTTTTTGTAAAGCTAGCTAATATTATATTTTTTTTTCTACGATTAAATTATGTATATTATTCTAAGCACTGCACTTTTTAGTATTATACAGTTGGCCTGAAAATACCGAAATAAACCACTCTATATATTTTAATTACCAAATTGTCCCAGAGAAAAGGGAAATAACCATTCAACTAGAAATTGTTTTTTTTTATTTCAATTTATGTTTACAAAATAAAATTAGGGGGGGGGGGGGTCGTCTCCATGCTGCAATTATACCAAAGTCAAGCATTTTGAATACGAACACACACTTTTGAGAGCATATTTAGCTTTTTCGCTAAATGTTCACACACCAAACAGGAAATCATATCAATATGCCGGCATATGGATCCGCATATTTGGAGCTTCTAGAAAACGATTTTAGTTCAAAATTTCATAGCTTACAACTCATACTTTTTTCGAAAATCAGTTTCACAATATGTACGATATGTTCAAAATTAATAACGTAGGAAACAGTACTGAAATTACATTTATAATAAATGTTCGAAATGTCCACCCATTTCTAAGAAGCAAAGCTGAACTCGTTTACGCATGTTTGTAGGAACGCATTTTTACATGTTGGGAGTGGCTTCTTCTATACTTTGAGTAATGGCAAATTTCAGATCATCTATTGTTTGACGATTATTTGCATACATTTCGTTCTTTAAATATCCCCACAGAAAATGTCCAGAATGCTCAGATCAGGGGACCGAGATGGCCAAAGTTCTTTTGAGATGAATCGATCGCCAAAAAATTCTTCAAGCGCGTCTACGGTTTCATTACTTGTATGGCATGTTGCACCATCTTGTTGGAACCAAGAATCTCGTTCATTCACTTCTAAGAATGCAATAAATTGCTGGATAATTACCCTGTATACAGAACGATCAAGCGTTGATTCGAAAAACAGATGTCCTACAATCCTTTTGCGTGATACAGCACTCCATAAGTCAATTTGTTGATAATGTAAATGTTTTTGCATTAATGAATGAGGACTGGTCGTCACCCAAAAGCGAGAGTTTTGCGTGTTCACTTAACCGCTTAAATGAAACCATGCCTCATCGGAGAAAAGTGTTTTGTCCAAAATCTTTTTTTTTTAATAAATCCCTGGAACCACCAGCAATAATGAAACCGCTTCTCCAGTGGCTTCATCTCCTTACCATTTTTATACGATAAGCACGAAAATGCAAATATCTTAAATCCTTATGTGTCGATCCACGAATTGCGCCCATTTGTTCTGTCAAAAGCCTCTTGAATTTGCGGAGTTTCCGATGTCCTTCGTTGAGTGTTTTGCAGAAAGGCTTGTGTAAAAAATTTCGACCTTCCACTCCTGTGCTTGTCTTACAACAAATCGGTATTACGAAATCGACGACGAGCCGATAGAGCGTATTTTTGCTCGTTATTGCATCATTTGGATACTTCTTTCGCCAAACATCTTTGCACCTTTTATACTATTTACATTCAAAATAAGTTTCAAGCAGCGCAATTCTCTGAATACGTAATAAACTCATTTTACTATGAAGAACAAAAAAAAAAATACATTGAACATTATCATAGCTCCAATTGATCGCGGAAAGAACCAAACGATAAAAACTTAAGAACTGATGCAATCATAAGCTGACGATAAAATGTAATATAAAAAAAATCATGGACAATGAGTTCATGTCGAAGTACGGAAACTTTTAGGATACACCGTATATAAATACATATAGACACATCGGAAACCCCTGGAGATTCGATAGTCTGTTTATTTGTCTTTTTTAAATATTTTTTGGGGAGGGTTAGTGGATTATTATAAGCCATTGCCTTATTATAATAAATAAAAATCACCTTTTGTTCCTAAATTATATATTTTTTCTTTTGATGTATGTTTATTTTAAGTCACTAAAAATGAATTTTGCCCTTTTTTGATAGAGAAAGAAAAATATATGATGTGAATTTTTTTAAACAACTTCATACAATTTTCCGTTCTCACAAAAGACATCCATTTTTTCTCTTCTTTATGTTTTAACATTTACCATTTGGTCATATATTAGAGAAAAAAATTAAATATTATAAATTCGGCACAACGGAACTGTGATTGTAAATTGTATTTTAGCGACAGCTCTGAGTTTCTTTGAACATTAAAAATATTTTTCTCTTGAACAAAACCTGTAAGTGGTTAAATTCAAAGTAGCATACATTTTTTTAAAGTTCTGTATGGACGAATATTGTTCAGTAGAAACTGAAAATTAATAAATTGACGTTTACCATTAAATGTTTTATCAAATGTTCATATAATAATCATGCTCAACACTGTAGTTTATTTAAATTAATATTTTGCATTATTTAAATGGAAAAGCGAATATGTTTCTATTATTTTTTTTATCTTTAAAAATAACATATATTCTAATGTGCAAATAAAATTATCTTTGTATATATATATATATATATATCATATTATAGTATATATGTAGTTAGATTACGGAGGTGTGGTGGAGTTGTCTGGATAATACGCATGGTTCATTTATTTTTTAAAAATGGAATGGGGCATTTTGATTTAGAACTGCGTTTGCTATTACACATTTTATAATGGAGTGATTTGATACTTTTTGATGCAAATTAATGTAGTTATAATTACATATTTATTAATTCATTTTAGTGAATTCATATTCATTAATATTTAATAATGTTAACGATTACTTGTATTTAGATTAAGGCCCACTGTGGACAATATCATATTAACTTCTAATACAATGTATACTTTCTTAAATATGAATATAATGCATTGTATTAATTTTTATTAATTGTTCTAACCTCTCCACTTAAATCATGTGTAATTAATTGTTAACAAAGTTTGTAGAACCATTAAATGTAACTAATTAATTTCGATATTTAATTAACATTAATATTAAATCGTTAGCGTCTTAATTCTTATAATTAAATTAATTTAAGTGATGATGCATTGCTGGCAAAGGAATTTAATTGTTGCTATATCATTGCTAGGTACAAATATTTATCTGAAGCATTAATCAATACATATTAATTTCACCCTTTTACATATCATTTTTTGCATAGATTTTTTTCTTTAATACATCAATTGCTTTTTTGTTTTATATAATTGAAAATTTATCAACATAATTTTATTTATTATTTATTATTTAACTATCAGTTACCATTCTTTAGACATTATTATTTTAATCTTTATCTAATAATAGTAATCAAACGTTTTCCATTAAATCATAGTATATTCACAAATTTTTCAATAGATGGTAGCACCTGTTTGATTCACTTGAATGCAAGTTTGGAGTTCTATTTTAAATTTTCTATAGAGGGAGCTGGTTCTATATATAGATTTGTATTTGGCTTTGCTGTACAATAATGATACTTGGTCAATCATCTTTTAAAACTTATTTTGGCGACATGTACTGATTTTCTCCAATCCATTGCCTGAGTTATGTGTTGACTCATGTTTGGATCATGTATTCTATCTGGTAATTTTTGTTTTCTTTTACCTATATCCTTTTTAATCTTGTTGTATTTGAACTGAATGATTATATTTCACAGTTTATGTCTCTATTTTATGGGTATCCTTTTGTATCCTTTTTAATATTGTTTTTATTTTGAACTTTATGATTATTTTACATTTCATTTCTCTATTTTGGTGTGGTTGTCCCAAAATCATATTCTTTAGCAATGTTATGGCTAATATGATGATGAAACCACAAATTTTACTTGTGGTAATTTAGGCATTTGGGACCTCAAGATTCTGTCTAAATTCCACAAATTTTCAAATTTTCAAATATGTAATTTAATGCCTTCTACTTTTCTTTTCTTTTTTTTTTACTATGTATATGGAATCTATATTCAGTGTGTTGGGGAAACACTATTGTTGTCAATAGTTATTATATTCTGATTCATAATTTCATAGTTTTTGTTGGTGTTTCGGTAATGTCTCATTGATGGTTATATATATATAGTATATATATATATAGTAAGGCATGTTTTATAGTAAAGACGATTCTATTTGTAATTTATGGAAATGCGCAAAAGTTTAAAAAAAAAGTTTTTCTGGTTAATTTAGTGCATGAAATATAAATTTCGCACCAAATTTAAAACTTTCATCGTAATACAGATTTCAAATAACGAAAATTATGTTGAAAATATTAAAGAAAATTTATTTTTATCTTTTATAACATATGTATCCAATAGATATAATTAGCCTCTTCCTTCTATTTAATGTCAGACTTGTACATTCTGGTCGGAAACTTATCTTTAATGGTTTCTGGGCAATGATGATACATTACATTTGCCTTTACTCGCCCGTTATCACTTCTACAGTGGTCGCCAGATGCAGTGTGCGATTCATTTATAATACGACGGTGGTTGGATACAAATCGCCTCAGGTCTCTTTGGCCATAATGTTTAAAACATACGGCCACAGATCTTGTGTTTGCTGAGTAGATATTAATCATTACGAAAATACCCAAGACAAATTTTTTATATCTAATGGATATTTTCTATACCATTAACTTTATTTGACAAATAATCCCTTCATATAGAAATTTAAGTATATGAAAGCGGTACAAGGACAGTGGTGGAGCAGTGAAGTTAAAATCTGTTTATTGTTTATCTATTTTAATGCAATTTATTAGGAAATAATAAAGTTATAGGAAATAATAACAGGGAAAATGAATTATTCCAGAAATATCTGAATAGTTAACCTTTGTAAGCATACATGTTCTAAAATTCAAATTTTGTAAATATCTAAAAAAACTTACAATCAAAATTACTTGAACTTTTGAATACATTTATTACTTTCTCTATCAGTAAATACTCTAAAATGATCTTTTCAGCTAAAAGGCCATTTATGTAATAAAACATTTTCAAGTATGACAAGGACTTATTTATAATATTAAATCACACTTAGAGGTGTCAAAATACATAAATAACAACTATTAAACTCAATTGGAAGTGATATAAATATAATAAACCAATAGTTAATGTCACTGATTATTATATGAGAAAAAAAAACGATTTTTTAAAAAATATTTTAATAAAAAAGACTCATATTTCAACTACAATTCAATCATAGTTAAAAAGAAGAAAATCTAGGTTATTTCATACATATTTTTTTTTAAGTCATAAATCTTTCCTTACATTATACGACAACCTAGATGACAAATGTGATTCAATCTTGATCGCCTAAAAGCGGCAATAAAAGAAAAGCCATTAGTTTCAGATGTGTTTTTATGATAAAAGTCACAACTCTTTCTACAGAAAACTTACTTAAAGATTGTGTTCCACATTTATTTTTAGCTTAGCGTAAAGTTTCTTGAAACATAATCTTAAGAAAACTCTTTCAGTAAAAAGATTTATATACGGAGTGGACATAAATTAGGCAAAAAATAATGTTATTTTATATGTAGTTACACATCCAAACATGAGAGTACACATGATATTAAGATAGTCAAACACACAAAGATTCCTTTTTTACAAATATTTTAAAGGGTTATACTTTGTTACTCTGAAATTGTGCACTTCAAATAATCAGTTATCGCCATATGTTTGCGACATGAGCACGTCGATCAGACTAAGTACTGTGTTGATTCCTAGTATTAATTCAGGTATGAATTTTGAAAGCGGCAAACTCTGCATTTGAACTTTAATAAAAACCATGAACTAAAAATGATTATATACAGAGTGGACATAATATAGGCAAAAAGTAATGTTCTTTTATATGTAGTTGCACATCCAAACATTAGAGTACACATGTTATTAAGATATTCAAACACACAAGAAATCCTTTTTTACAAATATTATAAGGGTTGCACTTTGTAACTCTGAAAATGTGCACTTCAAAAAATCTGTTACCACCATATGTTTGTGAGCATGAGCACATCGATGAGACTAAGTAAAGTGTTGATTCCTGGTGTCAATTCAAGTATGCATTTTGAAAGCAGCAGACTCTGCACTTGATCTTTAATAGAAACCATGACCTAAAAATCGAAGGGGAAAATGACTGGCAAACGTAGTGGCTATGACTGTTTGTGCGCTAATGATGACATTTCTATCTTGTGATGCGGTTGCAGCCTTACCGACATATGTTAGTGAGAGATGCCAAGCTGTGTGTCGTACTCGTAGTTCAATGGTAGAGCGTTGGAGCGTTATTCCAAGGGTCCGGGTATGATTCCCGGCTTGGACACTTTGCACTCTGTGGGTTTAACACTTAGTTAGCAATGTAAAAATACACATGTTAAATGTTCAATATTTTCGGGCGAATTCCACAGCTGAAAATTAATTGAAAAATTAACTAAAATTACTTAAATGTGTTGACCTATGTTTGGCTTTGTGTGTCGTCTCAAGTTTGCCACATGGTTTGTGCGTTAATGATGACATTTACATATTGTGCTGCGGTTGCAGCATTACCCAAATATGTTAGTGGGAGACGCCAATCTGCGTGTCGTCCTCATAGCTCAATAGTATAGCGTCGAAGCGTTATTCCAATTTCCGGCTTGTACATTTTTAACTCTGACGGTTTTACATTTATGTAGCAATGTAAAAATCACCCGCTTATTGTACATTACAATTCATACTTTGAGAATTATCCAATTACAAATGTGTTGATCTAATTTGTGCAACCCTGTACTACTGACAAACTTTTGTGCGCTAATGGTGATAGTTCCATCTTGTGCTGCGGTTGTAACCTTACCGACATATGTTAATGACAGATTCCAAGCTGGGTGTCGTCCTCGTACCTCAATGGTAGAGCGTTGGAGCGTTATTCTATGAGTCCGAGTTTGATTTCCGGAATAGACATTTTTCACTCTGTGGGTTTTACGCTTAGTTAGCAATGTAAAAATGCATATGCTTATTGTTCAATAAATTCGGACGAATTCCACAGCTGAAAATTAATTGAAAAATTAACTAAAATTACTTCTAAGTGTTGAGCAGTGCTTGACTTTGTGTGACTTTGTGTGTCGTCTCAAGTTTGGCATGGGTTTGTGCACTAATGATGACATTTCCATCTTGTGCTATGGTTGCCGCATTACCGAAATAAATTAGTGTGAGATGCAAAGTTGGGTGTCGTCCTCATAGGAGCTCCTCGTTGGAGCGTTATTCAAATTTCTGTGTTCAATTCCCGGATTGTACTTTTTTCACTCTGTCGGTTTTACACTTAATTAGCAACGTAATAATTCACATGTTTATTGTTCAATAAATTCGGACGAGTTCCACAGCTGAAAATTAATTGAAAAATTAACTAAAATGACTTATATGTGTTGACCTGTGCCGGGCTTTGTGTGACTTTGTGTGTCGTCTCAAGTTTGCCACAGGGTTTGTGCGCTACAGATGACATTTCCATCTTATTCTGCGGTTGTGGCATTACCGAAATATGTTACCGAAATATGTTAGTGGGAAATGCCAACCTGGGCATCATCCTGATAGCTCAATGGTAGAGCATTGGAGCGTTAATCAAATTTCTGGGTTCAATGCCTGGCTTGGACATTTTTCAATCTGTCGGTTTTATACTTAAGCAATGTAAAAATTCACATTTTTAGTGTACATTTCAATTACTTTTAGAATTATTCAATTACAAATGTGTCCAACTAATTTGTGGCAAACCTGTACTACGCACATAAGATATGTTAAATAAAACTATCTTTTAAAACACAGTTTTTTTGTGAGATTTCTTAACATAAAAAAATTATCATGCTAATTCTCATGCTTATACTCAAATTTACTTTTTGAGTTAACTTGTGGCTTCTCGTAGAGCTATACTATATGGAATTTTATTGTTCAAAATAAATGGCGAAACTGTTTTATAAAGCAAACACATGCCCATCAGTAATGCTGTCGTCATATTGACGGTAGGAACGACCTAATCAATAACTTTTTCTTTACTAACTTTTTTTTTTTTTTTTTTTTTTTTTTTTTTGTAATTTCTATCTATTTCACAATTTCAGTTTTTACACCTTCGAAATAGCAAAAAATGTACTTTCAAAATCAATTTCTCTGATTTGTACTTGTTTCAAAAGAAATATATGTCATGTGCAGCCCGATTATGGAAAATAATCCTATTGGCTCTTAAATAGTTCAGAATTTGTTTTAGCTACTATTCGATAACGAAATTAACACTTCAACAGTAAACAAATAAATAAAATAAAATAAAATAAATAAAACAATCAATTAAAACAATTAAGCAAACAATCAAATTAAAAAACTATCATAACTATTCAGCTTTTAATCCGTTTTGATCGAATAATGTATGGGTTGAAAGAGGGAAATCTCGAGTTTCAAGCAGTTGACTACAGGTAGCTCTAATGCTCTTTTATTGCCTGCCACTTCAATCGAGGCTAACTATAAAGAAAGGGTATCGCGGTGCTTCACGCGTATCTTTTTTTACAGACCGCCGGAGTCACATGATGCTCGAATGCACCAATGGAGCGAAAAGAGCATTACGTCACTCTAGCGGTCTGTAAAAAAAGATAAGTAGAATGCACCGCGGTAGCCTGTCTTTTTCGTTAGCCTCTACTTCAATGAAGGTCTGGCCTCCAAGATCCTTGTACATCTCAGTGTGTTATTTCTTCTAGTGGGTGTTTATAAAGGACTTACGTTTATGTGCCTGCTTTTCCAGCTATATTAACCGAAGTGCTGATACGCATTTTAGCAGCCGTGTAATCAGTGAATGCAGATATGCTCGCAAAAGTTTGGGACGAATTTTACTAATGTATAGACATACGCCCTCCACCCAAAGATGGGCATATTGATCCCCTTTAATTTGGTTTGTATAAACATTTATTGTTATCCATATAACATAAAATTATTCTTAATAGGCTATGTTCATTATTTTTCACAATACACGAATTTCAGGTCGGGTGATTCTTTTATAAACACCCTGTATATTAAGTAATGTAAAAATCTATTAGTGTTTTCAATTTAAATTCATGTATGTTCTGTATCCGGGAAGGCCGGTGTGTATCTCCTGGCAATAAAAATATTAATGTAAAGCTAAACTTATAATTGGCATTTTTTAAGTAGAACATCATCCAGATACAATATTACGTATTTATATCCACCAGAGATGATCATCATATTTTTGGTATATTTATTTTTGAAATCTTATACAGAGACTACACTTTGAAATAGCCATGGATTGGCAGGCATTCCTTCTGTTTCAGAGTAAACCACTGATATTATCCCTTTGGGGACGAGCAACACGTATACGTGACGCGCAAGATGCTCAGAATCCTTCAGTATTCCCACCAGTTAATTTTTATTGTAAGCTTTGCCTTATTTAATGATAGCATTTCTGCGATTCAATTAGGCGCAAATTTCTGTTTTGAAAAAATGGTGGTAAAAGATTAAAAATTCTGTAAACGACGCTCGTCGCGAAGAGGTTATACGTGAGAAACCTTGGACTTGCACACCAGGACACGTCTACCATTTCTTTTATTATACAATGTAAAAAAATTTGGTCAAAAATTACGCTACATATATTGGCAACTTTGTGACCAGTATATATACCGTAATTTAATTCGACGGTATATGTACCGTAAAATATTTAAAGTATGTGTACCGGCTGCACACCCCCTTTCCTCAGGCCTGCACGCATTACGTAACAAGAACAAGAACATCACTTCAGGGGTTGCCGAGGCGGAACTACCAGCTTTTTCCTTACTTAAAAATAATTATTTTACGGTATAAATAGTGATTTTTTACTGAAAAACAATCATTTTACGGTATAAATACTGTTTATAATCGAAATGGCACATATACGGTTTTTTTACTCTTAATATACCTTAGAAGTAGGGTACTCATACCGTAAAGAGTGAAAACAGTACAACTACGAAATTTTTTTACAGTGTATGATAACGAAAATTTCAATTATTTCTTCATAGCAAAAGTTATATATAGGCCTTTGAAAGACAAAGCACAAAATGTTTCGAAAACTCTTGAGAAAAAAGTAGTTGAATTTTAATTTTTCCGTAAGTAACACCGAACGTTCGACTGAAGTTTGTATAACATTTTCAACTCTCGAAATCGTCCATTGACTCCGTTGCATACAAGTTCAAATTTACAACGCTCAGTAGATGGTGTTATATCATTTTAGGAAATTATTTTCAGCTATACTTTTGATAACAAAATACTTTTTGTACTGTTATTAGTAACGTCAATTTTATTTTTACGAAAATTGTTTTTGAAAAAAAACACAGTATTATCTTTATATGACGGCAATTAAACGTTTCGTATGAAGTTGAAAACGTTAAATGGAGTTGCTTCTGTGTATATTAGAACCGTACATATGGATTTAATAAAAAAGAGGGGGTCAAATGAGGGGTGTTAGATAGACAGTGATTGTTGGATATTGTACAGTCAATATTTAGTAATTTGAGAATTGAAGGGTTTTGTGAAAACTTGTCATATTGCCGTTGCATTAAGTGATCCAACTTGTTTTTCCCTTTAGCGACTCCCTAAGTGACGACTTATTTGACTGTCACACTGGACAGATTTTTGTGTGTTCAATGATTAATCAAATGTGCAATGTTTTGAAGATGTATTAAATATTAAAATTCAAAGCTATTATTTGAAATCCGAACAAAAAGTTGCAACACATTTCCACGTCAGGCAATTTTGAACTGGAAGAACAAGCTAATAAAATTATATAAACTAATTCACCCAGTGTTATGTCACCTAAATAACTCATTAAAGAAAACTTGTAATTTTCAGATACTTGTAGAAAAAAATATTGATTTACTTTTTCTCCTATTCCTATACATATGGGAGAAATGTGATTTATTTATCATGTTGGGAAGTGTTCGAAGTTCTTACTTAAGTAACATTTATTCAAAATGTAGACAAATTCAATCTACCGCACGCAATGCTTTCTCTCTAAGAAGTATTTCAAAATATAAATACATAGACTGATTTTTCTCAGTAGTGAAATATCTACCCCCAGAAGAATACAGATCCGAATCAATCATGATCATTAATATGCGCAGACTTAAAACACAATGTACATACATGTATTTACCTAATACTTTGAAAAGGGCATTGGTAACAAAATATTTCTTACACGACATGCAGCATTTCAAATGTATCATTTTACATTAAGTTTAATAGTAGTGTTTACAAGAGAAAGTAAAATTATTTCCAGAATCATAACAATGAAACAAAGCAAAACATGTTTCGGAATTGAGGTCTGTTTAAATATTTTTCATATTTTTCAAGTTATAAACATTATTGTACATGATCTGATGAATAATAATAATTTATACATATGTATACGTAAGATCTGAATTTATCTTAGTTATGACGTACGTGATCAGCAAATTAAAATACTCTCTGGTATTTATTTATTGTAAATGCCTTGAACGCATAAGATGCCAAAGCGAAATTCACGGATCACGAGCACATGACTTTAGACTTTCAAAATCGGAAATGTTCATTCTTATATTTTCAGTCATTTATGGAACGTTATTCCGAAAGCGGTTAAGAAAGCAATTGGCTGTGTTAGGCCTAATTGGAACATGCTACATTTATTGTGTAAATTAAAAAAATTTTTTGGTATATTTGAAAGAATAAGTGTAACATATTATAAAATTATGTACAACCTACGGATTGTACCTATGTTGTATATTATGTTATGTTGTTGTTGTATGTTATGTTGTAATGTATTCCCGGATTACCAAGGATTACCAAGAATTAAATCTCAGTTTCTATTATTTCAGTAGCTTGTAAATATTTAAATATATTAACAAATTTGCATTTCACATATCACAATACTGCAATTTTTTTAAGCTTTTATGGTGAGTACACTTAAAGTTACATAATTAAAGCTTGGTTATTTTAGAATACTCGCTTAATTTCACTTGATAACGGCACATGACCTTTATCCAAGAAAACAAAATATTTAAAACCACACATACAGGGTGGTTATAATATAAGTATCTCCCTTTGAAGCTGTCTGTAGCTCGAAGGAATCACCCGAATGAAACCAAAGTCAGTACACTTACTATACGAGAAGGGGGAAGAAGAATGGAACAATAAGAAAAATAATAGCTATAATCACCGACAGATGGCGCTACTGAGTCTAAAATTTAATGTGTAATACAAGAACAAAATATTAAAGCGTCAAACTGGATGGCACACCTAATATATTGGGAAATGTCGCAGTGAATGTGGTTACGCTTGCGCATGGCGGTGCCGATCATATTCAGGTTTCACATGACCATTGTGCTGGAGGACACAATACAGGCTGTGCACGACGTGCACAACTGCGGAATGTAACGTATCAGCAGTGATGTATCGCACATGTTGTGATATGCGGTAAAGTCACACCTCCACGGTACACAATATTACACATTACATTTCACACTTAAAAACGCCATCTGTCGGCGATTATTGCAATTATTTTTTTATTGTTCCATTCTTCTTCCCCCTTCTCGAATAGTCAGTGTACCGATTTTTGTTTCATTCCGGTTATTCCTTCAAGCTACAAACAGCTCTAAATAGAGATACTTATATTATAACCACCCTGTATACAAGTTTCCTTGAGAAGAATGCTTTAATATAAATTAATATGCTTTCAAAGCCTGCTTAAAATACTAAGAATTTTGCAAGACACAAACGTATTTACATTTTATAAGAGATTGCCACAATTGGTAGATAATAGATATACTCTAGGTATTCGATATTTGAATTACTCGTATAATGTAGAATACCTTCTTGAAAATTTCCGCTTTACAATTTATTTCGGAAACACTAAATTCAGGAATAAAATCACCATTCTTAACTTATCATAATGTAGTTGGACTGGTATATTCTGTTAATGGTCCAAGCATTACAGAAGAACAGACTGAGACGAATTACAAAACGAAAGCTACAACTATGCATTGCAATTTGCCTCTTTAATGATATCAGAACCGTGAAAATAATAAATTATATGTTCATTATTTCAGAATGTTATAAGAAAAAGTCCGTACATTTCTAATCGACGCTTTGAAATGATAACTGCTTTAGTCATTTTTACATTTAAATTTAGAGTAAGTTTCCAGATGCTTTCTTAAACAATTTACACACGGATAAAAAATAAAATTCGTTAAAGGAAATATGCAAGTGTTAAAAAAAAGACCATTGGAGATTGCGTTCTATAATATTTATCACAGTTTTACGTATTATTTAATACATTATTTTCACACAAAAATTGTTAAGGAGTTGAAGTTTTTTTTTTTTTTTTTTTTTTTTTTAATCGTTTGGCTGTTATCTTTTAAGCAACTCAAAATAACTTGATGTTGAAACTTATACTCGAAATAAAAAGAAAATAAGAAAAGTATTTTCATTAAATTTAGTGTCAATGTGTGGTACGTTATGATAACTCCAATTCAATACGCTTTTTCTTTTTAATTTTCTATGGCAAATTAATTGCCAAATTTGCACTTTGCATTATTGTAAGAAACAATGACTCAATGTTCAAAAAGATTTTTAAAAAAATCATGCTGGAATAGTATTTAAAAAGTCATAAAAAATATTATTGGAATTAGTTTTCAAACAAATATCATTTGTTTTCTCTCTATTCGACTATGGACGATTTGTCCGATGCTTAAATGTGATGCATGAAATTTAAAAATATCAAGCGTTTTTTTGCCAGCCTTCCGAAAGCGGCATTTACATCTTTACAACAGAAAAGTAGCTAAGTAAAAGTGAACTAAATCGGTCAAGTACGAGTATAACTCGCGCTCAAAGGGTTCCGTACACTAAATGTATTAATTACTATTTAGCAATTAATGCACTTTTACTAACCTTATTTTTTTTCATAATTTTAGTTTCAGTAGATTCGGAAATAGGAGGGGGAAGGACATATTTTCCCAGTATACTTTCAACGATATCTCTGAAAATGAAACATCTAAAATTAAAACAAATATATTTTTGAGTTCGATGTTACGAGATCTTTTGAAAGATACCCTACACGATATAGATATTTTTTTTTTCAAATAACGAAATTCGGCTAGTTACCGATAATTTTTTTTCGAAAATCATCATCAAATATCCTTGGATATTTCTGCTTCGATAGATACCTCGAGTTCCCGTCAACTCCCCCGCTGACCACCTGAAAAATAAAGTTTGTGTGTAACAGAAAAATGCGTTTTTTTTTTTTAAACAATGATACCTAAGAAAATTGCTATAGATTTCCTGCAAGGTTTAAATAAACTCCTACTACCCATAATTTTTTCTTAATTTCTTAATTTTAGTTTCAGTAGATTCGGAAATAGGGGGTAGGGGACATATTTTTACAGTGCATTTTCGACGATATTTCTGAAAATATAATATCTAAAATTAAAACAAATATATTTTTGAGTTCGATATTACGAGATTTTTCACACGATACCTCACATGACATACAAAACGAAAACTTTTTTTTTTCAAGTAAATTAATTAGTCCCTAATTTTTTTCTAAATATATTTGTGAAGGGCTAATAATCTGTGAAATATGTCGGTTAAAAAGATTTATAACTTTCCCAAGTTTGAATTTTCTACGTACCATAGTTTATGAGAAAAAGGACTCTGACAGACACAGGAGTTTTCTTATAATGGTTCCATTTTTACTTTTTAAGTACGGAACTCTAAAAAGGATGTTGCTAATAAATTAATATAAATTAATTCAGAAAAGATGTCTCAGACACAACGAGATAGGCGCGATTTTTGTTTTTGCGCCATTTTGGCGAGAAATCCGTGTTTTCGAATACATGTTAAACCTAGACTGCGAAAACAGCATGTTAGTTTTATTTTATTATAAAACAGCTTATTTAATTATAGAACGCACACAATGTCTTTTATTAAACACACAGAATTTTATTATAACACACACAAATTTATTTTATTATATAAGACGCACAATTTTTGTTGTAAACACACACAAATTATTTTATCATAAAATACACACAATGTTTAAGTTGTTATAAACACACATATTGTCAAGATTTACAACTGACTCATATATACAGATGTGGAACAGAATAATACAAAAACCTGTAAAATTATGCCATATTTAGCACTTGCAGAACATGAGCGCTACCTGGAATTCTGTCTGTCATCTTGTTGTAGTGAAAAAGAAGGTGTCAGTCTCTCAACAATTGTCATTAGCTGCTGCATGCATACATAGTTTTCTTTTAAAGACGCTGCAATGCCAGACCTGAAAGATTTTAAAAGAGGCATGATGTTGGCACGCATTTAGATGGAGCATCAAACCGTTTGGAGGATGCGAGGAGTATGGTATCAGACATTATAACAGCCGTACGCAAAAGGCGGTATGATGGTGTCCTAAAAGCATAAACGTGGACGTACGACAATGATGACGAATAACGATAGATGGATGTTAAAGTCCATGGTGGCCACGAAACACAAGCAATTGATAGTTTTGTTTGAAACAGTGTTATGGAGATTACTTCTAATTTCGGATGTCATCTGGGAAAAAGATTGCTTGTGCTTTCGGGCCACTATGCGCTTCGACACCTACATATCCTTCTCTGTCATATTTGTCTTTCATCCACTGCTCTGCTTTGAGGACATTATTATACCGTCTTTTGCATACGGCTGTTATAATGTCTGTTACTATGCTCCTCGAATCGTAAATACGTTTTGATATTTCCATCAAGGAGGTTACAGCCTAAATTCACGCCTATATCATTTTTCTTTTGAATTCATTCAGGTCTGACATTGAGAAAACTACGTATGCATGCAGCACCTAATGACAGCTGCTGAAAATCCGATACCCAGGACCTGATTACCACACAGGTCAACCAGGTCGTGGCTTTGGGCACACTGCTGAGGAGGGCCCCAAACCAAATAAAGTGATTGTGATAAAATTCTTAAAATTACAGTTTTCGGCAATTATTTTCTCAACAATCAAAAAATACTTTTGTTAACTTGACAACTGTATCTTAATATCTAATGATAACCCCCTAATACTCCTTCTCCCCCCGAAAAAAATCTAGCTACTATTTTGGTGCGAAGAGGTCCTGAAAATATATTGGACCTCGGGCTCTAGACAACCTTAATCGGACATAGATGATACCATCCCTTTCATGACCAGAAGATGACAGACTTCTATTCCAGGTGTCGTTCCTGTACTGCAAGTGTGATATGTGGCATAATTTTTTACAGATGTCCGTTTTATTTTGTCCCCCATCTGTAGATATCAGAAGCCTTTGATTAATATGCACTATCTAGTTTATCGGTCCTAATTGACGGGTAGCCACGGCAGGCTACCAATTGCCATTTTGGAGTCAAAAAGAAACCCTGGTGCATCGGATAAAACAATACAATTTTATAATATGCATAATACCATTACTTCACCCAATAAAAGATTACCATAAATACATATACATATACAAAGAATAATTCCTATTTTTATTTTAATTTTTTTACAAATAAATGTTCATTTCCTTTATCTGCTATGCCCTTACATTTCGGTTAAAAATAATTATGCATGATGCTGCGAAATATTCTAAAATCTTAAAATCTAACCTTTGTTCAAAAATAAAACAAACATAAAGTCTACAGCACGCAATGCTTTCGCTTCAACTACTAGTTTAAAATCTGTACATAAATTGATTTTTCTCAGTTTTGATATATTTATCCCCAGCACAAAATATTCTCGGATCATTTATATCTGCGATTCTTACAAGACAAAATACATATAAGGAAATACTTTGGAAAGAGAATTTGTAACAAAACATTTCTTTCACGAAATGCGAAATTCCAAATATATTATTCTACATAAGATTTATTAATTGTGTATATGAAAGAAAGCACAATTGTTCCCAGAATCAAAAGAATGAGAAAAAACAAAACATTTACTGGAATTGAAGTATATTTTTAAATATTTTTTTATTAGACATCCTATAGATATCATTTAAAAATGTGTTGATAAATAATTATCTGTGCATGATTAAAATATTTATATATGGTGAGCATTTTTAAAATTACTTTTATTTTATAAAATATTTAATTATTTTATAAAACTCAGTGAATTTCACTTGGAATAGTCACATAACTTGATGAGAGAAAGAAAAACATTTAAAATCACACAAATGTATGATTGCTTGAAAATAATATTTTAATATAAATTATCAAGCTTTCAAAACTTATGTAATTTGCAATGCTTTACCAAGTTAATTTTTATTATAAATTGCTGCAACTGGTAGATCGCGGCTATACTATTGGTACTTGATCTTTGAATTACTCTTATAATCTAAATTATCTTCCTGTAATGTTCCGTTTTACATTTCAATTTGGAGACACTAAATTCAGGTGTAAAATCATCATGTTGAACATGTCAAAATCGCTATTGTCAAGTGGGTTGTGTATATCATGTTGATGCTCAAAGGATGAAAGAAAAACTGAATGAGATTAATATGTTATTTGCGTCTGTAATTATGTTAAAACGAATGTAAATTACATAATATCTTCATTAATTCAGAATATTACAACAAAAAACCCATACAGTTGTAGTCGTCGCATTATAATGAGATCTGCTGTAATAATTTATGTATTGAAATTTGCAGTAAATTTCTAGATATATTTGTAAAAAAAAAAAAAAAAAAAAAAAAAAAAAAAAAAAATCTCATATACAAATTTTAACAAAAATAAAATTCTTTATAGGAAACATGCCACTATTTAAGAGGACAGATCACCTTTAAAATGGTCAAAAATTCGATTTCAAGGTTTTGATGTCAGTAAATAGTGCATTTTATTCTGAGTAGAAAGGTAGCAATGTTTTTCAGATGCGATAATTATTGACGAAGATATAAAGTAAAATGCAATCGTCATTCTTTGTTTTTGAATGGAGAGTGAAAACTTTAAATGCATTTAATTCACAACAATGATTTTCAAACTTGCGCGCACGATTTCTCCAAAAATAATTCAGATAGAACCTCAATTTTTTTCAAACTTATTAATGTTGTAACAATGAACAAACTGAACTAATTAACTGTAATTAAATTGAAAACGCATTTTGAATTCGCTTTTAGATGAATTACAGTTAATTATTTTTTGATTTATTGACCAAATTAAAAGATTCTAGTTCATTTTGTTCATTGTTATAAGCACTGATAGACAGACAGACGACCAGAAAAATTAGTAAAAAACACTTTCCAAATATGTTGGAAAGTGTTAAAAAGTATTCGAAGTATATGTGATTTTTGGCGTTTCTGTTATATTGCAGTATTCAGTTATTCATATATAAAAAAGATTTGTTAAACAAGAGTATGATTACGCACCCATAAATACGTAAGTGTATTGTTGACACGCTGTGCTTTGTATACATAAAATGACTGAAAATGATGATCATGTAACATTTTAAGTTTTATACACTGCTCAAAACAATTAAAGGATATTTGAAGTTTTATATAAAATAAAGATATAAACGAATTTTTTTTGCCGAAAATAGAAGAAGAGAATCACAAATGCAAATTTTTCTGGTGTTCAAACTGTGGAGTATGCAAATTTTGAGTTCGACGTCAAAAACGTCGCTTCAGCGGCAGCGAATGAAATTTGACTTTCAACTGGATAAAAGAGAATGAAGACAAGGATGATCGGCATTCAGTGATTGCTTTGTTTCGATGAGTACGATGTCTCGGCGAAGTCATTTGGCAGATTCAGAAGCTTGGAGAATTGTTGGTAGGTTAGAAGGGGGGGCAAACTCAAGCCGAAGTAGCGCAAGCCATTGGAGTGTCACAAAGTGTCATTTCCAGGATCTGGAACCGTTTTTTGGAGAGCGGATGTACAGGCCGAAGACCAGGGCAAGGTCGTAGACGGACAACAATGCCCAATGAAAATCGGTATTTAGCGTTAACAGCTCGCAGACACCGAAACATGAACGCTACTCTTCTCCAACAACACCTTCGCTCGGCTACAGGCACCACGATTTCAACTCAGACTGTCCGAAACCGGCTCCATGCTGTAGGTCTGTATGCTCGCCGACCGATGGTATGTGTTAGATTAACATCAAGGCATCGTCGCGACCGCAGGGAGTGGGCAACCGAGCATGTCAACTGGAGGAGAAATGAATGGAGCAATATTCTGTTTTCTGACGAGTCCCGTTTTTCTGTGCATCCGGATAATAGGCGTATTTTCATCTGGAGGGACCGTGGCGGTAGGAATTGCGTTCGTGCACGAAAGTGTCAGATTTGGCGGTGGAGGAGTGTTGGTGTATGGTGGCATCTCCATTGACGGGCGCACTGACCTCTACATCATTCGAGATGGAGCTCTGACTGGTCGCCGATATAGGGATGAGATCCTCAGACCTATTGTAGTCCCTTACGCTGCAGCAATCGGATATAACTTCATTTTAATGGACGATAACTGCAGGCCACATCGTGCAAACCTATTGGAGGATTTCCTTTTCGAGGAAGGAATCGTTCGAATGGAATGGCCAGCGTGTTCTTCAGACATGAATCCAATCGAGCACGTTTGGGACGCTCTAGGAAGACGAGTTTCTGGCCGCCAACAACCCCCACAAACTCTCCAAGAACTGGAAAGAGCTCTTCTGGAAGAGTGGGGAAGAATACCCCAACTCGTCATTAATAGCCTCATTGAGTCCATGCCTCAAGGGTGTTCAACGTTGCTGGCTGCCCGTGGAAACCATACCACCTACTGAAAATGATTTTCTTTGAAGAAAACACCTTTTCTTATTCTTTTTTTCTCATATGCACAAATTGTGTTTTTTCCTTTTGTACACAAATGCGCAATAAAGTGCATTTTTTTCTGCCAAACATGTGTAATTTATTCTCATATAACCTACTATGTCGGTCGACCATGTATCAATCAGCTAAAAAGTTTCCCAGATACAAAATCTACCTAAAATTGCAATATCCTTTAATTGTTTTGAGCAGTGTATATTTTCTGACAATTTGACAAGTAATAGTCAGAAATGAACCAATTATTTTTTTCACGTACACATGTTATTTATTAATGCTTCAGGGATTCTCATCAATTTATTAATTAACTAGCAAGCTAAGCCCGCTGCACTGGTCGGCTTCTACAAATATACCTTGAATCAAACGAAATATATCGTTTAATTTGACCTTGTATTTGAAAGCAATCTGTATATTTACCTGGAATATCTTTCCACATTACTGAAAAATGACGCCATTGCGCTATTATATTTTCTAATGTGCAGTCAAAATTTTAGCTGTTAAGGACAAACTATTTTATTCGGTAATTTACAGTTAGGATTTGCTAAATAACGATAACACTATATGCAATATATTAAATCAATCACTAAAAATTATCAAACTAACAAATACAATACTAACATAACAATAAATAACAAAAGACATCCAGTAGAAGTTTTTATAAAGGCTAATCTTTGATAATCGGGTTCATCTGATTATAGAATTTTTCCACATAATTCTAAAACTAACATAGAACAATATGAAATATACTAAAACCATGCTTAAAAATTATCTACTTAACAATGCAAGTCGCAAAAAATACGACCAGTAAAAACTTTCTAAAAGGCTAATCTTTCGGAATCAGGTTCACCTGACTATATAACCTTCACACATAACTGTTTGACTAAGCAACGTAGAGCAATATGTAGTACACTAAAACCATTCCTGAAATAGCATCTAACTAACAATACAATTATCATCAAAATCCAGTAGAACTTTTTCAGAAGGCTAATCTTTCTTAGTCGGAATCAGATATTAAAAAGGCTAATATTTGATAAAAAAAAGGTCACCCGATTTTCGAATTTCCCCCTATAATTCTAGAACTCAGCAACGTAGAATGATATGTTATATAACAAAACTTTCCCTACAAAATTATCTAACTAACGTTGTAGGTTTCATCGAAATCCTTTCGGCAGAATCGTTTAAAAAGGCTAATCTTTTATAATCGGATTGATCTGATTATAGAACTTCCCACAATCTTAACATACACTGCTCAAAACAATTAAAGGATATTTGAAGTTTTATATAAAATAAAGATATAAACGAAATTTTTTTTGCCGAAAATAGAAGAAGAGAATCACAAATGCAAATTTTTCTGGTTTTCAAACTGTGGAGTATGCAAATTTTGAGTTCGACGTCAAAAACGTCGCTTCAGCGGCAGCGAATGAAATTTGACTTTCAACTGGATAAAAGAGAATGAAGACTAGGATGATCGGCATTCAGTGATTGCTTTGTTTCGATGAGTACGATGTCTCAGCGAAGTCATTTGACAGATTCAGAAGCTTGGAGAATTGTTGGTAGGTTAGAAGGGGACCAAAATCAAGCCGAAGTAGCGCAAGCCATTGGAGTGTCACAAAGTGTCATTTCCAGGATCTGGAACCGTTTTTTGGAGAGTGGATGTACAGACCGAAGACCAGGGCAAGGTCGTAGACGGGTAACAATGCCCAATGAAGATCGGTATTTAGCGTTAACAGCTCGGAGACACCGAAACATGAACGCTACTCTTCTCCAACAACACCTTCACTCGGCTACAGGCACCATGATTTCAACTCAGACTGTCCGAAACCGGCTCCATGCTGTAGGTCTGTATGCTCGCCGACCGATGGTATGTGTTAGATTAACATCAAGGCATCGTCGCGACCGCAGGGAGTGGGCAACCGAGCATGTCAACTGGAGGAGAAATGAATGGAGCAATATTCTGTTTTCTGACGAGTCCCGTTTTTCTGTGCATCCGGATAATAGGCGTATTTTCATCTGAAGGGACCGTGGCAGTAGGAATAATCCTGCGTTCGTGCACGAAAGTGTCAGATTTGGCGGTGGAGGAGTGTTGGTGTATGGTGGCATCTCCATTGACGAGCGCACTGACCTCTACATCATTCGAGATGGAGCTCTGACTGGTCGCCGATATAGGGATGAGATCCTCAGACCTATTGTAGTCCCTTACGCTGCAGCAATCGGAGATAACTTCATTTTAATGGACGATAACTGCAGGCCACATCGTGCAAACCTGGTGGAGGATTTCCTTTTCGAGGAAGGAATCGTTCGAATGGAATGGCCAGCGTGTTCTCCAGACATGAATCCAATCGAGCACGTTTGGGACGCTCTAGGAAGACGAGTTTCTGGCCGCCAACAACCCCCACAAACTCTCCAAGAACTGGAAAGAGCTCTTCTGGAAGAGTGGGTCAGAATACCCCAACTCGTCATTAATAGCCTCATTGAGTCCATGCCTCAAAGGTGTTGAACGTTGCTGGCCGCCCGTGGAAACCATACCCCCTACTGAAAATGATTTTCTTTGAAGAAAACACCTTTTCTTATTCTTTTTTTCTCATATGCACAAATTGTGTTTTTTTCCTTTTGTTCACAAATGCGCAATAAAATGCATTTTTTTCTGCCAAATATGTGTAATTTATTCTCATATAACCTACTATGTCTGTCGACCATGTATCAATCAGCTAAAAAGTTTCCCAGATACAAAATCCACCTAAAACTGCAATATCCTTTAATTGTTATGTGCAGTGTAGTATAAAACAAAGTCGATTTTTCTGTCCCTATATCCCTATGTACGCTTAAATCTGTAAAACTACGCAACGGATTTTGATGCGTTTTGTTTTAATAGATATAGTGATTCAAGAGGAAGGTTTATATGTATAATAACATCCATTAAATAGTGGAGAAATACTGTTATTTTTGAGGTTTAAGTCGCTTTTTCTGTCCCTATATCCCTATGTACGCTTAAATCTTTAAAACTACGCAACGGATTTTGATGCGGTTTTTTTTAATAGATAGAGTGATTCAAGAGGAAGGTTTATATGTATAATAACATCCATTAAATAGTGGAGAAATACTGTTATTTTTGAGGTTTAAGTCGCTTTTTCTGTCCCTATATGCCTATGTACGCTTAAATCTTTAAAACTACGCAACGGATTTTGATGCGGTTTTTTTTTTAATAGATAGAGTGATTCAAGAGGAAGGTTTATATGTATAATAACATCCATTAAATAGTGGAGAAATACTGTTATTTTTGAGGTTTTTAATGTGATGTCGTAAATAATTTCATTTTTTCCGCTTATACATTGCAAACGCAGGTTGAACCCTACAAGATTTATCAAAATAATGTACTAATTATTGTACACATTAAAAAGGTCTACAGAAAACACAAAGAGATGAAGGTTTTCAAGGTTAACCCGAAGCAAAGCGAGGGAGGGCCGCTAGTAATTCTATAACTAAGCTACGTAGAACGATATGTTATATAATAAACCCTTCCCTGAAAAATTGCAGTTAAGTTCTACGAACAATTAAGTTCACTACAGTTAAGTTCTTACAGTTTAAGTTCTACGAAAATCCATGAAGCAGAACTCGAGTTATAAGCAGCCGGAACGAAATTTCATATATAAGGTAGAAGTAAATAGAAGTATATTGCTGTTAATATAGTTTACATTTGAATAAAAAAAGGTACTTTTCGGTTAGCCGGGCGCCAGTGATATATGTACATATATAAATATACTAGCGGCCCTCCCTCGCTTTGCTTCGGGTTAACCTTGAAAACCTTCATCTCTTTGTGTTTTCTGTAGACCTTTTTAATGTGTACAATAATTAATACATTATTTTGATAAATCTTGTAGGGTTCAGCCTGCGTTTGCAATGTATAAGCGGAAAAAATTAAATTATTTACGACATCACATTAAAAACCTCAAAAATAACAGTATTTCTCCACTATTTAATGAATGTTATTATACATATAAACTTTCCTCGTGAATCACTCTATCTATTAAAAAAACCGCATCAAAATCCGTTGCGTAGTTTTAAAGATTTAAGCGTACATAGGGATATAGGGACAGAAAAAGCGACTTAAACCTAAAAAATAACAGTATTTCTCCACTATTTAATGGATGTTATTATACATATAAACCTTCCTCTTGAATCACTCTATCTATTAAAAAAAACCGCATCAAAATCCGTTGCGTAGTTTTAAAGATTTAAGCGTACATAGGGATATAGGGACAGAAAAAGCGACTTTGTTTTATACTATGTTAAGATATGTATATACATATGTATATATATCTTCATACATGTGTATATATATGTATATGTGTAGATATATGTGTGTGTGTAAACATACATGTATATATATCACGATGCCCGGCTAACCGAAAAGTACCAAAAAAAAATACTGCAAAAATGATGTCGTACACTTGAAAAAACATCTTTTGGCTTAAAATTGCTCATGAAAACTGTTTTTTTTTTAAATAAAATTAGTAACAGTTTTTTAATTTATTTTTCGAGATGTATAGCCATTTTAATTCTTTCTGCAACAACAACAACAAAAAAAAAAAAACAAAAAAAAAAACACACCTTTTGGCTTAAAATCAAATTATTTGGGGTCAAAAGTAAAATCAAAATCGCCAAAAACAAAAGATAAATCGCCAAATATTTTTTCAATAGTAATCTTGCTCATTGATTAATTTTTTAAGCATTACGAATATTCCCAATCATGTTTAAATTAAATATTTTCGTTTTATATTATCTCTGTTATATATTCTTCTTTTTTTTCTTTTCTTTCTCTTTCTTTTTTTTTCTTTCGAATTAAATAATTTCTTTCTAATAAAATTAGCACAGTTTTTTCTTTTATTTTTTTAGATGTATAGCTTTTTCAATTCTTCCTGCAAAAAATAACTAGTGGTAACCTTTTCGTCCAAAATGATGGAACTTTCCATCATAATTCTATAACTAATCTACGTAGAATGTTGTGTTATATACTAAAAGCTTCCCTGACAAATTATCTATGGAACAGTGCAAGTTCCATCAAAGTCCATTCGGCAGAACTCGAGTTATATAGGAACGGAACGAAATTTCCGTTTGTGTTTATATATATATAGTAGATAATTGTCAAAATTATAAGAAATATAATTTCAAAATGTACATGCGCCCTTATTTCGATTTTTACATAGTATCATATAAAACATTTTTTCGTAAACGTTAAAACGTTTCTCCCAAACGATTTTCACTTAAATAACAAAATGATATATTTGTATATTGAACTAAACAATTCTATAAAAATTATTAAAATGCTGAAAGGTAAATATATATTATTTAATTGAAATACAAAATTAAATAAATTATTCTTGCGCTAATTTTGCAGGACCGTGATACTTTCCCTTAAATTCGATAAATAATTATTTTTTTGCGAAATACACCCACAATGGAATTACCGGAATTTCCGGTGTATAATCCGCGGGTGAAACAATCATGTTTCAACTCAGAAATTTTGTTTTATAAAATGTAACTTTGTAGATCGCTGTAAATATTTGAATAAAATTATTGAAAAAAATTTCTGGGTTTAAACATGATTGTTTTATCCGCGAATTATACGCCGGAAATTACGGTAATTGTTTCCAACTTGAATAAAATATTAAAGATTTTTTAAAGTTTGTTAATTTTTTGTTAGAATTATTTAAATTTAGCTTGACAATCATATGAAACAAGAACATGCTGTAAGAAAGTTGTAAAAGGTGCATCACGTGTAATAAAATAAAATTCAATGTTTATATATTATATTAAAGCTTCCAATTTTATGTTAGCACCTTATATTTATTTTTCTTAAAATGTTTTCAGTCTATATTTGTATGTATCCTTGTCAGCTGTATAAAAGTGAAATAACTGTAGATAGTTTTTACTAAAGTAAATAGTAATGTTTAATTTTGTAATGGATACCATTATATAAATTAAAAACTTTCTGCTCTACAAAGCATTTGCTCCTTTCCGAAAATGCATTCTGTAAATAGATTTATTTTTTTGGACAAAAAAAAAAACATCTACTAAAAGGGGATAAAAATATTCGCATAATATAAATTCGACACACTATCCTCGTTGCAATTTTTAAGGAAAAAATACATGGAAATTATTTTTAAATGTTTTTTATTTTCAAAACATTTATTTTTTGACAACATCTGTTGTTTTAATTATTTGCTGATGCAAAAATATTGTATAAGAATTTTTTTTTCACTTAAACATGCCAAAAACATATTCAGATTGTCTTAAAATTGATTTATTTTGACACTAGTTTTTCTTTTAAATGCATTAAAATGTGAGTGCTTCATTAAATTTGTTTTAAAAGTTTTGATAAACATTACATATATGTATCCGTGCGCACACGCAGACGCACACACACATAAATATAGATTTATGTGTGTGTGATCTATTATTATATTATATCATAGAATACACACACTTACATACAGGGGGTCCGAAGTCTGGAAACAGTCGAATTACTTGAGAAATATGCATCGAATAGAAGAACTGAAAAATGCATGTTCAATACTTTTGAAAAACCTCTTTAGGGATATCAAAGTTGCTCCCCAACTCTGTCGTCTTGGGAGGAAAAGGGGGCAACTTTGAAATCCTAAATGATAACCCCCCTTTTTTATCACATATTTGGATTCTGCGGTAAAAAAAAAAAAAAAACGTAACTTTTGTATTGCACAATTTCTTCGGAAAATCCTAGAAAACGCTCTAATCGGGTAAATGCAGTGAGAATCGTTTCCATTGAAAAGTCTGGAAATGGTCGAAAAACTCGAGAAATATACATCGTATTGAAAAACAGAAAAAATGCATGTTAAATAGTTTTGAAAAATCTATTTAGAGATATCGAAGTCCCCCCCCCATCAATTTTGCCCCCCAGGAGGGAAAGGGGGAAACTTTGAAATCTTAAATGATAACCCCCACCTTTTTTATTTCAGATACGGATTCTACGCGAAAAATACGTAACTTTTGTATTCAACATTTTCTTCGAAAAATCGTAGATGGCACTGTAAGCGAATAAAATGCAGTGAGAATCGTTTCCATTGAAAAATCTGGAAATAGTCGAATAACTCGAAATATACATCGGATTGAAAAACGGAAAAATTCGTGTTCAATATTTTAGAAAAATCTATTTAGGGATATCAAAGTTACCATTTTTCTAAAATATTGAATACGAATTTTTCCGTTTTTCAATCCGATGTATATTTCTTGAGTTATTCGACAGTTACTGTATTTTGAAATAGTTCCGAATAATCATTGTTTTTTATTCCATTAAAAAAAATACAACTTGATTAAATGAGTAGTTTAAACGGAATACATATGTTTTTAAATTAGATTATTGAGTTGTAGAAAATCTGCCTGCATGCGTCACTTATCTACATTGCAAAAAATAATGAAAACAATATTCGAGGATTTCCCTATTTCTCAAATTTAGTGTTTTCTGAATTAAGAGGATTTTGTGCACTTCATTAAATAAAAAATGTAAAATAACGACTGTCCTTCATTTTGCTTGAAATATTTTTTTGCATCTGTAGTATATTCTCGCAAACTCCAAAAAAGATTAGATAATTTAAAATATGCGAAAAATACAATTTACTCCATCCATTTTTCTTTAACTGATTCAGAGTTGCAATATTTAAATTTATTTTTCTCAGTTTGTGTTTTTTCTATTTATCCGTTTGCTCCAAGGGAAAACAACAAGTATTTTTTTAATTATCTTGATATTTTTTTGTTCGACCCTTAAGTGCATTTTATAAAACTAAGGATCGGATTTTCTGTAATATATATAGTTTAATAATTCTTCGAACTACCTCTTATTTCAGACATTATTTTAATATTTAAAACATATAGACAGGCACTGTACATTCTTAAAAATACATAAGACCAGTCCAGACGCTAAAAGTTTCATAAAAGTAGAATATTTTTGCCTGTTTGCCCAGGCATCTTCAATACTCATGTCTCGTATTTCTGCTCTGTCACACATCTGAGTCATCTGTATCATCTGTGACATTAGAAAAGATCATAGATTGAAATACTGTTTAAACTGGTACCGAAGAATTATTAATTAAAAAATGACATTAGAAAATATCGTATAGTTTATTTGTAAAAAAATAAAAATGTTAAGTAACTTGTCAGTTTTACTGTCATTTTATTTATTTTTACTTTCTTCTATCTGTACACTGTAAAAAATATTCGTGTTACTTTACACCAAAAATGGTGGCAACAAAGTTGCCACCAAAAGTGGTGTAAAGAAACACCACTTGTAAATTGGTGTAATAAAACACCAAAAATTAATTAGTGTAAAGAAACACCACTTTTGGAGGCAACCTTGTTGCCACCAACAGTGTTGTAATAAAGCACCATCATTGATTTGGTGTGCTTTAACACCAAATTGGGTGTTCTACTAACTAATTTAGAATATGCCACTTAGATGCAGTATCACACCAAATTTGGTGTTACAAATCTGCTCAATATATTCACTGTCCCTGCTATCCTGCGATCAAAATAAATGTTTGCACTGTTATACATTTACATAAAACTTAGACATATTTTTCTCTTTGATTCAGATAAGAAGGTTAAAAGTCAGTTCGCAAATCTCTAATTGAAATCCTCACTATTTTTTTAAAATTTCAATTATAAAAGTTTACTTATGTTTCAAAAAATACTATCTTTTAATCAAGAGGGGAAAAATACAGTAAAAATGCCTGTAGTTTTACGTAAATATCCATTACCTTTCATTCACTTTTTCTGTTAGGATAATTTGGGACGACAAATTTCCGGTCAAAGACTTGATAGAGCTTTAAAAAATAATTTGGTGCTGTAAGATTTATCTGGTGTTTAATTACAACAATTATGATAGCAACTTTGTCGCCACCATTAATAAAGGCTTATTCAATAACAGTTATAATTAAAAAGAATTCCATAGAAATTTAACAATATAAATGTTATGATTATATAAATGTTAGTTAAAATGTAGTTAGTTAGTTAAAATGTAGTAGAAGTAAAAATGTAGACTTTGTATTTTTCATATCAAAATACATACATATTTAACAATGGAGCCATACGGAACTATTTGCACTTATTTTTAGTAGTTAAAGGGTTTAAACAACATTCCATATAGCATTGTAGATGTTTTAGCCATCCCCCACTCTTATTAACACATAATATTTTATTATCCCAATAATGAATGTGTTGTGTTTTGGCCTAATTTCTCAATTTTTTTCTCAAAAAATACCCCAAGGAAAATGTTACTCACTTTAAATAAAAGTCAATTTTCAAATATCACTCTTAGAGGCTTAAATGCACTGAATTTAATTTCAGTCATTTTGTTAATGATATTTAACTATGGCACCCTAACACATCTTACATTTCCGGTTATAACTTACTTGGCCAATAGAATAATCAGGTAACCATGTATGGAAAATTTATTCGAAATTTTAATAGCAAGAGTTAAGAACAAAATAACTTTTATGATATTTATTTAACTAATACTGAATTGGAAAGTATAATACACATTTGTCAATACTAAGAGTAGTATATGTAAATAATTATATAATAATCAGAGAATGTAATAACTAAGTAAGAAATAATGGAATACTGTGAAGAAAAAAAAGTTAAATTCAAAATATCTCAAAGAAATTTGAATGCATTAATAAACAAAATAACATAACTTAATTTGTATAGGCAGGCAATGCTTATAATAATTCTTAACGGCTTTCAGACCAATGAGTAGACACATACTTTTCTCAGATAAAGTTAGCATAAAAATTATAGAATTTTCTCTGAAGACATTTACATACTCATATCTTAGGTAGGCGGTTTTGACAGTAAGGCTTTGCTTTAATCAATATATTTGCAATTTCACAATAAAAAAGTGATTTTAATAAGCACTTAAAAGAGCATAAGTCAAGGGTAAAAATAAAGAACTGTTTTAATTAATCGTAATTGTAAAAAAAAAAAAAAATGCATATTTCAGTGCACCAAATCAAACAGCATATAATTATTACATAACATTATCAAAACACATTTCATGGTTAAATACATTGATATTAACCAAAATAGCATATACCCAGTTAAACATAAAACAGGCTTACACAAATTTTTCACTTTCTTCTAAAATTGTAATTTTGGACTTTTACTGTTAAAATTGCTCAGCTGATATTAGTTGACATTAAGTTAAGCTAATATTAGCTTAACAAAATTGCTCAGCTGATATTACACACAATATTACAATTTTTATATGTAACAAAATTTCTTAAGTATTGCATTCCATGTATGAAACATCATTTAATGTTACCAAAATATGCTTTAAAACAGTGTACCAGTTTCCATTTGTGTAGTAGCTGGAAAATGGTATCTAAATTGCAAGAAACTTGCATCCACCAAAACAAATCTTGAATAGTCCTTATTAGACAATTTTTTAATTTTATACACACCAAAATGATCATTTGAAACACTCTCGCCCCCCCCCCATAATCTTCTAAGGAAAAAAAACTTTATCACTATCTGTTATAAAGAATAATTTTTTTTTTTTAAATTGGTTCTTCTTCAGCTAATTTCCTAACAATAAATAATCACTCCTTTTTATTTTTTATTTACTTTTTTAAATAATTCACAAACCTTCTGTTTAGAAAATCATAGTATATGTTGATAAAAAATGTTCTTTACTTTTCAAATTTTCTTTACACATGTTGCATTTTCGTACAACTTTACATCTTGTGTGTGATAAAAACTAAAATTGCTGCTATAGGATACTGATCAAATAAGCTACCCCCCCCCCCCCAACTTCCCATCTGACGATGCCGTTATATTCTTTTCAGCTTGCTACCAAATTCATAAGAAATTTTGGCTTAGATGTGTTTGTGGTCTGCAAACAGAAAGGGGATCTAACATTTTTTTAATGTATGAAAATAGTAATTTTATTAAATTATACTTTCATGAGCTCTTCCTTATAAAGAAAATAGTATTTATCACAATTATCATACAATGGATATGATTACAAATACGTAAAAAGCTGAACAGCGAGAAAATAAATGCATTTATCTAAGTGCTTTATGGTTGTGAATCAGAGTTGTGAATACAAGAGACCATTGATTTATACTCACAAGTAGAATATGCAGGAAAAATAATTTTAAATTAAACTCAAATATACGTCTGTTTAATTACTTATAGTCCGCCTGTCTGTCTTACTGTTTTTCCAACAAAACAATTTTGAGAACGTCAACAGAATGAAATTTCGTTTCAGAGGTAAATAAATAACAGAACAATGGAAATTGGGTAAGCTGGGATAGCAAATTTTTGGGTGGACTTGGGCCCCACCAGCCCATATAAGTTGGCACCACTGCTATTTAGTACTCTTAAATAAATAAGGAATAATTATTTCGCTTACCTTGTGTTTTCTACAACAAATCAAACGTTTTAAAATGAAAGCGAAATGGCGACTGTTCCGTTCTCGTTCTCTGTTGTCGTCTGCTGACGCAACACTCTGACGTCATCGTGTATTCGAACACCAAACGCTGCATAGCGAGATATAATTGTACACTTATTTTGGAGTTTTGGTTTCCCAAATTAATTTGAAAGCGTCATTCTTGGTGTATGATATCACCGATTTTTATTGAAAGAGTAAAGATAAACTATTTTAAGTGTATTATAACACTTAATTCAGTGTTGACACCAAAATTAGTGCATATTTAAACCTTATTTGGAATTTCATAAACCCAAATTAAGCGTAATAATACTCCCCCTTTTTTACAGTGTAAGAGAAGAAAGTAGTGAAACCGAATTTTTTTCTACTCCCGGATTTCGGCGGATTTACACGTTATAGGGTTCAGTGATTCCAAAAAACATGTTTTTACAAAATGTCTGTCTGTCTGTCCGTCCATCTGTCTGTCCTCATTGTATCATCAAAAGTGTATGAAGTTATGCTTCAAATTGAAACAATTTTTTTCTATGTTTTCTATGCCTGTCTAATTTGGCGATATTTTCATTCAAATTCAATATTGACGAGAACTGGGAATGTCTCTTCTATGTCTCTTCTGTAATCGGGTTTCGCGCATTTTAGCTTCGTGTATTTTCAGTAAAATTAGCTAAAATCTCAAGAGAGGGTATCTTTTCCTGCCGGTACAGGCCAAAAGGACTTTTAGTAGTTTAGTATAATACATTGGTTGCTCTAATCCAGATAACCCAACGATTCGCAAGCAGCTGACATACAAGAGAATGACGAAAAATATTGATTTTTTTTTTTTTTTTTTTTGGGGGGGGGGGGGGGGGTTGATAGCAAATTTTACTATTTTACTAAATTCATGTATGAGATAGAAGAAAGTTTTGGGATTGTCATATCCGACTACTTTATTAAACTAATTAACTCTTCTGAAAAGCTGATCCTTACAGATATAGAACATAATTCTAAGAAAACAAAAGATGTTTCATAATTTTCAAAATTGAGGAAGAAGTGCTGTTTTAAAATTTTTGAATTAATATATATATATAATTATTATTTAAAACAACACAAATGTCACAAACACATATGCATAATTTAATAAAAAGGTGTTTTTCAAACATACATAACTGTAATTCACAATGATAAAAACCTAGCTCTTTCGAGCAACCTTGGCTCGTTATCAGGGTTATAAAACTAAAACGCAGACATACACAAAACAAATAGTCTAAAACTAGGAAAACATCGTTTTCTGTTGAAGAATGGTCAAACCATTACAAACAGGTCACTAGGTGTGGGGAACATTGGGAGGGATGTACTAATCTTATTCAGTCTTGAACAATCTACAAAAGTTTATACCACAATTTAGGGATATTGTAAGAAAGTGACTCATTGCATGTCTTTCTTTTCTGGTTAAAATTTCTATGGATTCATTTTGCATTGATTGATGATAGGAGGATGTAGGTTTAGTTATTTTAGCTTTATCAAAATCTATTTTAATCGAATGTTCTTGTTTTAATCTAGAAAGTGCCGTTTTACTTCTACTGTATTTTATGTCTGCAATATGCTCTTTTAAACGAATTTTAAACATTCTTAAAGTCATACCAATGTAGTCTTTAACTTTATAACATTTTATCATATTTTCTATTTTTTGTATAGTAACTGGGATTCTATAGATTCATGCTAAATCTTCTATCGGTCTGGGATCAATCTTCTTATGTAGTAACGATTTCAATTTAACTGGAGGGGATGCTACCAAATTTATTTCATATTTATTTAAATTATATTTCAATTTCTCAAAAAAATTCGGAATATATTGTAATTTGTAAAATTTTGTTGGTTTTCCTGTTAATTCTTGCTGTTTGTTAACCTGATATTCATATTGATAAATTAACTTATTGACTAACTTCTCTGAAAAACCATTCCCATTTGCTATAATTTTAATTTTGTCTTCATAGATATAACTATTAGTACATACTGAAAATGCTCTACGAATGTAAAACCTATATGCAGCCAGTTTATGACTTAAAGGTGATGAAGCATCTCTGGAAATTGTATTATTTGAACGCATATTTTTCCTATAAACTGTCCGATCTATTGTTAAATTACTGTTTTTTATCAGCTCTACATCAAGAAAAGGTAAACGATTCTGTTTTTCTAACTCCAGGGTAAATTGTATTTTTGTATCAATTTTATTAAGTTTAACCAAAAAGTCCCTCCATAAATTCATACTATGTTCCCATATAATAAAAATATTATCTGCAAATCTATACCAATATGCAGGTTTTACACTAAAATCATTCATAACCATATTTTCAATGAGTCTTAATTTAATCTCTGCACATAAACCTGAAATGGTGGAGCCCACTGATGCCCCATCCTTTTGTTTATAATAAATATTATCAAACTGAGAAACATTGTTGTTTTTGATAAAATTAAATCTCGAAATAAGTGTGTTTTTTGTGTTTATGTTTAAAGAATCATTACCATTAATAGCTTCTTCTACGAACAAACCCACATCATTCATATCTACAGATCGATATAACGATACCACATCCAAACTCGCAAAAATGCTGTTCTCAGTAATCTGAAAAAGTTTTACTTTCTTAATAAAATCCGTTGTCGATGAAATTACAAACTCAGACTGGGGAGGATAGTTTTTAATAAGGTAACATATGCCCTTTCTAGATAATATGTAGGTCCAATACATTTAGTTACAATTGGCCGAAGAGGGTTTCCTTCTTTATGATATTTTAAGCGTCCTATAATCCATAGAGTGACTGCAGTTTTAGTAATCTTAATCATGTGTACCACTTCTTTTGGCCAACTTCCATTATTTACAATTTCATGTGTTTTTCTTGCGATCAAATCAATTGGGTTCTTATTCAGAACATTTACATTTAAATCATTTATACAAATCTTCATTTGCTGTATGTAATCTTCCCTATTCATTGTAGCTAATTTATTTGACTTATCTGTCTGCAATACAATTACATCATTATTTTCACGAAGTTTTTTAATAACTTCATTCCTGTCCTTAACCATTTTCATTCGTTTTAAATTACTTGATTTTCTATTATTCATGAACTTATTTACATCATAATAAATATTATTTCGTATTTCCTCCTTTACATGACATGGTGCTGAATTAACAATGCTTTCACAATTAGCAATAATTGATTTAATATTTACCTGATTTTCAAAGATATATTTGGGTTCAAGTGATAATATACGGTGCTCATATTCATTAGGAATCCCATCTGAGAGATTAGTGTATGGAAATTCTTTTTTCAAAGCATTACCTGTTTATGTGATAAAATTAAGTTGTTTAGTTTTTTCCTTATGGTGACTCCTCTTTTTTCTTTTTGTATATCACGATATACCTGCAATGTCCTGAAAAACAAATCAACACCCCCCTTCTGAAGATTAAAAGTCAGTTCATGGTAAAGGCTATATAAGTCTCTTGAAATGAAATCGATTAACTTGAATTTTAGTCTAATAAACTTATCCAAACATGCTAACTCATATTTTAGCTAAAGCTGCGGAAAGACATTACCACTAAAATGATTTTTAGTAACGAGGAAATGGGGTACAATCTTCATATATTTACATATCTGCAAAAAGTTAACACTGATAACTTCACGATCTAGTTTCAATCTTTGTGATTTATATCTGCGTCCTAATATTTCAGTAGATTCCATTTTAACCAGTATACGTTATATAATCAAAATAAATTTGAGCTATGAAAAAACAACACTCATTTGATATATGATAAAAACCTAGCGCTATCGAGCAACCTTAGCTCGTCATAAGGGTTATATATAAAATGTTACTAAAGAAATGGTATTTTTGCTTGATTAAATTAGTTTCCCTAATGGAAACCTTTAGTAATATTTCAGTAGGATAGATGTCTTTATAGTCATGAATAAAGTCAACTTAGTTGAAAAGTATGAATTCTGTTTGTGTGTCTGCGATCTGTCTGCCCGTGCTCTAACTCACGTAATTATACTCCGATTGTCATGCAATTGGTATATTTTATTGATGTTTACGGTAGCTTGTTCGGTATTGAAAATGAAGTGTGTAGCATTTATAGTTCATTTACAGAGATACTGAAAATAATTACATTACATTACGATCTATGGAAAAAAGTCGTTTTTAGTGCAGTTTAACAATGTTACACTATTTTCAAACATATTGAAAGTGAGATATATCAGTGACTTGCACTAAAAGATGCTTACTATAGAATAAAGTGTGCATAGCAATCATCGCTCATTTAGAGGGATACACAACATAAATCGGTAACAGTACTCTCTTTCAATAATAATTCAATAATCATGGCTGGAAGTGCGTTTTCAATTGTGGTACTCGTTTTTAAATGCAACTCATTTTATGAATATTACTTTGTGTAAACTATAGATCCCATGCAGGGCTGCACAAAAAACTCTAGTATATTTCCGTTTATTGGCGGAATTTGCTGTACGAGAATTTTTAACTGTGCTATGAGTTTCCTATTTGAAGTAAATTTTAGAATACTTTATAGTAAATATACAAATCTATAGATCCTATACAGGCCTGTACAAAAGAATTAGGATAATTTTCTGATTACTGATACTAAATGCTTGCAATGTGTTTTCAAATGTCTTATGCGTTTTTTTTAATTTTCAGAGATTTTCTTTCACTCTATTATACATACAATGAAGGTATGTTACAATTCAGTAAACTCTTAACATTCGCGTTTTTAATGTTTGCGAGATATGGTCATTCGCGAATATGAAATTGTGGTAAAACTTATCATTCTGGAGAATCTGATTGGATCACTCGCGATTTTTTATATCTTTAGTTTTCAGTATTTATAGTGGTTAAAGATTATTTTTCCTGAGTTTTCAGGTATTTACAAATCAATTTTCAGCTGTAAACTGAAAAGGGAACGAGTATTTAAGAAAATTAAAATGATAAAAGCAGCTGACTATTCACTGCAACGGTGATATTAGAAGTGGTAAAGTAACGACACATTTAATGTATTCATTTAACATGTTCATGTTCAATTTCTCGTACAGAAGGAGCTGAAAACTGCTCTTAGATGGAAAATAAATGAAAGTATTTCTGAAGCATTTAGCTGTATTTTTAAATACCGTATTATAATATAGTGTCGCATACTGATACTATTGCATACTGCATTATCATCTCGTTGCGAATAGGGAGATACCAAATTATTTTACACAAAAACATATGCTTTTTTAGTTGTAATTATTTCTCTAGTCAGTTAATTTGAATTATCTTTCGTAAATAAATTTCATGTTTATGAATATGTGCGTAAATTTAACTTCTACATATATGTTAGGCATAACATATTATTAAAATATATTCTTTTGTTTTCTTACACTCTGTAAAAAAATACTGCAGTAAAATTACTACAGCAGAGATTCCGGGCAATGTCCATACAAAAACGGGTTTTGTCCCTAGATAAACGAGCTTTGTTCTTACATAAACAGTTTTTTCCCGTAAAAACACGAAATTTGCGGAACTTTACCGTTTACCTAGAAAAAGGGGCATTTTCCGTAAAATTACGGCAGGAAATCATGGATAATTCTCGTGAATTTACAATTTTTTTTACAGTGCATGCTGTGTCATTGTAACTAAGGTTTTATAGAAAGTAACTCATTTTTAGTGCAGAAAGATAGATTCAACATTCGCGAGTTTTTGCTGCAACGTAGACCTAGTGAATATTAAGAGATTACAGTATTCTGAATTTGTTGGACAGTGCTTCATAATCTATGCTTGACTCATAATTTTTCTTTCTTCTTCGTATATGATATTGGATTCTCTTAACATTTTACGAAATGTGCCTTTATTCTCCATGTATTAAAACCGATAATGAAGTTCTTGTGGAATGACATAACTTAGAAGAATTTTCAGACCGGGAATTAAATTAAATATTACTTTAAGAAAATTTAATTACTGTACATTCATTGCGACGTATAACACCCCCCGTTGTATAACGCGCACCTAAAGACTACGCGCAAAAAAATGGTAGCCTTCCAATTGTTTGGTTTTGAGATTTTAGCTAATTCTACTGAAAATACACGAAGCTAAAATGCGCGGAACCCGATTACAGAAGAGTCATTCCCAGTTCTGGTCAATATTGAATTTGGATGAGAAAATCGCCAAATAAGACAGACATAGCCAAGTTGGCTTCATGTATGGCAACGTATTTTTGTCGCCAAATTTAGCGATATTTCGTCAGTTGTCGCCAAGTTTGGTGAGAATTTGAAGTTGGCGAATATGGTTTAACTGCAACGTAGCCCTAGCGAATATTAAGATATTACAATATTCTGAATGTCGGAAAGTGCTTCATAATCTATGCTTGATTCATGATTTTTCTTCCGTGTTTGCATATGATACGGGATTCTCTTAACATTTTACGAAATGTGAATTTATTCCCCAAGTATTGAAACCGATAATGAAGTTCTTGTGAATGACATAAGTTAAAATAATTTTCAGACAGGGAATTAAATTAAATGTTACTTTGAATAGAATTTAATTACCGTATATCCATTCCGACGTATAACACGCCCCCTTGTATAACGCGCACCTAACTTTTCAGCCTTCAGTTTTCTATTTTTATTCACATTCGCCGTATGGCGCGCATCTGTCTTTTTGAAAAGGAACCTCCATGAGATACATAGCAAAAAATAAAATAAAGATTATTGTGAAGTGTAACTGTGAAGTGGGTTTAACTTCACATATTCCACTTTCTTAAAATTAATTACCCCATCCCCTTACTTTTTCTAAATATTTCTTTCTTTAAAATTACTTTATTTTTCGTGTTATAAAATCTAGCTACTCCCTGTATTTCTATTTTATTAAGCGTTCTTTAATTCATTCGGATCTCTTTCCTCACCGCATAAATCAAGTCGTTATAAAAAAAATGGAAAAATAATTTATTCCTATTACATTCCGCTCTTTGCTATCGGCGTCCAAACTTTACTTACAGTTTTACGCCTACACTTTTATTCGTCAAGGTTTCATTCCTTTTAACATATTTCATTATTTTACCAATTGTCCAGATGCCTTTAATATATAATATCTCTAACGTACCAATTCTATTTTTAACGCCAGTTCTCAAATCTTTAAGCTAACCCCCATGAGAAATGCTCCTTGGGGTTTCGCCGGTTTACCAAAATTCCATATCTCCATTCTGGCACTTAAATTCATATTTTTCATTCATCTCTCCCCCATAGGCTTATCATTAACGGACAATTACCACCTGTTTCTCATCACATTGTTCTCGCCAAAACAACATGTTATCTGGCTAATTGGCGTATCTAGTTATCACCATGACTGCACTGTAACCACGAAGAGAAATTATGTAAAGGCACACTCTCTCTTGCTGCAGATTCTGTGATCCTGCAGATCTCTTGCTGTCTGTGATTAAAGACATGTAATCGTTCGTGCCTCCCCTCCAGCGCTCTCGGGCATTTTCATGCATATTGATGCTTGTACCTGTGTGTAACCAACCCATGGTCAACTGCAATCTGGAATAAAAATATGTGTTTATCAAGAAACTCCTGAGATCGCATCTATTCACTCTGTGTGACCTGTTTCCCTGGATATTAACAAATTACTTTTTGTAGCTTAACCGACGTAAAATTATACGCCAACATTCCACGTCACAGTAACACTATTACTTTTCCTGTAATCTGATAGACAAAATTATTTGTATATAAATCCCTTGTTCATTAAATAAAAAATCTCAATTCTTATGATTATCTTATTTTTTCTAATTGTTCATTTTTATAACCTGCATATAACGCGCACTCATAAATGTTGATCAATTTTCTTGTATCACAGATTCCCGTTACACGCCAGAATAAAATATATTCTATAGTTAAACATATATTCAATAACTTATGTATTAAAAACTATTTTAAAAGAAAACAAAAAGAATTAATTTAATTTCTCATCTAATTAAAGAACTCAAAACAATTCCTAACAATTATATTATATATTAATTTAAAGATTTTTTATCCTACATGTTAAACCTTAAATAATATAGGAGAAATATTCGAAAATTTAAATTAAAAATAATTCAGATCTATCGAAAACCAGTAACCAATAACGGAATTTTATCGATAAAATAATTGAATGTAGTCATGAGGAAGTAATATCAAAGTATAAAAAATCGATTGTCTCTTATAAATCCCCAAACTTTTTAATAAACCCTTAAAAATCAGGCATTGCGATAACTTGCCAGAAGGATACGTTTGTTACTCGAGTGGAATATGACATCATAAAACGGCTTGATGAAATTATTGATAACTTTGTACGCTTCGACAATGAACATGCATGATTGGAATTTCAGTGGCATGTTAACTTATGCTTGAAAGGTTTTGCAAGATTGCACTTTTAATAATCGTGTACGAGACAAATTTTATGAAAAGTTTTCTTGATTTAAAAGGAAATATAATTATATTTTCTATATTTAGTTTGGGACATCAGAAAATATTAAAAGGGCTTTTTTAAAGAAACGTGTGACACTTAAGTTAAAAGAAATCACTTAATTGTTTACTGTTACAATTGAATTGTTTACTTTTATAATTTACTGTTTATAACTTTTTTTATTTTACACCTTTTTGCAATTAAAAAGAAGTATATATTCGTATTTTTTGTGCGGCCCTGTAAAAGATCTATAAATGCTATATACACACGCTTCGAGAAGAAACATGCTGTAGTTGACTGTAACAACATATTAAAATTGAAGTACCGACAGCATTTTACCAATCTTACATTTAACATGTATTCGTTTCTTATATTAGTATTTTTGGTGTAGCATAGAAAAGTAACCATAAATGCTATATACATCTTCTTCGAGAAAAAACATGCTTTAGGTGACTGTAGTAACACACTAAATTTTATTATCGTCCCCATTCTACAAATTACACATTTAATATATATTCGTATTCTTTTGCGCTGCCTTTTAAAATAACTATAAATGCTCTTCGAGAAAAAAACATGCTGTAGCTGACTGTAACAACAAACTAAATTTCCATTACCGTAAAAATTCTACAAAAGACGCATTTAACATATATCCGTATAATTTGCGATCCTATATACATAACTATAAATTCTATATACGCCTTCTTCAAAGAAATACAGACTGTAGGTGACTGTAATAACATACTAAAATTACATTACTGCCAACGTTGTAAAAATGCCGCAATTAACATATATTCTTTTAATCATTCGTTTTATTCGTTTTATCAATCGTTTCATAAAAACCGTTTCATAAATTCGTTTCATAAAGTCGTTTCATGAGAATTTTATATATGTAGAAATTAGAATTATAAACTATATTGCATAACTATTACTAGTTACCTTAAGCTATATAACAACGTTTAGAGCACCAGAAATTTTTAATGAATTGCAGATTAGTTTCGGTAGTATTCAGTATACCTTCATTGAGAAAAGTAACACTTTCAAATCTGAGTAAATCGATGTTTTCATTTTGTTATGAAGCTTTTTGTTTCAAATAGGACGACCCAAGGTTTTCAAATCGGAAGTACCAGAAGTACTCAGAATATTGAAACATGGACATCTGAGCACATAAAGGTAAGTTCATACTCATTTTTGAAACATGGACATACTCAAATGTGAGCACATGATGTTTTATTATTGAGTGTGTGTGTGCATGTTTTTAGAAACGAGTATACGTATACATGTTTCAAACTTGAGTAATTTTTATTCGGAGCCATTTTGACTATGCGACATACTCAGATATGAGTATTGTTCGCTCAGTTTTGAAAATGTCATTTTTAGAGCGTTCATCAGTGGAAATAATGGTGGAATTTTGGGATAGTTTTATTGACATATAGAATTGCAGGAAATTACAGAGAACAGGAAATAGGAGAAATTGCATAGGGAAGTGAACTGGTAATGTTTAAATAATGTTAGTAAGAATTAAGATAATGAGGTTTTTATATAATATTTCTAACAACCTGACAATGGGGGGATAGGAAAAATCCCGAATAACAATATTTTTATGATTTTTGTAGATATAGAATACTTCAAGAAAGTTAAGTTCAAATATAGAAGTGGATTTAGAGATAAATTTAGCTGATTTAATGTCAAAGGTATGTTTTATCTCCCAGCAATGAACGATTTGTTGCTTGCTTTCTTTAATTCGATATTTTAAACAACGTTTGGTTTGTGCAATATAGGAAAGACCACTGCGGTAATTAATGCTGCAGATAACCCAGTAATTAGATATCTTAATAGTGTACTTTAGTTTGGAGAGATTAAATTTATTGGCAGAAGTAAAAATTATTTTAAAGCCAATCAGAAAGCTTGGCTGGGATTCTGAAAAGTAAAGTAAACCAATGCTTATAGCTGTTATATTACTGTTATTATATTATAGCTAGTTATAGCTAAATTTAATAATTCAAATTAAACAGGTATTTCAATTTATTTCATTTTATTTTTTATTGAGTTTCAATATAAAAAAATATTGTTCATTTATTCACGCTCATTATAAAAGAAAGTATCTTTGAATGTAAGCATTTTTATTGAAATATATAACTTCATTAAAATGTACTATAATGCAAAAACATAATCATCCAATATATGCATTAGTATCATCATAAGCATGCGTTTTGAGAAGTAAATGTTAATAAAGGCTCAAATCGTATTGTAAAAGCTTTTTTTAATAAAATAAATGTCCATAAACTATTTTTTTTTTTATAAAGACATTATAAAAATAGGTTATACGAAAAATAAATACTTATTTAAAAGTAAAATAATTTACCTCGGACATTTTGAAAATGGTACTAGAAACTATTAAATAATTGAATAATTCATTCTTTCTGAAATAATTTTATTTGTTTAGAAAAGATATATCCGTAATGCGTTTTGGAAAAAAAGCATGCTTGTGTTGGATAGTCACAGATTAGAAGATAAAATTCCCACTTTTGCGATTTGTTTTTATCACTATATTTTAGTAGTAATCTTCTTCTTCTTTAATCCTGGAAATTTGGCAATGAAATTAGGAAAAATTTACTTTACAAAAATAGAGGTAAGACAAAAGTGTAAATATTAGCAACTGTGTAAAAGGCATTTTCAAATTGACATTTTAAACGTATACTTATATGTATATTTAAAAATAAAAAATGAATTTGACGAACCAAATTGTGGTATAATAAATGTTTCAGATAATTAATTCTCACGAATTTAAGAGCTTAGATCATCGGTAAATTTAACAGTTTTGATAAAATTAATTTATGTGAAACATATTATTTACCCATGATAAACAGATAGGTAATCGTATAACAAATTTGAGTAGCGATAATTTATACGTGGAGCAATAACCTCACGCAATTTGCGATCCTTTTAGGTCATTTGAGACAAAGGATAATTAAAATTTCTTACCAGAATTCACAAATAAAATTAATACCATTATAATGATAATACAGTTTGTAAGTAAAAATCTTCTTTTTATTTTGATCTTGAATTCAGAAGAACAGATGATACTTTTGAACAATCTTTCAAATTAGTTACAGAAAGAATTTAAAAAATCATACCAAACACCTTTTAATAGTAAATATATAATCAATATCAATAAAGTATAGCAATGTCAATAACAATAATAAAGAGTAATAACAATAATAAAGGGAAATGCCAATAATAATACCGACAATATCACTAGTGATACTAATAGTAAATAACTACATAAATAAAATCAATATCAATAGTGATACGAATAGTAAATAACTATATAAATAAAATCAATAAAAATAATGAAGAACAATATGACTAACAATACCTTGATATTTGTTGAATGGGGATGAACAGGGGATTATTCAAAGTCTTCTATAAATATGAAAGGTTAAAAGAATAACTGACGTAAATAAGGAAAAATTGTATTATTGAAAAAGTGTACAATATGAAATTGAAATTCCCTTTTGTATGAATGATGCAAATAAACAACACTATTTATATATTCTAGAAAAAAATAAAAATAAAATGCAATTAGCGATATTGTTTCAAAAATAACCTATTGAAATATAACTATATAAAACAGCAGAAATAATATTATTAGACATTCTAAAAGCATGGCAACAGTCTCCTGGGCCCTTGAAACCCTTAACGTACTCGTAAAAATAATTAAAATTGGTTATATATTAGCATAGAAACATTCTTCATCAGATCCTCAGAACTTGGAACAGTTATATCTCTTATTATTCAAAATAACACCGTTCCAACATAACTTAATAATATGTTTTTCTTCGTTTAATTCGCTGAAAAAGAAAAGTCGGTCTTTTCCATGGAAAGTTCAAAAGATATTCTTCTAATCTTCCCCAAAAAATTATTTCTTGTTTCTCAGGTATTGGATTTCTTTATTATTAGTTCTTCATATATCTATGAAAATAGGCTGAATCCACTTCATTGTCATTAGTATAACTTTATAACTCCTTGACAGAAAGAAGGTATCTCTATCCTACAATAAACAAGTTGGAAATTGTACGTCAAACGTTACAAACGAGGTGCGTTCGTACGCACGTTTTAGAATTAAATTCATGATATCCCGTGCGTAGAACGGGTTAAACAGCTAGTTAAGTATATATTTTATGACACTGTTCATACAAATATCTTAACTAGTTATATAAATATTCAGATATATATGTATCAGCTAGTTATAAATATTCAGATCTTGATGATTTTTAATTCTGTGAAATGAATTATATCGTCTGCCGATTAATTTCTGTCATAAAATAAGTATCTCGGTCGCTTGACGATTTAACATCCATCGGAAGCTCCTATAACAAAAAAGCACCGATTTAAAAAAAAAATCAAATTTCTTAATAAATATTTTTATTAATATCTCCTAAAGTTTTGATTCGATTTTAATAAAATTTTAAATGTCTCGACAAAATTCTGCAAAGATAATATATTTTAAATTGCAAACCATTTGGTTGGGTAGTTTTTGCGTTGTTATATGCGGACAGACAGACGGACGGACAGACAGACGGACAGACAGACAGACAGACAGACGGACCAAACGACGACTATAGGTGCTACGTATTTATATAATTACGAACGCACCTAAAAAAAAAGATTTATTTACACATCTACAAACGCGTTATAAGCCCGTTCAAAAAACTGACTTCTCTACAATACTGAAATTATTTGACGCTACTCACATGCAAAGGAACGTGTAATAACACCATATTTAGTTCAAAACCATTATTATTTCATCGGAATATAACAGTTTTCGAATCACGTTCTCATGATATTTCTTATTTCATAACCTGAAGTTTCAAAAGATAAAAAAAAAAATAATTAGATAAATTCCTTAAATAGAAAATTTCTATATACGGTTTCAAACAAATAGACAAAAAATGAAATTTAGAAAATGAAATTGATTTACGTGTTTACTTAAGGTATCCGCACACCTTTGAACCGTCATTTTCGATGAAAATATCGATTTTTCATTTTTGCAATAATATTAAAATCCAATATTTTATCTATCAAATTCTGCTTTAATTGTGTCTGTAAATAATTTATAACCTAAGTTACAGCCACTTTAAAGTTGCATCTATTACAGCTTGCCGAAGAATTTTACAACCGGAAATATCGTTTTGAAAACCGGAAGTAAGCTGGAATGTATGTTTATGTTCTTCTTTTTCGAGATTTAGCATTTAAATTGGATTATATGTTCAAGAAAATACATGGAGTATATAATTATACCTTTAAAGAATAATAATTATTTTTATAGCAAGAACTGCATTTAAAAGTTATTTTTAGCTTTTTCTCAAAATGAAGTTTTTCAGATTTTTACAGTGCGCAAAACATGCTATAGCAAAAAAAAAAAAAAAAAAAAAAAAAAGCATGAAATGCCCTGATTTTTTTTTTTTTTACTTATTTTACAAATGTTTATTGAGGGAATAGACTACAATCATGATGCTATATTAATTAGTTTTATATTTACACTGGTATAAGTTAAAAAGTTACAAGAAATGTTGCAAATTTTTCATTGCATTAGTTCTTTAATTGCCAAAGCTTCTGCGATAGAAATGCTATTATAATGCGCTAGTCTATGTCCTGGAGAAACTTATTCTCTTTATTATGTAATTTAAAAAATGCGAATGCATTGATTTGATTTTGAGTTATCATGGTTTGGACGAATGTCAATTTTTCACATAATTTTGACTATTTTTCACATTTCAAAAACTATTTCTGTCTAATTTCTAAAATGTTTATATATTTTTCAAAGTTTTAACTTAAATGACATTAGAAAAAATTGGTATAAAGAGAAAAGGTGTGCTCTGAAGGTGTGTGGTGTGCGGATACTTTAAAGCGAAGCTGATCCACTCCCAGTTGCTAAAAGGGAAAAAATAATTCTAACCCGAGGCTAACAAAGACAGGCTACCGCGGTGTTTTACGCGTATCTTTTTTTACAGACCGTCGGAGTCACGTGATGCTCGAAAGCACCAATGAAGGTGTACGAAAAGAGCATCACGTCACTCTAGCGGTCTGTAAAAAAAGATAAGTGGAATGCACCGCGGTAGCCTGTCTTTTTCGTTAGCCGCGTTCTAACCTCTATGCGGTCGAGAGAAGAAAACGTAGCGTATTAAATATTTAACGATTTGAAGCATAGTTATACTTTATCAAAATTAAGCGACACGAAGCATTTTAGGCATAAGAATTTGAAGTATAGAAGATGTGACAGATATTTATGTTTACAGTAAGAGGTAAAATGAGTCAAGTAATCAGAGATTGATAATTCGAAGATGCAAAAGCAACTTATTATGAATTGAAAACTACTTATTATGGCTTTAAAAAATGTGGAAATCTTACTTTATTGGCGACAGGTATGGGGAAACAGAGCTCTTACCCCCGACTTATCTCGGGGCAAACGGTGAAGTGGTTAACCTACAATAAAGGATTATAGGTAAGCTATACAGGATATCTCAAAAGGTCGTGTACAAACTTAACGTATTGGTCTGTCATATCATGATAGACAAGATTTACATAGGAATTTGTGTTCGAAAATGCAAACTGCGACCGCTAGAGGGCGATGAGCCCAGGCTTACGGGAGAGTGTGAAGCGTAATCATTTCAGGCGAGGACATTGCAGGAGAAGGATGAATCGATTTAGTAACGCAGAATTGGCCGACATGCATTAGGTATATGGCGCCGTGGATGTACATGCACGAGCCGCGGTACAGATATACTTTGAGCGCTTCTCAAGCAGACGTCAGCCAAGTCATGTTTTGTTTGGACAATTGCACCGCAGATTACGTGAAGAAGGAGCTTTCCAAGTACGTAGCCACATCCGTCGAGAACGCACTACACGCACGATTGTCGTAGAGGAAACTGTGCTACGGGAATTTGACAGGAGCCCGCAAACAAGTCTTCGAGCAAGCGAACGCGTCTTGGGTGGACATCGTTCCAGCATTATGCGAATACTGCATAAGGAGACACAACACCCCTACCACTTACAAAGAGTACAGGCATTGTGCGTTGACGATTATCCCCAACGCGTTGCATTCACACGATGGTATTTGCAACAACGGGTCGCAAAGCCGGATTTTCCATCGTGGATTTCGTTTTTGGATGAATCCTGTTTTACACAGGACGTTGTCATGAACCTGCACAACATACACATATGGGCACATGAAAACCCAAGGTGTACACGTGCCCATGTACGTCAACAATGTTTCGCAGTAAACGTTTGGGCTGGTATTATCGGTGACATGTTAATTGGCTATTACCTACTACCTGAACGCCTTCACGGGAATACCTATCGTATTTTCTTAGAAAGAGTCCTGTCGGATCTGATGGGTGACATTCTAGCCGCTACACGCGAAACATCTGGTTTCGGCATTATTAAGCGCCTGTTCATTTTAGCTACATTGTGCGATAATACCTCGATAGGACATATGCTAATCGCTGGATTGGCAGAAGCGGACCACACGCATGGCCACCGCGATCCACCGACTTGACTCCCGTTGATTTCTATCTCTGGAGACACATGAAGTCCATGGTGTAAGAGACGCCCGTAACTTCGGACAACGATCTCGTCACCAGGATCGCGGAAGCGACGGCACATGCCCGTGACACACCTGCCCATTTTGAACGGGTCCGCGAATCCATGCGTTCACGTTGTAAAGCATGCATTGCGGCGAATGGAAGGAATTTTGAGAATATTGTCTATATTGAAACATATTCTTTAATACAAATCATATTAATACCTCTTTCGATATCCTTTCTTTCTTCCCCTCCACACCTGCGCTCATCGCCCTCTTGAGGTCGCAGTTTGCATTTTCGAACACAAGTTCCTATGTAAATCTTGTTCATCATGATATAGCAGACTAGCATATTAAGTTTGTAAACGACCTTTTGAGACACCCTGTATAATATCTTTTATCAACTTTATCTTGAAAAGACCTGACATTACTGACTAAATATACAAGGTAGATTATGCAATAATCCAACATATAATCATATGAATAAATGTAAAAGAAATATTCAGCACACTAAATAGGACCGTAAATAATCTCAACATTCACATTTCTTCAAGATATTATCTAAATCAAGACATTTACCTGAATGATAGATATCATTTAATGAAACTCGAAACTCGATATCAATAAATCTAATTTGCTTCAGAGAGAACAGAATTTCATGACAATCAAAGACCAAAAAAAAGCTTGGCGGTTATTTTACATCAGAGTAAGCTGAATATTACACATTATCTAAAGCAACTACGTAGAGTAATATTAACTCAAAATGTAAACATTCAACAATATTTATAGATAAAAGTGTTATGATAATTAATAAGTTTTTACGCTTTTCGATTCTGTAAAATCTAAGTCAAAAGTATCATTTATATAAGTGTAATGTAATAATAGATCATTCGAAAGTACAGATAAAGTATAAACGTTTTTTCTCACCAATACTTTGCTACTATTGTACTAAAATGTGTACAACTAGAATAAAAAGGAAGTGAAAAATATTTATATATTAAGATCATTTTTGATTTTACAAGTTACTCTATGATAAATATTATTTATTTGTATATTTATGTACAGTGGCATTTTTATTAATGAAATCGGAACATTATTTATCCCCCAATCTATTGCTATAAACCAAAAAATAAAAACTCCTTACCTCGTTCTGTTAAACAGTTAAAATATCTAAAAAGACAACAGACGAATATACGTACAAATATGCTTACAAATTAAAAATGTATATATTTGCATTTTATTTAGCTTAATATGTTTAGAAAATCAATAGAATTTTTGCCTCAAAATCCAGTAATCACATGAAACTTCAAACTAAATAAATCAGTTATCTCTGATGATTTTTTTAAACTTTTTTTTTGCACTTCTCTAGTTTGTGGAAATGTATTTCGCATGAAGAATTTTCATTTTTTCTGGGAATGGAAAGTGTACTCCTAACACTCAGAAAAAGAAACTGATTAAAACTACAAAACATGTTTTTGAGTCCATTTTGGTTGTTTCAGCAAAATTCAAGTAAAATTGAACCATTTTACTTCAATTAACAAAACATTTTTGCTGACGATACAAATTTTTAATCAATTTTTTTTTTTTTTTTTTTTTTTTTTTTTTTGCAATTCCAAAAAAAAATTTTGTATCGCCAGCAAAAAATGTTTTGTTAATTGAAGTAAAATGGTTCAATTTTACTTGAATTTTGATAAAACAACCAAAATGTACTCAACAAAAATGTTTTGTAGTTTTAATCAATTCCTTTTTCTGAGTAAAAAAGCCATGATATATCATAAAGACTATATCATTTCTTGAAAAGTTGTAGTTATAAATTAAATTTGCTTGAAATCTTTTAGAATTTGTATTTCGTGTGACCAATTCTAATGCTTCATTTTTAAAATAGGAATCATTATAGTTCTCGGATCAAAAAGTTGTGTTGTATATTTTTATAATTATTTATTTTTAGTTATATAATTTAATTTCTCAGTCGGGAACATGATAAGTCTCAGTAATTGTAGAAAGCGCGTTCTATTATTAATGTGATATAAGAAAGATATTATATCTTATATTCTTTAATTAATGTAAATCCTTTTAAATACTTCTATCAACTTTTATATTATTGCATCTTAATATTTCAATTCTTCTTAACTTGTTGTTATTATTGTTGTTTGCAAAAAAGCTAAAAATGCTATTGTTATGATTTTCTGTAAAATGTCTTTTGTATGACATTTTATCTTCTATCCCTTTTTCAAAATTGTCTTCTCTCTGCTTCAAAATACATATAGTTTTGAAATTAATTTTCCAAACAAATATGATTAATAACTTATGTATTTTTTTTAACAGAAATCGATTTTTAGGAGCTTCAACTATGAGAATTCTTAATTATAGCTCATTCTGCCTAGTATTTTTTGAGTTATGCTTAAAAAAGTACCTGCTTTGCAATCTGTTATACAACAATTGAAAACGAATTTAAGATTAGTAATTTCAAATTTTAAAACATGTGTAATTATCAAACTACCTGACCAAATGACTTCCCATCTGGTATTCGACGGCACCATTTACCAAAGAATCTAACTATGATGTCTGAGTTATGTGTTAGTACTGAAAAGTTTGACAATTGGTACAATTTCTATATGTTTACAATGCCCAAAATAAATTCTAAATATATTATTAATTAGTAGACTAATTAATTGGTAAGTCGAAATAAATTAAAGAAAACTTGCTAAAAAGGTACATTTAATGTCACAAATATATAAAAAGATGTCACAAATATAAAGATATTGTTACATAATAAAATAGTTTTAAAAAACTCTAAAACTCCCCAAAATTCGGGCCGAGCGCTTTCGATCAGAACTTGATCGTCATCAGGGTAGCTTTGATTGCGTACTGAAAATTCTTAATCGTACTCCATCTTCGGTTGGGCAACCGGGTGAATCTACTTTACAGTGGAGGGGGGAAGGGGGGGGGGAAAGTAAACTGAATCTATCCAACTTTAACAAAACACCTACTATAAAAACTTTCACCATATACTCGGAATGTTATATGACATGTTATCATTAATAGCCTTATTGCATTTTATTAAAATTTCTATGGACTATATTATTAACGAAATATGAAAATGGGATTCTTGCTTCATTAAAACGAATATTTAAATTTTGCTGTAGGTTAAGTCTTGCTAACGCTGTGGTTTGTCTACTAAAACTTAATATCACTTACGTGTTTTTCAATCTGTCCCTAAATTTACGTCCGGTCATCCCAATATATAGCTTTCCTTCTTGTGTTTCAGTTACAAATGGGATTATGTAAATACCTGTGATTTCATCATTAGGAATAGGGAGAAGAATAGGGAAGAGAGTAGTGCATATCTTGCTATGTATAAAGTGTTTCAGTTTTCGTGTTGTTTTAGCAACCAGATCATTATTAAATTTCTTTAGTGCATATCTTAGCTTCTCATATAAACCAGGAACATAGCTAATGTTACAAAATTTAAGTTTATTAACTGGATTGCTCTTTTGTGCTTTATATTTCATTTCGTAGACCAGTTTGTTAATAAAATATAGGATTATTGTGTTTAATTAGTAAGATCAAGCCGCTAAGGAACTATTACACTGAGTAAAAAAATCTCAAAATGTAAATCTTCAATAGAATTTTTAAATAAAACTGTAAGGATACTGAACCAGTATTTAAGCTTGTCAAATCTGTAAAAGACAAATCAAAAGTATTGATATAGAGTAAATGTAAGAAAAGGTCATGCGAAAATACAGTTAAACTATAAACATAAATTTTAAACCAATACTGCGTGAATGCTTTATTAAAAGTGTACAGTACATTTGAAATAAAAATGAAATGAAAAATATTTAAATTATTACGATCATTTTTCAAGTTACTACAGGGTGTATGCTTTTTTTTATACATTTATCAGTGGCCTTTATAAAAATGAAATTGGAAAATTGTTTATCCATCATCTATTAGTATAAACAAAAAAAATAAAGTTCAAACCTCGTTTTCCTAAATAGATAAAACAGACAAAAATACGTACAAAATGGGCACAAAACTTAAAAAACTATATGTATTTGATTTATATCAATTTTTTTTAGATAATCAGTACTTTAAAGAATCGCATAAAACTTCGAACTGTATAATTCATTTATCTCTAGTGATTTTGTTTCTTTTTTAGCACTTTTCATGTTTATAGAAAGAAAGATACTTTGCTAGAAGAATTTATTTTTTTTGAGTAGAAAGTGAACTCATAAAATACTATGATAAATCATTTAAGAGATTCTATGTCTCGAAAACAGTAATTATCATTTGATTTGTAGTTGTACATAAGTTTAAGTTTGAAATCCTTTGCAAGGTTGTAATTGTAGCAATAAAAAAAATCACTATTTGCTAACTAAGATTTATAAATGGTGTTTACAGTAAAACTGTATTTTCATATGGCATAAGAATTTTTTTTTCTTTAAAAAATATAATTGACTGAAAATAATTATAATTGAAAAAAATATTTTAAAAACACAAATTGCACAAATTGTGCTTATTAGTTGCTAAAATCAGTGTAAAAATTGTTTTAAACTCATAAAAGAGCTAAAATCCAACATGTTTCGGCTTTAAACTTAAAGCCATCATCGGGGAAGAGGAACAACACAAACGACTACTGATCTTTTAATTTTCGACACGAGAAAATTGAAATCAACAGTATGGAAAAAATTAAATAAAAAAAGCGGGCGCTCTCTGTTGCCAAAGAGCGAAAAACAAAACAATGAATTAACAAGAGGTTTATGTAATTGCTTATGTATTGTTTTGTTTTTCGCTCTTTGGCAACAGAGAGCGCCCGTTTTTTTTTTTTTTTTTTTTTTTTTTAATTTAAATTTTTCCATACTGTTGATTTCAATTTTCTCGTGTCGAAAATTAAAAGATCAGTAGTCGTTTGTGTTGTTCCTCTTCCCCGATGATGGCTTTAAGTTTAAAGCCGAAACATGTTGGATTTTAGCTCTATTATGAGTTTAAAACAATTTTTACACTGTTTTAGCAACTAATAAGCACAATTTGTGCGATTTGTGTTTTTAAAATACTAGTTAACAGTGTAGTGTCCAAATGGATTCAATTGTGAAAAAAATATATTTGAATAACTGATATTTTCTAAGCATTTTCTCAGTTCTGATATTGTGAAACGTAGTAACATGATTTTTTTATAATTTTGGTTATTGCTTAATTATAAGTGTTCAGCAATATAATGATTTAATAAACGTAATAATTATTTATCTATATTAATAAAAGAAAGTTTCGCTCTGTGTATGTGTCTCTGTGCGTGTGTGTGCAATGGTTAGCAAAATCTAGCTCACGTAGAATTCCAAATATTTAGGCGAGGTTAGTCAAGGGTCTGCCCTGATGCCACTGGGACTCAGATTTTTAATATTTTAATAATTACCCAAACTATTGCCCAAAACAAGGGTTATTAATACTCATTAACCATCACAGCGCAAAAAGTGATTTTTTACGGAAACAACTACGGCTTTTTGTACTAGATCTGCACCATGCAGGAGGCTAGAGTGGTTACCAGAAAGATCCAGATATCCACAAAACCGCAGTTATCGAATTTTTCAACCCCCTTTTCAAGCATATCGAACAAATAGCCCGATCCACGCGAAATTTGGGATAGAAAAAAAATCACGATTTCAAAAAATAAAATTTCGAAACAATCTTACCACGGAAACCCGAGATATCAATAATAAATTTTTAATTTTAAGTCAAAAAAGATCACTTTTAATTCCAATACTCCAGCAGGTGTTCAATGCTGACAATGAAAATGAACGCCGTCATTGCTACACTTCGATAATTAACATTCCGGCTGCAGTCAAGGTGGCTTACTGGGGGTTTTAATAGGGTTGCAGATTACAAGATCTAATTGACCTACGCTTTCCAAATTAAAACATTATTATTTAGCTTTTTAATTAATTGATTCGCATTTTTAGCGCATCTTTTCAAAGCCAAAACTCTTGGCTTTAACTCGAGACATTCAGTCTACTCAAGGAAAGATTGAAAATTTTCATAGTGAAAAAATTCGGGGCAGTATAAAATTAAAAATATCCGATATTTGTATCTGAAAAGTATGCATCTTTCTTAAAGGGGGCTGGGCTTTCAGAGTTTAAATTTTTTTTTCAAATTCAGCCCATAATTTTTTTATTTTAGCCACATCACGATTTTTGTATACAAAAAAAGATATTACCCGTTTCCATAACTCAGCAACTGACTTTCCAACATCAATACAACTGATTCCAAAATTATAATTAACTTAATAAACCCCCCCTCTATAACATTAAAGTGAAGTTAAGAGTTGTATGTACCACTCTTTTCGAATAATAACTTCAATTTTTTTAAATTTCATTTCAGAGTATCTTGGGTTCTACGGGCCCGATTAAGACGGGGTTTGGTTCATTCGATTTGAATTCGATAGCCTTACAGATTTTGATCATGTTCGTATAGAACACATTGCGTCCCTTGGTAGTGGAAGGTGGCACTACAGGAGTATCTCGGGTTCTGTGGGCCGGATTACGACGGGGGTTTGTCTCATTCCTCATTCGACATGAGTTCGATCACCTAAGAGATTTTAATTCCATTTTCCACCGCCAGGGGATACATGTAAAATGTTAACATATTTAAGTAGTATTTTAATGTAATATAAATTATTAAAAAGTATATACATGAATTTTTAAATTTTATCAATGAGTAAGTTAATCGATCATATTTACAATAATTTGTTGATGAATAAATTTGTATTATCAATTTAAATGTCATTAAAAAAATTATTTTATACAGAATCGGGTTAAAGATATAAAATCATACAAACTTGATATTTGTTTTAATTTATTATCACGGACTCGGGCAAAGCCGGGAGGGTCAGCTAGTTTCGAAATAAAAGTTAAATTTTATAGACACATTTTGGTTTATATTAAGGTAAGTTTATACCTCTTAATATTTTATTCGAGGTATACAAGTCCATATATATTTCTTTGATTATTTTTCTTTCGCATGTAGAAGTCTCATCTTTTCTTATCTAAATATGAACTATTATAATGGAGAACAGAAAATTTTGGAGTATTTATATATATATATATATATATATATACGTATATTATTTCATTTCCAATCGAAAATATGATAAATCTCGAGAATTTTAAGAAAACGCATTCTTTTATTAATATAATATAAGATAATATTAAATCTTATTTTGTTCACGTAGCGTGAATACTTTTAATTACATTTAGAGAATTCTATTATTATTGGATCTCATTTCAATTCTTCGTAATATTTTTTGTTCGTTTTCCGCAAGGAAAAAAAATAATTAAAAATGCAATTGTTATGATTTTTGTAGATTGTCCCTTGTATCATATTTTGTCATTCTTTCACTGTGTGTTTCAAAATTATCTTCTCTCTACTTCAAAATATACATAGTTTCGAGATAGATTTTTTAAAATAAATACGATTTGTAACCCAGTATATATTTTATAACAGAAATAGATTTTAAAAAGCTTCAAATATGAGTTTATAATACAATATTAAATTTATAATACAATTGTAATATTCAAAAAAAGTTTAATAATTACAGCTCATTACGACAAGTCGTTTTTGAAATATGCTTTAAAAAGTATTTGTTTTGCAATCAGTTTTACATCAATTAAATGTGAATTTAAGATTAGAATTCCAAATATGAAACCTGCACTATTTCTGAACTGCTTGAACGAATGGCGTTCTAATCGAAGCTAACATTTACCGAAGAATCCAAATATAATGTCACAATTGGGTATTAGTACTGAAAAGTTTAAAGTTTGGTACAATATCTATATGCATACAACCACCTAAGAAAAATTTTAGTATATCAATAACTAGTAGACATTATTACTAATTTATTGGAACCAGTAACAATACTATGATCCGTGACAGAGTTACTAGGAGGTGATCACTTTTTTTAGAACTGTCATTCCACATTCATAATTTGATTCATTATAGTTGTTGTAAAACAATAATCAATAAAACTAGTGCATAAAAGTAAAAGGATCTCATAAAACACCAAACTCGTTATAAATATTTTAATTTTGAGATTGAGTTTCTTTCTGAGCAGTTCTACTATGCCGAAAGTGACTTTGCCTGAAGAAAATATATCTTACTCAAGTGGAAAATGTCATCATCCAATGATCTGATAAAATGATTAAGATTTTAATGTTTCGAACAAAATTATGCGTAATCGGAGTCGTAGCGGTATAGTAGTTGAAATACTTTGCAAGTTTACAGTTGTAATAATGAGAAAGAAAAAAACAATCACGTTTCTCATTGTTAGGTTTATTTCGCATGTGATTTTTCTCGTGAGATGTGCTTTCAGATAGAATAAAATCTTTCGCTTTTTATTGAAAATCTTAGATGAATTAGATATTTCAAACATTGATATTTTGTAAGTACTTTTTTCATACATTGCAACATAATTTATTTCTGACATTTAAATTTACCAGTAAATATTGAAAAAAAAATGAGTTCAGTTTTTTTAAGTAAAACAACAATAATCAATAAGACTAGGGCATAAAAGTAAAAGGCTCATAAAAACAAACTCGTTATAAATTGTTTAATTTCGAGATAGAGTTTCTTTCTAAGCAGTTCTATTATGCCGAAAGTGACTTTGCCTGAAGAAAATGTATCTTTCTCGAGCGGAAAATGTCATCATCCAATACTCTGATAAAATGATTAGGATTTTAATATTTCGAACAAAATTATGCGTAATCGGGTCGTAGCGGTATTGTAGTTTACGGCTGAAATACTTTGCAAGATTGCAGTTTTAATAATGAGAAAGAAAAAAATCGCCTTTCTCATCCTTAGATTTATTTCACATGTAATTTTTCTCGTAAGATGTCCTTTCAAATAGTGTAAAATATTTTGCTTTTTATTGAAAATGTTAGACGAATTAGATATTTCAAACATTGATATTTTGTAAGCACCTTTTTTTATATATTGCAACATAATTTATATTTTTTTTATCATTTAAAATTTAGCACTAAATATTTTAAGTAAAAAATTAGTCCAGTTTTTTTTAGTAAAACAAAAAAACTCTTATTTCACGCAGAGGTGATATAAACTTAAATCTGTAGAGATATTTAACATCTGTAACATGATATTTTCGAAGACATTTTAACATTTTAACATTTTCGTCACTTGAAAAGGGAAATTTCCCATGGGATAAACCAAGATAAGTAAAAAATAAATTCAGTGCTTGCGTTAATGCCACAAGAGGATTTCCGAACATTACAGAAATCGATAAATTTATTCGGGCTTTACAAAGAAAGTAAATCGTAAATGATGTGATTTAAATAAATGTTGAAGAACTGCGATTAATGTGACTGCATAGGAAATCACATCTAAATATTTATTTTATTAATAGAAATTTTAAAATTTATTTTAATTAAGAATGAGAGGAAATATAGGTTAATTATTTACATTTTAGATAATATTTCATGTCTATTGACAAGCTTTATTCCAACAAATGTATCTATTTTATGAAAACACAATATACATTCTTTTACATACGCATTTAAATATTGTTATATATATATATATATATATATATATTATGTTCTATAAAAACTTTTTCATGTTTTAACTATAAAAACCTTATTAGTAACAAAATTAGCGCATGATTCGTGAATTATTACTGAAAACTCTTTTATATAATGTGTTAACTAATATATTAAAAATTTTGTTCAAGCAGAATTTTAAATTATAGATCACCTCACAAATTATTTCAAGTTGAAACTTGTTAATTGTGACCCCATAGTATAAATAATAAATGTCTTGGCTAATTTTGTTCAACAATCTTAAGAATTGCAATATAATTTAACTTATATTATAATAACAACATTATATTATAATAACTGTATCTTATATTATAATAACAGTTCTTTATAATAACGCTAACCAATAAAATAACTGATATATGCAATATTTTGATGCAGTTTGAAAGTTAAGTGTTCATGAATGGACTACTTTGCTTTATGTGAAACTCATCTTTTCTTTCTAAAATTCAAATACGAGGAACAGAACAAAAAAGTTTTCTAATCCAGAAAACTGCACATAATTTAAATAGCATAGTGATCATTTCCATTATTAATTAATTATGGTACATTTTTTGTATCTTGCAATATATAATAATAAACTTTAAATCCGGGGATTCAATTTAGAAGCATTCCCATAAATTGTTTACATTTTAAATGATAAATCTAAAATTTGTTGTAGCTGACGCCGGAAAGACTTATCTTAATATAAATCAAAGCCTCTCTACTGTTTGCGTAAAATTTGAGTGTTAGTTATGGGAAAATTAAAGATTAAAGGTAGAGTTCTCTTTAATCTCTCTCTCTCTCTCTCTCTCTCTCTATATATATATATATATATATATATATATATATATATATATATATATATATACCTATGTGTCCCTATATTTCATGTTGCAGCCACAACTCCATTGGTGTTTCTGTGTGGTTGTAGCATCGAGTAGGACATTTTCACATTTCGACCAAAGTGTTCTAAAAAATGTTTGGAATCTTGTTCAACGGGAATTGCTTCATGCAACTTAACATGAACTAATTAAGATATAGATAAATAAAAAAAAAATAATTTCGTGCCACTAAGCGGTGCAAATTGAAACTAAACTACATTGCAACGAGTGCGAAGTACGCCTGCCATATAATGCCGTAGGCAGCGGGTACGAGTGTCGGAGTTTCCTTCGGAAAGAGGTTTGTTTAGAACAGAATGCGCACCGAAAATAACCATTTTTATGGAAACCGCAAAAGAAAGTTACTGCTTTCCAGCCGACGCCACGCCGGATCAGCTAGTTTAATATAAGCTCATACAAGAAGTTTTAAATTATAACTTGAAAGTAGATGTTTTTCCTGTCGTTTGATACTAATAATATATTTTTACGATTATTTGTATTCAGGTCTATTTATAACTGTAAAATAATTTAAAACAAATAGGCAGCAATTCCTTGAGTTTTAAAGAAATACTTACAAGAAAAAAATGACAATTATATTTTGTAGTGATTTTATATCTGTTAAAAAACTATCTGTGTAGCAATATATTGGATATCTGTCATAAATAAGATTACAATCATTTGTATTTAACTCATCAAAAAATCAATGATCTATGAAAAACGAATGAATAATCTATTAATTTTAAATATTTATTCCTTTCCTAGCAATTTTAGTAAATATAATGGGGATAGATTCTAGTAAAAAACAATTACTGAGCTATGTATAAAAATGTATAAAACGTGTAATGAAATTTTTGGTAACAAGAATTCTGCATTTTATATTGAAAAAAAATTATAAAATACACCAACATGATTGTGCTATTTTTTAAGACGGTTTTACAGTTTGTAAAGGCATGTATGTTCGTAGTTTGCTCCATAAAAACACTGAAATTGGATACAATTCATGTATGTACAAAATGAAATGACAGAGTAGAAATATTAGTTAAATAAACAACGCAAGAATATAATTAAAACATGCAGAAAACCATACACTTTCCAAACTCTAAATTTAAATCGTTTTATAAATAAAAACAATTTCCGAGTTTAGCGAACACTTTATTACCAACACTAATAACGGCTGATTACTAGATTATGAAACTCCAGTTATCCGGGGGGACGAAGGGACCTACCTTCCCCAGCACCAGTGACACCGTTTATCACTGGCGAAAATTTGTCATTAGAAAAGTTGACTCACTTATTCAAAATTTGAAACATAATTAAGAAATGATTTACAGATGGTCAAAAGCTTATAATCATTCATAGGATACAGAGGCATGCTAAAATCTTGTTGCATTACAGATGTTTTTTTTTGTACAAGATTTATTTGATTTAATAACAAAATATATTATACAGTTTGCCAATTTCATTACATGATACACATAAAATCAATATAAAAATTCTCAACATAAACAAATAACGACATAAAATAACTTGAACAGAATGAATATCAAAATTAGCTTCTCAGATGTTTACGCAGAAAATAATTAAAAAAATAAAACAATAAATATCCAAGTTCACAAAAGTGTTTATAAATTCAATTGCATTACAAATGCAGAGTAATTGTTATCTTAAGTAAAATATATACTGTTTTAAACTAAAAAATCCCCTTAGAGCTATGCATAAATAATTTGAAAATAACAGAATATAACATTACAAATAATATCCGAAAAGGATACCAATGAAGCACTGAAATAAATATTTGAAAATGTTACATTAAAAAAATAGAGCTACACTGAGAAAAATTACACTTTCAAATCTGAGTAAATCGATGTTTTCATTTTGTTATGAAACTTTTTGTTTCAAATATGACGCCCCAATGCTATCAATTCTGAAATACCAGAAATACTCAGAATATTGAAACATAAACATACTCAAAATTGAGCATATAGAGGTCAGTTGATAATTTTTGAAACATGGACATATTCAAAAATGATTAGAATCAAATTGTGCTTATTAGTTGCTAAAATCAGTGTAAAAATTGTTTTAAACTCATAAAAGAGCTAAAATCCTACATGTTTCGGCTTTAAACTTAAAGCCATCATCGGGGAAGAGGAACAACACAAACGACTACTGATCTTTTTGATACTGAGTACGTTTGTGTTGTTCCTCTTCCCCGATGATGGCTTTAAGTTTAAAGCCAAAACATGTAGGATTTTAGCTCTTTTATGAGTTTAAAACAATTTTTACACTGATTTTAGCAACTAATAAGCACAATTTGTGCAATTTGTGTTTTTAAAATACTAGTTAACAGTGTAGTGTCCAAATGGATTCAATTGTGATTAGAATCAGTTCCAACTAGTGCTCTTTATTAAACGTTTATACGAGTATACGTGTTATACGTATTATACGGGGTAGACATTTTAGATACGTATGAACGGCCAAGGCGGTTATACGTATTATACGAAACAGTATATACGGTACAGCGTATGAACGGATCTTACCTCAGCGGTTAAACGTATAAACGGTTTTTATTCATTGCGTGAAAAAAAAGATGATTTTTCTCCTGCTTATCTGCGGACCAGAGACATTGAGAAACACCCGCTAAAGTCCTGCAGTCACAATGGCATATAACAACCACAATGGCAACTTTAAGAAATATAAAACAATTTAAATTGGTCCTGCAAATTTATATAACACTTTATCACTTAATGCTGTAAAAATTAGAAGTGACATAAATTAATTTAAATATTTATAGGGAAAAATAACAAGAACCTATGTAAGGGACATATTATGTAGATTGCTACGGTAATGCCACTGATGTCCAGCTTGTTCTCCATTCAGTGACGTGAGACAGATGACGTCCATTCGTATTAAAAGTAAATACGTATATTTGAAATACGCGTATACTTGAATTATACGTTTAACCGGTATACGCATAAACGTATCCGGATACGTTTAAACGTATAATTTTAAGTATACGTTTTTCAAACCAGCATATTATACGTATCTATGTATATCGGTTAAACATATGAACTGAATAACTGAAATACGTATAGCGTTGGGAGCATTAGTTCAACTAGTAGTAATTTTTGAAACATGGAAATACTCAAAAACGAGCACATAGAAGTCAGTTCAAACTCATTTTTGAAACATGGACATACTCAAATATGAGCACATGATTTTTTTACTCTTGAGTGTGTGCATGTTTTCAGAATTGAGTATATACATGTTTCAAACTTCCGTAATTTTAATTCGGAGCCATTGTGACTAAGCGACGTACTCAGCTTTGAGTATTTTTTGTTCACTTTGAAAATGTCGTTTTTAGAGTGTATATTACTCTAATAGAAGTAACCAAATTTTAAAATAAGAAATAATTACGTTCTGCTACTTATTATAAATAGTTTTAAATAAAGAAGTATCGCTTATTTAGTATGATGTATCATTTCTTTAATTTTATGTGATTTTTTCCTATTTACAATTATATATATATGTTCTCTCTAATGTTTTATTACTACGTCAGACAGAGTAGGACATTTCACATAAAGGTCGAGACACATACAGAATTTACCAAAAATATACGTTTTCAAAAAGTATATCAGTTGTAATTCAGATTTTTTAAAAACAAAAATCAATTTTATAGAAGCTTTAAAAATGCAGATGCAAAATTACAGCTAAGGAAAGTTTGAGTTACACTTAAAATACTACAAGCATTACAATCTGTTTTTCAATAATTAACTTGTCGGATGTACCAATCCCAAAACTTTCATCTATCTCATACATGTTAATACTTAAAAATTAACTATCACAGCGGCAATAAAATCCAGATTTTTCGTCATTCTGTTGAACGTCGGCTGCGTGTTAATCGCCGTGTTACATGGATTCGAAGCACCCTTCGCTGCACGAAAAGTTGATGTACAACAGAAAATACAAAAAATGTGATAAAATTCCTATCACAGCGCCCATTCCGGCGAAATATCTCTAAGTTCAAGTGGGACCTGCAGGGAACAGTTAAAACATATACATAAAATTTGGTTCAATTCTATGCATAAATCCATACACTTTTCGATGATACAATAATGAAAATGGAACGAAAATTGCTATCACAATGGCCCCTTCCAGTGGACTTGTCCTTCCAATAATACAAATTCAATCTTAACATGTTGGTCATAGCCAAAAACCTATAAATTAAATTTGTGCAATTCTATGCATAAATTCATACTTTTCGATAGTTCAATAATGGAAATGACACACAGATTGTAAGTACAGCGCTCCCTTATGACGGAATATCTCCAACTACAATTGGGACGTGCTGGCCACAGTGAAAAATATATGTCAAATTTGGTGCAATTTTCTGCAGATCTTCATACACTTTTGGATGACTCAATGAGGACAGACACATGAACACACAGACATTTTGTAAAAACATGTTTTTCGGAATATCTGACTCTTAAAACGTGTAAATCCGCTGAAAACGGATGTAAGTGATTTTGTGGTGAGTCCGCTGTAAGTGATTTTTTTTTGTTTACAATAGTTTCTTCTATTATCGATAGAAGAAAGTAAAAATGAATCAAACCTTTAAGCATGCATAATTTTTAAACTGCTTCTACGAATGACTTCCCGTATGGTATACGAATGTAATGTTTACTAATAAATTCATATATGATGTCAAAATTAGGTACTAGTATCAAAAATATTAAAGTGTGTTACAATTTCTGTATGTAGACGATTCCCTGAGACAAATTTAAGTGTTGTATGTACTACTATATGCTGTTACTAATCGATTGGTAACAGACACAGTTTTATAGGATGATTTGAGACATGGTTTGTCTGAATTTTTTTTTCTTTCGTTAACTGTACATAAGTATGATTCCTTTTATATTTTGCAAAAGTTTGTTATATGTATTTGTAACATAATTATCTATTTATAATACAATTATACCGTAAACTATTTTAAATAACATATTCAAAATCCCTATCATGTAATGCAATCTGATATAGTATAAAGAATTTACCTAATGTTAAAATAATGTTCGTATGCAAGGATGTGTTTATTTACCTTTAATGTATTATCTGCAAATATAAGTTGATGAATAATGTAAGCATTTACTTTTCTCTGTTTTCTTTTGCATCAGAAATATCTAATTACGAATAAGATATACTTTTGTACATAATTTGCATTCGTTCAATATAATTTAATTTAAGCATATTACATGTATCCGCTCAAAATAACTCTTTGTATACTATGTCTTTTATCTCATACACAACATTTAACAATTTCTCTAAGTAATCTATACTAATATTATAAAGAAGTGATGTTTCTTTGTTTGTTTGTTTGTAGGGGCAATGTCTGGAACTTCCGAACCCATTGTATAAGTAATGATGGCAAATTGATGATGACAGCTCCTTCGCTTACATAGGCTATATTTTTATATATTTTTAGGCTATATTTTATATACTACTCTGTGGTAAGTGCGATTTTTGTGATATTGAAGGGGTTAGAAACTCGAAATTTAGCATGGTATTTACTTATAAGATGTAAATGCTTTCTAAGAACAATTTCCAAAAAAAATTAAAATTTGAAAAAGTGTAATAAGGAAAAAATATTCTAAAAACGTTCTAAATTACGATTACAATGGAATTGTTACGGATACAAACTTGAAATGTGACATGGATGCTACTTTCAAGGCTCAAATGCACACACAGAACATTTTTTTTTTTCGAAATTTACAAGAGTGCAGGATAACAAAATGTTCTAAATAACAATATTTGTGATATTGAAAGAAGTAGAAACTTGAAATTTCACATGGCCATTACTTTTAGGGTACAAATGCTCGCTAAGTGTGTTTTCTAAAAAATTTCGAAATTTTAAAGATTGAAAGGGGCGGATGCGTTCTAAAAGCGTTCTAAATTACGATTTCTATGGAATTGTAAAAACGAGAATCTATAAATTCGGCATGGCTGTTACTTTTCAGACGCAAATGGTCGCACAGAAAAGTTAAACAAAATCGAAATTTTAAAGGGTGACATAAGCGGAAAACGTTCTGAAAACATTCAAAATTACGATTTCGTTGGATTTATTCAAGTTCGAAACTTGCAATATAGCTTAGTGGTAACTTTTAAGATGCAGATGCACGGTATAAACAGTTGATTGAAAATTCTAAATTTAAAAGAAAACGCTCTAAATTACGATTTATTCAGAATTGTTAGGTATAGAAACTTAAAATTTATCATATCTGTTATTTTTAAGATGTAAATGCTCTCACAGATCAGTTTTTACAAAATTCAAAATTTAAAATGGCGCAGAAGCAAAAAAAAAAAGTTTTAAAATTGCTGCTGGGCTAGAAACTTGAAATTTGTCATGTTGGTTATTTTTAAGATTTTAGAGCTCGCTAAGAACGGTTTCTAAAAAATAATCGAAATTTAAAAGAGTAAGCATAGCTGGGAACTTTCTAAAAACTGTCTAAACTGTGATTTATCGGAAATTGTTAAGAACAGAAACTTCAAATTTGACATGACTGTTACTTTAGAGACATCAATTCATCAACTGAACAGTTTGTAAAAGGTTTCAAATTTTAATGTCTACAAGAACAAAACACGCTCTAAAATTGAGATTTCTGTGATATATAGTTGTTATATGAGCTCGGATAACTAGAGCCATGGAATTTGGAATGGTGGTTACTTTTAAGATGTGCTTTTAAGATGTCGCTAACAACGGTTTCTAAAAAATTCGAAATTTCAAATAAAAAATTAAATGAACCACCTTCAAAATACATTCTAAATTATCAATTATTTGAAATTAATTTTAGTTATTCTCCTTCATTTAAGTCTCACGTTCGCCTAATGCAGTATATGAATAAAGTTTACTCAAAATTTGCTTAATTAGTAATTTTGAGTTATCCGTAGTAGTATAATTTCCTCTAATAAAAATAGGCACACGAATACTATTTGGCATATTTTAGCAATTACGCTAGCAAAGACGCGGGTTTTGCTACTTATAAATACTTTACAATGCACACTGTTAAAATTTTGCAGCAGAATGTCCAATCATTCGACAGTTTTTATAGAATACAATTACATAACCATAATCTAACTCTTTTCTGCCCATAATAAAGGCAATAATATGGTCAGAATAGAGTTAAATTATGGTTATGTAACCATTTTCAATAAAAACGGTCAAATGGCTGGACAGTTTGTTGCAAATTTTTAACAGTGTATAGGTATTAGATTATGTAACAAAAATGGTTTGATACATCTATGTAATTTATAAATAAATTTTCAGCTCAAATTTAATGTAAAAAATATGGATAAACAAAAAAGTATACTTTGTAACATACATGCAATATTATGTAATATTTATGTTATATCTTATAATATTTATTAATTATAACTTTAAATCAGGGTAATTATTTTTCAGTCAGGATTTTAAGCACATTGAGACTCCGGACTTTACTGGAAGATAGAAGGTTTTCCCAGTCTAGTGCTAGTTATTTTGTTCAGGATGGCTATACACAAGTTCGTAATATTTGTAATTTCTCACTTGCAAACTACCAAAATCTAATAACTTCGAATTCACTCGGCCAGTAATAATCTTAGAATGCTGTTTTTAATAGTAAAAATCGTCACGTTGTGGTTTATCTGTGTTTTGTAAAAGATTATTTAAAACATTTTTCCATAAGAATATTTCCTTCAAAGTATTATTTAAATATATTTGAAACGAATCACGTATGACTATAAAAGACAAATATTTCTATGTACGAGTTATGCATTTCTGCATTTTTTAAATTATTCGATACATTTTGAAAATATAGGATATATTTTCAATATGTTTGGTATGTTTTTATGAAATTCCAAAATATATATGGAATGTTATATTTTAAAAACATTTCATGAAATGCTTTTACAACCATTAATATACGTAAAAGTTTTTTCTTCTATGATTTAAACGCATTTTTTTAAGTAAAAATATTTCCAATATCTTTTCATGTTCAACAAAAATAAAATGCGAATTTCATACCTTATTTTACGGCGAAATGAATTTGTTTGTTACAAAATACATAAATGGCGTGTTATAAATGTGATTTTTAAAATCAATATTTTTATTTCAAATAAAATTATGACATTACGAAAATAACAAATTTCACAAAACCTTTTTCCACATAAAATGTGTACAGAAATAATACGTACAGTAAAATGTGTACAGTAGAATGTATACGGTAGAATGTACGTTAAAACAAATACATAAAAGGCGTCACAAAAAACGTTCCTGAAAAGATGTTTAAGCAAAGAGAATTATTAAAAATAATTTTGAATAATTTCAATGTAAATAAATGATTTTGTTAAAATCTATATTGTTAGATCAAAAGTAGGTCAAAAAACTCAACCTATTTATTTTAGAAACACAAACAGTAATTTTAAATGCAAACGGTAAATATAACTATTTCCAGTTATTGTGCTATGACTGTTCAGACCAGCAGTGTGACAGCTCAGAGTTTGTAAAATTTAAATTGTGATTTAAATTAATCATATAATTTAAATCAGAATTTATTTATTTATAAAAAATGAAATTATTTACAAACAAGTATTACTTAGTTAAATTTTAAAAGATTATTCTTCTCTATGATTGCGAGAAATGTACTGAAAATTTCAAGAGAAAACTTTTCAAATTATAAAACTGTTTTCTTTCATTTACATTTCTAACTGTGATAAATTATAATAAAAATAATAATTATTACGCTTTTGGTAAGGATAGTTTTCACATTACATTTAAAACTGTTTATTTTATTTGAAATGGGATTTATTAAGCTATATGAATAAATAAATAGATTAAAAATCTAGTTTACATATCTATAAATATGTAATCTATCTATTTTATATCTATAAATTTGTAATTATAAAATCCTATCATCTAATAAAATATTTTTTATTTATAAAGTTTAATGTAATAAAACAGCTCAGTTTTACATATTTACACATTTAAATGATTTAAAGATATCTCGTGATATATTTGTTTTTTTCTTAAAGTGTTTTTCGTAATGAATAAATTATGTTTCAGACATAAAAAAATACAGTTGTTATCAAAGTTAAATGAAAACCATACATTATAGTTAAAATATATTTATAACATATCATATATATAACAATCTTATATATATTCGTATATATATATATATATATATATATATATAAGTATATATATATATATATATATATATATATATATATACACTCTAAAATTGGGAGGAGTGAGAAGTTGACTCTTTGGAAGAGTGAGAGGCATTTTCAATCTCTTTGGAGTGAATTTTATAAAAATGCACTCTTTAAAGAGTGGAATTTTCCACTCCCTAGAAAAGAGTGAAATATGTCACTCCGTTGCCGAGAGTGACTGTCTCACTCCTTTGACAAGAGTGAAATGCTTCACTCCGTTGAAGAGTGAAAGCCTGGCATTATGTAATTTTGTCCCTATATATTTATTGAGAGAAACGAAATTATCATTTTTTTTTTAGGTAGATTTCGTAAGAAATGCTACCTATTACATTCTCCCCTATGTTGGAATTTCTGAAAAATTTTGCAGATATACGCCGATCGTGATCCCTAGAACCCCAACCCCCCTCCTCCCCAGTTCAAAACTTTATCTATCTATCTATCAAGTTTGATTTTTTATTGAATTTAACACGGCAGCGCAAGCTTGGCAATTCAAGAGCGATTGAAACTTACTTCAAACTTGCGAAATGTCACATGATAAACCACGCAAGATGTTCCTTGAATCGGAAAAGATAAAAGCTGCGCGCGCAGATGTAGATGTTGCCGGTTGCCGCCTTTGCTGTATTTTGTTTTGACGAAGATGTATGTCGTGAATCGTGATCCTTGTCGTGATCTCAGATGATTTTCAAGGTAAGTTAAAAAAAATATTTTAATAATATTTTGTACTATTGCTTGCAGTAATAATCTATACCTCAATAAAAGTCGTACTCATATTTATTTTATGCATACTAGTTTAGTTTTCATTCGTGGCGAGTAAAATGAAAGTTCTAACGTTCTAAGCCTAAGTTGAACTCGTAAAAGTCGTATCATCGTAGGCTACGTAAAAGCTTATAAATGTACCACTTTTATATATTTATATTTCGATAACGTTTGGCGAAATCTGATAATGGATAATTCATTTCTTTCTAGTTGCTACTCCTAAATTAACGCATGTATTTATAACATATTTTAGTAAGCAAATGAAAAATAATCTTAAAGATAGAAAAAATATATATATTATATGGTTACATACTTAAAAGTTAAACAAACATTTTGCCTTTTAAGTTTCAGTGTAGGCTGAGATCTTTCATTTTAATCTCAACGAATGAAAAATGAATGTGCTTAAGCTTAAACCAAAATGTATATACAATTTTTAGCGCCGATTGAATCAGAGTTTCCAAGTTTGTTTGTTTTTGTATTTTACTACTTTTAAAATTTGTATTATGCTTGATGATAGGGATTATTATTATTGTACTGATTTTAAATGTGTTAGAGAAACAATCTGTGTATGTTAACGTCTGTTTATATATTGTTTTATTACTTTTTGTATTCAGAGAGGGGGGGGGGGGGGTTGAGCAAAGAGCAACCAGAACCAGACTTGATAGTAGGTTATATGTAATAATTCGAAACAATGCCCTATAAGTAGCAAAACTGCAGGGAATAGTTCTTACTTAATAAAATAAAAAATCTCTTTAGACAATAACTAAACTGTTGATTAGTTGGAGGAAGCTTATTTAAATTATTAAAAGAAATTTTATGTTAAAACTGATGACTGGGTGTAAAATTGTATTTGTCAAAATGAAATTTATTAATATGTTGTTAATTTATTATGTTGTTAAATTTATTAATATGGTTGTTATCAACTTTTCCTCACCTTTTTTATAATTACTCTTAATTTTGTGCATTCTTGAATCTGTGATTCTTGGGTGGGATTACAAAAAAAGTTATCTAAAATTTTAAAATGCTATGCCAGCAGCTTTTATTTTTTTATGTTTATTGGTTTTTGTATAATGAAGTATTTTTAGTTTAAAAAAAAAAATTAAGTAATAAATTGTGTAATTTAACTAACTTTTAAAAAATTTAATTTTATAATTTTAATAAACAGGGGTGGGGAAATACATGTTTTTACTCATTACTGGTGAGTGGATTTTCTGACAGGGCGAGTGAATTTTTAGGAAGTGTTTGAAAAATTGCAGACTATAGAAGATATGCCAAAAACTTTATTTTTTTTACTAGTTCACTATATTTTGTAACTTTCCAATTGACTGTTTAATTTTATAGAAAAAAAATATGAAAATGCATTGTAGCAGTAGCAATTGACTATTTTTGAAGACGTGCATTTTGTCATAACAATTTTCAATTCTATGCTGACTGGTAAGATTACTGAAAATTCCCCAGCCCTGTTAATAAAGTAACATACATATCAAAACAGTGATTTGTAGTCAGAGTTGAAAAATAGTCATTAGATTTAAACAACATACAAGTCTTATTTAAATTGACTTTTGACATTTATTTTTTAACTTAAATAGTGAAATATTTTTAATTTGAAAAGCACTCACTTAATGAAATAATATATTTATTATAACTGATTTAAAGAACTTTATTGGATGTGTAACAGTCTTGTTTACTTCCTTAAAAATTAGTCATTTAATAAAAACACCATTTTTTACTATTGAAAACAGCTTTAGGAATAATAGATGAAGAATATTATTTATTTTTACTCTTATTTTTTTAATGATATTTTTATGTAGGGGAGACTAGTACACAGTGGACTACTTTTTCAGTTAAAATTTTTTTTCTCTTAACAGACAAACCGATCTGCATGAAAATATTTTTGAATATTCCTTAAACCTTTATACATTCATCATAATTTTCTCAGAACACAGTTTTTAATACATTTTTCAAGAAAATATTTTTTATATGCACCCGTAAAGTGGACCAGTGTGCCCCAGAAGTGGGGCACACTGGTCCACCCACCGGGACACAGTGGACCGCTATTAGGTATTATCTGAAATACAATATAAATCTATTTTTTATTAATCTAATTCTTTTTTATTTCCCCTTTATCCACAAAATAATATAGTAATATAAATTTACAAGTAACATTTTGAAACAAAAACAAAACAAAAAAATTAATTATATTTTGGAAAATAATAACAGATTAATACAGGAACAATTACAATTTAATTGAAGTTATTACTTAAGTACAAAAAATCAGCGCACGTTAAAATTTGCAAATGAAATTCCAAAATACTTATGAGTAAGATTGAGCCTGGAATTTTCCTGAAATACTTTTGGGTCTGGGAGCAACATTATGAAATCATTGACATCAACAACAGATTCATCTACAGTTTCAGGAAATATAAACTGATTTCCATTCAATTTGCATCTCATGAATCTTACTTGAATAGAATCATCGCCAATTAGACTACAGTTATATTTATCAATGGCAGTAAATACAAAACAAAATATTTCTTACTATGTTAAATAAATTGTTATTTTTCTTTGTTTACTTTATTTTACAGTTAAATAATTACTTTAAAACAATATTTCTTTATAGAAAATAAGCAATTAAATATTTTGAACATTCTGCATTACAGGATCAGAGTGGATTGTGGACCACTGTGCCCCATGTTGAAGTTCAATAAATAATCATATTAATATTGTTTATTATAGCTTTCTTTTAAACATATTAACTTTAAAGTTAAATAAAAACAAGTTATCTCAGCTTTGCAAAAAAGCTGTTTTATCTTATTTATCTACAACCTTTAATTACTAAAAAAATAAAAATATGATGATGAAAAATTTTACTTTTTGAAGCTCAAAACAACCAATCAGGATAAAATAGTTCAATCTGAGCTAAACATATTTTCTGAAGGCTATAAATAATCTGTGCAGTGCTGTTGACTATTAGGATAGAAGAGAAGCTTTAAAAAAAAGTAAATAAATAAAATATTAGGGGGTGGTCCACTGTGCTCATAGGTCCAGTGTATACCGGTTTCCCCTAGATGTAATATTGTGTAAATATATTTTTTTGAGAATTTTTTATAGATATTTTCCTTTTTGCGTTTATTTTTAAATATAATTCCAGTTGTGAATGCTTAAAAAAGGAAATTCTAAAACTACTTGGTATTGGCTGAGTACTCGGCTAAAATTTGAATAAGTACCAAGTACTCGGCAAATTGGCTGAGTACTCTGTACGGCTATAGTATTTTCATTATCTGTTAAAACATTGAAAATGCTGATAAATATTTTTGTTTTAACATTGTACTAACTTTTTACGATTGTGCAAAAACACGGTTTAATGAACGTATGTTTATAAATATTTAGTTTTTCCGGCATCTTAACAAATTTGATACAATACTAAAATGCCAATCCAAAGATAGTTTATTTTAAGAAAGAGTTGATTCAAAAAGAAAAAAAAAAGGGTGGCTATTAAAAATTATACTACAAGATATGCATTCATATGGTGTTCCTGTGTACTAGCTATAAAATAGCAGTTTGTATGAGATGACCTTGCTGCTAATTTAAATATTTATGGATTACATATCATCAGTGCAGTAGTACTTAAAATTAAGATTTTTATGTGCATTAAGAGGTTTTTTTTATCATATTTCAGTATTGAAATATAACAATAAGAAATAATTCTTTGTTCAAAATTGAAATGTACTAAAACCTCTCCAATTCAAACAAATTGGGACCAAAGTCTATTTGAATTTGCTGATTTTTTGGATTATCTGAATGATAAATTATTACAGTAACATATATTAAAAATTATTATTATTATTAAACTACATAATGCATAATAATTTAATTAAAATTACATATCAGGACTCTAATTTCAGGATGGATTCACATCGAAATTTTTGAAATCCCTTTTGGGCAAGAGACTCCTGACCAAAATATTTTATCACTTTCAGGAGAATTTTTCTTTTTTAAACGACGATCAACTTCTGTGACCGACTGAGGAATTTTGCTATATTTTCCCGCTACCAAACAACGCATTTAGTTTTTTTTTTTTTTTTTTTTTTTTTTTTTTACCACAACAAAACGACAAATTTTGTGATTATTATATTTTTTCTACCACAACAGAACGACAAATTTCGTAATTTTTTTTCAAGCAACTGATTGCAGAATTTCACAGCTTCTTGTGACAGATTGACAAGATTCATGATTTTTTTTTTTCCTTCATCAGACTAAAAAAAATTTTTTTTTTTTTTTCTACAACTGACAGACAAATTTTGAAATATTTTCCATGACTGATTGATGAATTTCTTGATATTTTTCACCGACTTATTAACAAATTTTGCAATATTTTCCTGTGACCAATAGATGATTTTCTTCCTTGAAACTGACACATTTCTCTATTTTTTTCTGCAGCTGATTGACGAATTTCTTCTTACGATAGTTTGACAAAATTCACGATTTTTTTCCTCTGGTCCAACTGAAAAAATTTTCCCAATTTCTCTTTAGCCTTGACTGACTGACAAAATTCACAATATTTTTTCTATCACCGATGGACGTACATCATGATTTTTTTCCCATTGACTGCAGAAAAGATAAAAAAGGGCAGTAAGGGCCACCGGTCGCTGCATCCTCCCAAATTGTTTTAAAGTCTGCAGTAAACAAAAATAAGATTAGAAGAACTGGAAAGATCTTGTAGTGCACTTGAAAAGAATAAAATAAAATCCGAATTACAAGGAAACACATATAGAAACACAAAATTAGTTGATCTGTTCAATTCACAGAAATTAGGACTTGACAATTACTATTTATAGTTAAACTACAATTCCCATGTGATATAGGTGAAAATTAGCAGTCGCCACTTGCCATGTGGTGATTAAAGTTGTAAAAGTGGCAATTAAAAAATTGTCATGATCGCCACGCCTGCACAGTCACTTTCCAGTTACACATTCCATTGTAATCCTTGAACGACTGGCGAATTTTGTGATTTTTTTCCTAAGAACGTGTTAAGAATTTTGCGATCCCCCCCCCCCCTGATTGATTGACAAATAGTGCAGTTTTTTTTCGGCCCTGACTAGCAAATTTCGTGATAATTTCATGTGACCGACTGGCGAATTTCACAGGTTTGTTCCATGATCGATTGACGAATTGCACGATTTTTTTCCATGATGAACTCACAAGTTTCAGCTCGTGAACGACTGAAGAATTTTGTGATTTTTTTTCTTACGATCGACTGACAAATTTCTCAAATTTTCCCTGCTAGCCAATTCAAGAATATCGCAATTTTTTTCCTGCTACCAATTGGCTAATTGTGCAGTTTTTTCTTGCGACCAATCGGCAAATTTACATATTTTTTCCCTGCAGCTTACTAGCGAAATTCGCGGGGTTTTTTTCATGCGACCGACTAAAGAATTTCCCGATTTTTTTCACGCGATTAACAAATTTAGTCATGAAAATAAATTTAGGAACTTCAGTGTGGAATATCACACTCTCATTATGTTTTGTAGTTTTGTATATATATTATATAACATTTATTTACTACATAAATTAGTTGAAAGTTTTTAAAGAGTATACAAACTGAAAATATTCTTTCATTTTACATTACTAGGAACGTGGATTAAAAAAAGACTTGCTAGAACAACATTCTCCAGTATGAAGCCCAACTGAAAGAAAAAAAATAAAGAAAAAGTTTCATTCCTTACTTGTAAGTTGCAATTTTCCCCCTTCTTCCCTTATCTCATTTTCATTATACTGATAGAAAGAGTTATATATATATATCAATTTTATAGAAATTCTAAAAATTACACATACACATATATACAGTGACCTCTCACTTATACGCGATGTTCATTAATTACTTTCTTGTAGCACTATTTTAAAATAGTAAAATTCGATTTATAATTTCTGCAATTTAATAAGGCTAAAATTCTATTTAAAAAAAAAATAAAAATACTGAAAAGTAATTTTTGTGTACCACATATAAGTGAGAGATCACTATATATATATATATATATAGGGATGCAACGGATAGAATTTTTGCCGGATACCAGGTATCAAATATCTGGCACAAAATTTTACCCAATATTTGGTATCCGCCGAATACTTTCTTGTTTTTAATTTCAATAGTAATATTTCTATTTTATGCTTGCTTAAAGAAGAAAAACTTTAATTTATTATAATTTTATTTATGTCATTCAAATGTTAAATAATAGATTTAAATTCATTTTTTAAGTTAAGTTACTTAAAAACAAATGCATTGTAGTAATTAAATATTGATATTTAATCATGTTTTGCCTTTGCCTATTCTAATACACATATTAGTAGTTTTTTCATTTATTCAGTGTCATTGAACATAAAAAGATAAACAATTAAGTAATTTCTCTGTTTTTCATACTTATAAATCTTTGTTATTTATAAATATTAAACATCCTATTGAAGTGGCTTTTTCTTTTCCAACATACTCGTACATATTAGTACTTACCTTACTCATGACAAATGTTTTCTAACAGAATTTAAATAGAGAAACTCCTCATTGTAAGTATCTTGTTTTGTAGTACAAAAGGGACAGTTAACTATTGAAGAAAATGACACAATTCTTTTCATGTCAGTATTACTTTACCACAGCTAGTTTTTCATCCATAGACAAAAAAAAAAAAAAGAATAAAATCATTTTTATTTTAGGATTGTTGAAAACACAAGAAAAGGAGACCATCTGAGATTGAACACTTATTCTCAGATACAGGAAATATTTGTGATAAAAAAATATAACAGATTACAGACTGAAAATGCTAAGCACTTAATGTTCCTACATAATATATATATATTTTTTTGTCATTGTTTATTTATAAATATTATATTTTCATGTTCAAAATATTATAGTTTCATATATAAATCCTATAATTTCATTTTTGTGACAATGAGAATTTCTTTCTATTAACATTGTTTTAATAGGATAGCACATTAATTTCGCACTAGCTTTTTCTGACAATGTTAAAAATATAATTAAAAAATTTTTGCTATTCGGCAACCAGATATTGAAGTATTCGTCCGGACAGAATATCTGTTTTGAGTGCTGAGTAAGCAGGATATCCGACAGGAGCTTGATATCCGGTGCATTCCTAATATATATATATAAATATATATTCCTAAATGCCACAATAGCACCAAAATTTTGGTTTAAAATTTTACATTCATTATATATGTGCTTTTTCTTATTTCAAAATTAATTTGCTTGTAATTCCAGTTTCATTCACTCATTTCACATTTTAGCAGTAGAAGTGGTTTGCTCCTGAAAGGGTTAAACATTCAACATTAACAATACTTTTATTTATATAACATCATTAATTGTATAGTGGAACCTTGCTAACTGGGACCCTTTTAACTCTGATCTCTGGATAACCCGGACTAAGTCTGCTTGAGTTTTGAATTTCCAAAACAGTATTTTTTTGCTCATTCACATTACATTTTGAAAATATATTTTCTATCCTAAAACTTTCTAATGGCTATGATTGCGAGTAAAAAGAAGGCGTTTCAGGTAGTGGGGCTTTGCCTAAAGGCTGGAACAGTGCATAGATCAGGGGTCGATGCAGGTTTTTTTCCTTGGGGCCCATTTTGTAAATAGTAAGTTATTTTGTGAAATTTATTTTTTATGAAAAATAACATTTTGCAACGAAAGATGAAATCCAACTACTGAAACTTAAACAGAGCATTTAATAATAACTTCTTTAAGTCCTGCTAAAGTTTTTCTTTCTGGTGAACTTGTTTTATTTACAAATTACACATTTTAAAACTTAACAAAATTAAAATAATTAATGAATGCAGGGTTCGCACAGACTGCTTAGACTCCTTGGAAACTCCTTAGAAATGAAAACATTCCCAAGTAGTACTTAGAACTACTTAGATAAGCAAACGACTCCTTAGAAACTCCTTAAATTGTATTGCGGCTTCGGACACAAGCGATGTTGCTGCCGAGGGGGAAAAATCGTACTTGTAAAATGCACGGTAAATCCTTTATGCACGTCATTTATCTGAAGCACAGCATCATGCAAAAATGCGAATTTCCCCCCAGAAGATCACGAAAAAACACGAATTTCCTCCAGAAGATCACGAAAAAAATACGGTTTCCATCAAAAGAAGGCAAAAAAACGTCAGTTTCGTCAAACAATCGAAATAAAACGCGATTTCCATTAAAAGATCACGAAAAAACGCGAATGTCTCCCAGAAGATTGCGAAAAAACGTGAATTTACCCACAGAAGATCGTGAAAAAAAAACCGCGAACTTATCCCCAGAAGATCGTTTAAAAAAAAAAAAATGCGAATTTCTCCCAGAATATAGCGAAAAACACGCGAATTTCCTCAAAATATCACAAAAAATGCAAACTTCCTCAAAAGATCGCGAAATACACGCAAAAAACACGCGCATTTTCTAGAAAGATCGCAAAAAACATGTGAATTTCCTCAAATGATCGCAAAAAACACGGCAATTTCGTCAAAGGATCGCGAAAAACACTCAATTTCCATCAAAAGATTGTGAAAAAACGTCAGTTTCGTTAAACGATCAAAATAAAGCGTGAATTTCATTAAAAGATCACGAAAAAACGCGAATTTCCCCCCAGAAGATCGTGAAAAAAGACTCAAATTTCCCCCAGAAGATCGCGAATTTCCTGAAAACATCGCGGAAAACATGCGAATTTTCTCAAAAGATCGCGAAAAATATGCGAATTTTCTCAAAAGATCACAAAAAACGTGCGAATTTCGTCAAAAGATCACTAAAAACACGCAGTTTCCATCAAAAGATCGCGAAAAAAACATCAGTTTCGTCAAACGATTGAAATAAAACGTGAATTTTATTAAAAGATTGCAAAAAAACATGAATTTCTCCCAGAAGATTGCGAATTTCCCCCAGAAGGTCACAAAAAACAAGTGTATTTCGTCAAAGTTTCACCATCAAAGAAATCTATTACAGCTGTTCTAAAAGTATAAATTCAAAACTTGTTATATTTTTTCTTGTATGTTGCGTTTAGCATTTTTTTAAAAATTTTCTTTAAAATGTATCATGTATGTGATATACATAATAAGTGTTTAGGGTTTGACTAATCTCTGTTTATATGACCATTGGTCGCTGCATAAAAAAGTTGATTGTCTATTTTGTATTTAAACTTACGAAATCAGTAAACAATATTTTGTGAATACTTTGCAATTCCAGCACTAACAATTAGATTCTAATAGAGTAAAATTTGTTTTTGTCTCCAAATTGGGCATTAAAAATTGGAGTGTGCATACCACATAACGATGCAGCACATAAAAGCAACAACAAAAAAAAATAGCAAATCCTTAACCATTTTTTGGACTCCTTGGATTTTTTCTTCCCAACTCTGTATGAACCCTGAATGTTTTTATGGCATGGGATTTTGTGAAGGGGCTTGTTTTATTAAATGGATTTTTGTGAAGGGGTCCCTAATTTTTCCTGGATCAACCCCTGTAAACTTAACTAGCATGTTTTCGTTTGCAATTTTCAGAATCTTTGATGTTTTATGACTTTCACAGAATGTCTAAAATTCAGAGGTCAAAGCAATAGCAGTTAATAGTAGGGGACAGCTGTTTACACCACCCCTTTCTTTTGTACATGACCACAAATTGATTCGAGAAGAATGGGAAGGGAAAGGATTTATGCCAACTGAGGACAGCTTGCAAGTTTGCACACTAAACACAACCTTAGGGCTTTCCAAGTTTTATTCCTCGAAACAGCCACAGACTATTGTTACGTTTCTTATCACCAGTGACAATTGGTATTCAAAGCTTCTTAACAGGAAATGCTGCTTAACGAAGCTGCCCTGATCAGCAGAAATACCCACAGTGTTCAGAGAATAAATATAGATGATATGATTATGTTTGGTGTGACGCTGAAAATGCAACCCTACAGTCGGCCCAAACAGCTGGTGGCTTTCTTTGAAAACCTCTCCCCATCCAATGAATCCAGTCCTTGTTTCACGTGCAGCCTCTCTCCGACCAATGAAGTCAGCCCTTGGGCCACATAGAACATAGAGCTCGAAAGCCGCAAGGATCTTTTGATAGCTTCAGAGCCCCGAGCCCAACCCTTCCCGCAATTCGGTGTCTTTAATTTAATAAATTTCCCTTTTAAATTTGTCCGGTTTCAATTTTCACATTTTTTTCCCTTTCTACCTGGCTTCTGCAAGAGTCCCAGTATAAAAGGGACGTAGCAAAGGACCAACATGCTAAACATCGTGCTCCGTGAATTCTGCGGCGGATTTGAGCGATAACAGACTTCATATTGCAAGTCAATTTTACGATTCACTGCCTCTCTATTCTTTCTCTGAATTTTGTGAAAGATACCACACACAATCACTTTTCTCTCTAGACAAGGTCAAGCAACATCATAATTCTTTTTCTCTCCTTATCCATCTCAATTTGTGAAAGAGCCGAATTCTGTATGTGCATGCATGTGCCAAGATTTCGGTAGAGTTCTGCATGCGCATTAGAGATGTGTCATTTGTCAAGGAACGATTCCAAAGGAACGACTCCGGCAGTGAAATTGAAGGAACGATTCCAGTCTTTAAAAAGGAATCTGTCCTTTTTGGAACGATTCCTCAGATTTGGTCCAAAACATATCGAATCCAGAAAGGACTGATTCCTCGGAATTGGTCCAGAATGTACCGACTCCAAAAAGGACCAAGTCCTCGGAATCGACTCCGAAAATGACCGATTCCTCGGAATTAGTCCAAAATGTAGCGATTCCGAAAAGGAACGATTCTTAGGAATTGGTCCAAAATATACCGACTCTGAAAAGGACAGAGTCCTCGGAATCGACTCCGAAAAGGACCGATTCCTCGGAATTAGTCAAAAATGTAGCGATTCCGAAAAGGAACGATTCCTAGGAATCGATCGAAATTTTCTGATTCCAAAAAGGATAGATTCCTCGGAATCGGTCCTGAATGTAGACTCCGAAAAGATCGAGTCCTCGGAATCTGTCCTTGTTCTTGTAGACTGGCCAGTTTTAATAAATTAAAATACGCTATTTTATTTTAAAATAGCAGATTTTGATTCTATTAAAGCTGAGTTTCTGGCCAAAAAATCCTTCTAATGTGTATGTGATAAAAAAATAATAAAAGAGAGAGAGAAGTGCGGGAGGGGGGGGGATTGATTAATAAACTACAACTGTGTATTACTTTCTCTTAAACTTATCTTAAGATAAATAGAAGTATATTATTGTACTTCAGTTAAAATATTGTCTATTATTTAGCTATGTACTTATCACCTGCGTTTGCTGGGAATTGCGGAAGAAATGACCTTTTTGCCATGATGCGGCTGTTGGAAGTGCCCACTTCGAAACCTAACTTGTTTACTGGCGGAGCCGGCAGGGATTTTTTTTTTGTTATTATTATTTGTTTTTTGCTATAAGTGTTGGTCCTATAAAAAACTTGTCAATATAAAAGTTTTAGTTAATATTAAGAGGATTTATAATAAATTTAAGCAGATTTGATATCTTGTGAATTGACGAAGTTAATTTTTTTTCTTCTGAAACCTCCCTTTTTTCAACCTTTGGGGCCTTTTTTAATGATATCAAAAATCTGTCATACATAAATTTTTGGCCCTTTACCTAGAATTAATAATAACTTTAAATGGATTCGATACGTATCATAATTAAGAAGTTATGGGTTTTTTTCTGTTTTCACAAAAAGCCTTCCCATTTCCCCCCCCCCACGATGTCTCAGCGAAGTCATTTGACAGATTCAGAAGCTTGGAGAATTGTTGGTAGGTTAGAAGGAGGCCAAACTCAAGACGAAGTAGCGCAAGCCATTGGAGTGTCACAAAGTGTCATTTCCAGGATCTGGAACCGTTTTTTGGAGAGTGGATGTGCAGGCCAAAGACCAGGGAAAGGTCGTAGACGGGCAACAACGCCCAATGAAGATCGGTATTTAGCGTTAACAGCTCGGAGACACCGAAACATGAACGCTACTCTTCTCCAACAACACCTTCGCTCGGCTACAGGCACCACGATTTCAACTCAGACTGTCCGAAACCAGCTCTATGCTGTAGGTCTGTATGCTCGCCGACCGATGGTATGTGTTAGATTAACATCAAGGCATCGTCGCGACCGCAGGGAGTGGGCAACCAAGCATGTCAACTGGAGGAGAAATGAATGGAGCAATATTCTGTTTTCTGACGAGTCCCGTTTTTCTGTGCATCCGGATAATAGGCGTATTTTCATCTGGAGGGACCGTGGCAGTAGGAATAATCCTGCGTTCGTGCACGAAAGTGTCAGATTTGGCGGTGGAGGAGTGTTGGTGTATGGTGGCATCTCCATTGATGGGCGCACTGACCTCTACATCATTCGAGATGGAGCTCTGACTGGTCGCCGATATAGGGATGAGATCCTCAGACCTATTGTAGTCCCTTACGCTGCAGCAATCGGAGATAACTTCATTTTAATGGACGATAACTGCAGGCCACATCGTGCAAACCTGGTGGAGGATTTCCTTTTCGAGGAAGGAATCGTTCGAATGGCATGGCCAGCGTGTTCTCCAGACATGAATCCAATCGAGCACGTTTGGGACGCTCTAGGAAGACGAGTTTCTGGCCGCCAACAACCCCCACAAACTCTCCAAGAACTGGAAAGAGCTCTTCTGGAAGAGTGGGGCAGAATACCCCAACTCGTCATTAATAGCCTCATTGAGTCCATGCCTCAAAGGTGTTCAACGTTGCTGGCCGCCCGTGGAAACCATACCCCCTACTGAAAATGATTTTCTTTGAAGAAAACACCTTTTCTGATTCTTTTTTTCTCATATGCACAAATTGTGTTTTTTTCCTTTTGTACACAAATGCGCAATAAAATGCATTTTTTTTCTGCCAAACATGTGTAATTTATTCTCATATAACCTACTATGTCTGTCGACCATGTATCAATCAGCTAAAAAGTTTCCCAGATACAAAATCCACCTAAAACTGCAATATCCTTTAATTGTTTTGAGCAGTGTATTATGGATTTCATGTTCGTTCTAATACTTCCGGATTTGTTCCTTTTTTCTCAAAATTATCCCTTTTATCTTGAAATTGTTATTTTTATCTAAAAAATGTTTCTTTTTCTCGAAAACCTTTTTTTTTTTTTTTTTTTTTTTTTTTTTTTTTTTTTGAATTGTTCCTTTTTCTCGGAATCGTTCCTTTTATTTCGGAATCGTTCTTTTTTTTTCGAAACGATTCCAAGGAATCACTCCAAAGAACTCGTTCCTTTCGGTGAACGATTCCGGCTGGAACGATTCCCTAAAAGGAAAGACGTTGCCAATCTCTAATGCGCATGCATGTGTTGAGACTTTGGTAGAAAGAGCTCTCTTATTGCAAAATATCAGTGAACTGAGTTAGTAATGGTGACTAAATGAAAAAATATTGTTGTGACTATGCAAAAGAAATTGGAAGCGTTTGATAGAATTGATAAAGGTGAACCATTAAAAAAAATTGCCTTTGATCTTGTAATAGGAACATGAACAGTGTCTGACTGAGAAAAAATAGTGAGGATTTTTGCTTTAAGTTGAATTTGAGTGACAGTTTGGATGATCAAAAAAAGCTAAAACGGGTAAACTTGAAATGCTGGACAAAGCTTTATTTCTTTGGTTTTGCGTTGAAAGAGAATATGGCCTACCATTTTCAGGACCAGTCATTCAATGAAAAGCCCTAAATTTAAACAAACAGTTACCTAAAGGCGATCCCAATTTTACTGCAAGCGAAGGATGGTTAAACAGATGAAAAAAAAAGGACATGGTGTGCATCAACTAACGGTAGCTGGAGAAAGCTTGTTTAATAAGCTTGGCAACAGACTAGGTAGCTAAGATGGGCAACATCATGAAAGTCTAAAATTTATCAGAATAATGGGTTCTGATACAGGTTCAGTATCTTAAATTTCAGTTTTTAAATATTTATTACATATCTTAATTCAAAGAGGATGATTATTCCAAAACACAGCTATTGTACAATCTATGAAAAATAACATTATTGCAAAAGATTTTCTGCATTTATGGCTATTCTCAAAGAAAATATTTTTAACCGCTCAACAATTCGAAGCATTCTGACATATTTGCAGACTTTTTTAGACGTAAAAGTATTTGGTAAGGCATAACTACTGAAGTAATTTGGAAATGAACAGTATTTTTCCTTTTTTGATAAATTTATCTCACCTTGAGTTATAAGTGATTTTTGAATCATAAAAACCTTTCCAGGTCTGTAGCATTCCAAAATTAAGTTAAAAATGTCATCTCTGGTAATATTTTCTAAAATATCCTTTGTTTTTATGGAAAAATGGAAAACTCTATTTGATAAGTTTGTCCTGCTACAAAACTGTTAAACTGAGCTACAGAACTGCAATTTATCCTGCTACAAAAACAGATTTCTGGGGTTTCTTTGTTGTAATAGTATGTAAATATCTTTACAATTTCGACCCCCTTCCATGAGCCCACAAAGTTTGACATCTGTAACACTCAAAATTTAATCTTCACTTTATATTTTTGTAGTAAAGAAAAATTTTGCCTCATTTTTTGCTTTGTAGTAACAATAAATAATTGTATAAATTTCATTCATGAAATTTCTGCATCTCCTTTCCCAGCAGCAAAAGGATATTCATTAGGGAAGGGAAGGATAGGAAAAGCAAAAGAAATATTTTCTTCTTTTAAGCATTTTAGCTATTCTCATGCCTGTTTTAAAAGACAGAGATGAGGCAGGCCTCAACCCCGTGTTGCATCAATTTGTCATGGATAAATATTTCTAGGCCCCAAAAACTGCATATAAAAAAAAAATCCTCTCTATTTTAATGATTGGTATTTTAGTATAAAGCTGCTAAAGGACAAATATATCTAAAATGTTATTTAAAATTCTATATTTGAGAAAAAAAAAATCCTTAAATAATTTAACTAAATTAACTTTACTTTTATCATCATCGCCTTCAAAAACATTTTAGCTATGATGAATTGACGCCAAGAAAAATTGTCCCAGAGCTGCTCAACCCGAGTTCAGGACTCATGTTCTCTTTCAAGGGGGAAGGGGGGGGGATATGTTTGAAAACAAGAGTTTTGTTTAATTGCATTTCAGTTTTGTTTAATTGCAATTTAATTTTGTTTAATTATTTAATTTTATTTTTTCTAGGGGCTGCAACAAAGAAAAGTATAGTATTGACTTGCAAGAAAAAGACTTCTGTAATTTTTGTTATATAATATTAAAAATTGATTGTAAAATAAACTTTATTTACATGTTATTTGTGTCATTTCACTTGTGTTTGAATTTTATTTTCAGGTGATCCTTAAAAGAAATTTAAATCTTTAAATACAAGAGAAAAAAAAATTCTATTTTTAAATTTGATTTAATATGCAATATGTTATTTTTTTTTTTTTTCACTTAGCTGAAATATTTCTCATAGTATTTAATTTATATCTTAATTTAGAATCCATTATAAATTTACCTTTAAAAAATCCATTTTCTGATAATCAGTGGTTAATAATTTTTCTGATTTTTTTTTCCCTTCTTAAAAGGAGTTTCTATTTTAAATTAAGATTGTAAATCCTGTTTTGATTTATAAGTTCACAGAGGAAAAGAAAAGAAAAACTTTAAAATATGCTACTTCTTATTTTATTTTTTGGAAAAAGGATTGAAATCCTCAAAAAAAAAAAAATTTCTAAATGGAAAAAAAAAAAAATTAGAATGTCAAAAACAAATAGTATAAATTACATGAAAAAAAGATCGGTAAAGAACATGAATATATATATATATATATATATATATATATATATATATATATATATATATATATATATATTGGCTTCCATGTACGAGTAAAATCGGCAAGTTTTCAACATTGTTGATTACAATTTGTAGTCAACCTATTTCATAGTGAAAATTTTCTCTTTAGAAAACCTAGTGTTTGTTAAATCATTTTAAGTTACCTCCCATATTTATTCATAATGGTTATATCACCTTGCAACTGTTATTTTTCCTATATGCAAAATATTTTAGACAAAAGTAACTTGTTTGTCAAATATTGAGATCAATATTATTAACTAATATTTTTTTTTCTTTTTTTTTTTTTAATCCTTGTCTTCGCCAAGAAAAATGAAAGAAAGAAACATGTCCTTGAAATATGAATAGGGTGTACTGTACATATGCTTGTTTGTAAAGTTGTCTTTGAAAATGTATTTATAAAGTCTATAATTGGATATTTTTAATTCTATATTTTTATATTCTTAGAAAATTGGAGAAATTCATTTTTATTTTAGAAATTGTAGCTGAACTTTCAAGTGAAAACCAAGCATTGTTGAATACACGTATCTCCCTCTATCTCATTTTATGCATTTTTGTTATAACATGATTTAGGTTTTAAAAAAATGCCAAGAATAACTTTCAGTACAAAACGTTGCAAAATTAATAATATTAAAAAATAATTATAAATTCGCCTTATATTTAGAGAGCAATTGCCCTCTTTTTTGGCAAATATCTTTCATGTGTGCTCATTTAATACATTAAAAATTGTGTGGTAAGTATCACAAATGTGTACAAATATGAGTAAGAATTTTTATAATGCAAGAAGATTTATGGTTGGGCTACATCACTGTTCTAAATTCCACCTTAATACTTTCTCTTTCTTTAATGTACTATAATATTTGCACACAGAAATATTTTATTAAAAGAAAATGCCTGCTAAATATATTTTTTATTTAAAAAATATATAATTCAATTTTTTTGTAATTAGATATTTAGAAATATTTCTTATTTTTATTACATTTTAATACAAGTTTGTTGACTTGATACCTCATTTGTTGTTGTGTGTTTTGTAAATTCATAGAAAAAGGGATGTTGACAACAGAAATAATATGTATGATTTTAGAATAATAGGACTTTGCAAAATAGTGCTAATTTACTGAAAAGTATGGTCAAAAGATAAGAGTTTATATTTAAAAAAAAAATTAAAGTGAAATCACACATTGTTAGTCATAGAATATCAATCTATTAAATAGTTATAAATAAAACTTTTAAAAAAAACTAAAATGCAGTAAACAATAATGTTTGATTAGATTTAAATTCATTAGCAATTAATACAGAGATCTAAAGATTTAAAATTTGAATTACATATGAAAAAAAAAAAACCATAACGTACATCACAGGAATTATTACAATACTAAATACAACTTAATGGGTATTTGAAAAAAAAAATAGTATTAACTGATTAAGATTTTGGTTAATTACTTGCCCTTATGGGCATTTTAAAACTATCATATCTTTATAAGGCATGCAATGAAAGCAAACACAATAGTGATAAGCTTGGAATAAAATATTTTAGTTTATTTCTGTCAGTAATCTAATTTAATTCATTATATAACTCTAATTGAATTTTTCCTTAAGAGTTCAATTACTGTTACAAACTATGAATTAAATAAATATTGCCAATAAAGTATTTTATTCCAATCTTTACCACGTCTATTTTCATTGCATGCTCTAAAATATATGATTCTTTTAAAATGCCCATAAAAGAAACATAAAAAATAATTCACTCCATAAAAAGTGAACATTCACTCCTATGAAAGAGTGGCTATTCACTCCTGTCAGGAGTGAGAAATCCACTCCTTTTGCAAGAGTGAATAGTCACTCCTATGAAAGAGTGGATAGCCACTCCTGTGAAAGAGTGACTATTCACTCCTATCAGGGTGAAAAAACCCACTCTTTTTGCAAGAGTGGATAGTCACTCCTCTGAAAGAGTGAGTATCCACCCCTGTTTAGAGTGAATATTCACTTCTCCGGAGTGAGTATTCGCTCTTTCAGAGAGTGAACAATTTCACTTTTGCCTAGAGTGAATAGTCACTCTAAAGAGGTTGGGCAAATTTTGACTCTGCGATAGAGTGAATATCCACTCCTCCGGAGTGAATAGTCACTCTTTCTTATTTAGAGTGTATATATATATATATATATATATATAAGTATATATATGACTATATATTTAATATTAAAACAAATGTAATAAAATTGCCAAATATGGTAAAGAAATTTAAAACATATGTTTTATGTTTCAGAATGCATTTCTTAATATAGAATTTTATATAATAGCGGTGCGGTATTGGTAACCTCGTAAGAGTAATTCTATTGTGTACAATATCATTGGGAACTTCAATTTTCCTTTATATGGACAAATGTATGATATTTTTAAAGAACGTGTCCAACATCAATGTTTAATGAATAGTACTCAAATCTATATAATTACAAATATTTCCTGCATCATCGTTTTTACTACTTAATCAAATTTCAGGTAAAATACATAAATAGACAATCTGTGGGTTTTGAAAAATAATAGGTGTTGGAAAATATTATCTGTGAGAAGAACAAGACGCTACATAAAATAAATTAACATATTTATTTTGTTAAGCATGGCATCAAAATTTTGTCTGTGTGTTGAAAAATTTAAATGTAGCTATTGTTTGTCACATTACTGAGTTTTATAGAAAAATGTGCCTTGGAATATAAACCAGAATAATTTAGAATTAACAAAAAGGTTTGCGCACGTAGTAAATGAAATATGCCAATCGTTATTTCCGTGACTATTTGAATTAGATGAAATTATACTGGTATGGATAATTCAAAAATTAGTAATTGAGCCACTTTTTGATTAAACTTCATTCTTATATTGCAGTAGATGAACATCAGATTGATAAAATCTAAAATTAATTTCAATAAATCGTAATTTATAATGTTTTCCCTTAATGTTTTCCGCTCATTTCATTTTTCATTTGAAATCTCGGTTATTTTTAGAAATCGTTCTTAGCTAAATTTACATATTACAAGTAACCGCCATTCCAAATTCCAAGCTCTTTTTTACCAAAGCTTCTATATCAACTGTATCACGAAAATCGCAATATTAGAACGTATTTTGCTACTGCACCCTTCTAAATTTCGTTTTTCTTTTTTTCTTTAACGAAAAACTGTTCTGTGCATGAATTTACGTCTCTAAAGTAACAGCCATATCAAATTTCAAGTTTCTTTCCCTAACAATTTCAGATAAATCTTGATTTAGAATGTTTTTAGGACGTTTTTCACACATTTCACCTTTCTAATTTTCGCATTTTTTAGAAAGCATTCTTAGCAATCATGTACACCTTAGAAATAACTACAATGCAATTGTTTATTCCCAACAATATCACAGAAATCACAATTTTCGAACGTGTTTTGCTTCTGCAACCTTTTTAGTTTCAACTTTTGTAAAAACTGTTTTGTGCGAGCATTTACGTCTTGAATGTAAGACACGACATATTCTAAGTTTCTATCCCTAACAATTCTATAAATAAATCGTAATTTAGAATGTTTTTAGAACGTTTTCTGCTCATTTCACCATTTAAATCTCGAATTTTACTAAATCATTCATGGGAGTATTACGATGAGTAAAAAGTTTTCCGCCAAGGGGAGATACCTTCCGGCAAACAGCTGTCATTTGTGCGGTTGTTAGCTTTTCAGGCAACCAATTTTTCAATTCGAAAGCAGGGCACAGGAACTACATTTCTGTGTAATTTGTTTGTTAAAAAATTATTAACTTGTGCTTCAAAAAAGTGTTTAAAATGGAGGTATCACGTCAACACATCAGAACGATTATTTACTATGAGTTCCGTAATAAACTCAGTACGACTGAATGCCACAGAAAGATGTGTGAAAGTTCAGGAATCAATACGGTTTCTTATGATACAATCAAAGTTTGGTTTTGTAAGTTTAAAGCTGGAAATTTCGACAGTGAAGGTGAACCACGTTCCGGCCGCCCTATTGAAGTTGATTGTGAGCAGTTAAAGCAAATCATTGATCAAGACAGAAATGTTTCAACACGAACTACTGCGTTAGAACTTAACGTTTGCCAAAAAACAATAGTTAACTCTCTAAAACGCATAAACCTAACGTTTAAGTTTAAGTTCAACCGCTGGATGCCTCACCAATTGACTGCTGAAGACAAGCGCAGGAGAAAAAAAAACTGTTGTTTGGCTCTGCTCAGAGATCAAAGGAAAGAGAACATTCTGGACATAATTGTGACCTGTGATGAAAAATGGGTGTACTACAACAATACAAGCCATACAAAAGTGTGGTCAGCACCTGGGGAATCAGCTGACTCGGTTGCAAGACGTGTGCCTTAACTAACAAGAGGGTGCTCCTCTGCATCTGGTGAGATTGTCATGGAATTCTGTACAAAGAGTACCTGAAAGGCGGACAGACTATCAATAGTGCAATATACAGCAACATGCTAATCAAAGTTCGCGATGCCTATTGCGTTAGAACTTAACGTTTGCCAAAAAACAATAGTTAACTCTCTAAAACGCATAAACCTAAAGTTTAAGTTTAAGTTCAACCGCTGGATGCCTCACCAATTGACTGCTGAAGACAAGCGCAGGAGAAAAAAAACTGTTGTTTGGCTCTGCTCAGAGATCAAAGGAAATAGAACATTCTGGACATAATTGTGACCTGTGATGAAAAATGGGTGTACTACAACAATACAAGCCATACAAAAGGGTGGTCAGCACCTGGGGAATCAGCTGACTCGGTTGCAAGACGTGTGCCTTAACTAACAAGAAGGTGCTCCTCTGCATCTGGTGAGATTGTCATGGAATTCTATACAAAGAGTACCTGAAAGGCGGACACACTATCAATAGTGCAATATACAGCAACATGCTAATCAAAGTTCGCGATGCCTATTGCGTTAGAACTTAACGTTTGCCAAAAAACAATAGTTAACTCTCTAAAACGCATAAACCTAACGTTTAAGTTTAAGTTCAACCGCTGGATGCCTCACCAATTGACTGCTGAAGACAAGCGCAGGAGAAAAAAAACTGTTGTTTGGCTCTGCTCAGAGATCAAAGGAAAGAGAACATTCTGGACATAATTGTGACCTGTGATGAAAAATGGGTGTACTACAACAATACAAGCCATACAAAAGGGTGGTCAGCACCTGGGGAATCAGCTGACTCGGTTGCAAGACGTGTGCCTTAACTAACAAGAAGGTGCTCCTCTGCATCTGGTGAGATTGTCATGGAATTCTATACAAAGAGTACCTGAAAGGCGGACAGAATATCAATAGTGCAATATACAGCAACATGCTAATCAAAGTTCGCGATGCCATTCGCGAAAAACGAAGAAACGAGTTCAGAAGGAAGGTGGTTCTCTTTCATCAAGATAACCCCCGGCCACACGTTAGTACGATGACCGGCTGGACGCTCTACAAGCGGGAGTGGGATTTGATGCAACATCCACCATGCATCCCTGACATGCCCCCTTCAAACTTCTATCTCTTTTTCACATCTGCAGCTGCATCTTGATGGCACAATCTTCCATTCAAATGAGGAGGTCATAAATGAGGTCGATCTCTTTCTGGACTCGCGCACGCCACAATCTTTCGCAGAAGAGATTGAAAAGTTGCCGAAACGTTGGCAAACGATTGTAGATTTAAACGGAGATTACTAGCCTCATTAGCTTTGATAATTTCGTATGTATTTATCATTTTACAATTTAAAAAAAAATGGCGAAAAACTTTTTACTCAACGAGATATTTATATCTTAATAGCTACTTAAACACCCAATTTCAAGTTTTTAACCCAAAAAATATCACAGAAATTTCAATTTTAGAACGCATTTTTCCCCTGCACCTCCTTAGTGCAGGAACAATCAAGGGAGTGCAGAAGCCGGTACAACAACACCCCCTCTTGGTGGTACAGATATAAAATATGGCCTATTTTGGATCAGAGATGATCGCCAGAATTTTGTCACCATCATATTTGAAATGGGTTTGGTAGTTCCAGATAGTATACCTTACAAATACAAACGTTACTTGTTTATAATAACATTAGTATAGATTGGTATAGATGTCGGAATATGAACCAACTATACGATATTTGGTAAGTTATTTCAGATGGAACATTTATTCTGTTACATCATGCAATTTCATGATAATATCTGCAGCGACGTTTACAATTTTTTAAATTTTCACAATTATCAAACAAGTAAGGTTATGTAGAGGTCGGATAATATGCAGTATATAATTTGTGAAATATTCATTTATCTTATTTAATATATGCGAAATAATATGTATTTCAATATTTTCCCTTATCTCTCACTTCCTTAGATTCTCACACCCTTTTTAATATGAATAGATGTGTCAGAAAGAGACAAAAATAAATTTTATTGAACAATTTTGTCTGAAGTAGAAAGGTATTTGAACTTTAATCTTCCGAAATGGCATTATTTGGCGTAAGCGATTTTATTTACAGTTATTGCATTGCCCCATGTAATCATGAAAAATGAGTTACCATTCTAGACACCATTTTAGAACTTTTTACTTGGATTACGGAAATATCGAAAATCACAGATGGATTAATTATAGTTTATATATGATTCCCGTTTTTTCGTAAATAATGCCTGCTCATATCCTACCATTCAATTTCATTTTATTAGTTCTGGTGGTAGTGAGTGAAACAAATACATTTCGTAGTCAATTTTAAATTGTTTTCTAGCAAACAAATCCAAAGTTGTGGATATGGCGTACAAACCACAAAATAAGCATGTTTATGAATTAAGTTAGTGTAAAATATTTTTAAAAAACTTCAATTTATCACATATATAAAAAATCATGATTAAAATATATTAATAGAGTTTCTCAAAATACATCATTGTTAATCTACAAGTTATTATAACAATGAATCTTGCATTAATTAAAACAAATACTTTCCCACCGATTTTTAGGCTATGAGATCTGAATTAGAATGTTTTATTTCCATTTTCACATATTCAAGGTGTGCTATTTAGATCCGTATTTCATGTTTCAAATATGTCTATGCATCCATGTAGTATTTGCACTTCAGTTAGCAGTCTGTAGATGGCAGCACTAAAATTTGATAAGTATATTTCTTACGCATTTCTACAGAACTATTTTCCTTATAACTGTAAATAGTCTTAGAATGTTATGATTATAATGTGAACGTTATGCGTTGTTGACTGCGTAATTAAATCTCTTAATTAACATGACCTACTCGTGCTCCTCATTGAAGTATATGATTATTTTAATGAATTAATATTAAACATAAATAGCAAACCAAATAATACTTCTATTGCCACTTCTGATCTCGTCAATGATATTGCTATACAAATTAACAAAATAATTCATTCTGATAAATGTTTCATTCGGTATCTAGTGACACAATTATAAAATTTTAGAAACTGGGATTATTCAATTTGTTACATGGCATATTCATAACTATCATTGCTTGATATAAATCCAATAAAAGTCCAGTTAGTTGTATGCCACTTGTTAAAACTGCCTGTGTACAGTCGAACTTAGTTAATACGAGAAACAAGAAGATTATAAATTTCCTTGTATTACACATTACTCGTAATACCAATGAAAATAATAAAAATCTTAAAACACACACACACACACAATTAAACTAAATAGTACTATAAATTGCTCTAACGATCTAAATGTTAAACTTTATTTAATATAAAAAAATTGACATAAAATATTCACAATTGAATCCATTTGGACACTACATTGTTAACTAGTATTTTAAAAACACAAATTGCACAAATTGTGCTTATTAGTTGCTAAAATCAGTGTAAAAATTGTTTTAAACTCATAAAAGAGCTAAAATCCTACATGTTTCGGCTTTAAACTTAAAGCCATCATCGGGGAAGAGGAACAACACAAACGACTACTGATCTACTGGTCAGTAGTCGTTTGTGTTGTTCCTCTTCCCCGATGATGGCTTTAAGTTTAAAGCCGAAACATGTAGGATTTTAGCTCTTTTATGAGTTTAAAACAATTTTTACACTGATTTTAGCAACTAATAAGCACAATTTGTGCAATTTGTGTTTTTAAAATAAAATATTCAGTCTTACTTTTGCGAGTGTTATTTTCTTTAGACAGTATCACTATGCTGAAGTCAAAGGTCCTAAGTCCTGTTCTGCCCTTATTCCCAAATCTGTTACAATTTTCTACAATTGTGCGTGAATGACTTAATTTACAATGGCTTTTCAATTGTGTTGTGCTGAGATTAGATCCAAAGGACTGTTAAACATTCCTTCTACACTACAAAGGGTCCTAATCACAGAAAGGCGGTATTTTTCTGTGTAATATATATGAACGACATCTACATCTATGTTATAATACTATATCTATGCATTCTACCAATGAAAATTGCATCATGTCTATGTAAAAGAAAACATTTCCTATTCGAAAAGTGTTGCATTTTAATACAGTTGGGAGTCGAAATTATTTTTAGCAGTCTTTTTTCACTCTAGTATTCAGTTCAAGATTGTAGGGCCTTAAATCTCTCCTGATTTATAAATTCCCGATATTGCAATTGAGAATTAACAGGGATTCAATCTTCTGCACTTTTTTGTGTTTTTTCTTTTTCGGAAAATTCCGTTATACGATTTTGAAGTGCACTGTAAACAAAATAATATAAAAGTAGATTTTCATTATCTGTAAGGCTTACATTTGATTATTTTTTAGGCCAGTAATATATTTCTATGGATATTTCAAATAGAGTTTAAAAACAGTACAGTTTGACTGTACAATTCGAAAAAATAATTTTTAATAAAAATGGCCGCCTGGCATACGAAAAAAAAGTAGATTTCCAGTATTTGTTTGCCTCCGTCACACGACTTGCACTTTTATTATATAGATCACGTACGATAGGATTTAATAGAAGAAAGAAAACATTTATTAATATCTTTTTAAATTTTTATTCGAGTTTCATAAAATTAAAAATGACTCGTCACAATTCTGCAACGATAATATATATTAAATTTCAAACCATTCGGTGGGTAGTTTTTGTTCTGTTATAAGCGGACGGACAGACGGCGACAATAGGTGCTACGTATTTATATAAATACGAACGCACTTAAAAATTGAAACTCTTATAATATCACTTTGTTTTAGGTCTGTCATTCAAGACCAATGTTTTAGGAACGGCTGAAGGTATCAAGTTAAAATTAATATAAATAGATAAGGTAAAGCCAGGAGAGATGGCGCCGTCGGAGAGATTGCGCACATAGAAGTTCGGGGGGAAGGAGTAGAGTGAGCGCGCAGCGACTCCAGGTAGCTGTACAACAACAGTAGTGGAGTGTCTACTTGAAAGTGAACGTTGATTGCTTTGAGCGTCTAAGATAAATCATTGCTATTTTGTTTTGTTTTCCCAAAGTAAGTGCTTGAATTTTCATAGCTATTCATCAGAATTTCTATACAATGTCAATAGTTCAAAATATTTTAAACTTAAACAATCTCTCATAAGTTTGTAATCTAGACTAACAATGTGAACATCAACGGTTCGTTTTAGAGGAGGTCATGTTTAAATAAAAGGCCGCGCAATATCTCCTACTGAAATTGGAGAGTTTGCGCATCTGCTACTTAGGAGAGATGGCGCAGTGTTCCCATTAGTTTACATGCTAGGAGAGATTACGCAGCTTATTGGTTAATTTGCATAAAAAATGAAAAATGAAAATGGACTAATTTTAAATTAAACGTGTTATTAAGTAATATAATTTTATTTTGTAATCTTATCTGGACTTTCTTTTTCAGATTATTTAATTTTCTTTTCCTTTAATTAACATTTTTTAATCGTTTTTTAAATTATTTCATTTTTCTGATTATTTAATCATTAGGTTGATATATTCACTCCTAATACAATAATATTTGTTCACAAAAACCTTACAGCAATGTCATTTAAGAGTAATTATTATTGTTAACAATTTAATTGTAGTTATTAATAGTAACAATCTCTCCTACCCATGTGCGCAATCACACCAACCCTGTCAGGACAGATTGCGCAAAATAACTTTATTGGTTTTATTAGAACTGTTCTATTAAATTGCAGCATAACAACAAAACAGCAATGGAAATGAATAAAAAACAAATGACGTAAAAATTATTCATGAATAGTTTAGCAAAAAATTAATATTTAGATTTTTCATTGCTATTCTTTTGAATTGTGCGCAGACTATCCTAGCTTTACCTTAAGGTTGACGGCTGCATTCTTTTATAAGATTTTCGAAATTCTAATTCAATGCAATGGAATGTGACAACTTTAACACAACGTTTTTTTTCATACAACCTCATTCACAAAATCTATAGGTTAGGACCCGTTGACCTAGAATCTTCAAATTTGGCACGGAGGAGAGGAAGGTTTTATAAAACATGTATAGTACAAAATCAGAAAATCATTAACGCATAATTCTATGTCGATTTTTTACGTGACAAACCCATCTGACCCTCTGTCTGTCAAGTTCATTTGTTTCAGGAACGGCTAAAGGTACCACGTTCAAATTAATATCAAATAATAAGGTCAACGGCTCCGTTGTTCTGTAAACAATTTGAGCTTCTAACTCAATGCAATAAAATGTTAAAGTAAAAAAAAGAAAAATATATGTATTTCTCGGTTTGGAATCTATTGCATATGTACGACACGATCTTCGCAATGCTGTGACAGATAGATTATGCAATAGATATTGTGTAGATAGCCCGGACGCTACGAACTGGAATTGTGAATGTATGCATACATTTTCAATTGTTAAATGCCCTATTAATTCTTAGTCATAGGTCACACCATGTCAAACCTATACTGCGGCAGAATGCATAGACATGGCGGTGCACTGTGAAAAGGAAAATCGTAAACTTTTACGTTTGTTGCAGGTGATTTTAATGTAAATTTTAGAGTCAATCCTCACAACGAAATATGTTTATATTGCTCTTCTATAGACATGCACACATTAATAAGCGAAAGTACTACTGGGAGCAATATCGTGATAAACAATGTTTTTTTATAACCTTAATGTACAATGTGATATACTTTATTCTTTCTTCAGTCATCACAAACATATTTCATTAAGAAATAATAGATAATTAAATAAATTACAGATTTACAACGCAGCAAATGGAAGAAGCATTTAGTTATAAGTAGTTAGTTCTTATCATGTATATTTGTAAAGAAACTAGGTACTCTTTATTCTTCAAAGTAATATGGCATAAACGTTCGGAACCCCCAGTGTGAGATTTCTACACGCATTTATCCTGTTTTTTTTATTATTATTGTTGTATAATACAAAGAATTAGGGCGTGTATTCAGCCAATTGCACAAGTAATCTTTGACTTCTTCATATACTTAAAAATATTGTTCATCCTAATGCTTTTTTAATAGGATCAAATTAAATGCTATGTCGAAGGTAAGATGTTCGGGATATAAAGAGAATGTTTGATTGTTGTCCAGTGACATATTTTTGTTTCATTGCACCTGTTGCGTGAGATCTTGCATTATACCGTAAAAGAAGAATATTTTGGATGAGAATCTCTACCGCTACTTTAATCATCTCCCACAATTAACATTGCTATACTGAATTATATATGCGTCGTTCATGAATAAAACTGGAGAATAAAATACCCCGTATATTCGAAAAATTAGCCGTGACAACATTGCCAGTTTTTGTTTCAGTGGAGCAGTTTCACTTTTTGTGGGCCATTCAACTTATTTCACCTTCTTCATGGCCATTTTTAAACAGATTGTGCAATGTACATAATTTAAACCTCAATAGGGTGTCATGTCAAAATTGTAATCCTATCTATGCGAAATTTAAATATGTTTAACGTTTTCGTTTGTTGACAGTATAATAGTTTTTCTGTGCGCAACATCACTTGGTTCTTTGTGTGTATTCATAAAATTAGAGACTGACGACTAAATAAATTAATGTATAAGTAATAAAACTTTGGCCATATTTACGATGGCGACTTTAATTGCCACTGTTGTCCAAATATTAAGGGCCAGTGACCGGACGCTTTCGGTTTTCACGTTTTGTCGAATTTCTACTGAAATGATTGACGAATCGTCCTTAAACTTCGAGGATGTAAAGAACATGTTTGACTACATATTTTCCAGTGAAGATTTAGTCTCGAGGGTAATTAGCAGACCAATGATAAATTTAAAAGTAAAATAATTGCGATCACCCAAGTAACAGAAAATACTCAAAATAGTCTGTCACTGTAGCAAATGTTATCTGGGTCCCGTGGACCATTTGTGTGCAGTTGTGTGAGAAATAGCACGCATATTCGTGAAGCTGTTCACGTTTCTATGAAGGATTCAAATGTTTTTTTCTTTTTAGAACACAGAGTTTTCAACGTAATTTAACACCACTTTCCTAAAACTTCACAAAGAGGAGTAGAAACAGTATAATGGGATTAAAAAATGGATATATTGAATATTTGATGAGATATGGGCATTTGTATAAAATTATTTTTACATGCGCATGCGCGAAAGATACCAAATTCTTTATTTCCTAATTTGGTAGTCGGCTATTTTGGGCAACTTATATAATCTGTCCTGACAAATATCGCAAAAATTCATAGCGATATTGGCGATATAAAGAATTGCTAAATAAAAGTAGCTGGATGAAAAGGGATTTTCCACAATTTGTCCATCAGCTCCCAGCATTGTTTTCAGAGTTTTCAAGATATTTGACTCGATTATTGATAAAAAATTGCTCCAAATAGCTCCTAACTAAATTATGTAATAAAAAATTAGGTGTCTTTAACGCATGCGCAGTTAAGTATTATTACATACAAATGCCCATATTTCATCATATATTCAAATATTCCTTTTTTTAATAACATTATATTGTTCCTAGTGTTCTTTGTCAAGTGTTAGGAAATTGGTGTTAATTTTGATTGAAAACTCTGTACGCTATAAGCAAAACACATTTAAATAATTTTTCACTGAAACCTTAACATCTTTACGAATATGCAAGCTATGCTTACACAAATGCACACAAGCGTTGAACAGTACCCAAATATTAATTTGCTACAGTGGCAGACCTTTTTGAGCATTTTCTGTTACTTGGTTGATCGAAAATATTATTTTATAATTACATTTATTATTGGACTCCTAATTTCCCTAAAGAATGAATCTTCACTGAAAAATATGAACTCAAACATGTTATTTACATCCTAAAAGTTAAACGATAATTCGTCAAAAATTTCAGCAAATATTCGAGGAAATGTGTAGCACCGACAGCGTTCTGTCACTGGAACTTAATTTTTGAACATCAGTACACACACACACACACACACACACACACATCTACTATATATATATAAAACACAAACGGAAATTTCGTTCCGTTCCTTTATAACTCGAGTTCTACCGAACGGAAGTTGACGGACTTGCACTGTTGGATAGATAATTTTTCAGGGAAGGTTTTAGTATATAACACAACGTTCTACGTATATTAGTTATAGAATTATGATAGAAAGTTCTGTTATTTTGGCCGAAAAGGTTGCCATTGATAATTTTTTGGCGATCATTACTGTTGCAGAAAGAAATGAAAAGGCTATACATGTCGAAAAAGTAAAAGTAAAACTGTTACTAATTTTATTTTTTTTAAAAAGAAAGAAAGAAAAAAGAAAGAGAAAGAAAAATAAGAGTTTTGATGAGAGAATATTATAAAACGAAAATATTTAATTTAAACATGATTGGGAATGTTCGTAATGTTTAAACAATTATACAAGGGGAAAGATTTCTATATTGAAACAATATTTGGCGATGTATCTTTTGTTTTTGGCGATTTTGATTTTACTTTTGACCCCAAACAATTTGATTTTAAGCCAAAATGTGTCTTTTTTTGTTGCAGAAAGAATTGAAATGACTATATATCTGGAAAAATAAAAGAAAATACTGTTACTAATTTTATTTTTAAAAAAGAAAGAAAAGAAAAAAAAGAAAAACAATTTTGATTAGAGATTTTAAGCCAAAAGGTGTTTTTTTGTTAAGTGTACGACTGCATTTTTGCAGTATTTTTTTTTGGTACTTTTCGGTTAGCCGGGCGCCAGTGATATATATATACATGTATATATATACACATATATATACACAAATGCATGTATATAACATGCATATATCTACACAAATACATGTATATACATACATATATATACACTTATATGTATGAATATACATATACATATATCACTGGCGCCCGGCTAACCGAAAAGTACCTTTTTCTAAATTAAAATGCAAACTATATTAAAGAAAATTTACTTCTATTTACTTCTACATGTATGAAATTTCGTTCCGGCTGCTTATAACTCGAGTTCTGCTGAAGGGATTTTCGTAGAACTTAAACTGTAAGATAATTTTTCAGGGAACGTTTTATTGTATAACATATCGTTCTACGTAGCTTAGTTATACAATTATTCTGGGAAGTTCTATAAACAGATCAATCCGATAATGAAATATTAGCCTTTTTAAAAGATTTTGCTGAATGGATTTCGATGGAACCTAACTGTTAGATAATTTTCTAAGGAAAGTTTTATTATATAACATATCATTCTACGTTGCTTAGTTCTAGAATTATAGGGGGAAATTCGAAAATCGGGTGACAATTTTTTAAATCAAATATTAGCCTTTTCAATATTGGATTCCGATTATGAAAGATTAGCCTTCTGAAAAAGTTTTACTGGACGGATTTTGATGAGAATTGTATTGTTATTTAGATGCTATTTCAGGAATGATTTTAATGTACTACATATTGTTCTACGTTGCTTAGTCAAACAGTTATGTGTGAAGGTTATATAGTCAGGTGAACCCGATTACGAAAGATTAGCCTTTTTGAAAGTTTTTACTGGGTGTATTTTTTGCGACTTGCATTGTTAAGTAGATAATTTATAAGGATGGTTTTAGTATATTTTATATCGTTCTGTTAGTTTTAGAATTATGTGGAAAAGTTCTATAATCAGATGAACCCGATTATCAAAGATTAGCCTTTATAAAAACTACTGAATGGATTTTGTTAGTTAATTTGTTTGCATTGTTAGTTCGACAATTTTTAGTGATGGTTTTAGTATATTGCATATAGTTTTATCATTCTTTAGCAAACCTTAAATCTAAATGACCAAATAAAAGAGTTGGTCCTTAACAGCTAAAATTTTGACTGCACATTAGAAAATATAATAGCGCAATCACGTCACTTTTCAGTCACTTTTCATGTGGAAGGATATTCCAGGTAAATATACAGATTGCTTTCAAATACAAGGTCAAATTAAACGATCTATTTCGTTTGATTCAAGTTTCATTTGTAGAAACCGACCAGCGCAGCGGGCGTAGCTTGCTAGTATATATATATATATAAATTCTTCATAAATAAAAATTACATTTTAATTTCTCAATTAAAAAATAAATTTGTATTTCTGAAAATGTACAAATAGGAATAGCTCGTATTGCAAAGCAAATCATAATTAAGCATAACTGAAAAATACAAAAACAGTAATTACACAGAAAATCCATAAACATAATTATGTTTTATTATAATTGTGCATCCTTCATAATTATAGCATATTTTGTTACGATTGAATTTTTTTCTGTAGAAAAAATATGTAAGCAATTTCAATGTGTATTTCTTTTGATTGGAAACAGTGTCTTTAAATATGTGTTACAATTTTATTTCTTAATTGCATTCCATTGCACTAATAATCATTAGCAGAATGTACATATTTTTTTTTTAATTCTTGGTGGTAATCAAGAAAGGAAAATAACTGACAAAAAATTATATAACTTTTTGCGTTCAAAATATAAAAAAAATTAACATTTTGTGATATAAAACGAACATGAATTTGTTGAATATTACTCTTTAAAGCAAATTTTCATATAGTAATATAACCGCATATATCGTCCTGAGATTATCCCTGAGAGTCCATCCTAATGGACATTTTTATTTTTCGTATAAAATAATTAATCTCAGTTGGAACTTGTAAAAACTAACTGTCTATTATAATGGATAGTCTAGTGCTGCTATCTGTATACAGAATAAGTTAATAAATCGCAGAAAAATGTGTATTTTAATCATTTGAAATTGGTGGCAAACAGATAAAAGATTGTTGAAGCTAAGGTACACAGTTTTAACTCATATTTCATATATATATTTAAGTAATTTAATATTAATGCAGCATATATCTAATTTTAAATGTTGTATTAATGGAATTAAACTGTAGTTTAGGTAATTGAATGTATATTTTGGAGAATAAATACATGTTTTTATCGATGTCCATTGTATTGGGCGTTGGGTCTTCATCAGTTGTTTTTATCCATATTACGATCTTTTTTAATTCTGAAGGGAAAGATTGATTTTTGCTCAAAATTGCATACTGTAGTTAGAAAAAAAGTAAATACAGAAGTAGATAACATACATTTCTATTGGCAATTAAATAATTAATTAAATATTGCCCTAGAAGTGGATAATTCTATTGACAAAATGCTTGTTCCAAATTAGTACATTGTTTAATTTTTTATTTCAGTGAAACGTGCTTTTTTAAGTATTTAATAAATAAGGAGATTTACAAATAAGCTTTTCTTTTAATATGTTTTTTCTTTTCTTATTCATTGCAATATTTTTGTATTATTTTTTCAGCTAATAGATTATATGTAATTAAATTAATTGACTTAAGCAAATTAAAATAACCAATCTTAAATAAAAATATAATTAAAGATAACATTATAAGCTTATAAATAAACTCAGTTTTATCTCATTTAAATTTCCACTTAGCCATTCAATTGTCAATTGTGGTAATTGTGCCACTAATTATTATCATTATGCCAGTAAACAATGGTTATTGTTGAGATAGATGTACAACATAATTCTAATTGAAAATTACTTAAAAGTTTACTACAGTGATCTATAGTTTTTCTATTTGATTATGTTACAAATTGATGATGGATAAGTAATAAAAACATACTTCTAACGACAGAAAATTTGCAGTGAAAGAAATAGGACTTTGTCGCTAAAAATCTGATTTTTTTAGGCCTATCTTTTTTTAGAGATATTTAGAAACCGGAGTTATTTAGATCTAGAGAAAGTTATTGAGATAATTTTGGAAACAATAAAATAAATTGTGACGTGTCGGAGATTGAAATTAGTGATGAAGGTAAGAAGGAGTAAATTGGATTCATGCAAATTCATCCAATTATCATACTTCAATGTGCTTAGTGCAAATACGCTTTTGAGGGAATCGAAGTTGAGTTATTCAAGTCATGACGAAAACTCTATCCCCAACACTTCTCCACGTAAATCGGAGATAAGTACCGAGTCTACCCAGTTCTAAACGAGTATCCACTAGTTGCCTAAAATAATGGATAAATAAAATGCATTGTGAGATTTAAAAAAAAAAAACTAAATTTGTGTACATGAAATGCAACTTATATATCTGTTTAACTACCAAAAATAATTTTTTTGCAGAAGCACATTCTTAAAGTACTGAATTTTAAGTTCATCTATTTATGTTTTGCGTGTAATTAATTTTTTAACAATAATATTAATTATTATTTAGTGTCTAATTAAAATGTTTATCATTAATTTGTGTCAATATTTTGCCTTTAATTTAACTTTGAGTCATTAATTTTTGTCCAATATTAAGAATTTTCCATCCAGATTCATGTATGTCTTTCACAAGACGAAAAGCCAATGTCAATGTTATTGGACACGATAAAAAACTGTTTATACAAATATATTTTAAACAAATGAACATATTTATTGATTTCTAGCCTCAAAAGTTGCAATAGTCTGAATTATGGTAAAATTTGCGCGAAAAATACGAGCTTCCGTCTCAAGAGGATAAATACTAAAAGTATATTGCGGCAAGGCATTTTGTGCAAATCTATCAGTAAATATAATTAGAGTTTCTTAATTTGTCACAATGGCGCCATACGTACTAGCCACATTTTTCGAAAGGTTTTGCCTAATATATTGGAATTTACATATCAAAATTTGACGTTATTCGCCAAAGAACGTTGCTTATAAGAGTTTGACCTGTATACAAATATTAGATCGGCGGTAACGTTTAACTGACTATGTTTCTTTTTATTCCAGAATTCTTTCAATTGAATTTTAGTGCACATATGGAGCCACTCCGATAAAGTAAGGGACTCTAAATTTAATAATCATGCTTTGAAAAAACATGTAAAATTAATTTCGCCTCGTAGGAAATCATAAAATATCTGCTTACGAAAAAACATGTAAAATTAATTACGCCTCGTAGGAAACCATAAAATATCTACTTACGAAAAAACAATGTTTGAATAATAAATATCTATATTAGAAATAAATTATGCCATATTTATGTATAGTAAAAGGGTTTGTGTTAAAAAATAAAATATTAGTTGGAAATCATTCCTCGAAGGATAAAAATAAATTAATTAATTAGACGTAATAAATTTTCAATGATATATATGTTTTAAGAATTCGTGAGTAATCATTTTTGCAACCTTTTGTATAAAAAGTACCAAAGAACAAAGTGTATACAGAGGGAAGTAGGATAAAACTGGGTACCTAACGGTTTTCTATTGTTGACAAAAGTATATACCCCAAAAGTGACAACACCCCACAACACACACATCTGGGCTATTGAAAAAACAAACCTATTGCCACTTACAAATTCTTCTATACTTGGGTAAGGGGATTTTGTAGAACCATCTGTAACATATCCGAATTTATATGGTAAGGTAAGACCGGCTACTAATCAGAAATTAAGTTTTTACACTTCCAATAACAAAAAGCTTTATTGTAATAAATTATGAATCAATCTTTAACACATATATATATTTTTTAAAGTCAGTTACTTTTTTTACAGTTTTTCAAACAATCTTTAATGTTGTCCTGTAATGTCTTTCCCAGCTTTTACTGCTCGTATCAGCTGAACTCCTCATCTGTCCACTCTTTGTAGACTGCACATTGTATCTATCCTTCACAAGCTGATGAGTGAATAAATATTTCATTGCAGAATTCGATGAAAAAAATTGAGTACCGTGTTTTACAGCAACAGACGACCAAATACGTACACATTTCTACTTGATATCAAAATATCGTGTGAAAACTATAATAAAAAAGTGTTTTACTTATTGAATCGATCCATCAGGCTCTGTTTATTTGAAGAGAAAAAACGAAACATTTCAAGTTTTGATATGAATTTCTTTCTAATTGCACTGCACAAAGATTAACTCATTTTGAAGACGGCTAGGGGACGTTAAGGGATGGAGTTAAGACTGGTGCTTTCCACAAGGCAGCACTCGTCAGCGAGAAAACAGGGTAGCCGGTTTTACTCTACTTTTCTCTGCTATTAGTAAATACTTTTATTCTTAAGGTATTGTTTAACGGTTTGCTAGTTTTATTTAAATATCTTAAAAGTAATGATAAACATTTAAATCTATGTACCAGCTCTAACATGTGTACGATATGTAATTTGTATTACTAAGCATTCAGTTTACAAGAAATGTATTAATATCGTACATTTTGTATGTTAGACTATTAGTCAAAAGTAGATGGCAGAATTACTATATACTTCAATGTATGCATTGATTGTTGTAATCTTTTACTATACTATATGTCTGAAGAAATCGAAAGCAAAATTTGAGGTCTTTATATTCGTACATTTAACTCATTTTAAAGATGGAGCGAATACTATTAATATGTAAATATTATGTATATGTAATTATATAATGTGTATAATTAATATATATGTTATGCATATGTAATTATGTAATGTTTATATGTAATGTATATGTTATGCATATGTAATTAATATTATGTATATGTCATTATATATATATATATATATGTATATGTAAATATATAATATTAATTGCGAAAACTTTATGGCTTTACTATATTCTTTTTTTGTGCGTGTGTTTGTTTATGAAAATATATCTAAATATACCTCCCAGTAAAAAATATTTTTTAGTCAAAAAATATCTATACTGAATATATCTCTGTAAGATTTTCATGATTCAACTTTCTATGTAAAAGAGATGCATTATCCAACCAAAAATCCTACTTTTTATAAAAGAACTATTTGCATAAAAGGGTTTCTTCGAAGAATATTTTGAAAAGAAAACTTTTATAGTAAAGATATACATAAGAAAAATCATAATTTATTTGTTTCAGCATGGGCTTATGGAAAAATTGAGATTTCTAGATATTCGAATTATTTGCACAGCACTGTTAAATAATTTCTTAATAAGACATCAGTTAATATTTTAAAATGTCTTAAAACTTGAAAATATGTAAAAACAAAATCGAACAATAAAACAAAAATATATATAAGAAGAATTATTATGAAAAATAAGGAAAATGTATAAAAGAAAAGAATTACTGCTGCAAAACATGAAATGACAAAATAACAAATACACTTAAAAATAGTTATTAATTTATTTGGTTAGGAAAAATAATAAAGACATGAAGGAACATATGTCGTAGACGCACCAGGGATTCTTTTTGGCTCCAAAATGGCTATATCTTGCCTTGTCTAGAAACAAGGTGATGTTGGTCAGTAGATCAAATAGTGCGTAGTATTAATCAAAGCTCTCTGGTATTATTCGCTGAGTCCGTTGTATTGTTGACAATGTGTGCGTTTTATAATACATTAAAAATTGTGTGTGTTTTATAAGAAAATAATTTGTGTGTGTTTATAATAAAAAATTTGTATGTTCTATAATAAAATAAATGTGTGTGTTTTATAAAAAAAAAACATAAATATGTTATATAAAACAAAATAAATGTGTGTGTTTAATACAGAAATAAATGTGTGCGTTTAAAATAAAATTGTGTGTATTTTATAAGAAATGTATGTGTTTTAGCATTAAAATATCTGTGTTTTATAATAAAATTGTCTGTGTTTCATAATAAAATGAGTCTAACATGCTGTTTCTCTGATTATGTCTAACATGTATTCAAAAACGGGGTTTTCTCGCCCAAATGACTCAAAAATAGCAAGAACGAAAATGCATGCGTCAAGCATAGATTATGAAACACTTTCCAACACAGCCAGAAAACTGTAACGAAACTTCACCGATAAATAAGTTGAAAGAAGATATTAAATAAACAAACAGTTCAGAAAACATATAACACATTGAAAAATACAGTTTTCGAAATTACCTTCCTGTGTCAAAAAAATAGTCGAATTATTTTGTGCAGCCCTGTGTCTGAACAATAGATGTGGATATCTAGTATGATAAAATTTAGTTCAGTTAGAATATTTACATTTAGCAATTTTCGCCAATCGATGGAAATGCACTCGAAAGCATTTTCATTGCTATTACAGCCCAGTATATTATCTGAAGACTTTTGCACACAACATATTAAGCTAAAAGGCAACTTAAAACTCACTCGCAGCAATTACCAACCGTAAACGACAATGTATCTTTTTCTTTGAGCAGCCCGGTATTTGAATTAATTTATATTCCACAAACTTCTATTAGTCTACTAAATATAGTTCAGCAAGAAAATACTTAAACCAAATTAAAAACTACTCTTAAGCAATTCACTCCCATAGTCTGTAATACTTACGAATTCCCTTGTGTAGCCCTGTATATGATCAACAGAGTTTATAAAACACACACGTACTATGAAAAAAAAAATAGTTAAGCTTAAAAATGTAAACAAAAGTTGAAAACGCACTTATCACATATAGACTGTAAATATCGCACATGTACTGTAACGAATATATAAGGTGTGTTCCTGTAAATAAACGCAATGCACACAAGAGAGCAATTTATAGTGCACCTCAGTAATGCATATAATTTTCATTATGTTTGAAATAGTGAAATATCACTAAATTACACTTCAAAAGATTTTTCTCCATAGAACGATATGTAACAGAATTCTTTTCTTTGACCCTGTAAATGAATAATAAATGCTTTGTACCCCATATTCTACAAAAAGCATGTTTTAATGCGTTACATAATTATGTATCAATTTCATTATGTTTTAAATGACGTAGCGTCATCAAAATGCACTTGAAACGATTATTTCCCATTGTCGGTAATGTAATAGAATAATTTTGACTGTTCCTGTAAAAAAAAGCTATATGTTCTACACACTTCAGTTGAAATAGGGGACATGCTATAGTAAAAGACAATAACAAACAAAAATGTCAGGAGAATCCGAGCATATTTACACAGTTAGAGCAGGGACAGACGGCAGACGGCCAGACAAACCGAAGTCATAAACACTTTTCAACTATGTTGGAAAGTGTTAAAAATCGCGTCAATCCCGGTTCCTCTACGTCATCTCTTCCGATATGAAGTTAGTAGTATTTTAACTCTCCCGCGTATCCCAACATTATATCGGTCTTCTAACTATAATGATTAAAATATTTTGTTTAAGATCATTTTTCGGCTAAATGGCGAATTCCTTTCTCTTAAACATGCTGGCTTCATACGTGGCTTAAATAATTTTCCTTACAAAATCTGAAACAGTGTTTTAAATAAGGCAATTCAAAGAAAGAGCCCTGAAAAAGTTCATGCGCGCGAGAGCTAAAGTCAAAATGTGGTAGATTGGGTAGAGGCAAAATGTGGTAGATTGCAGTTAATTCTAACACATTAATTTATGCTACAAAGCTGTCATTTTTTCTGTTTTTCAAATCAAATAGAAACAGCAAATGTATTCAATAAAATATATTTTGTTTCTATGCGGTATTTATTTCATTTCATTAGTTAAATAAAACTTCTAGTTAAAAAAATAATATTTATTTGACTTAATCAAAACCAGAAGGTTCGCTGCTAGAGACCTAGAATCAAGCATTTAGTCGATTATTTAAACAAATATTGTTTAAATGTCTTAAGCCATTTTCCCAGATGTCTTAAACTATTTCCTGTGAAGATGCGTTTCGTTTCCTACATTTTAGAAAAGTGTCATTCTCAAAAATTGAGCTACAATGATGTTGTCACTTGTTAAATTTCAAAGAGAGTTACAATTATATAAAAAAGCTATTTATAAATACATTTAGCGATTTTAACATCGGGATTTATTGTCACAGGAAACCGAGAAATCAGTTATTTGACAGAAAATTATCTAGGTTTACACGGATAACCAAACTTCTATTTTTCATACTTTCTCTACACAGGGCTCGCAGCATTCCTCAAATTTTCACACATTGCTAACACTATTGTAAATCGATATCCTTATTGTAGACTTATGCTGGACAATGGACATGTTAAAATAATCTATTATGAAACTCTTTGATTTGAAACAGTGGCAGGAAACGTGTTAGAAACATTTAGGAATGCCACAAGACCTGCATACAAACTTCGATATTTATATATAATTATGTCTTTTATTAAAATAAAATATAATGAAAATACGTTATCATAATTATCCAGTATAATTTGAAATATTCCTTTTTAAATATTAGAATAAACATTTGAATGGCATAATGAAAAAAAGCACAGGTCTCGAAATTTTCGCAAATCTTATTCGACACACAACGGAAATATTTGTTGTTTCGTTATTTATAGTTAAGTTACGTTTTGTTACTGCACTTCAATATTTAAATATAATCTATATAATTAGTATTTTCACTTATTTTTCACTACATCAATGACTTAATGATTGCTTAAACATCCACTTCATTTCATGAAATATTTTTTAAAAAACAGATATACCATTTTGAAAATATTTTAAACAAGCTTTACATAAGATAAGAATCTATTGTATTATAATTAAATAATAGCATTAATAAAAAATTCCATTCAAATTTATCAGAGCAAGAATTGGTATCGGTATGCAATGTAATCATTTAAGACAGACCTTCATTTACTTTTTCACAACAGAGTAGATAAAAGTCAAATACGATTAAGAAATTTGCTAATGTACCAAATACCAAATAGTCCAACGTACCAATTCCAAAACTTCCTTCTATCTGTTAATACTTCAAGATTCGCTATCACACTTCCAAAAATATCGATATTTTTCATCATTCTGTTATTCGTCAGCTGCTTGCAAACATTCGGGTTACCTCGATGCGAGCAGATAATATATACTAAACTACGGAAAGTCCTTCTGGCCTATACAGGCAGGAAAAGACAGTATACCTATCCTTTTCTTTTATGATTTTAGCAAATTTTACTGGAAAATACGAACCAAAAGTGCATGGTACCCAAATACAGAAGCTTTATTTCGTGTTCTCGTCAATATTGAAATTTAATAAGAATATCGCCAAATTAGTCAGCTATATCCTAGTTGGCGTCATTTATTGCAACGTATTTTTGTCACCAAAGTATCGCCAAGCTTGGCGAATATTTGACGTTGGCGTATATATAAGTATATTGTTTTAGGAATATTAAGAGTTGGAACGATGGTTACAACAATGGAAGAAAATTTGCCGCAACCATGTTCACTAAAACGCATAAATTAAACCCGTTTATGGAGAAATTCTTTTGACTTGTTTCGCCACTCGAATGTTAGCCACTCTAAATGTCAAACTAGTATATCTCAGCCATTTTTTAAGATAGAGGGAAAACAAAAATTGCTCTGTAATCCTTGGATTAGGGCCGAACATTTAATGGAATAAAGTTTTAGGATTTCTAATTTGTTGTACATCTTTCTGAATTTGGAATCTTAAATGGCTATCACAGCGCCCCCATCCGGCGGAATATACCCAAATTCAACTGGATCTTGCAAGCCATAGTCAAAAGCATATACATAAAATTAGGTTCAATCCTATGCATAACTTTATACACTTTTCTATGATACAATAATGAAAATGACACAAAAATCGGTATCGCAATACTCTCTTCCGGCGGAATTTCCCCCAAATTCAAGGAGGACTTGCTGACCATAGTCACAAACCTATAAATTCAATTTGGTTCAAATCTATGCATATCTTCATAAAATTTTCGATGATGCAATGAGGATAGACGGTCCGACAAACATTTTGTAAAAACATGTTTTTCGGAATCTCTGACCCCTAAAACGTATAAATTCGTCGAAAACCGGATGTAAAAAAATTCGATTACAATACTGTGTTCTATTATACATAGAAGAAATTGAAAAATTAAAGAAGTACAAATATTATATATAATTTGCTCCAGGAACATATTTGCGAGCACTTCTAATTTTTTGTAAATCTTAATTAGTTTATATTTCTTTTTTTAAACATCAATTTAATTACTAAAAATAACATATTAGTAAATTTTGTTTTAAACGTATAATCAAAAACAATAATTGTCCATGAACATATATTTGTTAAAAGGAATCATTTTCTTAAAAAATATTTTTGATAAATAATCAAAATTCACATATTATCGTATTGCTATTAGTATTTTTTCGTATTTAGATTTTTCAAATCATTTTCAATCTATTCGATTACAGGAGTAAATTAAAATAAATATTGCAGATATCGGTAAAATAATGATTCTATTCCGAAGGCAAAAGACGTATGGAAAAAATAAAAGCCAGAAAAACTTAATTAATAAATAAATTAATCGAAATTTATTTTTATGTTTTGAAAGAATGTCTTTTAAATAAACCAATTATATTAATCCGTTATGTTAGATTGTGATTTTGATCATATTTCGCTATTAAAATTTTGTAAATATTTATTTACGATCGAAATAATAGCTATCTGTTACAATGTATGGCAAAAAAAGTAACGTTACGAATTAAATATTAAATCAAGAAAGTAGTTTAAAATGTTGATGAAAAATATTTTGAAATTTATACTCAGTTTTATTTTAATACAAGTAATACGATTAAATAAAGGAAAGAATAAATATATATATATATCAATCTTTCTCGTTATAAAAATTTTATTTCACATTTTTCTGAATAGAAGTAAAATAATTGTATTTATTTCGCATGTAAAAATAAATCTACCTGAAATTCAAAGATTTTTAGCTTTTATTTAACGATCTACTAAACAAAATCTTTCAAGATTTCTAATGAGTTAAATGATGTTGATGTTAAAACTTTGTAACCGGGCGACATTTCCAGTGTTTTTGAACGTGTAGCGGGAAAATATAGCTATTGCACTTGTGAAGCAACTTAACAATTTGCTTCTAAATCACAAATTCGCAAATGATAAATACGAGGGCATTTTTTCATTGGAATAATGTCACTATCATCTGAGTAATTACAGTCAACATCTGAAAGTTCACGATCACTAAGAGACAGCAGTATGATAACTTATCAGCGATGCTACTAAATCTGGTCGATTTGTTATTCAGACATTCCAAATTCTCACTAGAACGTTTGAATAGTTATTTCTGCATTATTTAATAACAGACATTTCATGAATGAGATAACACCCCAGTGTTGAGAGATTAAATATTTGTTCAAATTTGGGGGAAAAGTATGGGAAATGTTTTTCATTATTTCACATTTTGAAGTTAAAGTTTACTTTTAATCATCTGGCAACACTGGATCTCGAGATGAGTTTGAACTATTGAACCACGTGATCAAAATTCCTCAGTTTGTATTCTACCAACCAAAATCGTCAATTTGTCAGATTGTATTGTCATCCAGCCAGTTAAAATCTATAAAAATCAGTCGTCAAACAAAATACCCGCCAGGTTGTTAAGGTGATTCTTAGAATGCGACGTCAGTTGAAACTGATCTAATAGATTAATCAATATTCTCGTGCTCGTCATTTACAGTTTACACCTGTTTTAAATTCGACATAATTTACTATTTATCTAATACTAATATATAATTAGCTTTTCAAAATTTGTGTGTGTGTTTTTTTTTTTCAAGAAACTAATTTGTGACAGTAAAAATGTCGTTTCGCAGGTTTGTTATTTATTTATTTTATTTTATTTTTATTTACTTATTTGAAAATGGGCAATATTTAAAAACAAAATACTTAATTTGGGGAACATTTTTGAGCTTAAATTACTTAAATATTTTTATTGCGGTAAATTTAAAAAGTATTTTTTTTTTTTTTGTAGGAGTTCGTGACTTTTTCGGAAAAAAAAAAAAAAAAAACATGGATTTGGGTTAATTTTCCGAAATTTTGTGGAACATTTTTTAAATTGATTTTCGACTGACAATACTGCGACACCTCCTCCCGTAAGGCATGGTAACGTCACAGCGACGTCAGTGTGAAGTCACACTGTGACTTTGTGACCGTCGATGTGACGTCACGTGACGTCGATGTGAAGTCACGGTGACCTGAATGTGAAGTCGTTATGGCCGTTTTAGAGCTCTTTTGTGACGACACATTGTGACCACTTTGTGAAGTCACGGTGTGACAAATTTGTGAAGAGTGTGTCATTTGTGACGATTTTGCCATTAACTTTGTGTCGAATCTGTGACGAAAGCGACAACATTTTGAAGTCACATTATGACCAATTTGTGAAATATGTGTCATTTGTGACGATTTTGACATAACATTGTGATGAATCTGTGATGACAGTGACAATATTGTGAAGCCATTTGGGTCCTGTCCTGTGCTGGATGATTTCAATTTATTCAAACTCGACTTGAATTTTTAAATTTTATTTCAAGTCCACCCAAAATCCGACCGTAACCCAATAAAACAAATTAAACCTGATAAATGTTTTGATCGACATTCTTCCGGACCCAAAATCCTAAATAAAAAAAATATATCTACAATTTAATACAATTATAGAAAAGAAGTCTATAAAAATATTTATCATATCTTTTTATGGCTTATACAGAAAAATAAGCATGTATAAAAACTCATTCATACTAAACTATAGTTTTTCATCTGAAACAATATTATAGTAATTATTTTGAAAAATTAGATTAACCCGTACCCCAAACTGCAAGAATAAAATTTTAATCTAAAATCGAAACGAATCCGAAACAAGTGACTAAGTGTCTTTAATAAATCCAAATTAAAAAAAAAATCATATTTTATATAAAATAAAAAATTGCCGGTCTAGTTTTTCGTTTTTTCAAATATCTGAACCGTCCTTATAGCGGGCAAAGCCCGCTATTATACTCTGTTATAATAATATCTGTCATGTGAACTAAACGCGATATTTAAAAAAAAGTAGTTCCCCCCCCCTCTCCCCTTCTTTATTAACAATCCCTATTCACATAATAAGTACATCATTGTCTATTAGCGTTTTATTTCTTTTTTTTACTAGGGAGTTCTGCCCCCTAGGAGCTACGCTCGCCAACCCCCGTTATGACACCGCAAACTTTAAAAGCACACTAATTTGATTAACTCTAAAATGATTACAGAAGATTCAATTAGAATTAAGCGACCAGTGGCGATCGGCTTTAATCGGGTTTCCATTCATTTTCCTTTCACTGAGATATTTTAAGGCCAAATCAACTACTGTCGAAAGAGCTAACAACTGTTTTCGTGATAGATTAAATAACATCGATTAAACATTTGAAAATCAACTTATGTTAAATAGCTAAGTAAACAATGTCGTTGCATCGGGGAATATATGATAATGATGTTATAACAAATTGGGTATTTATCCGTTATCCCGTCGACCACTATAAAAAAAAAGTCGCCAAAATATAGGGGAAAAAAGTGTGTTACCGTGGTGTCACATTCTATTGACATCAGATGCGTTACACGTGTTTCCTATGTCATCAAGAGATTTTTATTAGACATTTATCTGTATTTTTAATGATATTTTACCCATTTATTAATTATTTCATTAATTAAAAAAATAATAACGACCTTGCGTTGAAAAAATGTTGCTCTGCATAGTTATGCACAACATACCCGTGTCAACTGCCATCATAAACACTTATCCGTCCGCCGAGGGGGATTGTTAAGAAAAATATTGTAAATAAATAAAGATTTAAGATTACTTTTTTTTCTCTTTTCTTTAATGTATTATAAATTTTATCATTTAAAGTTACTGATAATTGACACTTTAGTGAGTGGGGCTTTAGATTCTATAATGGCAGCATTCTTCCATTGGTTTTTTGGACATTAGAGTTTGGCAATAGTTTTTTTTTTTTGTCATTCGGAAGTTGTCAACCGTATAATGGAGAAGTACCGATTTTTTTTTCCGTAAGAAGTTTGAAATGTATCGATTCCAATATGACGTAATTTTCAAAGTTTTCTTTCTATTATTAAACTTAAAAATATATATTGAAAGGAAATATTAATATTTACGCTCTTTTAAAATTTGCGATAATAGGTCAAATATTTTGTCGAAATAAATTAATATATCCTGTAAATATATTTTTATACTGAATCTGTTCGGAAATATTGTTATTTGAGCATTTTAAATATGACGTAAGTTTCCCTATTTAATGCTTTGAACACGTAATAATTTAATTATTGCTTTTTTATATTCACGCGCAAGTATATTTTTATTGTTTTTTTTTTCTTTTTTTTTACAATTACTGCTTTTAACACGTGTTCATTTAATTATATTTTTAAAGTTTTATTTCTATTTTTGATAGTTACATGTAAATACATTTTTTAATTGAAAGGGAATGTTATTATGCGCGAAATTTTACAAATTGACAACAATTCAAATAGATTCTGCGCATTAGTTGAATATTTTTATCCATTAATGAGTGGGTTTTAAAGGTTTTAATTAATATCTTGCGTTAATGAAGACATTTTCAAAATTTTATGATTTTCAGCGTGACAGTAGGTTTTCAACTGTAAGTACACAAAATATCAAGTCTCTAACTTATACAGTTTCTGAGATCCCACTCTGTGACGGACTTACAGAGAATCGAGACAAATTGGGTTTCGTGAGATGAGCGAAACCCTAATAATACTAGAATCAGTTTGACCCTGACCACAACAACATAAATATATAATTTTAAGAATTATTCTAAAAATTGTTACTGCACTGCATTTTAATTTTCGATTTAAAAGCACATTTAAAATAAAATTTTTAACAGATCATATTTAAAAAAAAAAAAAATTTTATTCCTACTACTTTTTTATATATTGATATTTTTAATTAATTATTATTTTTTTTTTTTTTTACATTTCTTATATGCTATACAAGGCAGTGCATGAATTTTAGATACAAATTATATTAGATTAAAAATAATTTTTAACTGTCATATCTAGTGAAAAGTGGGGGTAATCTAACGCTTCTTCACATGATATTATTTGTTAAAAAATAAAATTAAAAATGTCAAAGTAAATGTCATGTACAGTTTTATCGAATACATAATAAAAAAAATATGTGCAGAAAATTGTAAAGCTCAACCTTAAATACAAAAAAAAAAATACTTTAACATTTTTAAAGTATGAAAAAGAAGGAAAAAAATAGTATTGATAAAAAGCCATTTACAGATTTCTTTTGTGAAAAAGTACCCCTTGAACAGGACTCCCACTGGTTCGTTTTTTTTCTTTTTTTTTTTCAATTTTAGTATTTGTGCTAGGTTTTTACAACATTTGCAGAAAAAATTACGTACCGCGTTTGTGTCTGCAATATTTATAAGAAAAATCTAAAACGATGATTATTTAAAAAAAAGGCGGTATTCAAAAATGGACAGAGTAGGAGGCTTGCTTGATCTACGATTCTGTACATATTAAACATATAGTAATATTAAAGTGGTAGATTTTACATTTTAACCACGTTAAAAAATTATATATTATATAATTTGAGTTCATAATTTTAAAAAACTGATACTTTGCCTTGTTTTTTTGGGTGGGGAGGGAGGGGGGGGGGTTCTTTCTCTCCTTTAACCATTTAAATTTATAAAAATACCTTTTATCAAATATTCCAATAGGTTTTAAACAGTATCTTATATATTTAATAAGAGAAAAGCAAAAATTTAACCTTCAAAATAAGATATGCTACAAATCATGCATGGGACCTCTATTTTAAATACTATATGTGTTTTAATTACGTTTACTCCAGTATTTGACTGGTATTACTTTATATATAAATAATAACTATAAAAAAATAAAAACAATATTTTGCTTATTTTTTTACCATTATTAATTGATTTATAAATTATGTATATATTTATGAAATTGTAATGTTTTTTAAATAATAAGTTTTGCAATATATTATTTTTTAGAAACACCGATCATTTTTTGTTGATAACCCACTGCACCGCAGCCACTCTAGTTAGCATATGATGTGAAGAAAATGTACAATTTTCTATTGATTTACGATTCATCAATAGTAATACATGTTGACGCCGATGACATGATATCTATCTGGCTTGATGTCTGATTCCAGGGCAAGAACCACAGTAACATTTGCTGTGATTCTGATACCATAATACATAGTAATATCCGGAATACAACCGGATTTGAGATCTATTATATAAGTTTTAGAATGCAGTTTAGTGAACGTTACTGATATTTTGCATTAAGGATGCTATTTTGCATTGTTTTAACAATACAGATAATCATATTTATATGATACAATTAAAAAATAATAAATCTAATATTAATATCAAATAGTTATTCATCTTTTAATGTTTATCAAGTGTAGAAATGCAGTCTAACCACCAAGCGTAATAAGACATCGGTTTATCATTATTATTTTATTTACTGAATTATACGGTAATTGTAAGTAACAAGCTTATTTTAATCATACTGATCACAATAATCCTACATACTTTTAAATTTATATACTAAAGTATAGATGTTAAATGAATACTTTGAAATTTATCAAAATCATTTAGGAATCAAAATAGTGAGTAGTGTAATTCAAAGCAGAAAATCAAAAATAAAATTATTATATTACAGCTATTCATTACTTAAAGTTTATGTATCATTATTATTATTTTGATAATTAAAATATTTTAGCGGGGTAATATTTAAATTCTTACTAGTATACACAACAACAAAAAAATTTCAAGCTTTGCTGTTGGTGTTCTTTCTATGTTAAATATTTTAATCATGTAGATTGAAAAAATAAAATTTTTACATACCTTTCTTTAGCAGATGTAATTTTTTATGGCATCAACGAAGTAATCCGAGTAATACAAGTGTTTTTCAAGTAAATTAGGTAGAAAAACATTACAAATGCATTGACGAATACATATCATAACACGCCAACGCTATTGTAATTATTTTCGGACTTATATTTTAATTGGAATTCTTAAATACAGAACATAAATCCTTATAAAAAAAAGTTTTTTCTAGATAATATTCATTGTCAGTTCCGTTCCAACAATTAAATGTCGTGTTTTACTGTTTAGTGGTCTGCAGTCTGCATTAGCACTCAACAAAAACAAGGCCAAACGACGCAGATGCTTTTCTTCATATTTTACAGCAGTTCCTTAAATATTACTACGTATGATAAGGATGTTAATTACGTCCAAATTTGAAGAATAATTTTTCACAATGATTTGCATTTTCTGAATAAAAATATCTCTCCTTGAACGTGCAAAAACGTATCCTTCGACACATAATTCGTTCACATCCGCCATTTTGGAAGAAGAATAAAATTGAATTCGAACTTCGAATGACAAAAGTCGTCTGCTTCCAAAATCCGCAATTAAGATCTGCGCAGCATTGTTTAACCAGAAAGTAACACCTCGCAGATGTTTACAGCTTACCGCAAATGATAGATAAAACAAATAATTTAAATAAAGATATTTCAAATGCTTTATAATTTATATGGCTAGAGGTGATATCTTACTAAGCACTGGCCAGTTTGGAATAAATTGCTATAGGAATGACATATAGTTTATGACATTTACTTTATGACATATTTTTAATTCGTTTTTGTTCGGAAATGCATTAAATTGGCTGGCGTTTTTATTCAGAAACTATGTAATTGAAAGACGTTTTCCATTTTTTTGTTAAAAGCAGAAGATATTTCAGAAAAAAATGTCAAAGTCGGCGTTTTGAACCGAATAGCCGACGTGACAGTAAAAGAAAGGGGAAAAACCGGTCGTCACGTGACACGAATTGCTTATAACTCGATAAGTAGTTTATTTATTTAAAAAAATGAAAAATCATTTCGAATCCAAATTGCTTCCATAGACCGTCCTGCCCAATTTATGCCTTTGCGTTTAAAAGTGAGTCTGAAATTATGTCAGAAAGCTTCGCGTTGTTGAGCAGGTCAGTTAAGAACCACCTTAATTATACCGTACAAGGAAAATCCTGAAAGTGTTTGATCGTCGCAAAAATTGTGCCCTCATTTTTTGACCAGAAAACTGATGATTGGGTTGAGTGGCCTCTCAAAATAATTAAAGATTGGAGATTTTTAAAGAAATATTTTTAGCATTACAAAATTAGCAAATGTGTTCCATGCGGTAGTAGAAAAAAAAATGAAAATGTTTGCATTTAAAATGTTAACAAACCTGTAAATTGCTAACAATTTTATTAGACTGGGAGATCTATTTCTGAATTACTTTCCGCTAAAACTTTCATACGTTACTAAATTTCTATTTAGGATTTTTTACCTGTGTATTATATAGTATATTTTGTTAAATTTCTTGAAAATGGTAATGAAAATTGTAAAAAAGTTATCTGCCTCATATATGTAGACAGATATTTATTTATTATTTTATTTTGAAAATACTCAATTTATTTAAATAGTGTGTGACAATGTTTTTATTAACGATTTAGGCAAATGACATAATTCAAATCTATATTTTATGAGTTTCTGTTTCAAATTCCCTCTCCGATCACACTGTGAAGTCACAGAGTGTTGGAATTTTGGTCATAGGTGTGACGGGACTTATGTGACTTGAAGTGACGTCATTGCAACGTCACAAATTTTTTTTAAGCTCTCAAATAGTAATTTTCTTGATGCCATAAGTTGTTCTAAAGTTTATTTTAAGTTTTCTTAAAATCTCCAAGACGTTCACATTTTGGTCACAGCGTGACGTTACAAAGTGGTGGAATTTTGGTCACAGGTGTGACGTGACGTACGTGACTCACAGTGACGTCACAATGACGTCACTGTGACTGTGCATGCTATGCGGGCTACTAACTCTTCCAAAACTTATTCTATTATGATGTGAATGGTAACAATACATCTTAATAATGGCTTCCAATTAATGCTATAATTAAATTCTGCTTAGACGGTCGTCTAGATATAGAAGTTGTAACAAACTTTAAAATTTTAATACTAACATGTAATATTGACATCATATTGGATTCTTCGGTAAAATTTACGTTTGGATACCCTCTGTCAAGCTTTTTAGGAATTATGCAGATTTAAAGTTTCTAACTTGTAATATTAATTTGATTTTCAATCGTTGCAAAACATATTATAATGCGGTTACATTTAAGGCATCATTCAAAACTTACTTAGAAAAATGAGCCGTAATTTTGAAATCAAATATTAGAAGCTTCTAGATATCGATTTCTGTTTAAAAAGATGTTTGGTTCATATTAGGTCAAAATTGTTATTTTTATCAAGTATTCAATATATTCCGCGCTTTCAACGTTTAAAATTCTAGAACTTTTAATAATGGGTTAATAACAATTACCTTTCAGTTTTAATTTACAAATCTTTAACATTTTCTCTCTTGTGAAGTCCGTAGCCTTCGGTATTTTAAATAACCAACAAAAATCGAATAGTTGCTGTTCCACTGCTCAAAGAAAATAGTTGGATGGTTGGATGAAATTAATCCATGACTTATTAACATATGGATAATGTAGCAGCATACGTGCCTAAACTTTTTAGACAGTGGTATTTTGGTTTAAAACCAATTGTAATTTTTAAATAAATAGAATTTGTGTAACTATTGTAATGCTTCTAAAATATTTCATTTCAATTACATTTCCAGTATTTATTATGAAATTATTCCATATATCTCCCCTTCCAACTTTACTACAATTTAATGAGCGTTTAAACTTTTGAGACGGATTGTATATAAGTATACAGGATATTTTTCTAAAGGGACACGCCTCCCCCTGAACATTTTGTACATTTAAGGCGAAAATACAAATACATATTTTTTTTATAAATAAAATATATATATATATATTGATATATTGATATATTTTTTATAAATTGTCATATTTTAAAAATACCTTGAGCAGAAAAAACTCAAAAACAGACAGCAACTGTAATGTTTTCCTTGAGTCAAACAATTCCCCCCTAAGCATTTATTTATGAAAAAAATCCCTGTATATCCAAATATACATAAAAAATTAAGAAATATGTGAACAGTGTTTTCTGTTTAATTTTAATTATATTCCTGCATTTAATATGGATAATTATAAAATAAATCATGTGGGAATTCATTGTTAATGAAATACTGGCTAAGATGCTTTACACTCACGCAGAAAAAAAATAATCGGTTAAAAAAGGAAAAGAAGTCGACAAATTTAGGGAATTTTTTCCTTTAATGGACCCTAGCACATAGCCATTGTATTAAGTTATTCGTTTGGCGCAGTCTTGAAAATCGCGCCAACCAAAAAGTCGTCAAACTTTTGTTTAGGGGAGACCGGGGTACAATGGACCACCCCCTATTATTCATATTATTTCTGATTTTGAATGCTTCATATTTTGGCATATAGATGATAGCACTACAGTGGTGAATCAAAGTGTAAAATTATGTGTCCAACTGACAAATTAGCCATTTTATTCTAGAAAGATGGTTTGTGGCACGTAGAAGTAAATATTTTCAGTGAAACAAGTCTTCTTTTCTTCATTAAAGAATTATGATTTGAAAGACATTGCTGAGCACAATTAAAAGCTAAGATAATCTATTCTCATGTTAAATGTAGCTAAAATAATTGAATATAAAATTTGTTATTTTTTTTTTTAACTTTTTTCTGTCAAACTTCCATATGGGGAACAATGGACCACCCAAAACTGGGGTACAATGGACCATGGTCCATTGTACCCCAGTTCTGTATCTGGGCATTATATATGAAATTAAGATTAATAAATTGTTTTATTTTTAGTGAGTAATTTAACCATGATTCACGTAGTTTACATTTTTTAAGTATTTTACTTATTCATTTATTTATTTATGGTTTCTTTACTTTTTATAAACATTCAGTTAATTTTAAATTTTTATATTTTTACAAACCTGCAATTATATTAAACAAGTACATTAAACAATTAATATACCTATTAGTCTTTATCTATTTATATTTGTGTAGATAAATTATAGGTGTTAAGTAAAATAAAACAGTGCTTTTTTTTCTTTTTTTTTTCTTTTTTCTTTCTTTCTTTTTTTTTTTTGGATGATTTGGTAAAAGGATTATGATTATGTTTTGTCAGATTCATGCAGTGAAAACCTAATCAAAATGTGTTAATTTTACATGATCTTGTTGATGAATCTCTTGTAAATGTTCAAGATATTGCAATGAGTTTGCCGAACTCTACATATTTACAAGAAAACAGCATACCTTCAGCGACACAAAAATGTTTTATTATTTGCTAACTTTAATATTTATTAATCTTATATGTTTGAACTGAAACCACCAATAAACAATTATAATACATTCTATGTTTGTGTCATTAAAGAAGTACTACATAAATGTTTTTTTTCTTAATTTACATGTGGTCCATTGAGCGCCATGCTGCGGACCATTGTACCTCGACCTTGGGGTACAATGGTCCACTTTGTCACTTGCTATTAAAAAAAATATAGTAAAAAAAGTAAACATAATTATTGATTTTGAGTGAGTGCAACTTAAACCATAATATATACATAATATGCACACATTTTTTCAAACACAAAAAACCAGTATTTTGAGAGTAAACAGTCAAAATTTACAAAAGTGGTCCATTGTACCCCGGTCTTCCCTACATGTTTGCGTGAGTGTAAAGCATCAGTTCCGAAATACTTTTTTCTACAGGGAGAGTACATTGAATACTTTTAAAAGTGCGTTTTAAAAAAAAAATAACATTCTGTAGTTTACTGGAGGCACAATTTTAACACAAGCTCGTTACAGCTGCATGCTCTGAACGTTTCTGACTTCATAAATCTGATAATTTCTTGTAGATACAAATATGAAGTGGATGGTATTAACCTGAAAAATGATTTGAATTCTTCGAAGGTATTATGAATCCTCTAACTATTATTAACTATCAAAAATTTCGTGATAGGACTTTGGGTTAGCTATAACAAGCACAGAAAAATGTGAAGGTTTCTTTAGAAATAAGTATAACTGGATTTTTATCAGGTTTATCTGAATATTTAGGATTCCCACCAGGTGTAGTAGAATAAAATATGATACAATATACTATTTGATACAATAAAATATTTAATATTGAAATTTTAAAAGTAATATAAAAATGCAATATTGCTTAAATGTATCAACTTTTTCAGTCATAAACTTTTGTTTATTAAAATAACTTTTAAGTTGCAGTTGATTTAGTAGAGAAATATAACTTTTATATATAGATTGTTTGATTGTTGATATTGTGATTGTAAAGGCATGAAATATTAAAATTATTATTCTGAGGTGTAACTTTTTTTTTTTAATTAAAGGAACACTCACGTAAATGTGCACATATTTTGTGACAAATAGATGAAACCAGATATTAATTATACTTGACTTCATTTATATTTTCATTGAAAAAATAGTAAATTTCTAGCTGTTTGACGTGAAATGTTCTTATGTTATTTAAATGTGAAAATTTAGATACACAACCTTTATGTTATGCATAATTAAATTCATGTGTATGGCACATGTATCTTTTATTTTGTTATATAATTAGCTATTAGTGGATTAGAAATCAATATATTTTATGGAGTAATTTGACGGTACGGTTCTTAGATTTTTTAATATGAATTTAGCAAAGCAATCCATTTTTAAAAATCTGAAGGAGCCTCTTCTGGTGATTTCTAACACGTGATAATAAATTAAATATAGAATACACTTTCGTGAATATATATTTAATCATATTTAAACTGAATGATGTAAACTAAATGTGATTAATATAAACTTAACTCTTGAAGACGGGAATAAAATAACCAGTTTAAAATTTTAACTGAAGTAATATTGAATTAGTTTCCGAAAATAGCACAACGTTGTAAAATTTTATTATTATTTATTTATATGGAAAACGGAGAACAGAATCCGAGATATTACGAAAAAGCCACGTATAATCCCTACATATAAATGCAAAGAAATCTAAAAGCTGCAATTGCAAAACTTTTTCCAGAAATGTAACTTTAATCTTCAAGAACATTTCTATAAAATTTAAATATATTTTTCTTTTATTTAAGGGTCGGAGGGAAGAGGAAATTTTGCATAGATAACATTTAAATATTCCGCTTAAGATATTTAGAAAAAATATATTACTGATGTAACAATAAACAGTATGGTATTTAAATGATATATTTTTTTTTATAATTGATGCTTTACAGAATAACGTTCAAAAATATTTGAAGATACTGCATTCCGAAACATACCTCCTTATTACCTTGAGGCTAATATTTTTTTTACTAATTTAACTGAATGTTTGAGATAGGTAAACCAAAAAATATATAAATAAAATATAAGCAACTTTTATTTTTCATACGATCGCTCCCTGCGATTTAATCAATACTGTGATTAACATCTTGCCGTCATGTAAGTTTCTGTAATGTATTTAAACTATATGTGATATTTTACTTCTTTAATATTATCATTGGACAAAGTTTTAAACAGTTTCATTTGCTACTTATTATAGTAATTCGTGCATACAAGATTTTTCCTTCCTGAAATTTTATACCAGACATACTAGGCCTGTAGTCATGAGGGTAACGACGTACAATGCGGTCAGGATATTATTCAAATGAACTATAAATATATATAATTAGTGATTATATTACAAATACGTTTTGCGAATTGCGAATTTCAACTTTTTATAAGCTGAAGTTGAATGATACCTGGTATATATAAATAAATCCTTAGAAAAAAATGCAGCTGTTGTACTAGGATATTGCATTTCAGCGATGATTTTATATGTCCCGAATAAGAAACATTGAAGATTATCACTTAAGTAATAATCTTCATATCATGTAATACAAAGATATCGCGTTGATAAGTATGGAGGTTTCAAAGAAATCCAATCTGCACTGATGACAAATATGAAAGTTTTTTTCATTTTTACCCCATGATTATTATTCAACTGTAATCTTCGAAAAGTGTAATGTAGAGCATAATAAATACAAAATACACTAATAAATACATAATTTGTTACCGTTTCGTCTCTATCAAACGTACTTTTCTGGGTATAAAAATTAAAAAATTGTATTACTTTTGTGCACAACAGCTATGTTAAACTATTTAGAAAATAAAATCTTATACGTATATATATTTAATCGGGAATATAATTTATACCATTAGTTGCATTATTTTATATAATTATACAAAATTTATTACTAATTAATAAAAAATAAATTTACCGTTTCTGAAAAAAACATTTTACACACAAACCAAATTATAAAGCGAAAAATTTAAAGATTTTCTCCTTAAAACTACTTTTTTTTTCCATGAAAATGTATTTTCAAAATGTTTCATTCGCATTTGCCCCGCTCAAATATTTTATTTTTTATAAAACTTTAGCATTATTGAAAGCCTTTTATACATATAAAAAAAATTCGTAAAACTGTAAAATGAAATCTAAAAAATTCCTTTGAAAACGTTTGAGATAGTACATCTTTCAGCGGTTGTGAAAAAGAAAATATTTCAACAACATATTAAACATTTATATACAATAACAAAATTATTAATATTAAATATTAAATTTTATATTATATTTTTGAAAATTTTCCATTGTATATCAAAAAGGTATACAACAACATGTTATATTTTTAAACACTTTCTAACATAGTTGAAAAGCATTTATATATTCTATAAGTCTGTCCATCCGAGCTCTAACTATCGTAAATATAGTCGGAATACTTTGCAATTTATATATGTTATTAAGATTTACTGCGGCATGTTCGGTATTGAAAATGCATAGTGTGTAGCTTTCATGGTTCGTTTATTGTGGAAATTCAAAAGAATACCGTTACATTAGGATTTATGTGGTAAAATTGTTTGCAATGTGTTTTAATAACGTCATACTATTTAAAACATATTGAAAGTTATATATATCATTGGGCTGCCACAACAAGATGCGATACCTACAGTTGAATGTGGTGTGCATACCATTTATCATTCAAAAACAGGGTCACACAGTGTTCGTTACAGTGATAATTGCTATAAGTACACTATAGAATTTTCAGAAACGTTTCTGAAAGTATCGGATACAACTGCTGCACGATACTAACGGAAAGGTTTCTGATTTAAACAGAAAAATGTTTCAGATAAAACACGGATCTTTTCCGATTCGTGATGGATTCATTACGAATCTTAATATTTCACTACGAATCGGAAAGGTTCCGTGTTTTAGCTGAAACATTTTTCTGCTTGAATTAGAAACCTTTCCTTGAGTATCGTGCAGAAGATGTCTCCGATACTTTCAGAAACATTTCTGAATTTTTTTTTACAGTGTACGTTTTTAGTTGTGGTATGTGTTTCAAATATGATAATATTTTGTCATAGTACCTGGTTTGTATAAATTATTTAGCTCATATACAGGGCTGTACAGAAGAATTCGAAAACATTTCCGTTTTTTTATGAAAATTACTTTGTTAATCGTTTCGTCACTGAACAAAATTGTTGCATAATATGTTGTATATTTACAAATCTATAGATCATATACATTGATTTACAAAATAATTTAATTATTTTCCAACTATAAATGGTAACTTCCGATATTGAGTTTTCAAATGTTTTGTGCGTTTTCCAAATTGTTTACTTATATATCATATTGCACCTTATTAAAAGGTGAAGTTTTGTTACAGTGTTCTGTTAGCGTTGGAAAATGTTTCCCAATCTATGACTTACGTATGATTTTTTTATTTTTTTCTATAATGCTTTTAAAATGTGGGAAAAGTATTATGATTTTTACTGTCGACAATCTAATGCTACTATTAGAATACGATGCGTGCACTTTCGATCATTTATTTACAGAGTCGCACAAACAAAATTTGATTACATTACTATTAGTGTGTATCTTGTTAAACTAGACGTTTTAGAAACGAAACGAAATGTAAAGACATTTTGCGTGTTTTATATTGAAGATTTACTTGGAATATTGGATTAATTACAGAAGTAACTATTCCAAATAAATTTTATGACATTATATTATTTCACATATCACAAAATTATATGTATTATTGTGTTTGTACTTCTGAATTATTCTACAGCGGCATCATTATGTTTTTAGATATAAATGTTATAAAAATAAATTTTTATTATAGTATGTACTTTGAGTTTATGATGTAAATGAATAATGGTGTAATACATCAATCTAAATCATAAAGAAATTACGATATTTTTTTTTTTTTTGTAATAAACTTGTTCTTTTGAAATAAATTTTTAGATTGACTAATTACAATATTTATAAAAAATCCTAACAATTAAATAAATGTTGCCTATAATCATATATCGGGGCAACAACAAAACTAAGTTTCGAAATAACCAGTAAGTTTATAAAAACAAATTTTTTTCATTTTTCACATCAAATTTTAAAATGAGAAAAATATTTATACCTCAAAACATATGTTGCATACAAAAGCGTGATTTAAATATTTACTATGTGTCACAAAAATATGTCGATATGATTTGAAGTATTTGCAATCATTACAAACATGAACGTATTATGAATTTTTTCAACATACTTTCAGTACAGTTTTGAAAACTTTTTATTGTTTAATTACCTTATATTTAAAACAATGTATTTAAAATGTCATATTTAAAACAATTTTCTTATAGCGTCTAAAGAAAAAAATTTACTTCAATATTTAGAGAGATAAAGTGAAAAATATGTTGCGATTGAATTAAAATAGAGAAAAGAATTCATATATAACCTTATAACTGTTTCTTTAAATATCTAAAACTCAATATAAAAATAAAATATAATCATAAGTTTTCTAAACAGGATACTGGTAAATTGCGTGGTTCTGAATGTTATTCGTAATCTGAGGAATTTTTCTAGCCTCTACTGCATTATGAAAATATTGTCCACAGCATACGACCTCTCTTAATCAATCATTATAAAAAACCAAGATGTTGCGAAATTTTTACTTAAACATTTTATACAAACTGATTTTTAATTGCGTATTTGACTTTTCTTAATCAATCACGTTGCCAATCAATCACGCTGCTAATCAATCAATCAGCCATCGGCTATTGCGTCAACGGTAGATGTGGCCTTGGGCACCGATAAAAAAACACAGTCAAAGAGTAATGAATGGCAATCCGATTAGAGAAGATCGCCACTGTTCGTGATAATACCATTCAATAGTTGGTAATCGTTTTAATCTTTGTAAAACAGAAAATTGCATAGTGTTTTTACAACATCCGGTGTCCAGATGGGGTTTGGCGAGCGTAGCTCGTTGGGGGCAGAGCCTCCTAGTAGAAGAAAAATACATTCTATTTAGAAAATAAATTATTGTCTGCATATTTTTGTTTATTCCATTACTTTAATTTTGAATTCCTTCTAGCAACTAACTAAATATGTGTCACAAAAAAGCAATATCAAGGTACTTTTCTAGTATAGGGGTTTTCAAAAGATAGAGAAAATGACCTTGGAAAGTGATGTAATTTTTTCATACGTATATTCTGGAAATCTATTCACTGATTCAGATACACAAGCAGTTTTTTAAATATTTATAATTTTTTTAATATAAAGTATCCAAATGCCTATCTTTATATGCAAACAGATGTAAAGTGTATATAAAAACAAATAATAATAATATATACAAATAAATATTTATACATATATAAATAAATACATAACCAAACATAAAAATTCTTCAGTCTTGTTTTCATAGCTGTTTATATCATTTTGTAAAAAAACTGACTTTCTTGAGTCCAAATTACGCCTAGTAATTAAAAAAATTCCACGGCCCCTGTAAAGGAATTGTGCCATATTTATAAAAAAGTGCTACATAGTTAAGCATATAAAATATATGTATTTGCAAATTTAAAAAGATCAAGATAAAGGCAATTTACGCAAAACTCAATCCTTCATTTTTACGTATGAAATCATTCTCTTACGATTATCCCGAAAACAAGGTAAATTATAAGAATATAAACTGAAGCATTTGTAATAGAATTTTAATATATTTTAGAGCACGAATGAAATGATACTTTTTAAAATACTTCCTAAAATGTTTTTTTAAAAGTCTTTTTGCGGTTTCAGAATTTTGCTTGCATATTCCAAAAACATTTTAGAGAAACAATAGTCCGATCATTTGCCTTTTTAGGGTAATGGCTGTAGGGCATTTAAAATGGATATCAAAACTAGATTTGTTTCGTATTCTTGAATAAAAGGATTATAATAAATCATATAAATATAAAAGTCATTTTGGAACAAAAGAATCAACGCGATTTCTAGTGACAGTTTTAATTAAAAGACTAGCTGGCAATTGAGCAAAAAACTCATGTAATTAAAATTGCCTATTTTTTTTTAAGTTATTTAACACCAGTTGGTGTAATTTAGAACGAGCGATTTCGCACAAAGTGTATTTTTTCTGACAATTTAATCTACGTTGTTTCAGATAAGTGTCTTTCTAAATAAAAAAGTCCTGCCGGCCTGTACCGGGGGGAAAAAGTAGCTGCCATAGTCCATAGAATTTGAAACAGCTATATCTCAGACGTTTTATAAGATAAAGCCAAAACTAAATATGATCCGGAATCTTTGTATCATGATCTAACTGTTAACGGAAACAACTTTTTTAATTTATAACTTTACTATGCATCTTTTTGAATTTAAGAAGAAGAATAATAAATTTTTTTACTGGCCTCCATTTTGAAACAAGATGGCGCATGATACTGGCCAACGAACTCGGTCGACACTTTAGTATGCTCTGTACACATGATAAGTCACATTCATATCGGTTCATAAATACGAGAGTTACAGCATAACAAATGTCAGGTTGTTTCAAAATGTCAGCTTCCCTAGTATTTCAAAGTACCATATTTCAGCCATTTTTTAAGATAAAACAAAAACAAAAAATGCTCCGGAAACGTTGTATCACAATCTAATACTTAACGGAAACAATTTTTCTAATTTCTAATTTTTTTTTCATCTTTTTGACTTTTTTAAAAAATAAAATTTTTTAACTGCCGCCATTTTGAAGCAAGATGGCGGATGAAGCTGACCAACGAACACGGTCGAGACGTTGGTATGTCCTATACGCATACTCAGTCATATCCAAATCGTTCCATAAATAAGAGAAATTCAACATGACAAATGTCATATATATATATAAATCAACATTTGAACGGAGGGTGGTTTTGGGGTCTGGGGGTCATGATCCGTGAAAATATACCAATTTTTTCTAGAATTGCTTTCCTTCGAACGGCTGCAATAGGTAGCTTTTTGTACTGAAAGCTACCTAAAAGTGTTTCTATACGTTATAACACATGCTCAAATTAAAAGTGTTTTTTGAAACTTTTACAATCCAAATTCCAGAACATAGCAAAATTATCCTGAACAAGTTCCATTAAACACGTGAGACAAGTAAACAAACATTAACTCGACTGTAATGACAGGCACCCCAAGTTTTTACAAAATCGTTTCGACCAATAAACTTTTGTCAACACTCTAGTAGCTCATTGCTCCAGATTTGGTCCAAATTGCTTTCGGTCAAAAATTTTTATTTATCGTTTATCAACTTTCTATCAATCTATTTCTCATCTCACACAACTTTTGACAATCATGTATTAATATATTTGACGTGTCCCTTTAAAAAAAACTATAAAGAATAAGACCCGATTAAGATGAAATATTTTATCTTAAAACATTTCCTGGTGTACTAGAATTGTAATGTAAAAGTCAAATTCAAATCCATATTGTTATTTGTTGAAACATTTGAATACATACTTACATACACGTACATACAATGACCAAAAACGTAAGCATTTTTGTTACTTCATTTTATTAACATTCCCTTTTTTTTAAATGTAGTTAGTGAATGCCAGTTTGCATATTTTAGGAAGAGTGGTTTGGCACAAAAGGATATTTTTTGACAGTTCAAACTACGTTCTTAACAGAGGAGTGTCTTCATAATTAAAAGAGGGGTGACATACGCACATAATGCATGCTCATATTAGAAGTGGTTGTTGCAAAGTGTTTGTAGCGTTTGAATCCAAATTCCGGAACTTGGACATGTTCTGGAATTGAGGAAAACGAGTGAGTCAAATTAACAAACATTAGCTTGACCAGAATGGTATGCTCGCTAAGTTTTTGTACAAAATTATTTCGATCAATCAACTTTTAGTGTTCGTACGTCAGCACTAGCTTTTATTTAAAGTCTAGATGCTCATGGCTAAATATAAATCTTTTGACAAAAATCTTCTATACCAATCACATTTTATTGTTCGTTTGTTTCAACTTTTTTACTTATAAAGGCACTCTATTTACTCTTCAAGGTTTCAAATTGTTCCCAAAATCTTATTTCTCACCAGCTTGTTAGTGCCTGTTCCGACTCCTAACTCAGATGTGAATGTTTGTAGTGGGTCAGATTCTACATTAAACGGAAGTCCCGGTCTGTTTAGTCGTCGTGTGCAAAATATTATTGTAGCAGCCATGATCTATAATCACAAGTCCTTATTGTTTTTCTTTCAGAATGTAAGAGAAAGGAATGTAAGATAAATTGTATTTAACTTATATACTTCATTATATAAACTTTACTGGTTTAACCACACACATAGAAAAAAAATGGAATATGTATATCGCAAGCGACGAACCGCGCAGAAATTGGCAACAGAAAATATTACGTTACTCTTATCCATTACTGGCGTAATATTACCCAGTACACAAAATAATTATATAACGAGGTATAAAAAAAACAATTGGAGAAACGACATTTAAAAAAAGAGCGTGAAATGACCATTCTACAGACCATCATAAAAATGCAGACGAAAATGGATACTTAACACTAGAATGGCGGTAGGGGTCATTTTGACACCTGTGCACTTTCGTCCGTTGATTACTTTTGTTTGACTGGAAGAAATCGTTTAAAATTTTTTGACTTTTCCTAAATAGATAACATATATTTCTAAAAGAAAATTCAGCATTCTGGATTTGTTAGTTTTTGAAATATTGGCATGTATTCCTAGAACGGCGAACGGGGGTCATTTTGACCCCTTTAGTAAAATACTCTTTGTACTCGAAGCATTCATACTGTCTCTCATAGGGATAAAAACCGGTGTGGTCACACTACATTGTTATCTATAAGTATGTTGGTTTTCCTTTGTTTGCTTTTTGCCATGCTTTTGAACAAAATATTTAAAAAACAAAAACAGAAAGAGAAAAGCAGGTGCAAAGTTTATCGTACTTACATTTCTATACAGAAATACACAGATTTATTTTCCCATTTGTTTCTTTTGTTAGTTCAGATTACTCACTACATGTGGTTTTAGGGGATTTTAGAAGTAGAGCACGAATTCCATTGTTGAACATATAGTCGAACAAAGGGTGTCGATTTTTGGCATTAATCCCTTTCTTGACACCTTTCTGTTTTCCTTCTCGCAATAAAAGAAAGGTAGATGATGCTGGTGTAATGAACAAGTCTCGATGGGAGAGCGAGAATTTCAATGACAGTTTGGCTGGAAAATTCTGCCATCAAATTCATTATCGCCTTACCTTTACGCTGTGAATCATTTGCTAAAACATAGACTCTATCGTTTGCTGATATTCTGACATATTCCCGTCTTTTTTTTCAAATTTTATGAAATATGTCTTATAAGCGAAACAAAGGTCTTACTAATGAAGAAATTAAAAAATTGTTGCAGGAGCTCTCTGAAAATGAGTCTGACAGAGGTGAAAATGATATTTTTTCTGTAGAAACAGAAGATGAATTCCAGACACAAACCACTACTGAATCCGAGGACAGTGATATAAACGAAGGACAACTCAACAGAGATAAACGAAAAAAAAACGGATCATGATATTTTCATGTTCTAAATAATGTTCTATAATGTTCTAAAAGAAACGGCAGGACCAACATCTTTTGCAAAGACTCGTGTTTCTGATGACAAAGTGTCTAGTGCTTTCAAGCTTTTCATTGACGATGCTATCTTGTTGCATGTAAAGAAATGTACAGAATCAGAAGCTCATCGGCAACTTGGAATAAAGACTGGAGTTTGTCTCTGGCTGAGTTAGATGCTTTTGTTGCTATACTATATGATCGAGGAGCAATAGGAGCAACGGGTTTAGATTTATATTCGTTTTCGTCCGAGGCATTTGGAATACCATTTTGCAAAGAAACTATCTCAAGAGATAGATTCAAAGAAATAAAAAGATTTGTGAGGTTTGATGAAAAGACAACAAGATCTGGTCGATTACAGACTGATAAATTTGCTCTTGCATCTGAAATGTGGAATAAATTTATTGGAAATTGCAAATCATGCCACCGACCACCTAACCGACCCATTAATTCCTAATACGTGTGTGTAATTTGGAAAATTTTAAGCATTAAATAAAATTCAAATGAAATGCTTTACATATTAACCATACAGCTGCACTTATAATGAAGTAACGGAAACAAAAAAAAAACACGCATCTCATTTATGGATTTAGAGAGTGAATCATTCAGCGAGTAAGTAAATGAAAAAATATTATTATTTTATAAATTGTGTTTTATTTTAGTTAACATTAGTTTTAACTTGTGAAAACATTTATGTTAAACCAATTTTTATATAAAATTAATGAGTTTTTTCAGTAGTTGTAGTATGAACCAATTTATCGCCCTGTAGGCGTTACATATACAGTACTTTAAAAATTCATTAAATTATCAAGTAATATTAAATATAAATTATGAAATACACAACAATTCCATATTTTTGTGAATGTACGGCATTTAAAACTGTTTTATCGTTGTTATTTCAGTAGTTTCATCGAGGGGTCAAAATGACCCCTACCCGCCGGCCGTTCCAGTAGGTAAGATTTTTCCGCTGTTCTAGTGTTAAATCTCCGTTCCACATCGATACAATAGCAGCAGTAATTCAGTACAGCCAGGAGGCCGAGTGTTTCATGTCTGACTGTGGCAAAAATGTTAGCAGACCCAGCTTCAAAATATTTCGTTCGATGAGGTAATTCGGTTGAGAGAGGAGAAAAAAGACAGAAAGGAACTATAAAATAATGAATGGGACCCGCCGACTCTAAGGTCCTTTACAACATCCCAAAGAAAATGAAAGCAGCTAAAGGTTAAATATTCTCCATGGAAATTAAATGTTACATTTGATGTTTCCTCATAATTATAGTGTATTACAGTGTTGTCAATTTAGCGCTAAATTTCCAATGCTGTTCGATTCCCTACTGGATCAACAACGTTACTTACAAATTAACAGAACAATTGTTAAATTGTCTTATTTAGTTTAATTAAATGAATGTTATTAGAATACAACTACTTAAACAAAATGGTTTGAAAACCGACTTTTGATATTGTTTTCTTCTTTTATGCATACATTATAGTACTTACTTTTTAATGGAAAACTGCGAAAAGGTATATTTCATTTCCTAATTTTTTTAAGACTCTTTTCTATCTAAAATTATAGAGAACTAAACGATTAGATAGTTCCTATATTTTCTCAATATGCTTTATTTTAACTACTCAGAAAGTATCCAGAGTAAATTTCCTAACTTAAATTTTTGTCATTCCAACCCAAAATAATTTTAATGAATGGTTTCAAACAATTAATCTGTCTGTTGTTTATAATTAACAACATTCTAATATCTTAATAAATGATAAATAGTGAGAACATAAATTCACATTCCTATGAGAAAACACAACCGCAAATAAAATTTTTCATGTCGCGTCGGTAACACTTCAAATATTTTATGTGCGAAAGGATACTTCAACACAAGTTTTGTGGACAAGAAAAATTCTTTTAAAACTTTGTGTTTGTTCTCTTGGGATTATTTGTCGGGAGAAGAGAATGTTGAAAGTGGCAATAAAGTAAACTGCTCTTTTGGGATATACTTAATGGCGCATATCAATTTCAAAGGCAGAAGTGTGTATCGCCTACTCAAAAAAGTAAATTTAAAGGCAATATGTGATTCCGATCTATAATTGTTAAGATATAAAATGTTTTATTATTTTTTTCATATTTTGTTTATAACATAAGACATTATTTATTTGTGTTACAATGGGATTAATTTTTTTTTAAATATCATAAAATCTATATAGTGCTGTAAATTTTAAATCCTGATAAGACATAAAATTTGAGAGTAAAAAAAAATTTTAAAAAAATACGAGAAATTCCTTTAGAAATCATTTCGAGATATCATATTCTAAATATAATACACTAGCGGCTTTGCTCGTGTACATATTTGTATTAGAGGAAATTATAATGTTATGGATAAATCTAAAATTTACTAATTAAGTCACATTCTGAGTCATTCTTAGACTGATTTAAGCAAAGAATTAAACTTAATTCCGAATAAATGGTTGTATTGTAAAGGTTTTTCGTTCCTTTCATTTTTCATTTCAAAATTCGATTTATTTAGAAACCGTTCTTAGCGAGCATTTACATCTTAAAAGTAACCACAATGCCAAATTCCAAACTTATAATTAGCCAAGCTTCTACATTAACTAATTTCACAGAAATTGAAACTTTAAAACCTTTTTTCTGGAACGCTTTAAAATTTCTAAGTTTTTAAAAACTGTTCTGTGCATGCATTTACGTCTGTAAAATAACAACCATGTAAAGTTTCAAGTTTCTATCTCTAACAATTTAAGATAAATCATAATTTAGAAGGTTTTTAGAATATTTTACCGCTCATTTAAGGCTTTTAAATTTCATATTTTCTTAGAAACATTTGTTAGCGAGAACTGAAATCTTAACAATAACCACCATGTAAAATTTAAATTTTCTAGCCCAGTAGTATCACAAAAAGTAAATTTAGAGCCTTTATGCTTTTTAAACCCCCCCCCCGCCCTGTCAGTGGTAGTACTGACATAAAATATAGCCTATGTTGGAGCACAGATTGTCATCATCAACGTGCCACCATGACTTTTGAATTGGTTCGGTAGTTTCCCCCCAAACAACAAACAAGTGTTACTTCTAGTATAGATAACAATGAAGCAAAATGAAAAATAAATGGCTACGAGTCTTCGTTCAATGTTTAATTATTTGATTACATAATATTTGCTTTAAATGCTCCCTGAATATTGTTCGTGCAAACTTTTGAATGTACAGCTTTGTGAAAATATTGAGAATTCTCAGATTTTTAATATATCTTCAAAAGTAATAATTAGGTAAAAATATTTTAAACAGCATACAATTATGAAAATAATCCGCATACAATTAAAAAGCTAACACACTGTATAAAAATTAAAATTAAACAAAAATTAATTATTCCTTTAACTTTAAAATAATCTAAAAGTGTGACAAAAAAACCCGCATTTTATCGTTTTCAGTGCGTTTTCAAAATTATCATTCAAAGTATCATACCTCAGTAAGTTTTTATTATGCAGAAATGGATTGAAAAGTTTTTTGCTTGTTAAATTGTAGAAAAAGGTTTTCTAAATCACCAAATTCGGGTACGGGTGTGGCCGTGTCTAAGACATTTAAACGTGAAATTGCTCTGTACTAAAAGGGTTTAAATGCCAGACTTTTACATTAAATATTCTTATACTTAATCAACATTTATTTTACTTACTAAAGCAGAGCCGCTTTTACAAAACATTATTTTTACAGTTAAAAGAATATTTTGTTGTTGTTGTTGCGGTGTGACATGCATGTACACCCGCAGCGCATAAAACATTTTTTTTAAATACAAAAATGGTGTTCATGAAAATCGCAAATACTTTATTTGGGTAAATATATGTTGCCTAAGTATAAAAATAATTAATATGAAATTTTGTGCTTTCACCCTTTAAGTATAAAGTTAAATTAGTTGGAAAAGTATGAAACACGCCCCAATGGACAGAACAACAAATAACTTATAGAAAAAACTAAAAACATTATAACAATTTAAATTTCCCAATTTTTTTTAAATAACTGTTTTGAAGTAAATGACTTTTCAGATGATAAAGAACAATATTTAAAACAAATTTTTGCTTTTTGAACTACGATAACTCGTATAACTTTAAAACTAAATAAACAGAAATTAGTTATTGGTCAAATATAAGTACAATGATAAATCCTGTATAAAAAATGCAACTTAAAAAACAATGCTAAAATTAAAAAATATATATATTGTTGTGAGCTCGGGGTTCGAAAGGATTGATGCCAATATATAAGAACAATCAAAAGGCTTTATTCACAATAAACAGTGCAATACGAACACCAATATCTTCTGAAAATTACAAGATATTCAGTAATCTTCAAATCCAATAAAAGCACAGCAAAATTTCACACAGAAACAATGCGTTCAATACGACGTATCAACGACAAAATCGATCCGAGAAACACAGTTCTCAATGCAAAGCCTCTCGTATGAATTCAATCGCAGTTGGCAGACAACTAACTGAACTGAACTGGTGGAGGTCCCTTATATAGACTTCAGAGATCTTTCCAGATTATTCCAGGGCTTTCTAATGCTAGAAATTACCAGAAGGTCCTTCAACTCTCGATAGAGTACTCCAAACGTGAAAGGATCCCAATGTAAATGTATAAGGGGGGTTGCACAAAAAAGTCGCCAATTCCGTCGCCAACTTGGCGACATTTGGCGATATATCGCCAAATTTGGCGGCAAAAATAAGTCGCCAAAACCATCGCCACCTTGGCGATAAACCCATTCCTTGGCGATTTTGCAATAGAACTCCATTATAAAACCGATGCTGTAAGGTTGTTTTTCTTGCAAAGCACCTGAGGCCTTTAGCATTGAGTTACATGATGCTCAATAGGAAATACATTAATAATACTGCAATTTTCACAATAATAAAATAAAATAAATTTAAACAAATGGAATATTTACAGATATATACAAAATTCATAACATTGCCCACCTCTCAAGGACTGCACGTCCCGGGCAGTTCAACCTTTGATCGGAAAGCAAACCCGTTACCAACAAATGCTATACTATTCAAAGCACTTAAAGCAAACATGGAAAATACCAATTAAACACATTCATAATGCTGAATTATACAAAATATACACTTATTTAAAAAAAATAAATTAAATTAAATTAAAGCATAGACATCATTACATACAAGTATTTAAATAATAACATTAATAATGATAATGCTAAGCAAAAGAAATTATTACATTAACTTATATACAAGACCATGGTCATACTAATTTACATTATTTACATTACACTATTTACAATCAATAAACTAAGTACTATGGCCATAGTATGGAGCCAGCCTGTCGTAATGAACGACTCTAGGCTTCGAACTTGGTGACTTTCGGATCCGGATTACGACATCGTTCAGTCTGTTTAGGACTGTATAAGGACCGTCCCAGTGCGATTGCAGTTTGGGAGAAAGTCCTTTACGTCGAGTCGGATTATAAAACCAAACCTTGTCACCTTCTTTGAATTGATGTCCCGTGGCTTTCGTGTCGTACCTGGTCTTCATCTTCTCCGTCTGTATATTGATCCTCTCTCGAGCCAAGTTGTGGACGTCTTCAAATCGTGCCTGGAGATTCTGCACGTATCCCTCTGGCGGTGAAGGCGCATCTGGAGGGCGACCAAAAATCAGATCACAAGGTAGACGAAGATCACGACCGAAAAGCATCTGAGACGGGGAATAGCCGGTTGTTTCATGGACGGCGCTGCGATAGGCGAGAAGAAACAAGGGAAGTTTTTGGTCCCAGTCTTGTTGGTTTCTTGAGACTAGCAGTGAGAGATTGTTGAGGATGGTACGATTAAATCTCTCAACCATGCCATCCGACTGTGGATGTAAAGGCGTCGTCCTAGTTTTCTCCATTCCGAGAAATTGATAGAAACCCTCAATCACAGCAGATATGAAATTTCTCCCTTGGTCAGAATGCATTTGAAGGGGAACTCCATACCTTGATATCCACTGGTGTACCAAGGCATCAGCAACCGTAGAAGCTTCTTGATCAGGGATGGCATAAACTTCAGGCCATTTCGTGAAATAGTCCATGACAACAAGGCGGTATTTGTTGCCATCAGCACTTCTTGGCAGAGGGCCTAGGATGTCAAGGGCGATGCGTTCGAAAGGTGCTCCTACATTGTAGAGATGTAGTCTTCCTCGGCTACGTTTCTTTGGTCCTTTTCGAGCTGCACATGCATCTCAAGATTTGCACCATCGTTCGACGTCAGCTCTCGCTTTTCCCCAGAAGAAGCGCTCTCGGACTCTATGTAATGTTTTCATGACTCCAAAATGGCCACCAGTGGGACTGCCATGTAATTCCTTGAGGACCTCTGGTATTCGGGATCGAGGAAGTACCAACTGCCACCGAGATGTCTTCCCATCTTCCGATTCGAATTTTCGGAACAGGACACCATTCCTGACGTGGAGGGAGTTCCAAAGAGCCCAATATTGCTTCGTCGTAGGACTGTAAGTCGAGATGTCTTTCCAACTGGGCTTCGTGCTAGAAGATTCTAATAACTCCAAGATTGGTTTGATCTCAGAGTCTGCCATTTGATCTTCTCGAATCTTCTCATCACTCCAGGGATCTGGTGGCGTCAATAGTGAAGTCTTCGCCTGGCGTATGACATATTCGGGATTATACTTGCTCTCCGCTCTGGAACAATAGCGACAGCTCTCGGGACACGGTCTTCTTGATAGGGCATCGGCGTTTCCATGCGATGAGCCTCTGCGATGCCTGATGTCAAAGTCGTATTCCTGGAGCCGTTGTATCCATCTGGCTACTTGGCCCTCTGGGTTCTTAAAATTCATCAGCCATGTTAGGGATGCGTGATCAGTACGAAGGAGAAATTTCCTGCCGTAGAGATAGTGATGGAAGTGTTCTATGGCTTTCACTATAGCTAATAACTCCTTACGAGTGACGCAATAATTCCGCTCTGGTTTCGATAAACATTTGCTCCAGTATGCTACGACTCGGTCTTGGCCATCTATTTCTTGGGAAAGTACAGCGCCGACACTTTCATGACTGGCATCCGTGTCCACAATGAATTGTTTGTCGGGGTCTGGATAGGTAAGGACTGGAGAGGATGTGAGAGCTTCTTTCAGCCGCTGGAAGGAATTGTTGCATTCTTGTGTCCATAGAAACTTCTGTTTGCTTTCAGTGAGCCTATGCAAGGGTCTTGCGATGTTGGAGAACCCCTGTACAAACTTTCTGTAATAAGTGCATAGTCCCAGAAAGCTTCGCAACAGATGGACATTTTCCGGACGTTTCCAGTGCTTTACTGCAGACACTTTTTCAGGATCTGTTCGAACACCTTCAGCTGAGATGATGTGTCCTAAATAGTTTACTTCTCGTTGGAAGAACTTGCATTTCAAAAGGTTCAGCTTTAAATTCGCCGCTCTTAGCTTCGTTAACACTTTTCGAATATTCTCTAGATGTTCTTCAAACGTGCGGCCACCAATGATGACGTCATCTAGGTAGATGAGACAAGCTTCAAAAGTCAGGCCTTTTAACACTGTCTCCATGAGGCGCTCGAACGTTGCTGGGGCATTGCAGAGCCCAAACGGCATAACTTTAAATTGCCAAAGTCCTTGTCCAGTAGTAAATGCGGTCTTCTCTTTGTCACGAGGATGGATCTCTACTTGCCAATATCCACTCTTCAAATCCAGTGTGGAGAACCATTTATGTCCTGAAAGAGTATCTAGCGTGTCGTCTATTCTTGGTAGAGGATAGCTGTCCTTCTTCGTGATATCGTTAAGTTTACGATAATCCACACAAAATCTTGTGGAGCCATCTTTCTTTCGCACAAACACGATGGGAGAAGCCCACGGACTTGATGACGGTTCGATGATGTCACTATCCTGCATCTCTCGTAAGAGCTTAGAAACCTCTTCTTGTTTTGCGAACGGCAAGCGTCTTGGATGCTGTTTAATCGGTGGATGGTCGGCAGTATCAATTCTATGACGTGTCAGAGAAGTGCGACCTATACCATTCCCGTTTTGTGAAAACACATCCTTAAATTCCTGGAACAGTCTTTCTGCGGCATGTCTCTGCTCAGGAGATAAATTCTTATTTCGTCCAATTTCAGGTGTTAAACTTGTAGGCGGATCCGACAACATCAAGCTCGGGTCTTTGCAAACGCAGGTGACTGGAGCACATGTTGCAAGCACTTCACTCTTCGGGATAATTCTAGACTTTTCACTTACGTTCGCAATCCTCACAGGGATCACATCTCTCGACAGATCTACCAGCGCTGATGCTATTAGCACTCCCTTTGGGCTCTTCTCAGGATATCCAGTCAAGCCATACTGGAAAATTCTTTCGTTTCCAGTTAATCCAGGTATCATCATTTCGGTCCGAGGAGGGATGATAACATCTGCCTTGGCTGTGATCCGTTGAATAGACCCGGACTCATTTCCAAGTTTGAAAATAGTGACATCTTCTTGAGCAGAGAGTAACTCATTATTCTTAAAGTCCAGTGTAAATCCATGCTCTTTTAAAAAGTCCAGTCCGAGTATGAAAGGGTCTGAAATATCGGCCACGTAGACTGTATGGCGATAAGCGGCGTTCCCAAACTTTATTTTCAGTGTCATTCTTCCATGTATATCGATCTTATCTCCGGTCACAGTTTGAAGAATAACACGCGGCGGGGTCCAAAAGAGTTTTTCTTTCAGCCGCTGAGCTAGATCTTTCCGAATGATGGTCACATTGGCTCCTGTATCGATGATCATATTACAGGGCAAATCATTCACACTTCCGACTAGAAAAACTCCGTTCTCGCCGCAACTTCTTGCAGAAATTTCACATATTTGAAAATGGGGCTTCTCAAAATCTGGCAAACTCCGCCCCGCTAGATGGCCATTAATCAGTTTTCCTGCTCCTCCGTTAGCGGGAGAGATATTACCTTCGGTGATGGGTCGTCTTGGGCAGTCCATTTGGATATGGCCTTCTCCACCGCATTTCCAGCACTTGATCTGCCTGTAAGGTTTGTTGGCCATTAAGGAGTTCATCTTTCTCACTATGTCATTCATCTGCTGCTGTAAGCGCTCCACAGCTGCTTCTCTACGAGCTGATGCTGCCGACGTCCTACAGACATTGCCTGCAAATGAACCGCTGGATTTTGAAACGCTCGTCAGTGCCTTAGAATTGCGCTTTGGCGAGAAATGCATGAAGGAATATAGCAGACTCCAGCTCAAATCTCGACAGCAGAAATCCACTGAATCCCTGCAAGAGCTTGCTACGGATGTCGAGAGACTTTCCCATCTTGCTTATCCTGACTGCCCGACTGAAACTAGAGAAAGTTTAGCTCTGCAACATTTTATTGATGGTGTGCGTGACCCTGAGATCCAGATATATAAGAACAATCAAAAGGCTTTATTCACAATAAACAGTGCAATACGAACACCAATATCTTCTGAAAATTACAAGATATTCAGTAATCTTCAAATCCAATAAAAGCACAGCAAAATTTCACACAGAAACAATGCGTCCAATACGACGTATCAACGACAAAATCGATCCGAGAAACACAGTTCTCAATGCAAAGCCTCTCGTATGAATTCAATCGCAGTTGGCAGACAACTAACTGAACTGAACTGGTGGAGGTCCCTTATATAGACTTCAGAGATCTTTCCAGATTATTCCAGGGCTTTCTAATGCTAGAAATTACCAGAAGTTCCTTCAACTCTCGATAGAGTACTCCAAACGTGAAAGGATCCCAATGTAAATGTATAAGGGGGGTTGCACAAAAAAGTCGCCAAATCCGTCGCCAACTTGGCGACATTTGGCGATATATCGCCAAATTTGGCGACAAAAATAAGTCGTCAAAACCATCGCCAACTTGGCGATAAACCCATTCCTTGGCGATTTTGCAATAGAACTCCATTATAAAACCGATGCTGTAAGGTTGTTTTTCTTGCAAAGCACCTGAGGCCTTTAGCATTGAGTTACATGATGCTCAATAGGAAATACATTAATAATACTGCAATTTTCACAATAATAAAATAAAATAAATTTAAACAAATGGAATATTTACAGATATATACAAAATTCATAACAATATATATCCAAGTAAAACATAAATACTTTATAGAAAGAGAGTTTTTGCAGATAAATTATAGTCACGAAAATCCCCCAAACATAATCCCATTTACAAAACATTTTATAGAAATGTATCCATATTATGTATATAATGTAGAAAATGTCATTTTCTATATCTAGAAATGTCGAGTTCACAGTTATAAAATAGCACTATAATACAAATGGAACTATAATACAAATGTCCAAACCAGTCTTATTAATGCTTATGTAAAAACACCCTTTAGAACTGTTTGCCACTACTCAGCTCGAATGTTTGGCCGCAAATTCACTTAAAAATCTCGACTATTGACTAACATTAAGAGTGTGGTTTATATTTGCAATTTAGTTAAAGTTGTGTGATACAGTAAGCCATGGAAAAAACTTTCATTGACCTCGGCGACATTCACATCTGTCTTCTTAATCAACGCTGCATTTAAACAGTATTCAGGAACTGGTAGTGCTGATAACGTGCTATATATTTTATATTATATATATATATATATATATATATATATATAAACATCATAAACGATTTAGTTCAATCCTAACTTGTAGAATAAATGTAGAATTAACAATCCTCATTTGTAAACGTCTGGAAAATTATTAATAACATAAATATATTCGACACTAAATAAGTATGCAAAGTTACAATACTATATAATTAATAATTCCTCAATTTCATATTTAAGAATTATCGTTTTTAGATTTTCTTTTCAATAAATGATAAAACAAAACAGTGATACAGTAATAATGGGATACACATGACAAAATATGATAATCCTGATTTTTAATCCTGATAATTTTAAATCCGATAAGACATAAATTTTGAGTGTCAAAAAAGAATTTATGAGAAATTCCTTTAGAAATAATTTTGAGGTAGTATATTCGAAAGTAATACATAGCAATGAAACAAAACGGATAATAAATGACTATGAGTTTTAGTTCTATATTGAATTCTTTGATAACATAGTATTTGATTTAAATGCTCCTGAATATTTTTAGTGCATGAATAGTTTTGAAAGTACAGCTTTGTGAAAGCATTGAGCATTCGCATATATTTAATACATCTTTAAAAGTAATAATTAAATAAAAATATTTAACAGCATACAGTTAGGAAAATAATCCGCATAAAATTAAGAAGCTACTAACAATTTGTTAAAAAATTAAAGAAAACGAAAAACCCATTTTCATTTAATCCTTTAACTTAAAAAAATCTGAAGGTTTATAAAAAATAAAAATGTATTTTATCGTTTTATACTGCGTTTATAAAATTATCATTAAAGTATAAACGCACAGAAATGGGATTCCAAACTTGACTGTTAAATTGTAAAGAAAGCTTTTCTAAATCGTCAAACCCCTGGATACGGGTTTGACCGTGTCTGACACATTTATATATAAAATTGTCTGCACTCAAACGGTTCACGTGCCACAATTGAATATTAAATATTCTTATACTTAAGCAGCATTTATTTACCTTAATAAAAGAGAGTTTATTTTACAAAACATTATTTTCATAATTAATAGAATATATTTTTTAATTTTTTGCTGGTGTCGCATGCATGTGGTAAAAAATATTTTTTAAATATAAAATTGGTGTACAAGAAAATCGTAATTGTTTTATTAAGGTAAATATATATTGCTTAAATATAAAAATTATTTAATATAATTTTTGGGCTTTCACTCTTTAAGTATAGAGTTAAATTAGTTGGAAAAATATGAAACACGCCTCAATGGATTGTGCAAAATATAACTTACAGGAAATTAAGGATGATATAACAATTTAAATTTCCTAACTTTTATAAAATTACTTTTTTGCATTAAATGACGTTTCAGATAATGAGGAACAATGTTTAAAGTATTTTGCATTTGGAACTACGGTAACCTGTGTCAATTTAAAACTAAAGGGTTAAAAATTATTTATTGATCAAATATAAGTACAATGATATTTCCTGTATAAAAAATGAAACTGAAAAAAATGCCTAAAATACCTAAAGTTAAAAGGAAAAAGCGAAAATGTATCCAAGCAAAACATGAATGCTTTAAAGTAAAAGCGTTTTAAATGACATAATACAGATAAAGAATAGTCACGTACACCCAAATATAGTCCAATTTAAAAGATGGTAATCTAAAATTGCATGTACAATATTTTTTTTTAAATGTATCCATATTACAGATGTAATAGAAGAAATAGGGATGTCACATTGTACGTTTTCCCCGTATGATGTACGTTTTTCAGGCTTATTGTACATTGTATGTTTAAAATCGCTCCCGTATAACGATTTCTTCGCTTTTTTCCCAACATATCTAACATTTAATATTTTCAAGTATTTTCTGTGTTTACATTTTCAATTTGCTTGAAAAATTTCATTTTTTAATTCAAAAACAATTGAAAATACCATTCAGTATTACAGTTGCACAGTATTTCACTCAAATGATGACGTGAACCAAGAAAACTCGTTATATTTATTTTATTCGGATTATTTTATTTAGGATATTTTGATTTATTTCTACTGCCACAGTTAATTTTCGATTCAAAATGAGAAAAATGAAGGCAAAATTAAAATAAGAGAATAAGTAATGAAAATGCAATTGAAAAATAATAATGGTAAGTATTATTTAATAAACTATTTTTAGAAATTTTTCTGAAAGAATATATTATTTGTTCTGTCAATATACTCGTAGTAGGATGTCGAAAATTCCGGTAATGTGATAAAACTAAAATCTAATAGTATCAATTAAAATCTTCCTTTTTTGAAAGAAAAAAAATCTGGGAACCCTAATAGCAAATGTCTTATTTTCTATATCTGGAAGAGTCGAATTCACAGTTAAGAAAAAGCATTATAATAATAATTGAAAGTTCGATACTTAAATATTATTTAAAAGAATATAAAAAAAAAATCGGTGGTATTTCGAAGTTTAATAATGGTTTAATGATTTAATATTTCACAGGTTTAGCAAAAAGGGGCAAATAATTCTCCTGTATTAAAAGAACTATAATGTGGGATACTTGAACTGTCTAGCAGTAATCATCTTAGTTTTTTTCAGAATTTACAACGAATTGAAGAATTGATGTGTAAAACATGTATCCTAATTGGTGTTCAAAATACAAAACATTTTAATATTAAAACTTTAAAACAGTTAAATGAAACATACTACGTTTCAAAAGCAACATATTACATAAAAAGTTCACACCAATAAATCACTGTCATTGGTTATAATTACAGTACAATTTAAGTAAGTATTTTATCATAGTGATTGTTATAGTTTTATATTAATTAACCAATTCTTATTATTCATTTTACACTGTTACATATTTTGTGCAGGGTTGAACCAACATTTGGTGCTGCATTAGCTACAACAATAAGTTAGTGAAATCTCGTTCCATCTCTAGTTTGGAACACCGACTGAACCAAAGTTTGGTGCTGCAGTAGCTGCAACAACAAATTGGTAAAATCTCGTTTCCGCTCACCCTTGGAGCTTCAGTTTCACCATAGATTGAAATGCTGGAATGAGGTTTCTCCATCTTATGGTTGCACCTACTGCAGCATAAAATGTTGGCTCAACCTGCAAAAAAAATAATAAGTGTACTTAATCTTTGTCTTAAAAAAATAATAATGAATAGTATTAACGACGTTCTTTAACTGGCATTTATCTTGTATCTGGAAGTTTTTTGTATCATCTAATCATTAAATTGAAAAAGTTGCGGCACAGCGAAGAACACAGTGGTATTGTAAATCGAATTTGATTAGATGTATAACATTTCTAAAATGTAAACTATCACGGATTACGCTGTGAAAGTGAGTGTAGTATTTCGTGCACAGCACATCACAAATTTCAGGAACAAATAATTTATCTAACAGACATTTTTACAAATTTCAAATACATTACGATATAACAAGAAAATGCGTTTGCTCCAGACTCCACTGATACTCATAAATGTTGTAGTGACAATCATCGCATTGTAGTGACGCAACAAAAAGTCACAAATCTGACTCGCATATCAAACAAGAATGGAATACGCAACGCAAGACATGTGAGGGCAAAATTTGAAAAACATAGAAAAATATATTCTTATTTTCTAAAATCTCTTTTTTAAATACTTTATATATTTGAACTGAAACACTTTTGAAAAAGAAAACTAAATAGAGAAATTTCAATGAATTTAATTCTTTTTTCAGTTCATTCTGCTAATATATAATGCCTTTTACAAATATGTTTATATATATCAAGTTAAACATTATTTAAGTATTACTAGAATGTAATAGTTCAAGGATTTATTATCTCCTGGCTGTTCTACTCAAAGCTTTATTCATACTGGTGTTCATTTGCATAACTCTCACATTGCAGTGTGACGTATCACAAACCAGCTGAACATGTACAATAATGTCCGAGTCACTGCCCTAAACACACTTATATAAGGATAATACAGCATATTGTCACTGTGACGTAGTCATAACACAACAGCACAGTACGCTTATTTCTATGGAAGACAGTTTCTGTTAATGACAAAATAAATAATATATTAGAATATTAGAAAATGTAGTAGTATTATTGAGTTGCTTCTGTAGGCTTTGTTGCAAATAAACATTTTAAGTATTGTGCAGTTTATGGCATCGTTTTTAAGAAATGATTTTTTCACTGTACTGTTCTTGTTTGATTTGTTCTTGTAAATTTACAGTTCTCTCTCTCTCTCTCTCTCTCTCTCTCTCTATCCCCCTATATATATATATATATATATATATGTTCTTACTCATCATAAATATTTAATTCAATCCTAACTTGTAGAATAAATGTAGTTAACAATCCTCATTTATAACTGTCTAGAAAATTATTACTAACATAGATGTATTCGACATGAAATAACTATGCAAAGTCACAATACTATGCAATTCTTAATTCTTTAATATCATATTTAAGAATTATCATCATATTTTATTTTCAATAAATGATAAAACAGTAAAGTTGCAATTGAATCAGGATACAATAATAATTATATACACATGACAAAAGATTATATGGTATAAATATCATGACTGTAAATCTTTATATAACTTATCTCAATATATTTAATACTTGAGTAGTTGTATCGAAATATCTTGCCAGAAAAAATGTGATTTACAACAGGGAAATATTTCACAGTAAATTGTCATCATCAAATTATTTAACTGGATATAACTAATCTGAAATATAAACATAAGTTGTGTGAGGTGCAGTTGCTTAACAGTTTATGATAGTTATTGTCGCAGCTGAAACATGTTTTTTAATTGCATCTTCAGGAGTTGGGTATTCAGCTTCTGAACATTAATGAAATTCGCAATAACATAATCACATTTTCACCCCATGATAACCATATACATTTAAATGAAACGTATATTTCTCTACTCTTTGTTTTATTTTACGCTACATTGGTTTCTAGCAAATTAATTATAAATCTGCCTTTTCTATAAATATTCATAAGCAAATATCTATGCAGAAAATATTTATACAAGAACGAAAATCCTAGTCCGTGTTGTTCTTGTCGTATATAGTGACAGAAAAGCTATATTAACAATGAAAATTTTATTTCCTCAATTTATGTGACACTTTATACAAACAGATTAAAATATTTTGCATGATTAGATTATAAAAAAATACGTTTGTTGCAAAATTGAAAGGATAAATATACTATACTATAACGTCTTAATATTTGTCCATTTAAAATATATAGTCTAAAATGCAGTGTTGATTTTCAGAAACATCGCCTTTTAAGAATAATAAATAAAAAAAATTAAAAATATTTTTATCCTTGCTTTCATACTTTTCAGTTTTGTTCATTTTTATTGTTTAATTACATGTAAATATATTTTTAATATTGTCTGACAAAAAGTGTAATTTTGTTTTCGTTTCGAAAAATTTTAATCTAAAATCTGGCATTCGACGAGAAAAACAAATCTGTTTTTGACAGTCTTTTATAACTATTCTTAGACTTTTATTAGGTATTGTATATGATGAAGTGCAATGATAAAAAAATCTGATTTTCTATATACACTGCTCAAATCAATTAAAGGATATTGCAGTTTTAGGTGGATTTTGTATCTGGGAAACTTTTTAGCTGATTGATACATGGTCGACAGACATAGTAGGTTATATGAGAATAAATTACACATGTTTGGCAGAAAAAAATGCATTTTATTGCGCATTTGTGTACAAAAGGAAAAAAACACAATTTGTGCATATGAAAAAAAAGAATAAGAAAAGGTGTTTTCTTCAAAGAAAATCATTTTCAGTAGGGGGTATGGTTTCCACGGGCGGCTAGCAACGTTGAACACCTTTGAGGCATGGACTCAATGAGGCTATTAATGACGAGTTGGGGTTTTCTGCCCCACTCTTCCAGAAGAGATCTTTCCAGTTCTTGGAGAGTTTGTGGGGGTGGTTGGCGGCCAGAAACTCGTCTTCCTAGAGCGTCCCAAACGTGCTCGATTGAATTCATGTCTGGAGAACACGTTGGCCATTCCATTCGAACGATTCCTTCCTCGAAAAGGAAATCCTCCACCAGGTTTGCACGATGTGGCCTGCAGTTATCGTCCATTAAAATGAAGTTATCTCCAATTGCTGCAGCGTAAGGGACTACAATATGTCTGAGGATCTCATCCCTATATCGGCGACCAGTCAGAGCTCCATCTCGAATGATGTAGAGGTCAGTGCGCCCGTCAATGGAGATGCCACCATACACCAACACTCCTCCACCGCCAAATCTGACACTTTCGTGCACGAACGCAGGATTATTCCTACTGCCACCCCTAGTAGCATTGCCTCATCGAATTTTGCTCGGCCTCTCATCAATTCATCCGAATCTGCTCTTGTAATAATACGAGCATATCGTTTCGAGCAGTATTAGAGAACCGGTTTTCGATGAGTTAGATTTCATCGGAAAAAAATATCATTCTGAGCAGTTTTCCCGATAAAAACTTTCTAATCGTATATTCACGGTAAATAGATCACCAGCCGATATCCAATCACGGTGAAATTTGGAAGAAATCCTACTTTTTCTGCGAAGCGCCATCTGATTGGTTGAGAAGTTGATACCTGACAGTACCCGGATGGAAATGTTGACATGGCGCGGAAAGTTGGAAGTGAAGCAGCCGCCATTAATAGCTGTTGTCTTATCGACTGTTATTCTCAAACAACGTGAACATATATAAAATAATCTGCTCTGTAATCCAGTTGGAAATATGTGAGTACCCCCTATTTTATTCTTCTTGATTCTATTACTTTGATTCATATATTTATGTTTAAATTCTAATGTTTTTAAAAATTATGTATGAGAAACACATCTAAAAATTTTTCACGTGGTTAGTTTTACATAATTTATTTTTATAAATGCTTCGTGCTATTGTAAAGAAGCTACATGTTGTTGTGAAAATTTATTTTCTTTTTCAAAACAAGTGAGTAAATGTTTGTTCCTTGTATTTACATTGTGCATATATTTCCGGATGAGTTTGTTTTGAAACTGAAATATTTCGTAACAGCATGGAGTTTCTTTGCCCATTTTTTTAGGAATCGGGAGGTACTAAATATTATCAATACATCTAATAATATTACCCTTTAAATATCGCAACAGTTTATTCTGATCACATCAGGGGTAAGGAATTATAGTATTAATATATTCTCGACTGGCAAATGAAATTTCTTACAGTGGGAGTGAATTATAATTATTTGTTGTCAGTCCTATTTCGTTATTTATCCCAATTGGCGTGATATAAATATAGTCTAAGGTCTATCCTATACAAAACTTTGACCTGTCTAATTTTATACATTCTTTATAAAACATACTACAAAACGACATGTAATAAATTATTTTTGCAGTCGTGTAAATTTTTTCATTATTTTCGAATGTAATGTATGTTTATCTTGAATCAGTAAAGCTAAAGCTTATAAATAGTTTTCATTTTCAGTAATATTTACTGATGCAGATTATTTATGAACATTTTTAATTTGCATTTTAAACAGAACTGGATAAATGCGTTCGCCAGTTGCAACCAAAATATACTTGTTATTCTATTATTATCCTATGTATTTCTTGCTAATTTTTTAAATTCATTAACTAATACGTCAATACTGCACTAGTTAGTATTCTTCCAGAATCGATTTATTTAAAAAAAATCCTCGATTAAAAAATGGGGGGGAGGGGGTGCAAAGGTTTTTTCGTGCACCGTTTATTATTTTTTTTTTATCTGTTAAAAAAAAATAAAAAAATAAATAAATCACCAGACTTTGAGTGTTTTATTTTTTTTTTAATGACCCTGGTTCTTAAATGGCATAATGTCTTAGATATTATGCTTGTATTAAGTTATTGTTGAAATTTGATATTGCAACTCAGCGCACCAATCAAAATGTCATCAAAAATCGGTGCATGAGTGAAATGCATCTGTTCCAAAATTACAAAATCTGTCGTACAGCATGCGTGTGTTTGCTGATTTTATTCCTTACACTATTTCAGATAGTACTTATTTTATTTTTATTTGCAAAGATTCTACAATGTTTCATTTTTCTTTCTTTATATTGTGAATTACTTTTTAAAAAAAACTTGCCAAACCGTAACGCCTAATAAACAAATGAAAAAATGTCATTAGAATCTTAAACGAAAAGCCTCACTTACTAAAGTGACTGTCTGTAACTTTAAACAATAAAATTTATAATATCAGAGTTTTCCCCAGGTTTAAAAAAGGGCAGGGTTCTGCTCGGGAAAAAAGGGCACTTTTTTTTTATTTTTAAGGGCACTTTTTTTTATTTTTAAGGGCACTTTTTGGATTCTTGAGGGCACTTTTCAGATTCTTAAGGGCACTTTTTTTTTAATTGTTAAAGGTATTCTTTTGATTTTTAAAGCCATTTTTGATATATAAAAGTAAGGGTACTCTCTTTAAGACAACATTGAGTCAGTTTTTACTATGAAAGCAAATTTTTTAATGCAAAAAGGAGAAAGGGCACTTTTTTTTACTGAGGGGCAAGAAGGGTACGAATTATTTTATGAGGGGCTAGAAGGGTGCTATTTGATAACCAAAGGGCAGGCAGGGTGCAGCACCTTTCTGAAACTGTGTGGAAGAAACTCTGTAATATATTAAGGAACAAAAAAAATTATCTTCGATATTTATTTACATTATTTACCTCAATTATCCTGGTCGATAAATGTTTGTGATGTCAGTTGAAACTGATTTATTTTACATAACTATGCATCGCAACATTTTTTCATTGCTTTTTCTCTTCTAATATCATGGTGTCACAGTAATTGTTACCTCAATTAACGAATAATAAATCGGTAGAACAGCATTAAATATAAATATACAGATAAACATCAAATTAAAAATCCGTTGATGACATAACAAATACATGTAATGCATCTAATGTCAAATGAATATCATGCCTCGCTCATGCATCTTCTGAGTTAAATCCTGTAGTTTGCATGGGTGATTGTGTTCAGTTTATATACCTGAATTCGGGTATTTCTTTCATTTTCAGTGCAGAAATTCTGTTGTTTCTGAAAGTTAAATAAGACTAAAATATCAATTTCACATGATTGCTGAACATAATTAAAATTCATATTTTTCCTAATTTGATCTCCCTGTAATAAATGCCTGCCCCCCCCCCTTCCCTGTTTCTCACCATACAAAAACATTTTCTTGCTAAAATTTCAGATATTTTTTCATGAATCCCCCCTGAGTTTGGCAGTAGTTTTTTTTTTTTTTTTTTTTTTTTTTTTTTTTATGAAAAGTAGTTGACAGGATAATGGAGAAATACCAAATAATATTTTGAATATATTTGCTCAGAAGTTCTTTCAACAGCTAATTATTAAAAAAAAAAAAAAAAAAAAAAAAAAAAAAAAAAAAAAAAATAGTCTTGTTTAAAATCAGTTTTTAATGAATGTGATGTTTGTTTTTCTCATCAAGCTATTTGTAATAGTAAATCATTGTATTATTTAATGGTATTATTTATTATTGATATCATTATAAGTAAAAAAAAAAATTGTTTATTTTATTTAAAAAAATGGGTTACATATTACATGGGTCCTTATATGGAGAAGAAAAAATATGTGAAATGTTCTTAAAAGTTGGCAAGTATGCTGAATATTTTACACATGGGGAGAAAAAAAATATAGTAGTTTTAATAAGTATATGTGTGTTCATATTAAAAAAATTATATTAGACATATAATTGTAGACTATTTTTCCATAATTGTATGTATTAAAATATGGATTTTCTTTCTTTTTTTTCTTTTATTATAAATATATATATATTCAGGTTAAAGTAAATCTGGTTTCAAGTTGACTTTTTTGTCAGGTTTGGGTTTTTAAAATTTTAAGGTTTGGGTTGGGTTTAAGAAATAAAGATAAATCTTTAAAATAATGCTGCACAGACTTTTTGTCTGAAAGTTGTTTGCTACCCAAGTATCTGTGAAGATCAACTTAATAGCAAAGTTTGTCATTAAATAAGGCAACTGATTCTGTGTAAAAATCATGGTATCTTGGCGGTCAGCAGTTGTGCATCTTTATTATGAGAAATTTAATGAATTGTGGAACAAGATATCAGAAGATATTGCCAGCGGAATTTGTGACAAATTTAACATTGTGGCAAAATGTGTGCAATTCAACATTGGGACGGAGTGCGAAATTCTACATACAGCATATTTCATTATGGTACAGTAAATTCTCAAATATCTGCTAATTCCTAAAATCCACATTTACAATGTAAACAATGAAATTTTCTGTTAAACATTAGGGGGGGGGGGGGCTTGTGGATTGCTTGTGTCGATTACTATCATTCACCCAGCATCTTGCAGATGAAAGTGGTACAATGCAATCTTCATAGCACTGATCAGATACTAAATTGGAGAAAGAAAGGCTTTGTATAAAAAAAAAATTTGTTCATGATGATAAATTTTCGAATGATGAGTTATGTGACTGAACAAAATCTGACTGTTTGTAGGTTGAGTTTGCAAGAAAAGCCATATTTCGGAATCTATCAAGCTCTTTAAGGTGAAGTTTTATGGGATATATATGTAGACTTGCTAAGTCTCGGATTTTTTAATTTTGCGACAAACATGCAAATTTTGTTTCCAATCTGTGGCATACTGCTGCTGCCGTATAACTAATGCGAATCTATAGTGGGTTCCACTCTTTTCGCTGCACTCGAGTTGGGTCTCTTCTGTTCATCCAAAACAGGGGACTGTCTAGACTTTCATCCAGGGTCCTGTTTTTGTGAATTTGAAATGATTGTTCTATCCATTTTCTTGTTTAAAAATTTTTAGAAAATATATGTATGTAAAATACACATTTTCTTCATATATGTAAAAGTGGCAGTCAGATTTTACTTTTGAATGATTAAATTTGTAAAAGGTCTATTTTTAAGACAAAGTATTTTATGAATGGGCCTGTTTTGAGATAAAAAAAAATTGGGAATTGTTCTGTTTTGAAATGAATAGCATTGTCAAGGATCCTTTAAAGGACCCAATTTCTTCCTAAGCAGATACCAACAAACTAAGCTCTGTGACACTGACTGAGATGAGAAGAGAAGCTGTTGACATTCATCCTATAAAATGAAAGCATGCCATCTGCTTGTATGCACGAAACAATATGCTCAGTCATTTTGTGCCATTGTAATAGCAAGGGGAATGAAAATGCGAGCAAAATCTCATTTGATAGATTTATATTTGTATCACCTCGTCTCATCACGGAAGCATGTGCATTACATCATGAGTGTTTAATTTTTGTGCATTGTTTGAATTAATTCTTATATTCTCATTTATTTTATTTATCATAAAAGTTATTGAGGGATTTTATTTATATTAGGGTTTATTCAGCTACCCAGACCATGTTTTGGCCACAGAATTTAAGCGAGTAGTTTGGAGTAAAAATGAGGTACCTGATTTGAAACTAAAAATTCTGGTTACAGTCAACCTGAAATTCGACAACCCAGAGTGAAAGAAAATTAACCAACATTTTAGTACAATTATGGAAAGTAGTCCACAATTATATCTTTAATATTTTATTTTTTTTGCATAAAAATGAGCATATATAGATACGCACATATAATATTCAAATATAGTTTTTTTTTTTCGATACCTTTCTTTTAAAAAATTGGGTATATCTGAACCCAAACTGAAAGAATCAAAACTTGACCGTTGACCCACAACTTTGAAATTAACATCGTCAGGTCAGGTAAAATTGGGTTTTAGTTTAGAATCTTGGCTAAAAATATTTTGAGACATGTGAAGCATTGTTTCAGTATGGTTATCAGCATGGGGCCAAATTTAAGACATCCAAAATTAACAGAAATATTTTGCGATTATTGATATTAAGATAGGTTCGTTCCGTGATGAATTATTTTTTTGTTATATAAATTTCATCTTTTTTTAAAAAAATTTTTTAAATGTAAATTTAGGTTTAAAAGAATGTTTAGGGTGATTAGGAAAATTTTGTTATCAGAAAACATAAAAAAAAAATTGAGAAAGTAAAGTTATAATTTATCAACTATTTACTGAAGTTGCCAATTTTTATTTTTAGTATTTTATGAGATTTTCCTTGTAATTCAAGTTGTAAAATAGGCACTATTAACACCACAAACATCGGTTTTAGATGTTTCAGAATTAAAATTGTAATTTCAAAAATGCTAGTTTGAAGAAATAATTATTTATTTTCATCTTATTTATTTCTGCTTGTTTTTAAGTTATAAGAAATAGTTTAAAAAAAAGAGAAAAATATTCAAAACATTTTACATAATAAGATCACTAATTATAATTAAAATATAAATAAAATGCTTAAGTGACTCAATCCAGCATCAATGAAATGTTACATAATCATATAAGATCACCAACTAAAATATAGAAAAAAAATGTGTAAGTGATAACTTAAGCATTTTATCTATATTTCAAAACATATTTGTTTTGTTTCTCATTTCCAAAATAATTTTCATCTATATTTACTTATTATAAACACATTATTTATTTTTAATAATAAAAGTTAAAATGTTTTTAAAAAACAAGGTGGCTGACTGCAGGCAAATCCCAAATCTTAGCCATCAAATGCAAAAAAAATTTACTCTTTAATTCTAGAAAAGTGGCCATAAGGTGCCTGACAAACAATTTTTTAATAGCCACTTTTTTTTTTTCATTTTGTGGCCGGTGGCTGGTCCCTTTTTTCCCTTTACTGCTAATCAAAATATTAAAAATCCCTGACAGTTTGGCCTACAGGCACATGTAGATTTCAAAGACACAGACTGTAGGGCGCCTGTTTATTGGGAATTGCCGAAGAAATGACCTTTTTGTCATTTTGCGGCAGTTGGGACCGCCCACTTTGAAATCAACTTGTGGCTCGCTGTAGGCCCGGTAGCAGAAAGTTCGAGACGGGCGACGTACGTCGCAGATTTTTTCACTTCGTCAGCGGGCACGTGCCGCAGCCACACTTTTCCTTCGCATCTGGAGGAGTGCTATGATCTTTTGCGCATCTCCTCATTCTTTGCAAGCTAAATATAATTTTTTTTTTCTCTGACATCCCTGATCAGTGTACCAACAGCGTTTGCTCATATACTGTGCTTGCATCTCGCCAGAAAGTTCAAAAGAGAAAATTTGTGAAAAGCGGTTGAAGAAATCAGTGAAAAGCAGGCTCTATCTTTTCTTTTATAGCTGCAAATGCACTCTGCCCATTTTTTAAAGCTACATAGCGTTTTGGGTTCGCAAAATCAAATTAAGTCTGCGAATTTCACCAATAGGTCGCGAGTAAAAAAACGAAAATTTGTCAATCAAGCACAGAAAAATTTTGCAAAGTTCGTTAAACGGTCATGTGAAAATATTGCGAAATTTGTTAATTTATTGCGTGAAGAAAAAATCGCAATTTGGCAGTCGGTTGTGGGAAAAATTGCAAAATTCACCAGTCAATCGTAGGGGGGAAATAAAAATGTGAAACAAAATTCATCTACGATCGTGTGAAAAAAATACCCCTTGAGTTTTGCCAGTAAGACGTGGAAAAAAATCCGTAAAATCGTCAATCAGTTGCAGGAAAATAACACGAGTTTCGTCAATCGATCGTGGGAAAACTATTTAGAAATTCATCTGTCGGTTACGGGGAAAAAATCATGAATACCTGTTAAACCTATTAATGACTGACGGAAGTCAGTCACAGAACCCCCCCCCCCCAAAATTCTGCCATCTGCTGAAGAAGAATATCGCAAAATTCGTCTATAGATGGTGGGAAAATATGGCGAAAAGTGTCATTCGCGAGAAAAATTTGTAAATTTTGTCAAGCTATTGCAAGCAAATAACCATATTTGCCAATCGGTCGTGAAAACAATTGAGAAATTTGTTCACAATTACGTGTTGTTAAAAAAAGAAAGAAAGAAACATGCGAGTTTCACCTGTAAGACGCAGGAAAAGAAAATCGGAAATTTGCTTATCGGTCGCAAAAATAAAGCAAAATTTGTCAGTTGGTTGCAGGAATATATCACAAATTTCTTCAATCGATTGCAGGAAAACAATTGCAAAATTCGTCAATATGTCGCGGGGGGAAAACCGCTCAATTCACCAATATGTTGCTGGTAAATATTGAGAAATCAAGTTAAAAAATTGCACGCAACAGTAATACTTTACTAGGTATTAATTATTGATATACAGTAAAAGACTTATTTATTACGTATAATGTTGTACTGTTTCATGTTATATAAGTACTATTTAATGTAAAATTTTACATATCAATGTAGTATTTGAGGTTTTTGACATAGCAGTTTAAACTCTCAAAAAAGGATACATGTCAAAGACCTGCCAATCCTGAATTGTAGCATAGTTTACCTGCAGATTATTTTCTGCCGCTGAAATATCCATCGCAGACACTTGGAGAATTTTCTGCTTCTGGGTCTGTAGGCAGATCTGGCAGGGATTTTTTTGTTTTTAATTTTTTTTTTTTTTTGCTGTAAGGGTTGGTTCTATAAAAACTTGTCAGTATAAAAGTTGTAGATAATATTAAGAGGATGAGGATTTATAATAAATTTAAGTGGATTTGATATCTTGTGAATTGACAAAGCTATGAATTTTTTTTCTTCTTAAACCCCTATTTCCTCCCCCCCCCCTTTAGGCCATTTTTAATGATATAAAAAAATCTGTCATACATAAATTTTCTGCTCTTTTCCTAGAAGTAATAATTTTAAATGATTCAATACATATCATAATTAAGAAGTTATGGGTTGTGTTTTGTTTTCACAAAAGCCTTCCACCCCCCCCCCCCCCCCCAGGTTCAATTTTGCCCATTAACAAACTTGACCTAGATTTTATGTATCAGTTTAAAAGAGATTTGTGCAGTCATTGTATTGTGTCCATAAAAAAGTGATATAGATAGATAAAGTTTTGAACTGGGTGTGGTTTTGGATTCTGGAAGTCATAATTGGCATAGATCTGCAAAAAGTTTCCAGAAATTCCAACATTGGAGAGAATGTAATAGGTAGTATTTTTTACGAAATATGCCTAAAAGTAAAAATTCCTCTTATTTATTAATTCATCTTCGTCTTCTTTATCTCTATTATTCTGTCCATATTGGAATTTCAGATAATACAAAAATTTTGCAAATCCAAACAGGTAGTGGTCCAAATTTGATGGAATGTCTTGCATTGGTTCGAGTAAACCAATTCTGTGCAGACTTCAGGCTGGCTATATGGGAAAGGACTGAAGATGTCATGGAAGAAAAGTTCCTGATTCTGGAGTTTTCGTAGCAATGGTCTGGTAAGTTATTTTTTGTTAGAGATAAGGTTTTGGGGGGGAATTCTGCTGTTAAGTAAAAATAGTGGTGTACAGAGTACGACTTTTGATGAGTAGCACATACAGAGTAGTGTAGTTACGACTGCTTTCTTAAATCGATTTATTATCATCCATCGTAAAGCACGATTAAGTGCTAAATCATGATTTAATGCAGATTTTACCTTTGGAAGCCATTTTTTAATTTATAGTGACAAAATATGGGCTTTATGTAGCACCCCCCCCCTCTATTATATTATACAGTATTATATTTCATTAATTTTCCAAATGTTTTAAAAAAAGGTGTTTACATATAGACAAGTAGGAACCCTTCCCTCTCATAGACACAAGTTCTTGGATATGTTTATGAACATATTTATTACGAAGCCAATATCAATAAATCAGTTTTTTTAATAGTAATATATAATTTAATTTCAAGTGCACAGAATATAGATTGAAAAATGAATTGTTTCCTCTCAAATGAAAAATTCTTTGAAATAATTTTTGCATATTTATTTTTTCTACAATCCTATGTGAAAATAAACTATCATTCATTTATTCATTTTTATTTATTTCGAAGTTTGTTGCGAAAAATGCGAAATTCATCGATCTGTCGAAAAAAAATCCCTCCTTTACTAATCAGTTGCAAGAAAAAGTTGCCAGTTGATAGAAGAAAAATATCTCAATTTGTTAATCAGTCGCATGTTTAAATAAAAAATTAAAATCACTCTGCAGTGAATCGTCTGAAAAAAAATCCTGAAAATCTTCGATCCATGCACGGCAGGGGGGGGGGGGGGGGAATTGAAAAATTTGCCAGCCGATCAAGGGAAAATATAAAAAATATTGCAAAAGTCTTGAGTTGATTGCATGAAAAATCACATTTGTCAGTTAATCGAAGAAAAAATCTCAAACATATTGCCTGCATGAAAAATCACATTTGTCAGTTAATCGAAGAAAAAATCACAAACATATTGCCAATTTCTGCAATTGATAGTGGAAAAAATCTCAAAATTTGTGAGTTATTCAGATAAGATTGTGAAGTTCTTCATTTAAGAAAATTGCGAAATTCATTCGTCGATTGTTGGAAAAAAATCGTGAAAATTTTTAGCCAGTTACGGAAAAGAATGTAAAATAGTTCAACTAAGCATCATCAGAAAAAAATCCTGAAATTCATCGACTGGTCACGAGAAAAAATCGTGAAAGTCGTTAGTCGCTCAAGGGGAAAATATTAAAAAAATTCTCAATTTGTCGATCGGTCACAGTAAAATATTGAGAAATTCTTCAATCAGTTGCGGGAAAATATCGAGAATTTCTGTTCATGAATTGGGGCTGCAAAACAAAGCAGTTCAAAATGTACCTTCTGAACCAGTGTTACCAATACCAGTGTTGCCTATTTAAAAAACTCTTTTTTAAATGCTCACATAGCTGTCCTTTTTGTTTTAAAGTCAACACTATATATTCATTACTTTCTTGTAGTTCACGGCGATCAAATCGAAAATTTTAAATTGCATGTTGTTGTAAAGTTGCCATCAACAATTGTTACTCAGTCATAACCTGTTGAATAAAATGTATTCACCTACACAAGAAGAGTGCAAGCGCGAGGCCTGCACTTGGATATAAATCTGCTAGAAAACTTCTAACAGCTAGATTTATTTACTACAATCTAAATTATTTTTTTGAGGGGGGGGGGGAACTAGAAATGCCACTCCAATGCTCTTATAACATAAACACCCCCCCCCCTTTTTTTACACAGTATCAAAAGCATTAAATTAATTTAATGATGAATTTAACATTCATTTATCATGAGAAAAGAAGTTATAAAAAAAAAGAAAAAATTCTTAGAAATAGAGCACAGTTTTATTTCCTTTTAAGTTTTAGATTATAATAAATATAAAAATTTTTCAACATAAATTCTGACATCCGTATAGCGGATGGAGAAGGATTGACCATGCATAATTTTTAAATTTAATAAATTGCTTTAAGAAAATTTTATATAATTCAAAATTTTTAATCTTTTAAACCAGCAGCATTATTTGAAACGACTGATAAAGTACAAATAATCAATTTAAATTTGATCTGATCTCGCTAATATCAATTCTATCTATTAAATGATTATTGTTTGTTGTAACAATTTTGATATTAAAAATTTTAAAGCTTATTGAATATAAAATATATCGATTTTGTAATTTTTACCATATCTTCTTCATTTTAGAAATTATTTGTAGTTAACAAATTATGAAAAGTATGTATTGACACTGGCACACCCAACCAATGGGTCAGGTCGGCACTATATTTTTCCATTATTTCCTATATTTTTCCTGATTGGTTTTTCCCAATTTTTCAACAGAATGTAAAATATTTTTTCAGGTGAAAAATCTATGTACAATAAGCAGGGCTTGAATTTCAGGGCGGGATTCGCGCCGAAAATTTTGAAATCCCGGCAAAAAAAAAATATCCTGGGCAGGAGCCTCCCACCCAAAAAATTTCACCATTTTCCGGAGAAATTTGCGTTATTTAATTTACCTGCAACCGAATGATAAATTTCGTGATATCTTTTCCCGTAACCGATCGATGAACTTTTCGTTTTTTCCGCGACTGATCGACAAACTTTGCGATTTTTCCATGACAAATCGACGAACTTTGCTTTTTTTTCACTACTGATCGACGATCTTTGTGTTTTTTTCCGCGACAAATCAACGAACTTTGCTTTTTTCACGACTGATCAACGAACTTTGCTTTTTTCACGACTGATCAACGAACTTTGCTTTTTTCACGACTGATCAACGAACTTTGCATTTTTTAAACGACTTGTTAGGAATTAAATATGTTAAGCTTCTCCTTGTCTCAAAGACATTAAGTTATCCATACAGAATCAGTACTAAGTTTAAATTACGTTTTCTTAATTTCATTTTTACATATGTTTTTAACATTTAAATATTATTTAAGTATCGTTTACTTACGTTTTTCTTTTGCTTTTGGCCTTTGTTTAATTTAGAAATTCCTTTTTATCTTTCATTTATTTACTTTAACTTAAAGCTAAACTTTCGTTTTCACCGGCATATCGGCACCCACTATCATAAACAATATCATATCTAACATCGGCACTTTGCTCATCTGCGATCGTTAATCGATTCACCCGTTTTTCTTTCGCAAGTAGAGCTTTTGCAGATCGCATCTACTTGCGTGCGATTCGATTCAGCGTTCGATTACGCTTTAATCGATATCGCGATGACGTTTCGCCGCATGTTCTGGAAAGTTTGTTTTGAATGTTTAATGAGATCTCGCTACTATAAAAAGGCTGTATTGTTAATGTTTAATCAGTTTCTAGTTGTAGGAGAATGATTCTCGAACGTGAGTGAAGCTTAGGCTTCCTCATTATAAGGAAATAGTTTTTGTTTATGTAATTGGTATTTATTTTAATAGATTGCCATCATGCTGTGAAACATCGTTTAGTGAGTTATACTTGTGTTTATTTTTGGTTCAGTTACTTCATCTTAAAGTTTGTTTTCCGTTTTTATTATTGATCCAATATGTGTTACAGTGACTCTTCTTATATTTGACTTTTATTTGAATAAACTATTTAAAGTGAAAACCTGCTTCCTCAAATTACTTAATCACTAAAGTCTTACACATCCAGCTCATGCTTTCCAGTGCGTATATCTGCTGTATTAAGTTCTTAAAATGTTCAGCATCATTACTTCAATGTTCCAATTAGATGTTGAACAAAAACAAAAGGTTATGGGCGAGTTGTAAGACCCATAATTGAAAATATGTGCTATGATGGAAAATGGCTCCCTTATTATAAAAAGTAATGAGATTAAAAGAGGGGGGGGCTGTTTTGTGAAATAATGCATATTATATATGAAAAAAAATGGAAGCTGATGAGAGATGTTTTTAAAATTCAAAGCAGAGACTTAAATTTTAACATTTTTTTCTTCATTTTACCTGCAATTGATTCATTTATACATCGTTTTTTCAGTGACTCTTTTTAACATTTTACCGTTTTCATAAGAAAAAAAAAAAAAAAAAAAAAGAAGAAATTTTTTTTGGAATCAAAATGGCTGTTGTAAATGTTGAAAAGCTGAATCACCGGAATTATGCTAGTTGGTCTTCAGATATGAAATATCTTTTACTTGAAAAGGGTCTTTGGGACATTATTGAAGGGGAGAAGCTCGTTTCTGGTTTAGAAGATGATAAAAACTTTGTTTCTCGTGCAAATCAAGCACTATCAATTATTTATTTAAATATTGATATTGACTTTAAGCGTATTATCGATGGTTGTAAAGAGCCAGTTGGTGCATGGAAAAAGCTGAAACAACATTTTTGTCCTGATACACGAGCTTTCCATATGCAATTGTTTTCAGAGTTGATTGAATGTAAAATAAGATCCAACGAAACAGTGAATTTATATGCTTGTAGATTGCTAAAGATATACAATGACATCAAGTCAATTGATAAAAATTTCAATGAATGGTATCTCAGTTATCAATTATTACGATATCTTCCAGCACATTTTGATTCTACAGTTCAAACAATCCTCCGGTGGAAGGACTCAGAATTTGTTTTTGACAAGATAGTGACCGAAGTTGTGGCAGAGGAGGTGAGATTGAAATTACGAGACTTAGACAGCAATAGAGCCAGTGTTTCCAATGTGCAAATGCCGATTCCTTCAAATTTTAAGTCTAGAGGATTTGAATCAAACAAGCCTAGGAACGGAGTCATTTGCTGGAACTGTGGCAAGAAAGGTCATGTGCAACGTAGATGTAGACTTCCTCGACGGAACTCTCAACATCGTTCTCCTGGACACTCTCGATACTCATCGCCTTCTTCGAGGTACTCGTCACCTGATAGCCGAACCCGGAGATCTTTTTCTTCAGACAGTGACGCTTTCTCTGAGTCACCTTCCTATGGATCCAGACAGTATGATGGTTCTCATCGTGGCAACCCTTACTCTGGTCGTTCTCATCGTGGCAACCCTTACTCTGGTCGTTCTCATCGTGGCAACTCCTATTCTGGTCGTTCTCGTCATGGCAATTCCAACACCTATTCTGATGGCTCTGGGTCTAGAAAGCATCGACATTTCCAAGGGTATGAGGACTATGATGGACATTTTTCAGATAGTTCACGTAAGTCGGTTCTTTACATTTCCCATTCTAGTGTTTGTAATGTAAATGAGCGGGCGTCCTGGATACTGGACACCGGTGCTACGCACCATTTTTGTTCTGATATTGAAATGTTTTCTAAATATGTTCCTTTGTGTCATGAGAAAATGTCGGTGGCTATCAAGGATGTGTCTTTTCCAATTGAGGGCAAAGGGGAGGTAAAGTTGCGTTTTGGGCAACATATTTTTACTTTAACAAATGTTATGCATTCCAGTAAATTACGTCGTAACTTACTCTCAGGTCCTCAATTGGACATAAATGGTGTTGAGTTTATTGGGGGTTGCGGCGAGGTGAAACTTAGGCGTAATGGGGTTTATCTTTTCAGTGCATATCTTAAAAATAGAATTTATCAGTTATATCCCAAAGTAGTTCCTCCTGACAATAAATCTGTTTCCTTTGAAGCCAGTGCTGTGAATAAATTAGAGTTAATGAAAACTTGGCACCGACGTTTTGGACACATTAGTCCTTCTATGTTAATTCATACCAGTAGGAAACAGGGTGTAAGGGGGCTACCTAACTTGGGAGATATTGATTATTTTTGTGACTCATGTAAATGGGGAAAGTTCCGTAGTGTATCGCATAAATCCATAAAGCAGGTTCGATCATCGCATCCATTAGAATTATTGTTTGCAGACGTTTGGGGGCCCTGTGCAGTTACTGGTAGACAGAATGAAAGATATTTTCTTTCAATTATTGATGACTACTCTCGCCGTGTTTCTGTGTACCCCATGAGATTTAAATCTGATGCTTTTGAACTTGTTAAAAATCATATCACAAAAGCAGAAAATTTTCTTGGTAAGAGGGTTAAATTTTTCAGATCCGATAACGGCAGAGAGTTTCTGAACAATAATTTTGAAGAATATTTTACCAGTAAGGGAATATCTATTGAGGTCACCAACCCATTTACTCCCCAGCAAAATGGTACTGTGGAGAGATATATGCAAACTATCGCGAATGGAGCCCGAACCATTCTTTTAGAAAGCAAAATGGATCCCAGCTTTTGGCCAGAGACCATGCGTTACTTTGTTTACACCTGGAACCGTACCTGTTCTAAAAATTTTTCTAAGACACCATTTGAGCTTTATGGAGGCAGGAAACCATCAGTCAGACATCTTAAACCTTTTGGTACCATAACTTATGTAGGCATACCCAAACAAAAACGCCATAAACTTGAACCAAAAGCTAAGCGTGGTGTAATGGTGGGTTATGCATTCAGAACATGGGGTTATAGGATCTGGCTACCTGACACAAATCAAATAATTGAAACATCCAATGTAAGTTTTAATGAAAAAGATTTTGGAGATTTTGGACGCAGTGGAGTCGTGATGGGCCCGGATGATTACAACCTCTTTCCACTTGGTTCTGAAGGTAATCATGAGCAAACTGTTGAGGTTGAATCCAGAAACTCCTATCTGATTCCCTCCAGTAGCCAAAATGATTCCCAGTCCAGTGAGGGAGAGGATGTTGATTCCGGACCCAAAACACCCTCGTTCGTCATTTCCTCGTTAAGAGAAGTTGACTGGATAAGGAAACCAATCCCACGTAAGACAGGTAACAGAACTGACATTTATTATTTTGAAGCTGGCAAAAACCTACGTCTAATATCTCATACAGAAGTCAAGAAATATTGCGAAGAAAATAAAATAAAGTACGATTCTTCTTTGTTTGATTTCAGTACTTTAAATAAATATTCTGGTCCAGTTACAAATAAAACCATTGCTGATCCTATTTCTGATGATGAAGACGATGATGAATCTGACTCCATGGTTTCAAGCGTTTCATACCCCATAGCATGACTAGACGTGGACAGCATCCCCCGAACATATAAGCAGGCCTGTAAGTCCGAACAGCGTGCTGCCTGGCATAAAGCAATGCAAACCGAGATTCAGGTAATGCGAGAAAGGGGGGTTTGGCATCTAGCTGATTTACCGAGCGGCGTTTCCCCAGTAGGTTGTAGATGGGTTTACACGGTGAAAAGGGATGAAGTAGGAAGGATTGCCCGATACAAAGCCCGGCTTGTTGCCCAGGGATTCAAACAGGTGAAAGGAGAGTCGTATGACGAAACCTTTAGCCCTGTGGTCAACTTTGCGTTAATCCGGTACTTCTTCTCCCTTCTCGTTTCGTGTTGCGGGTGGACTCACATTCAGTGTGACGTCACTAGCGCCTATCTTTATGCACCTCTACGGGAGAACGTTTTCATGTCACAACCTCCCGGTTTCGTAGTTCCTGGATTGGAGCATAAATACTGCAAGCTAGACCGCGCGTTGTACGGTTTACATCAGAGTGGCCGTGAGTGGTTTTTGGAAATTCATCAGGTCTTAATTAAAATTGGTTTTAAAAAGTTTGAATCATGTAACTGTGTTTATATTTATGGCACTGACATTGTTTTACTACTATATGTGGATGATATCATAATTTTTGGCAGACAACCACATTTTGTTGATAAGGCCATAAAATTGCTGAAAAACCATTTCGACTTAAAATTATTAGGTAGAACCAGGAGACTATTAGGTGTTGAATTCAATGAGAGTAATAATGATCTTGAAATCCATCAACACCAATATATTGCTGAAGTCTGTGAAAAGTTTAGTAAATTTAAGTTTCCTATTTCTTCTTTACCAATAAGCAAGGGAATGGTTTATTCTAAAACAGATTGTCCTAACACCAGTGCTGAAATAGAACATATGTCTCACTATCCATATCGCAGTTTACTAGGATGTTTGTCTTTCATTGCCAGTCGAACAAGACCTGATATATGCTATGCTGTAAACATATTCTCTCAATTTCAAAGTAACCCTGGAATGCCTCATTGGGATGGTCTGTTGAGACTGCTTGGATACATCAAGTACACTTGTAATTATAGTCTTAAATTATCATGTAAAGCAAATAATATTACAGTATATTCAGATGCAGACTTTGCCGCGAACCGGGACGACCGAACCTCGATCGGCGGCCAAATAGTCATGGTGGACAACTCACCAGTCGACTGACGCACTTTTAAAGAAAAGTGCGTCAGTTTGTCTACAATGGAATCAGAGTTTGTCGCCATGACTGAGGCTGCTAAGAACCTGATTTGGTTCGACCGGATCCGGCAAGAATGTATAGATTATAATATTTCTCCACCTAGCAATAAATCTGTTATGAAAGTTGATAACCAAGCAGCCATAGAATTTTTTCGCTCACCAATTGAAAATTACCGTTCCAAGCACATCGACATTAAATTATTTTTCATACGTGACCTGGTTTATAATGAGGTATTTACATTAAATTTTGTACGTAGTAAATTAAACTTTGCCGACGTTTTCAGCAAGCCGCAAACCCGCCATGACTTACTTATATTTATTAAATTATTTTTCAATATATAATTTTTTTTGTGTAATGTGATACATGTAGAAGCTTTTTATATATAAAATTGTTAGAACATTGTTTTATTTAAAACATGTTTTTTATACCATCATCTGACCTTTTTAACATTCTTATATCTGTGTACCCCATGGCAGTGAGCAATTTAATTTCCCGTCCGAGTGTGGAAATGGCGTTTCCATGGGGGTTATTTTCAGATGGCTCGAACAGCCTTCGGTACCGTCTCGGGAAGGTGACCCTTGTCCGGTAAATGTCAGAGAGTCATCTGGGGTAATCCTCCGGAAACATACCACCATACAAAGACCTTTACCGCGGGCACGTTATTTTTAATTCAGTAAGTCCTTGATTTTTGTAATTGGGAGTGTCACTTTGTCCCGCTCATTGTCATTGGGTTGTATTGTTAATTTTTCAGTTAAAATTTTTTCTTTATTTAAAGTTTTTAACTTAATTTTGAATATTTAATGATATATATACAAAATGTAATTTCTATACTGTGATATTTTGAATAGTTATACATCTGTATCCATGTACTGTTATTCATGTGTAATAGTTTCTCTATTTTTGCAGGCATCTAGGATATCCATCCTCTTTTTGTGAGTTAATGACATGTTATCCGTATTTGCATTTAGCAGCTGCATACGGAGGTGTGACTAGAGAGTGCTTGATCTAAATAGAATGGCTGAATTTAGTATGTGAGGAACGAGCAAGTGTTCCGTGGGTTTTGTCCTATATTTTGGATGCCTGGCGAAGTTTATGGAGAGATAATATATTCAATCAGTTTGATCTGAATATTGTAATTTTTGAGGATACATTATGATTATTGTACAATAAAAATGAACTTTTTGTATTTTTGAAATTGTTATGTTGTAATCAAGGTCAAGATGGTGTTGTTGGCTTGTTAAACCCTTCAAATGGAAGGTATTGTGTGTCATGTATCACAGCATGGTTTGTAGTTAGTTTTTCATTGGTTTAAAATTTGTTAATATTAAAAGTTTTTTAATTTACTAGCACTTTTCTATTTTGGCAAGTTTTTTTTTGTCAAAATTATGAATTTAAAAATTTATTTTTGGAGAAGGAAAATTTCTTTGACGGTTTTTAAGCCGTGTTTAAAAATTTCAGTTAGTTGGGATGCCATGATGGTTTGAATTACTAATATCTAATTACAGTTTAAATATTGAATTTTTGAATTTAAGTTTTGAAAATATGGTTCAGTTAATGCTAAGTGTTTGGTTTTCTTTTTATCTTGAATTCTGTTTTATCAGATGGCTTTAAAATGTTGAGACAACGAGAGGGGGGGCTTCTGTTAGGAATTAAATATGTTAAGCTTCTCCTTGTCTCAAAGACATTAAGTTATCCATACAGAATCAGTACTAAGTTTAAATTACGTTTTCTTAATTTCATTTTTACATATGTTTTTAACATTTAAATATTATTTAAGTATCGTTTACTTACGTTTTTCTTTTGCTTTTGGCCTTTGTTTAATTTAGAAATTCCTTTTTATCTTTCATTTATTTACTTTAACTTAAAGCTAAACTTTCGTTTTCACCGGCATATCGGCACCCACTATCATAAACAATATCATATCTAACATCGGCACTTTGCTCATCTGCGATCGTTAATCGATTCACCCGTTTTTCTTTCGCAAGTAGAGCTTTTGCAGATCGCATCTACTTGCGTGCGATTCGATTCAGCGTTCGATTACGCTTTAATCGATATCGCGATGACGTTTCGCCGCATGTTCTGGAAAGTTTGTTTTGAATGTTTAATGAGATCTCGCTACTATAAAAAGGCTGTATTGTTAATGTTTAATCAGTTTCTAGTTGTAGGAGAATGATTCTCGAACGTGAGTGAAGCTTAGGCTTCCTCATTATAAGGAAATAGTTTTTGTTTATGTAATTGGTATTTATTTTAATAGATTGCCATCATGCTGTGAAACATCGTTTAGTGAGTTATACTTGTGTTTATTTTTGGTTCAGTTACTTCATCTTAAAGTTTGTTTTCCGTTTTTATTATTGATCCAATATGTGTTACAGTGACTCTTCTTATATTTGACTTTTATTTGAATAAACTATTTAAAGTGAAAACCTGCTTCCTCAAATTACTTAATCACTAAAGTCTTACACATCCAGCTCATGCTTTCCAGTGCGTATATCTGCTGTATTAAGTTCTTAAAATGTTCAGCATCATTACTTCAATGTTCCAATTAGATGTTGAACAAAAACACGACTAATCAAGGAACTTTGCATTTTTTTTTTTTGCGACTGATCGATGAACTTGGCGTTTTTAAATGACTAATCGACGAACTTTGCGTTTTTTTCGCAAGAGATAGACGAACTTTGCATTGTTCTGCAATCGATCAGCGAAATATGCTTTTTTTTCGCAATCTATCGGCGAAATTCGCGTTTTTTTCCGCGATCGATTCGCATAATTTTTCGCTTTTTTTTTTCTTAATAAAATAGTTTTTTCTCCCTCCCAAACATTACAACTCCCCTCCATTTAACAATGTTGGGAGGGAGACTCCCCTCCTTGGAAAAATTGAATTTCAAGCCCTGAATAAGATTTCCATAATGGACACTCGACTCCTGAAAGATGGACATCTCTGATTAGCAAAAGTGATACTGCTGGAAACAAGGGTTGGTTCACAGTCTAATCTATTATTATGTAATTTTGTAGCTATGACCTTTCAAGACGCCATGGATTCTTAGCCAATTTCGAGTTAGCGTCTTTTTGTGTGTGTGGTAAACATGTTAAGTTTCGAGCCAAATAACAAGCATTTTTGGCACATAGTGCTTTTCCTGTTGAATCAAAAGAAAAACATTGGTGAAAGCTGTCGGAAAACTTACTGTGTCAATGTCCTAATGCAAAACGACTTGAAAGACAAAGAACCCTCAGGTCAATCGAAAAGATTTGAAGATGCCGAATTGCAAGCATTTTTGGATGAAGATGATACACAAACTTAATAGCAAGTGGCAGAGAGGTTGAATGTTGGTTGACGAACCATTTGTTATCGACTGCATGCCATGGGAAAGATCCATAAGGCAGGAAAATGGATACTTCTGATGTGGTTTCTTTATTATTAATCTGCTGTTTACCACAGCATGATAGCCAAAAAGTCTCAAAATATGGACATTGATCAAAGGGCATGCGATCGCCAACCACTGTTCATCATCCTCCAGTAAGCCACATAAGATGTGGCAGGCTTGTGTTGGAATATTTCACAAACCTTGTCGTCAACTATGCAAAGATGATCTTCTATCTTCTAACCTCAACTATGCAAAGGTGATATATATACTAATGAGCCTGTTAGCAGAAAATTCAAGACTGGTGACGGACATTGCAGATTTTTTCCCCCATGGAACTTTTCTTTGGTTCGCAGAATTTTTTTTTCTTCCCTTTTGCAGATTTTTTTCCTTTGTTGGCAGGTACAGTGCCGCAGCCACACTTTCGCCTTGCATTCGGATGAGTGTGATCATTGGTTGCAAGCTAATACTTTTTTTTTTCTCTCTCTCTCGTGACTTCCGTGCTGTCTGAGCCAACAGCTTTTGCTCATATACTGCGCACGCATCTCGCTGCCCAGTTCAAAAGAGAAAATCTGCAAAAAGCAGGCTTGTCTTTTTCATATACAGCTGCAAATGCACCCTGCCCATTTTAGGTTTGGATAAATTTGTTATCGGCATATTTCAACTCGCAAATTTCACCAATAGGTCACAAAAAAATATTTCAAAATTCGAAAATTGCTTATGTGAAAAAAAAATCTCAATTAATCGCAGGAGAAAAAAATCACAAAATTCGTCTATGATTGCATGAAAAAAAAACAATGTAAGTTTTGCTAACAAAGTACGGAAAAAATCCATCTAAAAATTTGCAATTCATGCAATTTTAATTTTTAAAAAAAGTAACAAACTGACAACACTGGCAAGAAAGAAAAAACACAAAAATGGGCAGTCAGTAGCAAGAATAATATATCACAAATTTCATCAATTAATCTTGCAGGAAAATTCATTAATCGGTTAAGGGGGAAAAAATTATGAAATTCTGCCATCAGATATGGAAGAATATTCAGGGGTCGATCCAGGAAAAATTTAGAGCCCCTTCACAAAAATCTATTTAATAAAATGGGCCCTTTCACAAAAATCTATTTAATAAAACGGGGCCCTTCACAAAAATAAATTTGGTAAAATGGGCCCCTTCACGAAAATCAATTTGATAAAATATGCAACTTCAAAAAAGTCAATTTGATAAAATGGGACCCTTCACAAAATTCTATTCGATAAAAACTTATTTATTATTTATTTATTTTGTGATGTTTTAAAATGTGTAATTTGTAAACAAACAAGTTCACCAGAGAGAAAAACTTCTGCAAAAGTGTTTAAAAAAGTTTTTGATTATAAATGCTTGGTTCGAATTTGATTAACTGGATTTCAATTTTCATTACAAAATGTTATTTTTCACAAATATAATAAATTTCACAAAATTAACCTTTACTTTTCATAAAATGGGCCCCAAGAAAAAAAAACCTGCATTGACCCTTGATATTGCAAAATTAGTCTGTATGTCGCTGGAAAATATTGCCAAATGTGGCAGTCATTCGCAAGGAAAAATCTCGAAATATTTGCACAAAATTGTTAATTTTGCTTGTCTATAGCAGGTAAATAGCAAAATTCGTCAATTATGAAAAAAAAATCACGAAATTTGTCGACAATCGCATGAAAAAAAGAATATGTATACCCACTAACTCATTTGTAAAGTGTGTGGGGAGGGGGAATTTGTGAATTCACAAATCAGTAGTAGGAAAATATCACGAATTTTGTCAAGCAATCGCAAGAAAAAAATCGTGAAATTTGACAGTCAGTTATGGGGGAAAAATCGCTAACAGTCTGTCATGGGGAAAGGGGGGGACTGCTAAATTCGTCACTATTTTGCAACAAACCTCTAAATTTGCCAAGATAGGTTGCTGAAAGATATCGAGAAATTGGTCACAAGAAAAAAATCGCAAAATTTCTCAATAGGTCATGGGGGGGGGGGAAACATAAATTGGTATATGTATCTGTCGAGAAAGAACATTCACTTATGTGCATTTTAAGTAAGAGAAAATATGTGCCGATCATGTAAGCACAATTTTATCCAACAAATTTTTAAATAAAAATTTTACCAAGTTAAAAAATTGCACGTGCCAGTAATACTTTACTAGCTATTAATTATTGATATACATAACTTAAATTGTAACATAGTTTGCCTGCAGGTTATTTTCTGCCCCTAAAATATCCGTTAGACATTTGAAGAATTTTCTGCTACTGGTCTAATGAGTGCAAGTTTTTTTTATTTTATCAAATTTGCAGGTTATTGATGACACAAAATTTTGTGGACATTTGCGGGCTTGGATTTTAAATCATTGGGCATAGGTTCCAAAAAAGATTAAATTCATCTAGTGTCTGAGTTATCAGAGTTTATCAAATCAGCAGACAAAAAGCTAATTTTTTTTCTTAATTTTGAAATAATTGGTAGGATGCAGGTCCCCCATGGAGTTTCTAAAAAGCAAAAAAGTTCTATTTTATTCAGGCTACCTTTCTGGTTATAATGATATCTTTTGTTTAAAAAGTAATTAGTATTTGCTGTTTCAAAAGAGTATTTTTTCTGGAGCGCAATTAGGCGTTAGATTTAAATTTTTCTGTTTCTTGTACAATTTTAAACTGCCACATTCACTTTTTGTATGACTACACAAAAAATAGCCACATGAAGACCTCTTTCTGTTTCTAATAATGGCAAGCATTAGTTTCAAGTTTTCTGTTTTTTCTGCAGTTTTAAACTACCAGTGCATATACTTTCCAGATGGACATCCAAAAAAAAAAAAAAATTACCCACATACTTGAAGTACCATTCCATTTCTAACAGTATATTAAAAAATATATATATGTATATTTACCTCCCTGTTTTCCCCCCTTTTTGATGAAATTTGGTTTTCATGTTTTCCAATTCATTTTTTTCTGCACTTTGAAATTGCCTTGCTGGTTTCTCGGTTATAAAAATAAAACATTCATGTGTACTTTTCCAGTTCTAATTTTAGCTTAAATTTCAACAAAATATATTTCCTGGAGATCGGTCTGTTTTGTTTTTGTGCAATTTTAAATCGCCATCTCATTACATAGAAATCCCCCCCCCTCCCCCACCAAAAAAAAAAGAAATGGTATCTTTGTATTTTTCTTGATAACTTTAGTTTTTAAAAATATTAATATTTTTATTTACTACTTCAAAAGTTTTTTTCAATACATGAAAATACCAAGAGGCAGAGGTTCCTTTTTTGCTTTTCAATTTTGAACACTGGGAAGTATCATTTTGCATTTTAAAAGAGGGGGGGGTTACTTATGTGTTAAAAATTTCATATTTTGTGGTTAGAGATATATGCTTGTCTAGGGGTACCTGTAGTTTCTACTGTAGTTTTTTTTAAAGGGGGGGGGGGGCAATTTTTATTATTTAGGTTTCCTCAGGAATTATTGGGATATTTTCATTCAAATTGTCAGTGGTTGAATCGGTACCTCAATATGCACAATTACTTCATCTTCCAAGTCTCCATTATTCCAGATTGATATGATCAATCTATCCCGTTAGCAGCACATTAGATGTAGATCAATGTTTCTCAAGCTGTTTTCTCAAGGAAGAGCTGCTGTTAAATTTTGTATAAAGGCGATTCCACCATGACGTGTGTGACTTTTAGAGTGTTTTTTTGCAAATTGGGACAAATTTGGAAGTGAAATTATTTAGATAATGTTTTACTTTATTTATTGCTATTACAGGACACATACAGAATATATATTTTTTAAATAGTAATGTTGTCGTTATGTGTGTGACACAGAAAAATCACACACATAACGACTTTACTGTTAAAAAAAAATTGTTATTACTTTAGACTAAAAATGTCATTACAAAAATGATTTTGTATGTGTCCTGTAATAGCAATAAAAAAAGTAAAACGTTATCTAAATAATTTCACTTCCAAATTTATCTCAATTTGCAAAAAAACTCTCTGTCACTCGCATAACTGTGGAATCGCCCATAAGAGCTTTTTTTCCATGTTAAATTTTGATCTTATTTGTTAATAAGTTACAATAAATGCTGTGTATATAATTGTATTATATATATATATATTATTATTATTATTATTTTTCCAGATAGGGGCCCATGAAGAATAATCTATCTCCTTCAGCAACTGCAGTGGAAGTTCACGAGGTAATAAAGGAGTGGTTGATGCACTTGAAGGATCATGAAGGAGGCAGGAATGTACGAGCAGTAATGTCTGAATGGCACTGAATAATACCTATATGTATTAATTCTAATTGAAAATTATTTGTGAATAATAAAGTTTACAATTTAAGGTTTGTGTTTCAAGTTTTTTTTTTTTTTTTTTAAGATTCTAATTGATTTGGAATGTCAATCAAATATGTACAAATACGTAGGAGAAGGGGTGGGGAATTGAAAATTAACAAGTTTAAAGTATAAAATATAAGAAAATAAATTTGAATCTGATTTGAAGAAAAAATTAGATATAGGTAACTTAAAAGCTTAGCTCTCTTCTTTTTTGCTTAATGTAAAAGCAAGAAAGAAGATAACTAATGTGATCGCTTTTTTTTTATTATTATTATTCATCAAACTTTCTTAATCTTCTTAATTCATCAGACTTCTTAAGATTGTTTGTCAAATGAAATTATTACAGCTGAAGTCACCAGATATCTGCACAAGATTTTTAAAGTATAAATAGATTCAATGCATGCCAGTTTTGTGAAAGGGGGTGGGTAATAAATATAAATAAATCACATAGGGTTACAGTAAATTAAGGAGATAGAAAATAAATTTGCTTTTAAGATAAAATGGGGGGAAAAATCAATCTTCGTAGGTTTAATTTGGTGTTACTTATTCGTGGAATGTTCGTCAGATGGTATTAATTTAAATAAAAATTGCTATATAGAAATAAGATTTTCCTTCAGAGCCGAAGAAATAAGATGTTTATTCTGTGATTTAAAATACAAGACAATGAATAAACTTATCAAAGCAGAAGTTTATTTTATTTTATTTTATTTTTTTAAACTGAGCTATCCCACACAGAAATAAACATGAAATTTACTTGATTTAAAAAAAAAAAAAAAACTTGTTAGAGATGACAACTCCAACTGGAAATAAAACTTTTATTCACAAAAAGAAAAGTAAGTTATTTGTGAAACAAGATTTTAGCCTGGTTTTAAGTGTTCTGACAGGGAATTAAATTGAACAGTGCTACCAATTCATACAGAAACTGGAATATCCCTTGTCTATCCTCATTTTCTGTTTGTGAAGTCCTTTTACAGAATTACTGGAAAACGGAACTTTGTCTTTCTTATATGTTGCTGTAAAGTGAGAATTACTTTTGAAAATTTTTGCCAACAATGTTAAGGCTGCTCGTAAGTTAACCTCCCAATTTCTCTTGCTAATGTTAATCCTGTGGACGTAGGATGCATTTGTATTTTTTAAATATCTCCTCGAGAAATTAATATTTTAAACTTTTTTTACTACGTGCTCTTCTTTAAAAGATGTCCTTTTTTTTTCTTAGTTATCAAAATATTTCGAAAATATGTGCTTAATTTCGATTTTTGTCTGTTAAAATCTTAGCGAAACTGAATAAGATTTTAACACTTCACATAAAATTAAGTATATATTTTAGAAAAAATTTGACAACTAAGAAAAAAAGACATTCCTTAAGAAACAGTACAATAAAAGCAGAAGTTAAAAATATGAATTTCTCGAGGAGATATTTTTAAAATACGAATGCATCCTATGCCCATAGGATTAACATTAGCGAGGGGAATCGGGAAGTTTACTGACGAGCAGCCTTAAAATAACAATTTGCTAAATTTAAAGAGATTTTCAGGGACATGGAAATTTTGAAAAACATTGTCGTCATGGGATATTTAAGATTAAAGATTAAAATATTATTCTTAGAACAATTTTAGTCAGTGTTAAAACTTTTCTACTGCATAACAGAAATATTTCACACATTGAACTCTGAACAGCGGATGCCTCCGAATAAAGGAAAAATTTGGCTCTCCTGAGGTGTCTTATTTTCAGAAGACTGAAAATAAAGTTTAACAGAAATATTTTGCACATTTTTTCTTCTGAATTAATAGCAGACATTTTCAAATAAAGATTAAATTTGGCTCTTCTGAAGTATTATTTTCAGAAAACCAAAAAGAAATCTTATAGAGCAGTTCACATCATGTGACTTTTACTGTAAAACATTGAAAAGGCTGTAGGACACACAAGTAGAGAAAAGCATTGATAAATGAACCAGTATCTCATACTGCAGCTTTAAAAACCTGTTCGAAACGTCACCTTGCACAAGTCTATAGAAATATTTGAACATTTACCTCTGGATTGCAGACACCTCCGAATAAAGGACAAATTTGGTTCTCCCTGAGTTCAGAATATTTTTAGAAGACCAAAAATTTAAATGCTTGTAGAAATATTTGCACGTTTACTTCTGAATAGCAGATACCTCCGAATAAAGGACAAATTTGGCTCCACTGAAGTGTCTGTTATTTTCAGTAAACCAAAAGAAAAAAAAAGCTTAAAAGAAATATTCACACGTTTTTACTTCTGAATTAATAGCAGACACCTCCGAATAAAGGACAAATTTTGCACTCCCAAAGTGGGTGTTATTTTCAGACCAAAAAGAAAGAAGCTTAACAGAAATATTAGCACATTTTTACCTCTGAATAGCAGACACCTCCAAATAAAGGACAAATTTGCTACCCCTGAGGTGTCAGTTACTCTCAGAAGATGAAATAAAGGAAAGCTTTTGAACATTGATGGTAGAGAAAATTGACTGAAGCATAACATGGAATTCAGTGTGCTCTGTGTTGCGAGGAAGCTGAGCAAGGACCAGGAGGGTTAAATGAGCTAAATTATATCCATAATTATGTTAAAAAACAGATTTCAGGGATTATACCTCTAGGTACATGATTTATGGAATTAATAAAGATACTCAACAAATCTTTAAACACATGCAAAATACGAGAGCATGAATTTTTTAATTCTTAAACTATATAAAGAAAAATGCATTTAATATTTTTTTCTTTAGAAAAAGGGAATTGTAGCAAACAAGAATCTTTATTATCTCCCCCCCCCCCCTTCACAGACACACACACACACACAAAAAAGACTTTAGAATAAGGCAAATAATTTTTTAAATTTTAAAAGATTATTTGGCTGAAGGAATAGCAGAAAATTTGAACATTTTAATGTTTATGTAATTAATTTCCCTCTCTGCCCCCACCAAAAAAAAAAAAAAAAAAAAAAAAAAAAAACTTAAATATAATTAATTTTTCAAAGAATGATAATAAAAACTGTATCTATTAATATAAATTACCAACGGCTGAATGTAAATCTAATGTATGTATTTAATATACTCAGGAAAGATATGTTTCAGAAATTGCTTATTAAATTTACATCCCAACCAACCAACCAATAATTCGCCGTTTTTTCATCGAAATTTGCTCGTGTACTCATCTAAAACTCATCCTAAATTCATCGTGATAAAATCTTACTCCTCGGGTTTTCATCATATTAGTTTCTAAAATTCATCGGATTTCGATCATCGATGTATCCAAGGCCGATGAGACATTTCTGAGCAATTTCCGATGACAATTCATCCTATCCGATGAGAATACGATGATCGGCCGCTCATCACTTCATCGGATTTCGATGAGAGGCCACTCAATGGCCGATGACATTTTGCTACTAGGGACGGTCGCTCCAGATGAAAATACGCCTATTATCCGGATGCACAAAAAAACGGGACTCGTCAGAAAACAGAATATTGCTCCATTCATTTGTACTCCAGTTGACATGCTCGGTTGCCCACTCCCTGCGGTCGCGACGATGCCTTGATGTTAATCTAACACATACCATCGGTTGGCGAGCATACAGACCTACAGCATGGAGCCGGTTTCGGACAGTCTGAGTTGAAATCGTGGTGCCTGTAGCCGAGCGAAGGTGTTGTTGGAGAAGAGTAGCGTTCATGTTTCGGTGTCTCCGAGCTGTTAACGCTAAATACCGATCTTCATTGGGCGTTCTTGACCGTCTACGACCTTGCCCTGGTCTTCGGCCTGTACATCCACTCTCCAAAAAACGGTTCCAGATCCTGGAAATGACACTTTGTGACACTCCAATGGCTTGCGCTACTTCGGCTTGAGTTTGGCCCCCTTCTAACCTACCAACAATTCTCCAAGCTTCTGAATCTGTCAAATGACTTCGCTGAGACATCGTACTCATCGAAACAAAGCAATCACTGAATGCCGATCATCCTTGTCTTCATTCTCTTTTATCCAGTTGAAAGTCAAATTTCATTCGCTGCCGCTGAAGCGACGTTTTTGACGTCGAACTCAAAATTTGCATACTCCACAGTTTGAAAACCAGAAAAATTTGCATTTGTGATTCTCTTCTTCTATTTTCGGCAAAAAAAATTTCGTTTATATCTTTATTTTATATAAAACTTCAAATGTTCTTTAATTGTTTTGAGCAGTGTATTTGGATTTTAACATGATAGTCTAGCAAACATTATTTCCTTGCCTCTATTTTTCCCGTTTAAGAATTGGCCAGAAATTACGTCTACATTTGTGATTGATTTTGCTTCATTCGCTTAGTTGTTATTTTGATATGTATAACGTGTATTATTATTATTTTGATTATTATTATTATTACTATTTCATATTTGTGTATCTTGATACAAAAATCACTCTCACTGTAATCTGTCCACGCTCGGTCGGCTGTCTGTCTGTCTACGCTCTGTCAGCTGTCTGTCTCTCTGCTGTCGCTCTGTCTGTTCTCAGTCTGACAGCTCTGCCTCTTATTTGCTTTCCTTTGTGTTTTCGTCATTATATGCATTCAAATTTTTGAAACATTTTACCGTTAAACGATCAAATTTAATTAACATTAAGACATTTTTATCATTATCAATCAACATTTAACATGTTTTTACAAAAATATTTAACTATTTCTATTTATCCGAAACAATATTTAGCTTTAATTTTCAAAAAATGCTATTTTTCTACACTGTCATGAAAAAAAAAATATGATTGCTCATGTATTGGAAGAATTATTATCTTGAAAAATGCGGACATAAAATGCGTTTTCCAATTTAAATGTTGAATTGGGGAAAAGAAATACGACATTTAGATGACTGAGGAGAAGATGCCTATCTAAAATTGCATTCATCTAAAAATGATAAAATATGATCCGCTACTATGTGGAAAAGGATTTATTTTTTATGCATTTGCGTAGTTCAGATTTTTTTACGTACTAGAAATACAGAAGTTTTACATAAAATATCTGCTTTTGAATTTACTTTTACTAAAAAGAAATATTGCATTTTTATCAAATTTGAAAAAGATTTATTTAAAATGCTTTATACTTATTTAGATGTTAAAATTTAAATCAAATTTCAGTTAAATAAATCTATTGTATGTTGCCGATAGTTCAACTTATAGATCATTTTGTCAATTAAGTTTATTCTTAATGTGATATATTACAGAATTTAAAATAAAGAATTTAAAAATTATAAAATAAAGAATTTAAAAATTATAAAATAAAGAATTTAAAAATTATAAAATAAAGAATTTAAAAATTATAAAATAAAGAATTTAAAAATTATAAAATAAAGAATTTAAAAATTATAAAATAAAGAATTTAAAATAAAGAATTTAAACAATTAAAGAACAGAAGATTATCAGTAATGAACAAAATAATTTTTAAACATAAATATATGTGCATCTGAGTTAATAGTTTTTTTTCTTAGAAATAACACAGACACATTTATTGTTTACAAAGATTTTAAACTGAAACATCATTTAGAAAATTAAATTTATATATAGTATAGTAGGGCACAGAAAAAAATTGGCAAACATATTCACAAACATAATATTGTTAATAAAGAGTTATTGTAATGTAACACAGCTTACAATATTTTTTCAAGCAAATATTATTAACGAAATACATAACCTTTTAAATTTTAATATTTTCGTCATTTCGGGATACAAACTCTTGTAATCTTCTTTTCACAAAAAATAATATAAGAATCAAAATGTAATGAATACCTATTGTCCAATAAATCTTCAACAAATCCCCTTGCACGATAAAAATGGTGTTCTCATATTTTTGTAATGATTTTGGAAAAAGAAATACAGAAGCAAATATAAGAATTTTATTTTCTAATATTTTCTGTCTGATAGCCCTTTTGATAAACTATCATATTACAACTTTATTTGCAAGATAAAAGAGCTTTTCTTTAAATACCAACATTGATTTTGTTCCACTCCTCCACCACAATCTGCCAGAGTCCGACCAATGTTTTGGGATGCAGCTTATAAAGAGCTTATTTTCAAAGTTCAAATGTACAGTAATCCATAGGAGGCTAGTCAGAGGACTTGGGTGGGATGTATTTGAATGAAATAGCCTGAATTCCGGTTCATTTCTCATTTTCTAAAAATATAGCAGTATATTTACAGGTATTGTTGGTAGTCTTATCCTCATGAAACACTGTGAAGATTGTATGGGTACACAGTGAAGATTGTATGGGTAAATGTAATACATAAAAAGCTCAATATAATAAAATATAACACCTTGTAATAGTATATTACTTTTAAATGCTAAAGGTGTAAAATTAACAACTATAATATAAATTAAAATAACTTTTATTAGTTGTTTTACATGTTTCGACTCTTCTGAGTCATTTTCAAAAACAAAATGAGAATATTCTAAAGCTGCACGGGCTTTGAAGTTGTTATTTACACGTACTTTAAAAAAAAAAATAATAGATAACGTGCGTAATTTTTTTTTTTTTTTTTTTTTTTTTTAAGTACGTGTAAATAACAACTTCAAAGCCCGTGCAGCTTTAGAATATTCTCATTTTGTTTTTGAAAATGACTCAGAAGAGTCGAAACATGTAAAACAACTAATAAAAGTTATTTTAATTTATATTATAGTTGTTAATTTTACACCTTTAGCATTTAAAAGTAACATAAAAAGCTCGTGCAAATAAATTACTGTTATTGGTAATCATTACAGTAAAATTTAAATACACGTATTATTTTTATAACGTGCAACATTTTTCTGTACCCCAATTGAATGCATTCTAAGTATTTTCCATAATTTTATTTATTATATATAAATAGGAAATTAAATCAGTGCCATTGTTCATTTTACTGGATTCTTAGCGTGTCTCCATAAAATTAATTGCAAATCTGCTGGCGCATTCGAGACAAGTCACAGATCCATAGATGCACAACATTTCTAAAACGTAATGTATCACGTATTGTGCTATGTTCGTGATTCAGTTATTTTTATTATTTCGCATAACTTATTTTATACATACATGATTTCCAAATATTTAGAATAGATTTTAACCCGTCTATTATACAGCATTATTATACATTATTATACAGCAAGCATATCGCAACAGAGTTACTTTGACTTTAACGATAATGTAGCTGCCAAATCCTATGATTTTTTACGCTACTTTTTCCATATAGTGATTTTATTCCTTTCTACCGTCGAAACTGGCGATTAAATTAGACGAAAAATATTGTACAGAAAAACTAATGACACAAAATCGTAGTATTTTGAAACAATCTGAAAATTATGTATGTTATAGTGACTATTGTCCTGTTTTAGTGAGATCAAGATTTGACTGGCATTTCAAAATAATATGAAATACTCGATGACGTGCCATGTCTGTCCAAAATGTGAACAACATAAAAATATAATCCAATCTTCTTAAACCGCATTGATATATATTGAAATGAAATATTTCTGAATAAAAAAATCAAACTGAATGCATTTAAAATTCTCATATTTTATTCGGTTTTAATATCAAGTAAGAAAATTATATATATCAAGGTAACACATTATTTCACCAGTAGTGCAGGTTAACAATTCACACATTTATTTATCCTCTGATCATTTCTACACAAAACCTAGCTCATTCATGTTTATTAATTGTTGCTAGTTGGTGGGTCATCTGCCAAATCAGATGAAAAGAATAAAATCGTCGCACTTAACTACATCGTCAACACTTACATACAAGTCACTGTCAAAAACATACACACATTACAATGTCACTGTGAAGAGATGGGAATTATGAGCCTGTCTCACTCGTTTCCTGTATTCTAATACCATGTTTTCCGTTTTGTAATCGTATTCTTATTTAATGAAAGAAATTCCGCAATTAAATAAGGAAATCCGTTATTTCAAAAATAGTGACATATAAGAACATTCGATCCTGAACTCTGATGAAATGGTGAGAACACAACATATAATGTGCTATATACAGGGTATTTCAAACTATATGTCAGGAATGTAAAGACAGGTAGAGATGCAGTAGAGGGCGCTTTTGAGTTCTGATTGCGGATGAAACGCATCGCTGGCTTGAATTGTTATGTACCGCACAGATTTTGAGCAACATGCATCGTTAAACCAATGCAGAAGTTGCGATATGCATTTCATGTAAAAGGCTACGCAAGGAAATGGAGCGGCTGTTCAAAGGATTACATGGAACAATTTCCGGATAGGTATCTGACAGATAGCCGAACATTTCAGTGTTTTCCTTGGTAGTTGTGCGCGAGTGGATAATTTTATGCTTCCAGTCGTGATACGGACACTGAGAGATAGAATTCATGCAGTAGAAGTAGAAGTATTACACACAGTAGAGGAGAGTACTTCGACAAGCGCGAGCGCAGTTGGACGTGTGCATCTTTTGAGCAGCCGTCTCATTTTCTTTTCCTGTCCCATACAAGAGATGCACGTCGGGAAGCTCCGCATTTTTGTAACGATGCATGTTGCTCAAAATCCGTGCGGGGAATGACGATTCAAACCAGCGAAACGCTTTCATCCACCAAACTCAACAGCGCCCTCTACTGCCTCAATGCTGGATTTCCTCAACCACATTCTTATACGATATCTGCTTATTTGGATCCCCTCTACCAGCCTTTACGTTTCTGACATATAGTTTTGAAACACTCTGTATATGGAAGAATAGTTGTTGTTATGATGAAAAAATACCAGGAATGTCGGAATAGTTATGACTGTTTTTTATTCTCCGTGTTCTGTAAATAAAATTCTTACGCAATGATAAACAGCGTTTTAATATTTGCTGTAGATATTTATGGTATATTGTTTTTATTTGTGCTATGTGAATTTAGTTATTTACATGCATGGATATTTTTGTTTTTAATCTTTGTTAGTTGTTTATTTCAATTATCATTTTTACAAGAAATATAAAACTACAAATCATTTATACTTAACTATTTCTAGAAAATTATTCTTCACATGAATATTATTCAAATCAACAAAATGTCAAATGGTAGAATACTAAGAAGTTGATAATTCTTAAATAGCTATATATATATATTTAATATATAAATCAAAAAATACATATACGATTTAACCATTAAACGATAATAATAGGATACGCATGAAAAAAAAAAAGAATTTATACCATAAACATACAGACCACTGATCTTTATTTATTGTTTGAGAGAAAAACCTAACTCAGTATTTGTATCAGCAATACTCGAATAAATGTATCGATATCTCTTGCCAGAAAATATGAATTTCGCGAAAGTAAATTATGACATCGTAAATTGGCATCATAAAATTATTTATCTTTAACCATTCTGGATATAGAAACATCAATTGTTAGATTCTATGCAGTTGCTAAATAGTTTACGTCCAAAATATTTATAGGTGTACCTTTTTTAATCGTATTTCTGGCAGTTGTTATTTAGCTTATAAATATTAATAAAATTCGCCGTAAAATATTTCGTTTCTATTTCAAAATAAACTGACAGTTTTGAATGATAGCTATATTTTTATATACGAGCAAACGTATTTTAATACTTTGTATTCCATTTGGTTGTGAAGATTTAATTATACATATGCCTTTTGTGAAAATTATTTACAAATAAATATAAAGAAGTACATTTTTAGAAGAACTATTAGTCTCTAATGTTGTTTTATACAGCGAAATATGAAAAACCATAGCAATGAAAATGAAATAATATAAATATGTAACTTTATATAAACATATTTGAAAAAATGTCCATTTATTATATTGTAAAATGTACTACGAGTAGTAATTTTTCAACTGAAACTGTGTCCAAGTTGGGATTCGAATCCAGAAACTTCAGCTTTTCAATTGCCAATAATTTTCCATTTGAGTTATCTGGACGACATCCCAGAAAACAAATTCACTCAGACAGCAATTTGGTAATAATATCTGGTCTGTTCTTTGAAACAACTCAACATATTAAACTGCAAGTAAATAAACTACAATATATTTCGGATACCTAATTACACTTTAATTATTTTAACACAATTAATTGACTGATACATAAATCATACCAGTAGTATTTTTTCCACTGAGTGAAAATGCCGTGACAAGAACCTAAAATATTTGGCTTTTGAACTGTCAATGCTATTCCAATAGAGCTATTTAAACGACGTTCCATCAAACACAATTCACACAGATAACCATTTGGTAATGACTTCCGGTCAGTCTGTTATTTGAAAAAGCTATACCTAATAAACCGAAGGTGAAATAACTCTAATAAACTCTGGATGCGTAATTACACTTTAATTATTTTAACACATCAACTGATTGGAAAATAAACCATACGATTAGTAATTTTTCAACTGAGTGAAAATGTGTCCAGGCCGAGATGCAAACCCACGACCTTTGGCTTATCAATTTACAATGCTATTCCAATATAAATAGTCGAGGTAGCTCAATTAGAAAAGCATTGGCAATTGCAAAGCGAAAGGCTCCTCCTGGTGAGAGTTCTGGCCAGGATACATTTTCATTCCATTGAAAAATTACTAATCGCATGATTTATTTATCAGCCAGTTCATTGTGTTAAAACAAACACAATTCACCCAGACAGCAATTTGGTAATGAAGTTCAGTCGGTCTGTTAATTGAAACAGCTAGACCTAATAAATCACAGGGGATGGAACTCTAATAAACTATGGATGCGTAATTACACTTTAATTATTTTAACACAATCAACTGATTAGAAAATAAATCATAATTTTTCAACTGAGTAAAATGTGTCCAGGCCGAGACACAAACCCAGAACTTTGGCTTATCTATTACCAATGTCCTTCCAATATAAATAGTCGAGGTAGCTCAATTGGAAGAGCATTGGAAATTGAAAGGCAAAAGGTTCTTGGTGAGAGTTCTGGCCAGGACACATTTTCATTCCGATGAAAAATTACTACTCGTATGATTTATTTACCAGTCATTTGATTGTGTTAAAACATCTAAAGTATAAAAAATACTTTTGATATAGAAGTGAACTGCAAATATTCTTTGGCTAACAGATTTCAGTTGGAAATTTCCAGTATAAAATGCAGTACCAAATTTTTCAAATGAAGTTAAATGTAGGCTTCAATTATGTGTATGTACAATTTACAGTTTTCTGAAACATGTCTAATAAGTGCTTAAAGAGCTATTTTAGAAATAATAATTTCAAATCTATTGTAATTTTTTAAACAACACATTTCTACTTTAAATTTAAAATCACACATTAAAATTTCTCATTATTTATTAATATGCAGGGAACTTCCTTCAATATCAATTTTATTGAATAAACTAGCCAAAATTTTTAAACATAATGAATATGTTTTAATTTATCCTTTATATTTTCCACAGTTAGTCATGTATATATATATATATATATATATATATATATATATATATATATATATATATTATACTATTTACTCAATTTTGTATAAATACTCTATTCTGGAGTATTATATTCTACGGTTATTTTTACCAAATTTAAAATCAATTAAAACTTTATTCTCACTATTCTAACAATTGTTAACGTTATAATACACATCTACTTAGTTATTTTACAGACTTCTAGAACAGGAAACATTCTTATAAATGGACGTTGAAAATTAGCATTCAATTTGATTAGAAAGAATTCATAAAAAATATTTTTTACTTTTTTATCATACATTTATTATCATCGTAATTAAATAAATGATTTTTTTCTTCGAATTATATTTTCAAAGTAATTTAAATTATTTAAATTATATGAATTTGAAGGAGAAAATACATTATTGTTCTTATAAATTGTTCTCTTATACTTTATACATACATCATACATCATTGTAATATATCTTATACTATAACATAATACTTTGTACATCCCTCACACATTATGCATTTTACATATGTTATCATACATTATTGTTGTTCGTATAATTTCACTTTGTAAATATTTTGATATGACAGTGATTTTTTTTGATTCAAATTAGAACTCATAATACATTTTAAATAATACACACATAACAAGTATAACTCATAATAATATAATTTAAAAATTCAAAAAACATTTACCTTTAAATTTCATAAATGTCACAAGAACTTTTATTACTCAAAGAGGAAAAAAATAAATATGGTTTTTCATATACACAGAAAAAATTTTCTTTAAAAATGTTGAACCGTAAAATGTTTATTTTCCAAATAAGGAAACTTCCATATATCCTCCAAATAAATAAAAATAAGTATGACATTTGTATGACCGAGGAGAAGATACCTATCTGAAATTGCTTTTAGATAAATATGATAAAATATTGTCTGGTATGGGAAATAAGATTTATATTTTATGCATCAGTGTAATTCTAAATTTGTTCATGTAAAAAAAAAAATACAGAAGTATTACATAAAATATTTTTATTTGAGTTTACTTTCACTGAAAAGAAATACCACTTCCAATGCATATAATGCATATTCGAAAATGGCATGCTTAAAATTAATTCGGAAATCTTAGTTTTAATTAAATAAATACATTATATAATATTCCTGATAGTAGAACTCTGATGCATAAATGAAATGTCTGTATTATAAATGTCATTGACTAAATAATTTAAAAGTTAAAAAAGTAAAAAAAAAATTGAAATCTTACGATAAACAATAGTGTTCTGAATAACTTTTAAAGATAAATATATGTGGCTATATATGATCTTACAACTGGTTACAGTTATTTATTCAAATAAAAATACTTAAAAAATTTCATTTAACATGGCCTACTCATGAAGTTAATTATTAGTGTGAGTAGCCATTTAACTCCTCTCTGCACGATCAATTCTTTTTTTCGAGTTCCATATTTTTATCGCTAAATGGCTGACACAATCATCTTCCAGCAAATCAGCACTTATAATTTAAGTGCTAGATGTATCCTTTTTTCTTTACAATTTTTTTTCACTGCCATTACGTTTGCTATGTTAAGATGTTAAAACTAATGAAGAAGCTTCATATATGAGTATAATATATGCTTTCACAAACCTACTCAAAATGATCATACACTGTACTTTTTAGAATATTTAGTCTGTGTGACAGCTCCTGAACAGTGTAAAGTGGATTTTCAGCGATAGCTTCTTTTAAGAGGCCCACCTTTACAGATGATGGCCGTGCAAAACGGTATCAGCTTCCAGACTGAAATTTCTGAGCTTAATCTTCTCAACTCCGTAATTTAACTATATTCTGACCAGAAAATGAGTAATAATACTCTCATAATATAGTTAAATTACGGTTATGTAATGATTTTCTACAAAAACGATCAAATGACTGGAAAGTTTGCTGAATTTTTTTAACAGTGCAGTACTTTGTGTGTGTGCCTGTGTATGTGTCTGTGTTCTGTGTTCTGAAGAGGCCGTTAAGGGCAGAACTAGAAGATTTCGCAGGTAGGTATTTTAGATAGGTATTATTAGCTATTATTTAGGTAGGTATTTCAGGTAGGTAGGTGGCGAAATTTTGGAATTTTTTTATAATAATTAGACGAAATATTAATTGAAAATCCTAATGAACAAAAAAATGATGAACTTCGGATCGTGCTGCGGATGCGTCTGGGCTTTCCTCGCGTCATCTTTCAACAAACAGACGAAGAAATAAGTATCCGTTTTTTTACTGCATTTTGAAATCGTAATCGGCATGTCCCAGTGGAGTTACAAAATAAAAAATAAAGAAAAAAATGAAGAACACAAAATTGTTTGCTGTACCTTACATTTAAAAAATGTTAATATTTGCTATTTCAAAAAAAAAAAAAAAAAATTCTAGAGATCGATTGCATGTTATTTGTTTTCCATTTTCCTTTTTTACTGCTCTTTTAGACTGTCATTATCAAGACCAAATTGAAAATACAAAAAACAAACATAAAAAATACTACCATTTATTTAGGAAAACTTACCGTTTCTAATAGTATCTTTAAAAAATATTTACTCTGTTAAAAAAAATCTAAATGTGGATTTTATGTTTTTTTCTTGTTTTCCGGTTCGTTTTCACGATCTTAATTTTATTTCCTGCATTTTGAAACATTTATCCCGGTTTCTTGGATGGAAATACACAAAAAAGTACCCATGTATTTAGAGCACTTTTCCGGATCTAAAGGAATCTTTAGTTTTAAAAAATAATATTATGTGCTATATATATATTTCTTACTGGCCGATTTTGTGTTAGTTCTTATCATTTCCGTTTTTCCTGCAGTTTTATTATGTTTTTTTCGACAAAAATAATTTAAATAATCTGTAGTTAAATTTCTAACTAAATTTTCAGCAGGACTGAACCTACGTAAATTTAATGGCAGTAAAAAAAAACACATCCTTTGTTAGTGTTATTAATCTGTAGTTTAAAAACGGGAACGAGAAAGCTCATAGTTCATCTAATCTACGAATGTCGATTCTGGCAATGTCGCACTAAACTGATGTTTAAAATTCTTCTAAATAAAAAATGCATTATCAACACACATAGATAAACAATAGAAAGACAAAATTGACAGTTATTGTGACTGAAAAAAATCTCTTATATCTGTCTATATTCATCAAAATTACTGATAACTGGAGGAAAACTATCATTAAAACGAGAATCCTCTAACATACAAACTAATATAGGTAAATTTTAAGCATTAGAAATTGACATTAAATTGAAGAAATTGTTAAGTCCTGTGTCGGTAAATTGGGTTTATACTGTATTTTCAAATTCTTCCTTATAGTTCGTTAAAAACAATTTTTTAAACCATTAATTCGATTGCATGATTCATATTTTAAAATTTAATTTTAAGTATACCGCTATAATCACCGCATCCTACTGAAATCATTATTAAAAGAAATGTCTTATGCACGCTTATAAAGACGGAAGTCTTAAATATTTCCTATCCAATTAGCGAAAACGGACAAATGTTCAACGACAAAATTATACCTTAAAATGCTGAAAAAATTATCCGCAATCGAAATTATTTTGCAAAATATTTCCTTCTAATTAAGGAAATGAAGATCATTCCTTAAGAAACATATTTCTAAATAATCATAATCTGAATGGTGTTTTGAAAAATATGATAAACATTAAAATATATATATATATATTAGCAAATTCAAAAACATTTCTCAATTTTAAACAAAAAATATTACAGTTTTGCGCGGCATAATTTAAAGTATATTCATTTTTACGCATTCAAATATATTAATTCTCTTTTTCATAATAAATATATGCATATAGTTTCTCCAGTAAATATCAATGGATCTCAGAAATTGAATGTTACTCCATCAGGTTGCGTCATCTTCATCAATTTTTTTCAAGCATTTTCTGTTATCGTATTTTTCAAATTAAAAATTTAAAAGATATTTTATGCTTAAAACAAAAATAACAATTTTAACCTCAAGAATATTTTAATTTTGCAACAAGTAAAGGAAAAAAAACAAAGCATTACTAACCAAAGGAATAGAAAAATATTTATCATTCCTTTTAATCGATTTATCAGTTTTCATCCTGGATATTTGATATGCTATACACAACGATAAAAGCTATATGAATATATAATTTAGCAACAGTAAAAAAACATTTGTAAATAGGCTACATATTATAAAATGAATTTATGAAAGGAAAAAAAATGAAAGTTTGCAGAGTTTTAATGCATCGAAGATAATGCATCGATCAGCTAGATGCCATTCTGATTTCAAAACCAAATTCTACAAGAAAATCTGTCAGCTCATAGGAAGGAAACATTATAAGAAATTGAAATAGAAATATTTACAAAATCATTAGAACATAGCGCGCATATTTTTAAACTCACAAAGAAAAGAGAAATTTTCTTATTTTCGATATTTAAATACAAGGAAACGCATAATTCTTCTGGAAGACATTCTGACAGAATTACAGAGACGCATTTAAATACTTAGAAAACTACATCGAGTAACTTTTGTGTATACATATTTTAAGGAAAATATATGTCCCATGTATTATAAAGACCGGAACATTAGTAAACCTTGAGAAAAAAAAATCTATGACACAGTGACATTTCAGATTTCAATATTAAAATTCACCGTTATAAGGGATTTCAGTAGTACGGAAATAAAATCTCAATTATAGAGGCTAAAAGGTACCGTGCTAGTAATCCCGTGAAGATTAAGTATGCACTTAAATTACACAATCCTAAATTAGGCTCATTACAAAATACATCGTGCTATTTCTGCTTGTGAGGCTACCTAAAATTTTGTGTTTTCAGATGAAATCACCGAAATTTTAGCACAATTTAAAAATGCCATAAGATGGAGGTTACGTCGATATACTGTTTTATGCTGTATCAGGTGTAAAACACTACACAATGCTGGATTGAGGTAGTGAACATTCAGCACATGCATTTGTAAATGATGCTTAAAAGAAAAATAAAGAAAAAACAACTAATATATCACACTTTTTACCGTTCATTCTCTTATTTGCAGTCGTACCGTTTACTCTCAAGAATTTGCATTTTATATTATTTTTTTCATCCATACAAAATTCTATGGTGAATAATAACACGTTGCACGATTTACAAGTTTCAAAAGAAGAATTTCTGTTATGAATGGAATTTGTCGCAGCTAGTGGCTATTTAGGAAAATTGTTATATACCAGTATCCCATTCCAAAAAATAATTATCTTTGGGCCTCATTAATATGTATTAAAATTAAATAAGTACATTCAATGCTCATACATATATTTATAGACTACTTATATAGTAGTACACTTAAAATACCTGTTTTTTTGTTTTCAGAAAGTACAGTCGAAGAAAAAAATGAACCCACCCGCCCCTCCACACACACACACACACTAACTCTGCAACAATTTATCGTAAAAGAAAGTAACTGGTACCAAACGATTGGAAATAAAGTCTACTTTTAAATGATGTATACAAAATTTGCAATGATGCATTTTGATAAATTTTATTAATATTTGTTAATCATGCATTTGTATATATGTTATAAACTCGATTGCTATGCAAATATTTTATACTAATTAAATTCATAAACATGATTATTTTATGATTTTTAGAGCACATCCGAAACTTTGCATGGATGTTTGCTAAAATTAAATTTAAAATCGACTAAGAAATGTATTTCTTTTAGACACTACCATCGGGCCCAATAAAATGAAATAGAATATTAGGATATAAGTAAGGTTTTTTGTACGCTAAAACTAGAATAATATATGTGGAATATAAATAATACATCTGTGTTTTTTTATGTTTCTGTAGTCCAAGTACAAAATTATAAAATGCTGTCTATGATAAAACGCATTTTTCATGATTACTTCAGGCAATGCAATAACTGGAAATCCAACCATTTGCGTCAAATGATGCTATTCGAGAAGATTACAGATCAAATATCAAATAACCATTTATTATCTTTTATTATTATATTTATTATCATAGACTATTTTTACATAACTATTCACATTCAAAATATGTGACAATCTATGGGAATGACAGATACATGAAAATATTTAAGTGCATATACATTGTGCACATAAGAAATACGTTAAGTGCATATTTCTCTATTTTTGTTCTGCATATTTCCCGACCCTCTAAACAAAACCTTACTTCACAGAATTTTCCGTTTTGTACATTTTGCTGAAAATAGTACAAATACATTGCGTAACAGAACCAATGTTACCATCTGAAATAAATTATCAAGTGTCGTGTAGGCTGTCCATATTCGGACGCAAATTCTTCTATAAAACTCAGTAGTGTGTAAAATGATACTTGTGTTTAAATTTTGCAAGAGATAGACAAACTTTTGACACCACGCTCAGTAAAATAATTATTTTACGCTGCGTCTTCTGCTTCTAACATACAATATTTTCGAACAAATACCCGTTTACAAAACACAGATATAGCCTGTGTATGTATTTCATCCAAAATTTGGTTAAGTCGTAACGCTTATGACGTAGAAAATATTTATCATTAAGAGCAGCATTAATTAATCATTGATTCTGAACACGTTCTTTAAAAGTATCCCATATTTATCCATATGAAGGAAAATTTGAGTTCAAAATGATATCTTACACAATAGCACTAATCTTATGGAGTCTCCAAAACCACACATCTAAAACCATACATTATCTAAAATTTCATATTAAGAGATGCATTTTGCAACATCAAAAAATTATTTTGTACTAACTGATCCATTCGACGTTGTTCGGAAATCAGTAACTTTCTTTTGCGGTTTCGATAAACATTTTCGATGCGCATTCTATTCCAAAGAAACCTCTTTCCGAACGCAACTCCGGCACTCGACTTCGCTACTTACGGCATTGTATAGCAGGCGTGTTACGGGCTGCAATATCCTTTAGTTTCAATTTCCACCGCTAGAAGAGCGAAATCATATTACTTAGTTATCTAAATCTTAATGAGTTCATTTTCATAACCAATTCAGGTTGAAGAATATTCCGAACATTTTTAAAACACTTTGGCCGATGAAAATGCCGTAGTTCGACGATTTTCAACCACCATGTCTCCCATATCCGCACAGCTAACGACATGGAACCACCATAGTGCACGATGAGAGACTGGAGTTTACTACCACACAAAATACCAGTGGTCTGTGCTGGGTAATTGTGGCTGCAAAGTGAAATACAGTTTCACACACACTGTAAAAAATTTGCAGTAAAGTATCCTGTCATTCGACCGTTTTTATAGAAAACGGCTACATAAACCTAATTTAACAGTATTTTGACCATAATTAGTGGAATATTAAGGTCAGAATAGCTTTAACTTACGGTTATGTAACCGTTTTCTATGAAAAAGGTAGAATGACCGGATGCTTTGCTGCAAAGGTTTTACAGTGCACGTCTATCTATCTATCTATATCTATATCTGTATCTCTCTCTCTCTCTTTCTCTCTCTCTCTCTCTCTCTATATATATATATATATACAGTAGAATCTCCATAAGTTGACCACCCAAGGGACTGTAACTAAGTGGTCAACATACGGAGGTGGTCAACTTAGGGAATTTTTTGAAAATATTTAGTACAATATTAGAAAAACTTTAGTAAACTTTTTTCGTATTTTTTTAGGAAAAATTTAGAAATATATTAGCACTTACTCATTTTTATTTTTTCTGAAGGTACAGCACATTTTTACAATTTATGAAAGAATAATTCAATTTTTGTTTGACTCCTCTTTTTGTTCATTAATTAAGTGCAAAAAGCACTTTCACAGTTTACAAGTCCATTAAGTATGCTTGGGCATTTTTCTGCAGCGAAATCTTTAAGTTGCTCCATCATGCGCTTTACATCGTCTTCCTTCAGAATTGGGTACTTTGCAGTTTCGTCGTCACTTGGATCATCATCCTCTTCGCCGTCCATTTCTTGTACCTCAGAGTGCTCGCTGTGCTTAGTTGCAGAGAGTATCTCATTGAAGATTGCCTCTGAGTCTGGTTCAACACATGTTACTAACTCATCGTCCATGGTAACAAAATCTTCAAAATCAACTCCATCAAAAACTGGCAAGGGAGATAGAGGAAGCTCATCCTCTTGCACCGATGTTGTAGCCGTAACAAATCTAGACTTCTTGAAGCAGTCCTTAATCGTGGATTGCGTAACTTTATTCCAAGCAGAATTAATGCAATGAACAACATTCAACACATTTACTGACGCAGCTGTTGACGATGCTAATGCAAAAGGACCACAGGTTTGTGCTTTCATGATCACCCATTCCAGAAGTTGAGCTCTGAAGTGCACTTTGAAGGACTGAATAATACCTTGATCTAAAGTTTGGGTTTTCGAAATTGTGTTTGGAGGCAAAGTTTTAGCTTCACATTTATGAGATTATTCACTTTCGGGTTGCTGAGGCAGTTGTCCACGGTACTTTTATGGAATAGGCCGCTTCTTTTGCCTCATTTCTGCTATTCCTCTAACCCACCTTTTAACAAAGCACTGGTCATCCAAGCGGATCTATTCGCTCTCCAAAAAACAGGAAGGTCTTTAGGTTTTACATTTTTAAATTCACGAGGTTTTGCGGATTTGCCGCTCACCGTAGGCTTCAATTTTTCTCCAGTCATACTAGCACATAGAAGAACAGTAAAACGCTGTTTTGAAAGTTTTCCTCTTTTAAAAATGTCACCCTTCATTACTAGACTTCTCTCAGGCATTGCTTTAAAGAAGAGACCGCACTCATCATTAAAGATGTCTTCATCTTTAAAACCTTTAGGAAACTCTGGGAATTTTTCAATAAATTCGCCACCACTTCAGCTGAAATCTCGTATCGTAGTTTGAATTTTTCAAGACCTGCTGACGCTTGGAAGTCGTCTATTTCGAATTATTTTGCAATTTTTTTTCGCTACTTCCTGAAGCATAACTCCCGATATTCTTGAATTGATTAATCTCATATCTTTAAACCAATGAAACGTGGCTTCGTTCACAGCGTCGAGACACGTTTTTCTGCGTTTTCTTTGGAGTTCCCCGTTTTCGGAAGAATACCTTTTCAGATATTCTTCCTTGCGTTTAAAATGTTGCTCACAGTTGTCTTGCTCACACCAAATTTTTCCGCTTCCTTTCTTTGGCTGCTGCTTTCCAGAAAATTAATAAGATCCTCTTTCTTTAATTTAAGTTCTTTTAGAGCTTTTCTTTGCGCCATTTTTAATGAAAATTCGCAAATAAACAACCAGTCCCGTCACGACGTCAGATTCAGAAAAAAGAACGAAATATGTTTCACATGTGAGCAATACACGTAGTTTTCCAATTTTGCGTATAGCTACACCGCTACGCACATCCCCCACTCCCCTGAGATTTTCCGACAGATTTCAGGAATTCCGGCATTTCCCTCCCATTGTATTATACTGGAAGTGAATAATGAATGGAGCACCACAAGGGAGGCGTGTGTTGCTCAGATAAGCCGAATGACTGATAAAGAAATTCCTGGAAACCAGATGGAGAACAAACGGAGGAAAAAGCAAATTCAAGAAAACATCAGTGGTCAAGTTACAGAGAGTAAAACCTACTAAAAAGTGGTCAATATACAACTTACGGAGGGGGTCAACATAGAGAGGTAAATCTCCATTGAAAATCCGTTGTGACCATTCAAACTAATAAATTTCGGTCAACATAGAGAGGTGGTCAATAGAGAGAGGCGGTCAACTTTGGAGGTTTTACTGTATATATATATATATAGAATAGATTTCTTTGACACATTTCGAAATTTTATTAGTTTTTTTATATTAAATATAATAAATATATTTAAATTAGAATATATGGTTTTCATGTAAGTTTGATATTAGCTATAAATTGTTTTTAATGCCAGGAATATAATTTATTGCTTATGAAAAACTGGAAAAAGTTAGATTTACCGTTTGTATTTAAAATTACTGTTTATGTTTCTAAAATAAATATGCTGAATTATTTGAACTACATTTAATCTAATACTATAGGCTTTAAGAAAATTATTTAAGTATATTCGAATTATTCAAGTTTATGATAAAAAATTCTCGTAGTTTAAAGAAATTTTGTGGAAAATTTTATGGGACTCCTTTTCAATATTCTTTTACCGTACATTCCACTTTTCAATGCACATTAAGAAAGGTATTTTTATTGTGTGGTCAATGTTTTTGTAAAAACTTGTTATTTTCGTAATGTCACAATTTTCTTTAGAATAAAAATATAGATTTTGTAAATCGCATTGATAGCTGTTTACTTCAAAACACCGTTTATGTATTTTGTAACAAACAAATTCATTTTACCGTAAAATAGGATATAAAATTCGCATTTTCTTTCTGTTGAACGTGAAAAGATATATGAAATATTAAAAAAAATGCGTTTAAAGCATAGAAGCAAAAGATTTTATCGATATAAATGCTTGTAAAAGCTTTTCATGAAATGTTTTTAAAATATAACATTCCGTACGTGTTTTAGAATTCCATAAAAATACTACGAAACATATTGAAAATATATCCTATATTTTCAAAATCTATCAAATAATTTCAAAAATGCAGAAGTGCATAGCTTGTAATAAACGTAGATTTCCTTTTTATAGTCATAAGCGGTTTGTGTTTAATCTATAAAATAACTAATTTTAAAGAAAACATGTTTTTGCAAATATGTTTTAAACAAATCTCTTTTACAGCAAAATACCAAATACAACATGACGATTTCTACTATTATGACGAAAAATTGAGAATCAAGAATCATAGTTATTTTCTAAGTTAAAAATTAGATATCATCCAATTGTGTGTAGCCAGACAGAAACAAAAGAGCTAAACTCCACAAAGGAAAAATATATATATATCCTCCAGAAAAACCAGAATCCCAGTAAAACCAGAATCCTGGCTTTGAAAGAATTATCTGATTTTTCTTAACCTTTAAAGTTATAAAGAATAAATATTAATAAAATATAATATATATATATTACATATTGTTCCATGAATGTTACAAAATACATTTATACAGATTTTTATGTTAAATTTGACCTGAAAAATTAGTTATAAATTGCATAGATGTATCAAAGAGTTTTTTTAAGCAATCTACTATCCGTACCCTGCAAATTATTTATAATTACTCTGTGGGTTTTTTATGAAAGTATTTTTAATGAAGTATTTTTATGAAATATATGATATTTTGTACGAGTCATTATTTTGAGTGTCAACATATAATATATTAAAACTAAATTATAATGAATGAATTCAAATTATGTACATAATTATACGTTATTCACAATTGCCATTTTCTGATGCGAAAGAAAAATACTGAAAATAGGAAATGTTTACATTATTCATCAACTTATGTACACATTTTACATTAAACCACTGAGTAAATAAACGTATCATTGCAACCGAACAGTATTTTCTTATAGGTAAGATTATTTTACTACATAAACCTGCGCTACACGATACATCTTGTTACATATTTTGGAGTATTTAGAAAGATTGCCTTTTGAAGCGATATTGTCTTTTTAGTGAAAGAGAGTTTTTCATTTAAAAAACTTATTTTGTTTTAGGTGTTGAATGAGAAAATTCGTATAACTTTCATTTCGACATACTGTATCAATTCTAGATCTTACAATTTTTATGTCGCTGAGTATCGCTAAACACTCTAAATTTTGAAACGTGATGAGCTTATAAATGTATTTGCCAAATATTTGGTTAGCTCGGGAAGTGACCATGATTGTGTTATTGCTTGTGGAGTTGACTGAAGCTATAGTCTCTGGTTGTGATTGATCCTGTAAGTCTTCCACATAGGTTAATTTTTCCTCTATTGCATTTACCATATGGGCTAATTTCTTATCCAATAAGGAATGTACTGCCATTAACGGGACGTCAGTCTCATTGCGTGTTAATTGAAGTTGTTTATGTTGTTCCTGCACTGAAAGTGGTCCTTCATGTATAACTTTCGATCTTTTTTTAAGTGAAATATCTTCCTCTAAAAGTTGACTATTCTTTTGATTAAGGAATTGTATTTCTAAATTGAAGTCAGATTGCGCTTGCTTGTATTTCTCTTTAAATTTGTTGTATGATTTGTTAATTTCCAACAGCTTTGTTTCTTTTTTATTATTTCCATTTAATAGGTTTTCAATTTTATGCTGTGATTCTTTTTCGACATTATTTTCTATCTTTGACTTCCGGGTTTCCAGAACTAACCGTAATTCAGCTAATTCCGTCTGTAAAAATTGATTTTCTTCAAGAATAGTATCTTACTTTTGATTCATTTTATTAATATTTTTACTTAAGAATAGTTCTTGTTGTAAGGATTGGAATTTCGCGTCTTTAAACTTCCAAATTGATTTGGAATTTTCCAGATCTATAGGTTTTTGCTTGAGCGATTGAACTTCTAATACATGAACAATTTTAGTGGACTTGAAATTTTTATTTACATCTTTATAGTCCTTTAGGGATTTAAGTGTAAATGTTTTGATTAATGGTGTATGAGTTGCTTAATTCTGTAAAATCTGTTTCCTTCATACTATTTTCTTCCTCCTTTATGCTTAATGTTTTATTGAATTCTTCTTTAATTTGATGGATATCTTTCTCGAGATTTCCATTGGTTCCTTTAATATGTTTTATTTTATTTTCGTTTTTATGTTATCTTCTGTGAGGTTTTTAAGTTGTCATTTAGTTGATTGAAGTTCTGTTCTATTCTGATGCTTCCATACGAAAATTGACAAACTTCTTGTTGCTGATTCTCTTTTCTTTACGTTTGGAAGTTAATTGCTCAAAAGTAAATTTCAGAAAGATTTTGTACTTAAAAGCTTCATCCTTTTCCATGACGATTGTACTGAAACTAAATCTGGTTGAGGAGCTAACCCACAGACTTATAACTTTCTGTTTCTAGGCAAAATGCAACAGGAGGATATCTCTTACCTTTCGAAATTTGAGTAAGAATAAGAGTTTTGGTGTGAGAGTTAGTCAGTGGAAAGTTTAAATTATAATTTGTATTAGAAGCATTAATTGAAGAATTTATAGTTAAAGTATTTGCTGATGCATTTTAGATCTCCTCTAAACCGTCGTCAACTGAGGAGTTCAAATTATTCAAATGATTTTGAGTGATCATAGAGGAAGAACATAAAGAATATATTTTATGAAGGGTTTAAAGTGCACCAGGTGTCCAAAGTCTCTTACCATACTCGTATATTGGAAACCTCGTAGTATGCGACCCAAACCCATAACAAACCAGTGCTCTTACAGGCCGAGTAACAAATTTACATCCTGATTCATAGTGCATATAATTGGAGTTGCCATGACTATTGTTATATTTTTTGTGTCTACTTTCAAATAAGAACTTTTTGTGTCTACTTTCAGGTAAGAACTTTTTGCGTCTACTTTCAGGTAAGAACTCTTTGGTCTCTCTACAGGTAAGGACTGGCTTATTGTAGAGTTATCTAATTAAGAAAGTCGACCACCACGTTACAGAGCAAGAGACAATACCTCATTTACAGAATACAACTTTATATCAGAAACAGGCATATACCCTGACATGATTCTGACTTAATAATAGTTAGTATTTATTCAAGAAGAGATAACAATATAATTTATATACAATAACAAAAATATCATCAATCAGAGGAGTCAAATAAAAAACGAAGGAAACAATAAAAATTGGTTGGAGGAAGCAGTGTATATATAAGACTAAGATAAAACTGACCTGCGTTCAGGTACCCGAGACCAACATGGATGAAAGAAAGGTTGGTAAGTGAACCTAAGGATAGTAAAATGCAACAGCCAGTGGACAAGTCCATTTTCAAAGAGTATCAGAGAATGGGAGATAGAGTTGATGCTGAATGGCTAAAACGAAGAGAATGGAAGACGGTAAGCAGGTGACTCAAGAGTGGCATTGTTTAATTAACTAGTGCAATTTTGACAAAGGGGAAGGATTGAAATAGTAAAGATCACATCACATGACAGACAATATATTTCCTTTTTTTTCCTTCCCTCCCTTCATTTTTTTAAAAGTAAGGTGAGGTCTAAGGAGGAATAAATAACTGACACAGCTTGATTTATTAAAAAAATTAGCAGTAGGAGAATAAATGTCATAGAATGGCATCTTGTGGTTCATTAGGAAAAAGTTTTGAAGGGGAGGTTTAAGGAATGTGAATCAAATGACAGCATAATACTCATGTAATACAAATTAGCAGTTTAAGGGATGTAGATCAAATGGCACCACAATACTGTGTTTAGCGTAAAAAATACGCATATATGTGTTCATTTTAGATTGATAAATGCAATAATAATAAAAAAAATCTATAGAGCCTGAAAAATGCCTAGTATGCCATCTTTGATCTGTGTGAACATGCGTTAGATTCTTCCTCTGTGGTTTTTCAATGAAAGGAAATTAAACGAATTTATTCAAATTAATTTTTAATTGATATTTGCACTTCTAGTGGGAGTAATTCAATTTTTTTTAGAAATTTTGAGAGCTAATTTTTTTTTACGTGTGTGTCCGAAATTTCCCGTTCCTAAGTGGAATAGTTTATGAGATAGGTGTGCCTTGATCTGTTATCGCCATTGCAATGCTGTGACTATGTCAAACCTACCCCCTCTTCTGGAGTTTCAGAATAAATTTCCTTTGCGTTTTGATTAAATACTACGCTTTAATTGAATATTTTTTTTCATTAATGAGTCGGTTTTTGGGCCTTAATTAATACCTTACATTAATGTAAACATTTTCAAAATTTCATGATTTGCAGTGTGACAGTAGGTATTCAGCTGTAAGTACACAAAATTTCAAGTCCCTAACTTATACAGTTTCCGAGAAAAGACTCTGTAATGGACAGACAGAGAAGCGAGACGAATATGGTTTCGTGAGATGAACGAAACCCTAAAAATGTATGTACGAGAATTTTATCATTTTTTCATAAATGATAAAATGTCATTGTTTTGTCATTAAAATGTCATTAGATTTGTTTATTAAAATAAATTATGCCAATACCGATGAAATAATATTCAAAATATAAATAATTAACATATGTTTACTATGTATGTAAATGCAGATATATTTTAAAACTTTTAATTATAAAATGTTTCTACTACTGATTTCCTATGCAGTCACATAAATCACTAGTTATCAACATTTATTGAAATCATAACATTAACTATTCACTTTCTTTGTAAAGCCCGGATAAATTTGCCGATTTTGGTAATTTTCAGAAACCCGATTTTGACATTAACGCAAGCAATAAACGTACGTTTTACTTACATGGCTTACCCTTTGGGAAATATCGCTTTTCAAGTGACAAAAATGTCGTTTGAATGTGCTGAAATGTATTGCACGTTACAAATATTACATATATCTACAGATTCCCCAATCAAATGCGAAATAAATCTAAGAATGAGAATGGTGATTTTTTTTATGATTATTACATTTGCAATTTTGCAGAATATTTCACCCGTTAACTAATATACCGCTACGACTCCAATTATGCGTAATTTTATTCGAAATATTAAAAACTCCACATTTTTATCACAATGACATTTTCCACTCGAGTAAGATACTTTTTCTTAAAAGTATTTTTAGGAAAAAGAACAGCTGAGAAAGAAAGTAAATCTCCATAGATAAACCATTTATATATATATATATATATATATATATATATATATATATATATATATATATATATTACCTTAAAAAGAAAATACGCGATGCTTATAGCACTGTAAAAAATTTGGTGTAAAGTTCCTCTAAAAACCTGTGGCAGCTATTCTGTCACAGGTTTTCCCAGAAATTTCCCCAAAGAAATGCCAGGACACTTACACAATTCAGTTACATACAAAACATATGGACTTTACACAGATCACCAATAATTTCTCTTTAACAATAATTCCGAAAAGTTACACAAAAGTTCAAAAGTATACCTGAGAAAACTAAGGAATGTTACACACAAAACATATGGAACGTTTCACAATTGATCAGTAAATTCCAGTTTCTCAAGCATTCCGAAAAGTTACATACAATGTGGAAGATGTTACACAAGATTTCTCTGTATTCTCGATCAGCAGAAATAATCTGAGAAAACCCAGGAATTTTACGCAGTAAACGTCAGGAACATTGCGCAGATTTTGTACAGTGAGTCTCGCTTTGGAAATAGACAAAATCACGCAATAAATCGACATAGAATTATAAATTAAAGTTTTTAGGATTTTCGAATAAATGATTTGCAGAGTGTCGTATATGTTTTGAAAGTAAAACATATAGGATACTTCTTGTTGACATAGAAACTTGAAATTTGGCACGAAGGAAGACACATGTAAAAGAAAAAAAATTGAAAATCATTAATTTATAAATCGATGTAGATTTATTACGTGGCAAACATGAATTTCCATAATCGGTACTAACTTCCAATTAATGCATTTTTAACGGTAATGCAACATAGAGATACGTAACCCTCAAGTGCTAGTCCTACTTGCACCTGTCTTGATTTTTATTTGTTCTTTTTATTTTTATGCTCTAGTTTTATTCATTATGACTATGTTAAATCCAATGTACAAACATGCAGTGTATTACATACATTCCTTGTCAAAATATGGATCATCTCCTATTAACTCTACTTCATATCATGGTATGAAAATATTACCAATACCAATATATTACTAATAACGTATACTAATTAATATTATACTTAAAATTGGCTGATCGTTCGTAAACATATAGAAATTGTGCCAAACTTTAAACTTTTCAATGCTAACACTGACATCATATTTCTATTACTCGGTAAATGTTAGCTTCGATTACCAGCCGGAAGTCTTTCGACCAAGTTAGTTTAGGAATTACGCAGGTTTTTAAATTTGGAATTCCTAATCTTAAATTCATCTTTAATTGTTGTAAAATAGATTGCAAATTGGGTACTTTTTATATAAAGATGTCGTTCTGAAATGCTGGTAGTCAATGTTTAGTTCTAAAAATAGGGATAGCCGCAAACTTTGTTGGGCCTCACCCGACTATTAAGTTAAAATATTAAAGAAAGGTCTCCGAAATGGCTAAAATGTTGTTTAAGAGGATATGAAACTAGCAGTTAAATTATCATTGTTATAATACTGTGACTAATTGATTTTAGGAAAAAGTTTTCCAGGGCATTCATACCATTCAAATATCAAATGCAGATACACTGAGACCCCCTCCCTCCTTCTCGTTTCTCTCTTTTCTTTTTCTCTTTTTTCTTTTCTTTGTATCTATTTAGGATTCGGTGTAAAATGAATTTTTTACCGAATTATTTTGAAATTTAAGTTTTGGCTCTAACAATTACACAATGCATAGAACGCTATTTTTCAATAATATATGTCTAAATTCTTTAATTATATGTTACTGATGAAATTTTTGCTACTCAAACAATTTCAAAATTTTATATTTCTGCCTTGTAATTTGCTTATTTCTTACGTTTCTGTCATTTACATATTTTACAATGTCTTAATATGGATATATTAAATATAAGTAATATTTAATTTAAATTGTCGAGAAATATTTAAGCATTGCTTAAAGATATGAGTCTGATTCAAATCACTGAATTTAACTTATTCTAAACTTTCTAAATATTTATTCAGTATATTTGTTTCAAAACCATTGCTGTTGTTTTAATAATTATATAGATTATCATGAAAGATCTAAATTGTAATATGATTAAAAATTGAGTTTAAAAAGTACTATACTTATCGAACTATCGAACTATAGCTTATTTTACTTTTCCATGTTTTTGACTGACACAAAATTAACCAGATTTTCATAAAATATAATTTCTGTAAAATCACAAAAAAGATTATTATTATCTTCACATAATGCAAAAGATTAAATATTAACATTTAAAAATAGGAGTAAAATAGCATAAGCAAATGTTAATCGATACAATCACGCACAAGAAAAGCAAAGAAACCAATAAAAAAATCACTAAATGCAGCAACTTTGATAAATAAAAATATGAAAAATCTATTAGATTTAGTGAAAAAAAAAGGTTTTCGCCAGCGTTCTGTAACCTGGGAAGCCCGGGTTCGATTACCTAGTAAACGTAAAAGAATAAATAAACTACACGACTTTTCATTTATTACATGTGTTATAATATATATATTATTGACTTATAATGTAAATAGGTAAGTAATAACGCATAATTATGTAGTTTTTCACTAAGTGAAAGCTTACAAACGTTAACTAATTGAAAACAACCTCCAGAAATTGTTTAATTTGAAACAAAAGTATATCCATTTTTACACGCCCAAAGACAGTAAACAGAAAATTTGGAGAACAAAATTTAATTGTAAAGAGCAAATTATTTTTATCAATTAATATTTGTTTTGGTCTTCTTTGCTTTTTAATATTTCTTTTAACGCAAACATTCAACATGTTTTCCTTTTTTATGTCAGGCGAGATTTTATGCCACTCTTCCATTATAGTGTTTTCCCACTGGTTTCATTTTAAGTGATTCTCTGACATAATATGTCAACTACATTCTTAAATAAAATCGGTAAAATGGATAATGATCTATGTGTTTGTGGCCAGAGAGGTGATCCTATCCATTATGTCTTCGGGAAGTGTAGATTTATGAAATATAAATTTCATAGGAAATTTCCAACACTCCTCGAGGACATGATGGATATTATTAATAATAATGAATCACTAGGCAAATTATATCAAAATTATAATATCTTAAATGAGAAATATTCTTTTATAAAATACAAATTTTATTTTTAAATCTAAAATATTTTTTAATCCTGCTATTGCTCGTCCTGTGAAGGTTATTTCGCTTCATGGAGACGGTTGTCCTCTTAATTTGCGGTGTTATGTATCTTTAACTATATTTTCTGTTTATAAGTGTTTATTCATCAAGTATATTACTCTAGTTTTATTCATTGTATATAAGTGATTATTATTCAAATATAAATTTTCCGTTGTTTTATTCATCGTGTATATTTGTATATTATTCGAGTGTAGTATTCATTGCATTACTCATTATAATTAAGTGTATAAATGTTCGGAAAATCTTGCTAACAATTAAATAGTTAAAATAATCAATGTAATTGATTATCTAGTAAAATGTAAATATATCAAGTGTACTACCTGTAAATACATAATTGTTACTTTACAATTCATATATTCATTCATCTACTTTTTGCATGGTTAATCATGAGGGCAGACATTTCTTAGGGTTGTCTTTTAAAGAATGGAAAATGTTGTTAAACTTAGAAAATTACTGTTATCATCTTGCAAAGAGCTATTATGTATAATGTGTAAATATTGAAATTTGTAAAACATGCAACTTATACAATTATTGTGTATACATTTTTTTTTTTTTAAATCTACTTACCTGTAAAAAACTGTAGCTTTAAATATTGTGTATATAATCTATAATATTCAAACATTGTATAAAATCAGGCACGCCCTGAATAAATAGGGCTGCCATTTGTGAATTAGAGTTTGTATAATTTACTATAATTTACTTTTCAATTTGTAAATGTTTTCCCATGGCACGCCCTGATAAATAGGGCTGCCACTTATGATTGATGGTGTAAGAAATTTTAGTTAATCCGGAGACGGTGGTGTCGTTTGGACGGTAGAGACCTTCCTGCCTTGAGCTTGGGGCTTGTCCCGATCATATGCCAAAAGCGGATCCTCAAGGCGGGTGACAGACAGACAGCCAGTCACAAATGTATGAAAGAGCGCATCTGCTTTAAACTTTAAAAAAAATCGAATATTTGTTGTTCCATTTTTGAGAAAAATCATACAATTCTAAACAAAAACAAACCGCAAAACAATATTCAAATTACAGAATCCACAGATAGGTATAAAATTATCACACTTACAATCTCCATTTTTTGTTGTCAATTTTTATTACAATCTCCATCTAATGTTTTGTTAATTAAACATAACAAATTTTATATGTTCTAATTTGAAGTCTTTTTAACGTGTACAGTGTACACCTTAAAAGAATATTCTAATTTCAACAAATAAAATGCTTAATGGTTATTTAAAAGTTCAATATCTGTTTTTTGTTTCTTATAGTTTAGATATATGAGCTCTTGCTGACACATACAGAAATATACTTTATAATAACCGTATTTCTGATAGACCTACAAAAATTTATATCGCAGAATTCGTTTCTAAAATTAATTTTCCTACAAAATACCTCATAGATTGAATTAGTTAAGTGTTATCTTTAGCAAATTCATTTAAAATTAAGAGATTTCTGTTTAGGGATATTAATGTATAAAGGGTATGCAGGGGAAAAAATGTCGCCAAAAACTTCGGAATATTCCAATAAAATGCCAAATAGAAATGCGTTCAAGCATAACATCCATCTAGAACAAAACATAAACAAAAAGGTTTCAATATTCAAGCACAAAATAAAATAAAACATATTTCCAGTGAATGTAGTGAGATTTGTAGATGCTTTTTGTTCAATTTTTATTTCGTTGTTTTTCAGAAAATCTTTTTTCTTGAATCATCTCGTGGTTTGCATTTGAATAAAATATCTGATTTTAAAAAAAGATAGTAACTTAAATAAAATGTTATTACAATAAGAACATATTTAAAGAAACGTTAATCGCGTTATCTAACATTTTTTCAATTTATAAAATCAATTTTTTATCGTTTGATATTTGTTTTAATATTTGTATAAAAGAAAAAAGCTTATATTAAAAGAAAACGTCAAGCTATGTGACATATGTATTTTCATAACTAAATTGTATATTTGACATGCCATAGAATGCTAATAGTTAATTGCATCCAAAGTTCATTAACGAATTGTTTTATTCCTTTTTTTTCTTGAATTAACTATTCATTATAAATATTCAGTGGGCTGTAGTTTGTAGTTATATATATATATATATATATATATATATATATATATATATATATATATATGTATGTATATTCACGAAGATAAAATTTATAATTACACTAAAATATTCAATGTACAGACGTGGAAAAAAAACTGAACACCCATACTAAATTTGCAACACATTATTGTAGAAGAAAGTTACTTGTACCAAACGATTGGAAATAAAGTCTACTTTTAAATGATGTAACTATATAAAATTTTCTTAGCAGACCCTTTATATATCAAAACAAATCCAAACTTTGTTTTTTTTTCAATGACAAGACTCAATTTTAGCAAGATATTTTAAATCTTCAGTTCAAACAATGGCTTGGTACCAAATTTCATTAAATTCCTATGATTCATTTCAGAGAAATTATTTTGCGCATATTTTAGGGGCTGTATCCAAATTGAAGTTCGGTACGCGATTGTTGAAATGCTGCAGAATGACTAAATCACTTCTATTAATGTATTATATCTTATCAATAAGGACCATTTTACTCACTTAATATGTTTCCGTTATTGTTATATACGGTAAAATTCCTTTAAATATTCATTTTGTAATGTTTACAAAAGTTGAATTTTCCGATTTAAAAATATATACGGTTATCTGTGATTAATATATTTTTCAAATATATGAATGTGATAGGAATTTGATAGGTGTTTTTATAATACTTTTTCTCAGATTTTGAAATTACTTTACTAGCTCTATTCTAAATTTATATGTGAAGAACATCAGCGAATACAAAATTTAGAATAAAAAATAGTACAACGCAGTATAAGGAAAAATGATGTAGAAAAAATACAGACAAATTACTTTTCTGTCTGAATATAAAACTTGACTAGATTTCTAATGACCATGTTTTTAAATCTTTTTCAGGAAATACACAACACATATCCATTTATAAGATAGTTTTCTTCAACAATATATACGGCAGAAAAAATAAAATGATTTTATTAGTCTGGAGTAGAAGCTAGAAATTCAATTAAAAGTAACAATTATAACGAGTAAGATTATTTTTTCTGAGGCAGGACTGTTAATTAAAAAAAAAAAAAAAAAACAAGCTTTGATAATTTACAAATATAAGCGATACTACTTTATATAACTGATGCAAAATTATATCTCATGCAAATACTACCCACTTTTAATACAAAAATTACAAGCTGACACAGAAAATGTAAGCGCCTAAAGCAGGACATAATAAATATAAATCCATCATTTTTTTTCGAATATTAATTTCATACTTCATATTATAAAAAAATAAAAAAAAATGTAAATGCGATGTATTTATAGTTGGATTTGTTAGTATTATAACCTAACAAAACTAATAGCACATTAGGAAAATAATTTCAGGAGATATTAATAAAAATACGAAAATGTAATTAAAAAACTTTACATAAAGATTAGCTCTAAATTGTAATGTTTATATTTAAAAAAAAACTTATAATCCAAATTACATGAATTTTGGTATCTAGGCATAGTTTAAACAGAAGATTTAAAATATTGTGTTAAAATTGGGTGTTGCCATTGAAAAAAATCAAAGTTTGGACTGATTTTGGTATGGAGACGGCCCCATTAAGCAAATTTTATATGCATCATTTAAAAGTAGACTTTATTTCCTATTGTTTTGTACCAGTAACTTTCTTCTACAATAAATTGTTGCAAGGTTAATGGGGGGGGGGGGGGCTCAAATTTTTTTACCACGATTGTACATGATCGTTATGTTATACAGAATTAAATTCATGTTTAAAGCATACATACCTTTTATTTTGTTTATAAAATTAGCTTTTAGTTGAACCGAAATACATGCATTTTACGGAGAAAATTTACGATTATTTTTTTACAATTGTGAATATGAAATTAACTAAGTGATCCACTGTCAAAACTCCGAAAGAGACTTTTCTGATGATTGTTAACGCGTGATCATAAATTTCATTTTGAATACGCTTTCGCGAATATAAATTTAATCATCTTTAAAAAAAAAATATGTATACTAATTTTAATTAATATAAAATTAACTCTTGAAAATTGAAATAAACAGTTTGAACGCATAACTAAAAAAATACTGAATTATTATCCGGAATAAACAAAACATTGTAAAATAATTTATTTTAGAAAATGGAGAGAAGAATCCCGGACATTGTTAAAAATTCACGTATAATTCTTATTTATAACTATAAAAAAATCTAAAAGATCTATTTGAAGATCATTTTTTAGAAATGTCACCCTATTACTATAATCATCAAGAAAATTTCTATGAAAATTTGATGCTTTCTTTTCTCTTATTTAAGGGTTGTAGGGGTGATAGGAATATTACATAGATAACATTAAAATATTCCACCAAATACAGTGGAACCCCGATTTTACGTTTTTCACGGGACCAGCAGAAAAAAAACGTACGAAACGGGAAAACGTAAAATCGGGGTCAAATAGAGAAAAACACTTCAAGAAAACAAATTATACAAAAATAAACTTAACAATACCATATTAGTATTTAAAAAAATGTGTTATTCTTTATTGCGTTTTCTTTTTAAGTGTAATTTCACATGCACTCTATTTTCAATACATGCAAGTTTTTCCAATTTTTTTCTTAATATTAATGTTCAGTTAAAATTTCTTTAAAAATTTTAAACTTGCAATGGCCTCTGCCGATGAGGACACGATGTCTTCTGGATCTTCATCAATATCATCCTCATTTCAGTATTGCAAAATTAAATCGGAAATAGTCTGAATGTGTGTGGTAGCGATAACATCCTTATAGCAATCAATGTACTCATAAACATTGGTGTCTGCAAGTATAAATTTATCCTCTTTCGTGTGGTCTTCCATAGAGAGCTCTTCCCAGCGGCACTTCACCGTTAATTTCGGATTTTGAAAATTCTCCCTTCAGAAAAGCATTTGACATGCATTTTTCATCTACTCAATTCCATGTCGATGAGATGAAATGAAGAGCATCCAGCACATTTAGCTTTGTTTTCCAAGCATCGTGAAGCTCACCAGAATCAAGTGAAAAAAGGCCTTTTCTTACCAGTTGCTTTCTAAAATGCATTTTGGAGGATCTGTTTATTCCCAAGTCACATGGCTGAAGTAAACTGGTACAGTTGGGTGGGAAAAATTCTATACGCACATTATTTAAATTCAGATTAACATGAGTGCACTGGTCTACGAATAAAATCGCTTTTGTAAGCTCATTTTTATATTCAATTTTCTTACAAAATCTTCAAAAAAGATTTAGAGTCATCCAAGCATTGTGGTTGGCATTGAAATCAGTCGGCAAACTTTTAACATTTTTGAAGCATCGGGGCTTCTTAAATTTACCAATCACAAAGGGTGTTAGCTTTTCAATTCCGTCTGCATTCGTAAATAAGAAAACTGTTAATCACACTTTTGATAGCTACCGACTGTGACACGTTTCTCCTTTCACGGTGTATGTTCTATCAGGGAAGAGATTAAAAAACATTCCGGTCTCATCTGCGTTAAAGATGTATTTTTTGAGTAATTACACACAAAAGAAGGCAAAGTTTTTTCCGTCCCTTCCTCAACGACCGCAGTATTTATACTCTATCTGCCTCACCACAAATAAACTTGTAAGACAAATTATGCCTCTTCTTGAATCGGTCTATCCAACCGTTGGATGACATGAAATTCCGCATTTTAAGTCGAGAAGTAATTTCAAGAGCCTTTCCTTACAAAATTGAGCCATTGATTGGAATCTTGGCTGAACGGGCTTGTTTAAAGCAGTCGCACAAAATCTTTCCCAGTCTCTCAAAAAGAGAGATTTTCAATGTTTTTCTGTTCTTTGACAAATTTTCCAGTTTTTCAGATTTTAATTCCACATAGACCTCTTGTTTTAGGATGGTTTGTAACGTGGAACAAGCGATACCAAACGATTTTACGAGATACATTAATTAATTTGGAAACTTTGAATTTTTCGGTAATTTCTGCCTTTTCGGTTGCAGAGAAATATTTTCTTTTAGGCATCCTACTTCAGACAAATAATAATTCATCGTTACTTTAATGTAACTTAATGTACTTAATGTACTTTAATGTATATATATATATATATATATATATATATATATATATATATATATATATATGTTGGAGATAAACAATCAACATGGCACATTTTTTAATTTCTTTATTTAAGTTTAATTTATTGTAATTAATAATGTTTTTTTTTATTTTAGCAATCTTTTTCTTTGTTTTTTTTTCTAAAGTTTTTTTTTAAATATCTTCTTTAATTTTTATTTTCCATCCATAAATATGGATATCATTTTAAAGCATTTAAATAGTTAAATTTCAATATTTTATTTATTTTTTCATTAATATAATTTTCTAAATTTTATTCCACATTATTATTTTGGATCAGCGGGTCTTAGCAATTTTCACCCTAGCAACATCAACTCCTGATATTCACCAGAGTACAAAGGAATGTACGGGTCGTTTTGGGAAAGGTGACCTCATGATAGTGTCACGTATGCATTCTCAATGTCACTTTTACAGAGAGTGACCACTTCAGAAAGTAACCCAGCCAATCTCTGAGGAACGAGAGGGGCGGCAAAAAAAGGCCCCCCCAGTGGAGGAGGTAAGCTCCCCTCTGAAAAAGCCTTGAGTTTTTCCTGAATTTCTGAAAAGTGCAACAGCTCTGATGTAAACGTCCAAGAAAATAGAAAGTTCGGGTCGGGGCGACGCAGCCCTAAAGCCTGGATGGAGTTTTCTTCAGCTTCAGTATGGGTGAGCCATTTTTTTAAAAATAAGATCCTCGTGCCCGGCTGGTCCATTTTAATTTAATTTTATATTTTTATGTGACAGTAACTTTAGGCCTCATTCTTTTATTCTCAAATTTATCAATTTTTTTAAGTATTATTTTATCAAAATTTTAAATAATTATTTTCAAGGGAACATTGTGCCCATATTCATTAATAGTTTATTTTTAAATTTTATTCTCACCTCTTCCACAATGTCTCCAAAATAATAATTATCTGGAATGTAAAAAATTCTAGTATTCATCATTTTGAAAACAATGTAGTTCCATGGTGACTGTGTAAAATTCAAGTCTGTACATTTTTTAAAAATAACCATACAAATAAATCACGAATTTTAATTATAATTTTGACTTGTGTGAAATTATTTAAAAACATTTGTTTGTGTAATTATTTTAAATATTTGGGTATTTCAGGTACTTAAATTAATTTTAAAAATACTGTATTTATACGATTATTAAGATTTTGTATTTATGTGTCTTTGTTCTCTTTCAGAGTCGCGAGAACCAATTTTAGCAATTTAATTCTAATTAATTTCTTTTTAAATAAAATAAAAAAGTTATTAGTTTGTAAAATTTTAGGATGCTTTTTTTCCCATTATTTTCTCTTTCCTTTTTTTTAATTGTATGCATTAAGTGCATTCCCTTTCCTTTTGCAATTTCTTTTTTAATTATTATTTTGCGGTCACAGATATTCTAGATCAGCGTTAAAAAAAAATATCGAACCGGAGCTTGCTTATTTTTTTTATCGTCTTCACAACGCGGCGATTAAGCAATAAAGCTCTTCTAAATTGTACTAACCACTATTCCTTCTCTTTTAACAACTTGTGATACCTTGTGGGGAATTAACACCCCAAAATATCCGCAACATTGTATTTGGTCTGGTGCCTAGAACCAGGAGTTGGTTTTGAATATCTGTGTTCTTCTTTAATTGTAGCAAATTTAATACTGGTTTATTATATTTTTTTCTTTCCTATTTTTTTTCCTAATTATATATATTTCACCATTTTTTTTCTTTCTATTAATTTATTTTGTAGTTAACTATCATTATAATAAAATAAAGCTTAAAAAATGAAATCATATATATGTGTATGGTATATAACATATATGTACATAGAGGAGACATTTGTGGAAGTTTATTTTATTTTCTTATTTTCCCCTTGATGTGAACTGAAGGCTACAAAATATTTTGAATATAAAATTTGAATATTTAAAGTTGTGTTTTAAATTTATTGCTAGTAATAATAATAATAATAATAATAATAAAATGTCTAATAATTGATGCGATGGACTAGATATTATTGTGTCACCAATGTAATATAAACCAATGATTTTTATTTTAAAATTGAGATTTCTAATTGTTATGGTTTCTTACTTAAAAGATAATTAAATTCCAATATAGTATATCTAAATCTATTACATCTAATATTATTCAGAAATTTTTTTGAAAATATTAAAAAAAAAATGTATTTATACACCTTCAAAGGAGTACAAAAAATAATGTAAAATAAAAATAAAATAAAAAATAAAGTAAAAAAAAATGAATAAGTAAATAAATAATAAAAGCTTTATATACATGATTTTCTAGCATGAAAATTTTCTAACTAATATTACTATGATCACTGTTGATCATTAATATGAATATTGTAAAAAAAAAAAAAAAATGACTATGTAGGTAATGCAATGTTTCAATCAACCGTTCACCACGACAATGTTATTGTTGTTATTTTAAAAGCTATGATATATTATTATGTATTGTAATGGGTTAAACACTGTCTTATGGCCCCTGTATACTTAAAGACGAATTAAATGTGGTGACTATTTAGTGTATTATATATAATAATAATGTATATCTAAAAAGAAGTTTCATCATATCGTAAGGTAAATTAAATAATCAAAATGAAACGACAATTGCTCAATAGAAATAATTTGTTTTGTCAAATAATAATACACTCAAATGTCATTGAAATTTTATATATTTATCATTATTTACAATGAGATAAAATCTATGTTTCATGTTCATGAGTTATTATTTGCATAATTTTCCTGAAATTTTATTTCATATATGTTTTTCAATAAAGATTGATTTCTTTTAAATTAATTAAAAAAAAGAATATTGAATAAAGTATTGAAAATAAATTATGGAAATTAGTCACAATGAGTTGATAAATATGCATTTTAATTATAATAATAATGAAATGCTGCCAGCATACAATCAATAAATACATGTAAAAAAAAATGAAAAGATAGAAATTTAAAATTTAAAATTAATTTTCACGGAAAAGTGTAATTTATTTGCAAGTTTAGTATTTGATTGTATTTATTGAACTTCTATTTCTTCATGCACTGCTCGCAGAAAAATATTTTTAGGCATAACCAAAAAATAAAGTCAAAAATAAATAAATATGTATATATTTTTTTCTTTTCCTTTTTGCATTCTGGCTCATCAAAATTATTGTGTACCATTAACACTGTACACAAAATTTAGTGCTTTTATGGAAGACAATGCATGCTTTTGTTCATTTTTTTGCCTTATTGTGTACCTTCAGAGTACACCTTTTCTACAAGCTAAGAAATTTTAACATAAAGTGTATTTATGTAGGGAGATTATACGAATTTTTCGTTCAAATTGATGCTGTCGGTGACTAGCATTTTCCCCCAGTTGCTCCTAGTTCGTAGAATTAGTCAAGGTTAGGGAGTGAAGCTTTTCCCCTCCCCCCAGCCCTCTTGTCTCTGTAAAACAGATTCTAAGTATTTGGATCACAGGGAGAACTTTTAGTATCCCCTTCCCCAGGGCCGATTTTCCTAATCGGAGGCATTTTTCATTATAGCATTCACTTGTATATATTTTTTCGCTATTTTGAACTTGCATTTTGGGTTAGAGACATTCGAGGCAGGTTGTGTGTAAACCTATTGAATGTCCTTTTATTTATTTTTTTTAATAAAAACGATGATAAAAAGTATTGAAAAATTGTATATAGAAAATAAACAAATATAAAAAATAAAAATAAAAAGAATTTAGTACTAATGAAAAATGATTTTAAAATGAAATGAAAAAAAAATCATCGTTATTTTTAAGTGTATTTATGTTATTGTATGTGTTTTTGTATATATTTTCGGTTTACATACGGTACGAATTTAGCATGCGAAGTTTTGTAGAAACATTACAGTGAAACACAGAGTTCTCATATACCTGCCATTATTTCTAGTTAATAATGCGTCAGACACAAACAATCATTACACATTGATTCACATTACACGACACATTTACTCTCTTCGACAATTCTTGTTCTTATGCTTATTTGATCTCATGATAACTATTCAACTTGAACAAAATACATTTTTTTTCATAGACATGAAACAACACTGAGTAAGTCACACAAAAATACAATAATAAATAAATTATTATTAAATAAATAAATAATCAAATGTATTTTAAATAACAAGTAAATAAATAAATAAACCATTACTTCACATTATTGAGCAATAAATAAATAAATAAGAATAAAATAAAAATAAAAATAAAAATAATTAAATAAATAAATAATGACTAAAATTAATACAACAGTAAATTAATATAATTTGGCATCAACTTCATACTTGCATGATAGCCACCGGTCAAAACCATTGGTACATTTTAAACATCGTAAGGCAGGCGCTTGCCTTACATTATGTTACCGTTTCGGCTCTGCGAAATGGAATTTAACTTATTCCTAGCCTATGACTGCTGGCGGTTATATAAATTAATAAGTGAATCCGTTCTGCAGAATCGAAAATAACACACAAAATGTTCAACTAATTTTGATTTAACTAAATCTTTGCACATCATGCAAATGCTCAACAATGTTTAATATTTTTGTAATATGGTGGGTAACGGTTATTTTTTTTAGTTTGCAATTAATAATTATTTTTATATTGAAAGCAAATATGAAAGCAAAATAAATAAATAAACAGATAAAAATAAAATAATGATATTTTGAGAATCTAATTAAGAAGGATTTTAGTAAATTAAAAGTTTGTATTAAAATTACAAAATATGTAACTGGTTTAATTAGTAAAACTGTTATTTCTTTAGATGTCATTCTGTTAAACGAATGTTTGGTTCAGGGCAGCACACAACACTATATAAACACTAGGCCATAGGGAATTGTAAACCTATATTGCGATGTAGAAATAAACCTTCTAAGGGAAACATTGTCGCTAAAATTATGTATAGTATTTCTCGAGCCACTTTTTTCATTCACATACACTACACGACTTTAGAGGAGGTACAGTGATACCCACCCATCAGCGTTATACTCGATGAAAATACACATGTAATTGTTTCAGATTTAAACTATATTTATACATATTATAATTTTCATAAAATTTTCTATATGTTTTTTTAACCATTATTTTTTTTAACAGTTCTTTTCGATATAACTCTATTTTCTTTTGCAATATGTTATGAACTCTCTAAAATTATCTTATTGTAGCTGTTATTATTTTCTGATGTGCGTAACCAATTGAATTTTCTTTTCGACTTTTTGGTCACTGAGCTTGGATTTTGATACCAGTTATTGTTTTTAATTTTTCAGTGTTCCTACTAACACTCTATTTTTTTTAGATTTATTCTTTAATATTTCTCATTCGATTGTGATATTATTAACCGAAGTGCATTGTTGGAACTCTAATAATTGAAGCTCTGTTTATAATGTAACAATTGAATTTCAGGTATTTTAGAAAACACTTTTTAAATAATTACCTAAATAACATAATGTCTCAATGTAATAACTTAATATTTTTCCTACCAATTCATATTCATAATTTACTTATAGCATTTTGGAATCCTTCATAGGCAGTTGTTTTAAATCTAAAATATTCCTGTTTTTTTTCTTTAAATTCTCAAATATAAAAGTAAGTAAATAAATAAATAAAAATAGCAACACATCATCAAAAATTGTGACAATACTCTCACATTCATACTTTTGTCAGTGATACACACTCCAAGAGAACTACCCAATCCCCAGCTACAACATTACGGCAATCCCCCCCTCCTTCTCCCCACGTGCGCCTTTTCGCCGTGAAGATCTTCGGTCCGGCACATCCTCGGGAAGCGCGGCTAGAACTTTACTCATTCCCCTAGTTTCGGTTTCAGTGTTGGTAAACAATCCTTGTTTTTTTTTTGTTGTTTTTTTCCTGTCGGGCAGGGCCTGCTTGCGTTTTTATTCATCGGTAGCGTATATGCATATTTGTCACATTTATGTACAACAGTAGTAAAATAAAGCATTACTATTTAATAAATAATAATTGGAGATTAAATAAAAAATTTAAAAAAAAAAGAAAAGAGTGGTTTTTATTTATACACAAATTTGCAATATGTGAAACAGTTGCTGTCCTATATATATATTTTTTGTATTGATTTACAGATTGTTATGTATATTTATCATTCTCTTTTGCACAAGTATTGTTAATAGCAGATGTTCACACTTTGGATCCCCATTTGGTTTTCGGTATTTTGTTCTAAATTTTATGCATTTTTACTTTTTCTTTCGCGAAGCCAGCGCGGGTGGAATTAAATGTAAACATATCACAGGCTCACCCACCCACACACACACCCATTCACACATATACAGCACACAAGATTGTGAGGATTAGTTTCCTAAACAAGTTCCAGTTTCCTTTTGCAGAGAACCAGGAGATGAAGAGGATAGTGAATCTACAACACAGGTGTTCTGAATGAGGAGGACAGGCCATGCTCAACATCCACTTCTTTCTGAACGGACAGTTCATTGTATTTTTTTCTCTTTTTTTTTATTGTGCAAAGAGGTGAGAGCCATGTTGGAGATAAACAATCAACATGGCACATTTTTTAATTTCTTCATTTAAGTTTAATTTATTGTAATTAATAATTTTTTTTTTATTTTAGCAATCTTTTTCTTTGTTTTTTTTCTAAAGTTTTTTTTTTAAATATCTTTTTTAATTTTTATTTTCCATCCATAAATATGGATATCATTTTAAAGCATTTAAATAGTTAAATTTCAATATTTTATTTATTTTTCCATTAATATAATTTTCTAAATTTTATTCCACATTATTATTTTGGATCAGCGGGTCTTAGCAATTTTCACCCTAGCAACATCAACTCCTGATATTCACCGGAGTACAAAGGAATGTACGGGTCGTTTTGGGAAAGGTGACCTCATGATAGTGTCACGTATGCATTCTCAATGTCACTTTTACAGAGAGTGACCACTTCAGAAAGTAACCCAGCCAATCTCTGAGGAACGAGAGGGGCGGCAAAAAAAGGCCCCCCCAGTGGAGGAGGTAAGCTCCCCTCTGAAAAAGCCTTGAGTTTTTCCTGAATTTCTGAAAAGTGCAACAGCTCTGATGTAAACGTCCAAGAAAATAGAAAGTTCGGGTCGGGGCGACGCAGCCCTAAAGCCTGGATGGAGTTTTCTTCAGCTTCAGTATGGGTGAGCCATTTTTTTAAAAATAAGATCCTCGTGCCCGGCTGGTCCATTTTAATTTAATTTTATATTTTTATGTGACAGTAACTTTAGGCCTCATTCTTTTATTCTCAAATTTATCAATTTTTTTAAGTATTATTTTATCAAAATTTTAAATAATTATTTTCAAGGGAACATTGTGCCCATATTCATTAATAGTTTATTTTTAAATTTTATTCTCACCTCTTCCACAATGTCTCCAAAATAATAATTATCTGGAATGTAAAAAATTCTAGTATTCATCATTTTGAAAACAATGTAGTTCCATGGTGACTGTGTAAAATTCAAGTCTGTACATTTTTTAAAAATAACCATACAAATAAATCACGAATTTTAATTATAATTTTGACTTGTGTGAAATTATTTAAAAACATTTGTTTGTGTAATTATTTTAAATATTTGGGTATTTCAGGTACTTAAATTAATTTTAAAAATACTGTATTTATACGATTATTAAGATTTTGTATTTATGTGTCTTTGTTCTCTTTCAGAGTCGCGAGAACCAATTTTAGCAATTTAATTCTAATTAATTTCTTTTTAAATAAAATAAAAAAGTTATTAGTTTGTAAAATTTTAGGATGCTTTTTTTCCCATTATTTTCTCTTTCCTTTTTTTTAATTGTATGCATTAAGTGCATTCCCTTTCCTTTTGCAATTTCTTTTTTAATTATTATTTTGCGGTCACAGATATTCTAGATCAGCGTTAAAAAAAAATATCGAACCGGAGCTTGCTTATTTTTTTTATCGTCTTCACAACGCGGCGATTAAGCAATAAAGCTCTTCTAAATTGTACTAACCACTATTCCTTCTCTTTTAACAACTTGTGATACCTTGTGGGGAATTAACACCCCAAAATATCCGCAACATTGTATTTGGTCTGGTGCCTAGAACCAGGAGTTGGTTTTGAATATCTGTGTTCTTCTTTAATTGTAGCAAATTTAATACTGGTTTATTATATTTTTTTCTTTCCTATTTTTTTTTCCTAATTATATATATTTCACCATTTTTTTTCTTTCTATTAATTTATTTTGTAGTTAACTATCATTATAATAAAATAAAGCTTAAAAAATGAAATCATATATATGTGTATGGTATATAACATATATGTACATAGAGGAGACATTTGTGGAAGTTTATTTTATTTTCTTATTTTCCCCTTGATGTGAACTGAAGGCTACAAAATATTTTGAATATAAAATTTGAATATTTAAAGTTGTGTTTTAAATTTATTGCTAGTAATAATAATAATAATAATAATAATAAAATGTCTAATAATTGATGCGATGGACTAGATATTATTGTGTCACCAATGTAATATAAACCAATGATTTTTATTTTAAAATTGAGATTTCTAATTGTTATGGTTTCTTACTTAAAAGATAATTAAATTCCAATATAGTATATCTAAATCTATTACATCTAATATTATTCAGAAATTTTTTTGAAAATATTAAAAAAAAAATGTATTTATACACCTTCAAAGGAGTACAAAAAATAATGTAAAATAAAAATAAAATAAAAAATAAAGTAAAAAAAAATGAATAAGTAAATAAATAATAAAAGCTTTATATATATGATTTTCTAGCATGAAAATTTTCTAACTAATATTACTATGATCACTGTTGATCATTAATATGAATATTGTAAAAAAAAAAAAAAAAAAAAAAAAAAATGACTATGTAGGTAATGCAATGTTTCAATCAACCGTTCACCACGACAATGTTATTGTTGTTATTTTAAAAGCTATGATATATTATTATGTATTGTAATGGGTTAAACACTGTCTTATGGCCCCTGTATACTTAAAGACGAATTAAATGTGGTGACTATTTAGTGTATTATATATAATAATAATGTATATCTAAAAAGAAGTTTCATCATATCGTAAGGTAAATTAAATAATCAAAATGAAACGACAATTGCTCAATAGAAATAATTTGTTTTGTCAAATAATAATACACTCAAATGTCATTGAAAATTTATATATTTATCATTATTTACAATGAGATAAAATCTATGTTTCATGTTCATGAGTTATTATTTGCATAATTTTCCTGAAATTTTATTTCATATATGTTTTTCAATAAAGATTGATTTCTTTTAAATTAATTAAAAAAAAGAATATTGAATAAAGTATTGAAAATAAATTATGGAAATTAGTCACAAGGAGTTGATAAATATGCATTTTAATTATAATAATAATGAAATGCTGCCAGCATACAATCAATAAATACATGTAAAAAAAAATGAAAAGATAGAAATTTAAAATTTAAAATTAATTTTCACGGAAAAGTGTAATTTATTTGCAAGTTTAGTATTTGATTGTATTTATTGAACTTCTATTTCTTCATGCACTGCTCGCAGAAAAATATTTTTAGGCATAACCAAAAAATAAAGTCAAAAATAAATAAATATGTATATATTTTTTTCTTTTCCTTTTTGCATTCTGGCTCATCAAAATTATTGTTTACCATTAACACTGTACACAAAATTTAGTGCTTTTATGGAAGACAATGCATGCTTTTGTTCATTTTTTTGCCTTATTGTGTACCTTCAGAGTACACCTTTTCTACAAGCTAAGAAATTTTAACATAAAGTGTATTTATGTAGGGAGATTATACGAATTTTTCGTTCAAATTGATGCTGTCGGTGACTAGCATTTTCCCCCAGTTGCTCCTAGTTCGTAGAATTAGTCAAGGTTAGGGAGTGAAGCTTTTCCCCTCCCCCCAGCCCTCTTGTCTCTGTAAAACAGATTCTAAGTATTTGGATCACAGGGAGAACTTTTAGTATCCCCTTCCCCAGGGCCGATTTTCCTAATCGGAGGCATTTTTCATTATAGCATTCACTTGTATATATTTTTTCGCTATTTTGAACTTGCATTTTGGGTTAGAGACATTCGAGGCAGGTTGTGTGTAAACCTATTGAATGTCCTTTTATTTATTTTTTTTAATAAAAACGATGATAAAAAGTATTGAAAAATTGTATATAGAAAATAAACAAATATAAAAAATAAAAATAAAAAGAATTTAGTACTAATGAAAAATGATTTTAAAATGAAATGAAAAAAAAATCATCGTTATTTTTAAGTGTATTTATGTTATTGTATGTGTTTTTGTATATATTTTCGGTTTACATACGGTACGAATTTAGCATGCGAAGTTTTGTAGAAACATTACAGTGAAACACAGAGTTCTCATATACCTGCCATTATTTCTAGTTAATAATGCGTCAGACACAAACAATCATTACACATTGATTCACATTACACGACACATTTACTCTCTTCGACAATTCTTGTTCTTATGCTTATTTGATCTCATGATAACTATTCAACTTGAACAAAATACATTTTTTTTCATAGACATGAAACAACACTGAGTAAGTCACACAAAAATACAATAATAAATAAATTATTATTAAATAAATAAATAATCAAATGTATTTTAAATAACAAGTAAATAAATAAATAAACCATTACTTCACATTATTGAGCAATAAATAAATAAATAAGAATAAAATAAAAATAAAAATAAAAATAATTAAATAAATAAATAATGACTAAAATTAATACAACAGTAAATTAATATAATTTGGCATCAACTTCATACTTGCATGATAGCCACCGGTCAAAACCATTGGTACATTTTAAACATCGTAAGGCAGGCGCTTGCCTTACATTATGTTACCGTTTCGGCTCTGCGAAATGGAATTTAACTTATTCCTAGCCTATGACTGCTGGCGGTTATATAAATTAATAAGTGAATCCGTTCTGCAGAATCGAAAATAACACACAAAATGTTCAACTAATTTTGATTTAACTAAATCTTTGCACATCATGCAAATGCTCAACAATGTTTAATATTTTTGTAATATGGTGGGTAACGGTTATTTTTTTTAGTTTGCAATTAATAATTATTTTTATATTGAAAGCAAATATGAAAGCAAAATAAATAAATAAACAGATAAAAATAAAATAATGATATTTTGAGAATCTAATTAAGAAGGATTTTAGTAAATTAAAAGTTTGTATTAAAATTACAAAATATGTAACTGGTTTAATTAGTAAAACTGTTATTTCTTTAGATGTCATTCTGTTAAACGAATGTTTGGTTCAGGGCAGCACACAACACTATATAAACACTAGGCCATAGGGAATTGTAAACCTATATTGCGATGTAGAAATAAACCTTCTAAGGGAAACATTGTCGCTAAAATTATGTATAGTATTTCTCGAGCCACTTTTTTCATTCACATACACTACACGACTTTAGAGGAGGTACAGTGATACCCACCCATCAGCGTTATACTCGATGAAAATACACATGTAATTGTTTCAGATTTAAACTATATTTATACATATTATAATTTTCATAAAATTTTCTATATGTTTTTTTAACCATTATTTTTTTTAACAGTTCTTTTCGATATAACTCTATTTTCTTTTGCAATATGTTATGAACTCTCTAAAATTATCTTATTGTAGCTGTTATTATTTTCTGATGTGCGTAACCAATTGAATTTTCTTTTCGACTTTTTGGTCACTGAGCTTGGATTTTGATACCAGTTATTGTTTTTAATTTTTCAGTGTTCCTACTAACACTCTATTTTTTTTAGATTTATTCTTTAATATTTCTCATTCGATTGTGATATTATTAACCGAAGTGCATTGTTGGAACTCTAATAATTGAAGCTCTGTTTATAATGTAACAATTGAATTTCAGGTATTTTAGAAAACACTTTTTAAATAATTACCTAAATAACATAATGTCTCAATGTAATAACTTAATATTTTTCCTACCAATTCATATTCATAATTTACTTATAGCATTTTGGAATCCTTCATAGGCAGTTGTTTTAAATCTAAAATATTCCTGTTTTTTTTCTTTAAATTCTCAAATATAAAAGTAAGTAAATAAATAAATAAAAATAGCAACACATCATCAAAAATTGTGACAATACTCTCACATTCATACTTTTGTCAGTGATACACACTCCAAGAGAACTACCCAATCCCCAGCTACAACATTACGGCAATCCCCCCCTCCTTCTCCCCACGTGCGCCTTTTCGCCGTGAAGATCTTCGGTCCGGCACATCCTCGGGAAGCGCGGCTAGAACTTTACTCATTCCCCTAGTTTCGGTTTCAGTGTTGGTAAACAATCCTTGTTTTTTTTTTTGTTGTTTTTTTCCTGTCGGGCAGGGCCTGCTTGTGTTTTTATTCATCGGTAGCGTATATGCATATTTGTCACATTTATGTACAACAGTAGTAAAATAAAGCATTACTATTTAATAAATAATAATTGGAGATTAAATAAAAAATTTAAAAAAAAAAGAAAAGAGTGGTTTTTATTTATACACAAATTTGCAATATGTGAAACAGTTGCTGTCCTATATATATTTTTTTTGTATTGATTTACAGATTGTTATGTATATTTATCATTCTCTTTTGCACAAGTATTGTTAATAGCAGATGTTCACACTTTGGATCCCCATTTGGTTTTCGGTATTTTGTTCTAAATTTTATGCATTTTTACTTTTTCTTTCGCGAAGCCAGCGCGGGTGGAATTAAATGTAAACATATCACAGGCTCACCCACCCACACACACACCCATTCACACATATACAGCACACAAGATTGTGAGGATTAGTTTCCTAAACAAGTTCCAGTTTCCTTTTGCAGAGAACCAGGAGATGAAGAGGATAGTGAATCTACAACACAGGTGTTCTGAATGAGGAGGACAGGCCATGCTCAACATCCACTTCTTTCTGAACGGACAGTTCATTGTATTTTTTTCTCTTTTTTTTTATTGTGCAAAGAGGTGAGAGCCATGTTGGAGATAAACAATCAACATGGCACATTTTTTAATTTCTTCATTTAAGTTTAATTTATTGTAATTAATAATGTTTTTTTTATTTTAGCAATCTTTTTCTTTGTTTTTTTTCTAAAGTTTTTTTTTTAAATATCTTTTTTAATTTTTATTTTCCATCCATAAATATGGATATCATTTTAAAGCATTTAAATAGTTAAATTTCAATATTTTATTTATTTTTCCATTAATATAATTTTCTAAATTTTATTCCACATTATTATTTTGGATCAGCGGGTCTTAGCAATTTTCACCCTAGCAACATCAACTCCTGATATTCACCGGAGTACAAAGGAATGTACGGGTCGTTTTGGGAAAGGTGACCTCATGATAGTGTCACGTATGCATTCTCAATGTCACTTTTACAGAGAGTGACCACTTCAGAAAGTAACCCAGCCAATCTCTGAGGAACGAGAGGGGCGGCAAAAAAAGCCCCCCCAGTGGAGGAGGTAAGCTCCCCTCTGAAAAAGCCTTGAGTTTTTCCTGAATTTGTGAAAAGTGCAACAGCTCTGATGTAAACGTCCAAGAAAATAGAAAGTTCGGGTCGGGGCGACGCAGCCCTAAAGCCTGGATGGAGTTTTCTTCAGCTTCAGTATGGGTGAGCCATTTTTTTAAAAATAAGATCCTCGTGCCCGGCTGGTCCATTTTAATTTAATTTTATATTTTTATGTGACAGTAACTTTAGGCCTCATTCTTTTATTCTCAAATTTATCAATTTTTTTAACTATTATTTTATCAAAATTTTAAATAATTATTTTCAAGGGAACATTGTGCCCATATTCATTAATAGTTTATTTTTACATTTTATTCTCACCTCTTCCACAATGTCTCCAAAATAATAATTATCTGGAATGTAAAAAAATTCTAGTATTCATCATTTTGAAAACAATGTAGTTCCATGGTGACTGTGTAAAATTCAAGTCTGTACAGTTTTTAAAAATAACCATACAAATAAATCACGAATTTTAATTGTAATTTTGACTTGTGTGAAATTCTTTAAAAACATTTGTTTGTGTAATTATTTTAAATATTTGGGTATTTCAGGTACTTAAATTAATTTTAAAAATACTGTATTTATACGATTATTAAGATTTTGTATTTATGTGTCTTTGTTCTCTTTCAGAGTCGCGAGAAACAATTTTAGAAATTTAATTCTAATTAATTTCTTTTTAAATAAAATAAAATGTTATTAGTTTGTAAAATTTTAGGATGCTTTTTTTTCCATTATTTTCTCTTTCCTTTTTTTTAATTGTATGCATTAAGTGCATTCCCTTTCCTTTTGCAATTTCTTTTTTAATTATTATTTTGCGGTCACAGATATTCTAGATCAGCGTTAAAAAAAAATATCGAACCGGAGCTTGCTTATTTTTTTTTATCGTCTTCACAACGCGGCGATTAAGCAATAAAGCTCTTCTAAATTGTACTAACCACTATTCCTTCTCTTTTAACAACTTGTGATACCTTGTGGGGAATTAACACCCCAAAATCTTCCCAACAATATATATATTAATATAACAATGAATGCTTTGGTATTTAAATGATATTTTAAAATTGATAATTTATGTAAAGAAGTATATTTCAGAATGTACTTCAAGGTACTACAATGGAAAATATATCTTCGTAATATATTTAAAGCTGATATATTTTTTGTCCAAAGTCGCGGAATAATATCGATAGATAATACAAAACAAATAAATGAGCAACTTTCATTTTTCATAAGATTGCCCTATGCGATTTATTCAACACTATGATTAACAACTTTCTTTTATGCAAGTTTCTCTAAATTACATGCGATATTTTAGTTTTTTAATATTATCATTAGACGAAGTTTAAAACAGTTTTATTTGCAATTGAAAATGCGACTTATTATACAGTATTTCGTACATGCAAAACTTGTCGCTAGAGTTACGAGAATACGCACCATGAAGTCAAGATTTTATTAAAATAATCTGTATGTAACTATCAAATAAATTATATTAGAACATGTTTTTTCGAATTGATATCAAAGTATAGATTTTTCAAATACACTAAAGTGGATACAGATTATAAGCAGAAATTTAATGAAACCCGGTATGGCTAAACATAACCTTTGAAAAACAAATTTACTATGTTGTACTATGAAATAGGCTTTCAACGGTATTTTTCATAAGATCCGATTGAGGAACCGTGAAGGCTATCATTTAAGGGGAGATTAAAGTTGATGAAAAAAAAATTAATATTTCGAAATTTTTTTGAATTTTCATAGGATGTAGAATAATTCCCTTGACTGGTTAGGTGAAAAAATATTTAAAAAGTTACATTCAATTTAAAAGGGAGCGCTGACCGGCTGAAAAAAAGATATAGGAGACCCGGCAGTACACTGCTGCACTTACACTGTAAAATATTTTGCAGGAAAGTAACCGGTCATTCGACCGTTTTCTATAAAAACAATCGAATGACCGTACTTAACCGTACATAACCGTAAGTTAACGCTCCTTTGACAATAATATTTCTCATATTAAGGTCAGAATACTGTTAAATTACGGTTATGTAACCGTTTTGTATAAAAACGGTCGAATGACCGGTTACTTTGCTGTAATTGTTTTACAGTGTGTGCGCTTGTGTCCAGCACGTATGTCTTTGCTTCCTACTTATAAATGCAGCAATCGCGAGCGAACTGTAAGTTTCAAAATAGTATAACGGTTAAATAAACAATTTTATACTCTTTTTATTATAGTAAAACTTTAAACTTATTTTTCATGGAACAACATTTTTCAACGCGCCGTTTAATGTAACGTTTAAATGGATCACCAATCAACTTATTTCTTTTTGGAAATTAAAGATTATTTATTTTGTTGGGCTATGAAACTTCCATATGTATATAAAAAAATAATAATTTTAAGTCACGTTGATTTCAGAGTAAAAGGTCGAAACAATTACATTTTTTTCAAGCGAGTGCCATTTTACCATATTTCTTTCTATTCACTAAAAATTGATTTATTGCCGCCCAAAGTCATTGCGTTTTCTGAAAAAGGTATCTCATTTGTTTCAAAGGACTTTAACAAGCTATCACTACATGGGGCAGGCATACTCATATGAAGCTGACCATGTCTTCATAAATTTTAATAATTATTATATAATAAGAATATTTTCATAGCAAACACTATGAATACTAATTGAGTAAATTTAGTTTTTGTGTTACTTTACTCTTTATATGAAAAAACAAAATACCGAAGTTGACCTGTTTTGTGGGCTGATGAATGGTAACCTACTCTTAAGTAATAGTCTTTATATCATGCATATCATGGTGAATGTACCGTGTATTTGTTCGTTTTTATCCCGTGTATTTCTGCATGTATATCACAAACATGTACACTTTAATAGCTATGAAGGTTAGCATGAAATTAAATCAGCATGAACTAATGAGAAACGTGAAATATTATTTACATGCTTTATCCTATGGTTATTATACAACGATATACTTCGTAGAGTGTAATGTATACCCTAAGAAATATATAATATACTATTTTCCGCCAATTCGTCTGTGTCGAACGTACTTTGCTGGTTTGTGTAAATTTTTCAAGAGTATCTGAGTACTTATATATATATATTTGTTAAAATCGAAAATCATTTGCAGTAGAAGAAATATCGTTACTCGGCATTCTTTAATCTTATGATCCATCCACGTTATTTATCCTTTGTTTTCCTCTTATCTGTTTTTTTTTTTCTTTTTTTTTTACTTTTAGATTATATCCACAGCTATGATATTTTGGCCTATTTGGTCGTTTGCAAAAGTGAAAAAAACAATATTCTTCAATTGCCGGAGCGATGAATTCATAATTTATTATTTTCTAAATTCTACATTCTCCATTTAAGACAGCTGATGATAAACATCCATGTCTAATTAAACCAAGTATCAAACAATTAAACTACATACACTTAGATACCTGTTTTCGACGAATTCATACGTTCTAGTAGGTCCAAAACACCATCTGTCTGTTTTTAGAAATTGTCTGTCCATGAGTCTGTGTGTCTATCTGTTTGTCTGTATGCGGCGCCAATATTGTGGACACTTTAACCTACGAATAACTGCAACAAATTTCCTATGAAATTCTATCCTTAAATTTGATTGTGCTGATTAAATTTTGGGCAAAATCCCCCAAAGAGTAGGTGCCGCAAATGGATGATTTCTTTGAATTATGTTACGCTTATAGCTCCAATTTATGTACGCAGAATTGAACGAAACATCACATTTAGAATCATCATGAAATCAACAGATTGTCACTCAATTTTGGTTTGCGGTCATCTGAGAGGGGGTGCAGAAATTCGATAATTTGTTTGAAACATCTGATGATTATAACACCAGTTTAAATTCGCAGAATTCTACAAAATGTCACACTTAGCATCCTTAATACGGGAATACATTGTGTGAAAAACCTATTTGGTAAATCAATGTACTTTCTTGTATTATTTAAATCAATTATTTGATTTCATTTACATTGAAGAAAGTTGTCTGATGGTGACAACATACTAGTTTTTTTTTTTTTTTTTTTTTTTAGTTTGGATTAGAAACATGCGTTTATTGTTATGACTAATATTATTAGATTCTACTTACCTAATCTAGTTCTAATAAATTAAATAGAATGTATTTTAACCAAAATTTTTTAATGGAACATTTTCAATCGAGAACAAAAAACATAGTCCTTTAGAAAACTTTTATACACAAACCAATTTATAATGCAGGAAATTTACGATTTGTTTTCTTAAATTTATTCTACTCCTTTTTTTAAATAAAAAAATAAATAAAAAAGTCTTTTCAAAACGTTTTACTTTTGTTTACCCTTGTTAAATATTTTACTTTTAGAACAACTTTCGCACTATTGAAAGACTTTAATATGAAAAAAGCTTAAACTATAAAATAAAATCTATGAAATTAACTTACAAACGACTAAGATAGCATTTCTTTCAGTGGTTACAAGTATTTGAATAATGTATTGCACATTTATATACAATATTAAAAATTTAGATATTAAATATTAAATTTAATATTTTTGAAATTTTCTCGATCTAGCAAAAATTATATACTACAATATGTATAGTTTTTTTAATAGTTTTAATCACAATGGTTTAAAATGCGAGGAAAAAATTATTATACCTATATTTGTGGTCCACAATCTAAGGCTACTGGAGCATGATGCCTGCAGTACGAATCGTTCATGTTCAGAATCGCACAAAAGAGTTGGAAGAGAGTTCTAATGACATATTTAAAACTTTTGTGTAACGTGTTAAACCAGAGATATCAGATGGGAAAAAATAATGTTTAACCCATTTTAGGCCAAGCATAGAAATTTTATGAAATGTGGTATTATTTGCATTGAAATTTGCTTAAATTACATTCATTAAGACATCAAAAAAGTTTCGTGCATGAAAAATAATATCTTATTTAATTTGACGTTACCATTATTAATTTACCATTAATAATTTATTATTAAATTTAAATAAAAAAAAATTAAGTTTTCTTATGGCATTTGTTTTATTTTTATTTTATTTACAGAACTTGCAACTTTACTTCATTACAAAAACATTCTATTAATCTCAAGTGGAATAATTATAAATTTTCAAAAAGTAGAATTTGTCAATAACCCTTTCAAGTAAAAAACCAGCGTATTTTGAAACTTTCTCAACAGAAAGTGATTATTGCAATTGAATTACTAATATTTTATAGATGTCTCCAGAACCCTTAAAAATAGCAGAAAAATAAAATTAGTGAAAAATATACGTCACAGTGTTAATAAAAATATATTTATTGAAATGGTGCGTTTACGCACCTTTGGCCGAAAATGGATTAAATACATTGCGTGATTGCATTTTTAGGTGCGTTCGTAATTATATAAATACGTAGCACCTATAGTCATCGTCTGGTCCGTCTGTCCGTCCGCATATAACAGCGCAAAAACTATCCAACCGAATGGTTTGAAATTTAATATGTATAACCGTTTCAGAATTTTGCCAAGTCATTTCAAATTTTATGAAATTTGAATCAAAACTTAAAAAGATATTAATAAAAGTTTTCTTTATTCTATCAAATCTTATCATACGTAATCTATATTGTAAAAGGACAAGTCATGTGACTGAGGAAAACAAATACGGGCTAACCACATCTTTTATCATATGCAAGCGACCATTTTTATTCAAAATTATTTTTTCGAATAAAATTGCATAAAAGTTACATTTTCGAAAGATCGTTCAAAAAAAAAAATTGTTTGTTCGATAGATGAGTTACATTAAAATATATATATAATCTGAGATAACTTAAGTGAAAATTAGGTTAACAGCCGAATATCTCAATCCATTAAAGTAAATAAACAAAAAATTCATCCTTCATGAGTCATAGAATAATTAAACCATAGAGGTAATCATCCATGGTGAATTTTTCAGCGCTGTCTGGTGTCGAAAAGAAAAATTCACATCTGTAAACATGGCATACATAATAAGAAAAAAAAAGGCTTCCTCATTTCGCTCATAGCAGACGATACAATTTATTTCAGTGAAATAATAACGATGATTATTTTATTCGTTGTAAAATTAGTTATAACACGAAACGCATGCACACCATTTGACACATTTAACGTACAATTTCCAACTTGTTTGTATTGGAAATAGTAAAAATTTTCTAGTTAATTATATAGAAAATTAAACAATGAGATAGTTAATATATTTTCTGAATATGTTTCTTTTTAATCCCTCAGAATATATCCATAATTATTTTTCTAAATTTTCTTTCTTCCATTCCAACCTAAGATACTTTTAATGAATAAGGAATAACTCATCCGTCTGTTGCATATACCTAACAACATTCACATATTTTAATAAATAATAAATAGCGAGAACATAAATCCATATTCCTATGAGAAAACACAACCGCAAATAAAATCTCTCAAGTTGGTAAGATTTCAAATTTTTTATGTGCGAAAGGATACTTCAACACAAGTTTTGTTGACAAGAAAAATTATTTTAAAACTTTGTGTTTGTTCTCTTGGGATTATTTGTCGGAAGAAAAGAATGTTGAAAGTGGCAATAAAGTAAACTGCTCTTTTGGGATATACTTAATGGCGCATATCAATTTCAAAGAGGGAAGTGTGTATCGATACTCAAAAAAGCAATTATAAAGGCAATATGTGATTCAGATCTATAATTGTTAGATTAGAAAATGTTTTTTTATTTTTTTTTTTGTATTTTTTTTTATAACATAAGCTATTATTTATTTGTGCACCCAGAAAAAGGAATTGATTAAAACTACAAAACATGTTCTGTTGAGTACATTTTGGTTGTTTTAGCAAAATTCAAGTAAAATTGAACCATTTTACTTGAATTAACAAAACATTTTTTGCTGACGATACAAAATTTTTTTTTGGAATTGCAAAAAAAAAAAAAAAAAAAAATATATATATATATATATATATATGTTGATTCAAACAAAATTTCCATTGACCTATATTTAAACAAAAAGTTTTGTTGGGTCAACCAAATTTTTGTTGATTCAACAAAACTTTTTTCTGGGTGTGTTACCATGCAATTATTTTTAGCAAGATTTCATAAAACCTTCAAGCGATACTATTTTATTATTTTTTTTTACACTGGTAAGACGTAAGTTTTAAGTGCCAGAAAATAATTTATGAGAAATTCCTTTGGATATAATTTTGAGCATATTAAATTCCATATTAATTTTTTAGCATATTCTAATCGTAATGCATAACAATGAATCAAATGGAAAAGAACTATTTATGAGTCATATATGTTTTAGAAAAGTCTTTTTAATTGAAATCTTAGTTTAATATTTAATTGCTTGCAGGGCCGTATACATAGAGACCGCCAGCACTTTTAAAAATCCCAGTGCGAGCCCCCACCATAAGTATGATACAATAAAACTTGCTTAGACAAAAACTCAAACAATCAGTAAAATTCCGTTTTAGACATGCTGTTTTCATTTTAGAAGATATAACTGCATTTTTTTATGTTTATGTTTATTTTATTAATTTTAGTTGAACGAGAATTTTTTTCCGTTTACAGTAGGATTCCGTTATAAACTGTACTAGAAAATAAATTTGTTGGATAGTCCGTTTTTAGAAAATCTATATAATATTTCTTCACAATTTATTATATTTCTTTTACAGTATCACAGTTTATGATGCATTTATAACACACTTTCATCTAAAGATTTTAAGTAGAAAATGAAAATATTGAAAATATAAAGATTTTTTTTTTTAAATCTTATCTGTGACAACTGATACACTTCATAATATCTAATTCTTCAAGAGGGCAATTTCTCCCTTCCTAGCACTCATATTAAAAAGCTATTTGATTTGAAATATTTTAATCAAAACCACATTCAGAACTGTGTAAGAATAAAAAGTGATAAAACAAACTTTAGCTATCACTGTATACGGCATAGGAATATTCCTTTTTAAAGTCAATTTATTCAAAACAGTTAGTTTACAGTTTGCACATACGATTTCGTGAAAATGACTAACCAGATTTTCATGACATTTTAATGTATACTACATGTATACACATATTTCGTATACACGAAATAACGTAAAATTTCTGTCCTTCTGCTACTACTCATAAAATCTTGCTGTTTCAAGTTTTTTAAATTCCGTTTACAATGTTTTAGTCCGCTGAAGTAAATTTTGTTCTCAGTGAATTTTGTATTTTTAGCAATGTTTTATGAGATTTTTTTTATAGTTTCATGGCAATGTTTCCACATTAGTAAAATGAATCCTCATTTAACGCCTTAGCACACTATTGTAAATGTTGTCCACTTTACAATAAAATTTATTTGATATTCAAAAGGCAAATTTTGAATTTTTCGCTAATTTATTATGCGATTTATGTAGTTTTTTCGCATTTACGGCGATTTTTTTACACTCATTAACAACAACAACAAAAAAAAACTGATTTAATCTTTTACCCTAGTGTAGTAAACTTTGTCCTCTGTAACTTTTGAAATACATTTTCTTGACTTTTAACGTTTTCTCGCAGTTCGTTGCGATTTTTCCACATAATAATAAGGAATCCGGTTTTAGTCTTCCAGCCAAATATAGTACATTTTGTTCTCTTAAATAGTAAATTTTGTTCTGTTTTGAACAAAGTTTATTTGGAAATCGTGAGGCGATTGTTAGAGTGTTTTCGCGTTTTTTGCTGTTTTTGGACGAGATCGGGCAACGCCGGGCGATTGGTTGGTTGATTTTATGACGGCCGATTATCTACACGAAGGATATAGGTCCTAGGGGGGGGGGGGTCTCCGTAGGGGTCTTTCTAAAGGATCCTAACCCGTATTTACGAAAAAGTTCGAAGAACACCACGGAAAACTCTGAACGGTTAGGTCGACGAGCGCGACAGTGGTTTGAACCCAACAACTCCCGTCTACCAGCTTGGAGAGAAGAACCTCTCAGCCACTGGTGGGGCTGCAACGCTGGGAGAATCAGTGAGTAAAGATAATAAAAGGAGCAATACAGATCAGAATCGGATCATATAAATTTAATCTTCAGATGAATAGCACAAGTGGTTCGAAAGAAAACGCATGAGGAAACGTGTTTGTCCTCGAACCGCGTGTTCTACTCTCCTGATAAAAGATCAGTTTAATGTGATCCGAAACAAATATGTTATTTTTATAGTGATCTTATACAAAGTCGTAATATTTTAATTTTCCGACGCCAGTTTAAAGGTGCATTTTCATATTACTTTTAAAACATATTTTATATTAATAAATTTAAATCACTAGTGATGCCCCCCCCTTTTTTTTTTCATTTATAGATACAGATATCGTATTTTAGTTAACAATTACAATAGCATGAACAATCCCTATATGAATAATAAAAAGCGGAAACATGATGCTGTTCTAAGATTATCTTGTTTTATAACCAATAGAATTTCTATAAAGAATTTTCTTTGTTTTTTATTATTATTATTATTGTTATTATTATTATTATTATTATTATTATTATTATTTGCACATTTGAGTATTTTGAGTTTATTCTTTATGTTTTTGTAAGCTAATTATATGCATTTAAAAATTTCTCAACATCTTACAGCTAAACGATTAAATTTAATTGCTAATAAGAACTTTTTATCTCAATCAATTAATATTTAATGTGTTTTTGCAAATATATTTAACTATTTAAAGTATTCGGAGCAATGTTTAGTTTAATTTTTCAAAATATGTTACAAGATTTTTCTTTACTATGATGAAAAATGTATGTATATATGCTCCTTTATCTTACAGCTACATCTTCAGTTGTGATATTTAACTTAATAGATTCATTATATAAATATATATATATATATATATATATATATATATATATATATATATATATATATATATATATAGATAGATAGATAGATAGATAGATAGATAGCGAGAGAGAGAGAGAGAGAGAGAGAAATATTATTTTGAAAAATGCGGATTATACAATGCTTGTTTCTCAATGTAAATGTTGAATTAGGGAAAAGAAATATGACATTTAGATGACCGAGGAGACGATGCCTATCTAAAATTTCATTCAGGTAGAAATGATAAAATATGATCTTGTACTATGTGAAATAAGATTTATATTTTATGCATTTGCGTAATTCAAATTTTTTACGTAGTAGAAATACAGAAGTTTTGCATAAAATATCTGCTTTTAAATTTACTTTCACGAAAAAGAAATATTACCTCAATATGGAATTTAAAAAAAGAGTTTTTTAAATTAATGCCTTATACGTATTTAGATGATAAAATTTAAATAATATTTTGGTTAAATAAATCTACTGCATGTTGCTGATAGCTCAACTTATAGATCCTTATGTCTAATGATTTTATTCTTGGTAGTACTTTTTAAAGAATTTAAAATAAAGAATTTTAATAATTTAAAATAAAGAAATAATTTTTTTTAAATAAAGTAATTAAAGAATTTAAAATAAAATATTTAAAGAATTTAAAATAAACAATTTAAATAATTTAAAATAAGCAATTTAAATAATTTAAAATAAGCAATTTAAATAATTTAAAATAAACAAATTAAAGAATTACAGATATGAAGGTTCACAGTCATGAACTAAATTTTTAAACATAAATATATATGCATTTGAGTGTTCACAAATATTGTAGTCTTTATAATGACATATAGAGATTTATTGCTTGCAAATAATTTAAACTAAAACATAATTTAGAAAATTTAATTTACATAAAATATAGTAATTTTTAAAAAAAAATTGGGAAACATTTAAACATAAGTACCCAATACGCCAAAAGTACCCAGGCTCGAGTCCTGTCCTGCCATTTTTCACTGTCTTGGATTAAATCTCAACTTTGATACTCCAACCAATGAATATAATTTACGTAGTAGAAAAAACTTTCCTTTGTTTATTATGACCTAATTACAGTCGTTTCTGTGTTATATCACATTTATCATGTAAAATGCTACAGTTATAGCTCGGATGAATGAAATTACGCTGCAGTCCGTAGCCATTTCCAACAAATAAAAGTGAATTATGCCAGCAAGGATATAATTGGGATAGCTCAGTAGAAAGAGCGTTGGCACGGCAAGCCAAAGTACCTAGGTTCGAGTCCTGGTTCCGGCGGACTACTACACTGGTCGCTCTGTTGGAATACATCTCAACTCTGATACTCCAACCATTGAATATGATTTACCTAGTTGAAAAAACTTTCCTCTGTTCGTTATGACCAAATTACATGGTATACAGGCGTTTCCGTGTTATATAACATTCATGATAACCTAAGATGCTATATTTATAGCTCGGATGAATGAAATTACCGCTGCAGTTTGCAACCATGTCCAACAAATAAGAGTGAATTATGCCAGCCAGGATATCGTTGGGATACCTTAGTGGGAAGAGCGTTGCCACGGTAATTCAAAGTACCGAGGTTGGAGTCCTGGTCCCGGCATTTTTTGCTCCGTTGGAATAAATCTCAACTATGATACTCCAACCATTGAATATGATTTACCTAATTGAGAATACTTTCCTCTGTTCACTATGACCTAATTACATGGTTTACAGGAGCTTCCGTGTTATATCACATTAATCATGTAAATTGCTACAGTTATAGATTGGATGAATGAAATTAGCGCTGCAGTTCACAGACATGTCCAATAAATACAAGTAAATTATGCCAAACTAGATATTGTTGGGATAACTCAGTAGGAAGAACGTTGGCACGGAAAGCCAAAGTACTCAGGTTCGAGTCCTCGTCCCGGCATATTTCGCTCTGTTGGAATAAATCTCAATTATGATACTCCAACCATTGGATAAGAATGTCATTTAAATATAACTTTGTTAAGAAAAGAGTTATAACAAATCTTACATTGTTTTCAAAAAATTTGATTCACGAAATATATACACACAGAAAAAAGTTTTGTTGAATCAACAAAAATTTGTTTGTCCCAACGAAACTTTTTGTTTAAATATGGGTCAATGGAAATTTCGTTTGAATCAACAAAAAACATATTGTTGATTTTTTTTGCAATTCCAAAAAAAAAAATTGTATCGTCAGCAAAAAAATGTTTTGTTAATTCAAGTAAAATGGTTCAATTTTACTTGAATTAACAAAATTATTTTTGTTACATAGATATATGCTATGTGCTTTTTTAACAATCTATTTTCTTTTTTCAACAAACTATATTTTGTTTGTTTAATCAATAAAATATGTTATATTACGAACTTGTTTTGTTTATACTACAAAAACATTTGTTAAATGAACCAATCTACATATGCAATTTTAACTATTTTCTATTTCATTTTCAACAGTGAATTACATTTGTAAACATTGAACAATAACAAGTGAATTTTATCCGGCCTTTTTTTCAAGCGCAAACCGAGAGAATGAAAATTGCCCATGCCGGGAGTCGATCCCGGGTCCTCAGAACAGCAGCCTGACGCTTTACCACTGCGCTACCAGGAACGATATCTGAGTTCGGCATTTCTCACTCTTATATATGTCGGAACGGCTGCAATCGCAGCACAAGATGTAATGTCATAAGGAGCACGCAAATTTCTGCGGCAAACATGAGACGACAGTACAAAGCACAGCATACGGCAACACATAGTTAATTTTTTATTCATTTTCAGCAGTGAATTACGCCTGTAAAAAGCAGGATAAAAATTTCCTTGTTATTATTCAAAGATTACAGGCGTATTTGACTGCTGAAAATGAGATAGAGCTATTGCAGAAATCACGAAATATGCAACATAGCAGCGCCACCTCTTGCGCGATTTAAAGTAAAAAGTAATCAGCTACAATTTATATCAGAAAGTAACTGAATAAAAGGTTTTATTAAATTCCGTGCATTAGTTCTTGAGATAAAAACAGCGAAATCGCGTTCAGGACAACCGGAAATCGAAATTTTCATGAATCCAATTCTTTCTTCTTGCAAAGATAGAAGGCGGTAATAAATGGGACAGGGGGATTTTTAAAACTACCTTTGTCCGTCCCAGTGAAAAAAAGTTTTAATTACCCCAAAAGTATGTTAATCATGTAATTATATAGGTATATAAGTCAAATAAATCAAGTTACGTAAGAGAGATATATGGCTACTACACAAGAATTTAAATTTTTCAAAAATAACAAAATTTTGCTGGAATTACAAAAATATTGTAAACTTAAAAGAAAAAAATTTTGTTAGTTCAAGTAAAATTGGTGAAATTTTGTTAAAATTTTGTACGAGTGTTAACAATATTTTTTTGTCCAAGCAACAAAACCAATTTTTTTACTTGAACTAAAATTTTGACTAAAACAACCAAAATGTACTCAACAAAACATGTTTTGTTGTTTTAATCAAATCCTTTTTCTGGGTGTAGCATTTCAATTTTTAATATTTTCACCATTTCGGTATACAAATTCTTGTAATCTTCTTTTCATACCAATATTAAAATACTGCAAATGTAATTAATGCATATTGTCCCATAAATCTTCAATAAAGCGTTTCTATTCTATCATACGAGTCGAATCCACTTTAAAAAGAATATTTTTACTGATAACTGGATAAATTTTAATAAGACAGGGATTTGAGACGTTTAGGGATTATTAAATTTGTGACTTCCATGACCTTTAAAATTTTTACTGTTTGTCTATTAATAGGGACTCTTGTAAAATAACCATCATAATCCTATATTCTATCATTGGTCTATCGAAGGACGAAAATATTGTGATTGCATTTACAACATTTCTAATGTCATGCTTTATTTTTTTTATGTAAAGTTGCCTATTGCTCCAAAGCACGTCGATCATCTACATAGAAAATGATTTTCTATCGTAATTTAGTCTTCAACTAATCGTAATTCAGCCTTCACCCCATTGAAAACATTTTCTTACTCGCATACATGTACTAAAGAGCTTCGCCTAGCCTATTTTTCCTGCTCTCAGACAAACTTAATATCGTGCCAGTTTAAACAACTGGAGTCTGTTTCTAATTTCTATTTTTAAGACATTTTGAGTGTAATTTTATTCTTTTAACAAAAATCCTATTTTTAGGAAAATAAAATTAATGTACATTGTCATTAAGTTTCCTTACATAATATGTTGCAATGAGAAAAGCAGTATTTATTTAAAAATAATCTTTTTTGTCTGAAAAGAAGTTTTGAAATTTGTTTTTTATCCCTACTGAATATACTTTAAATCGGTGATGTTTACAATACATCTTTGAGATATATCAACCTTTTACGGATATCTTAAAGTAACAGTCTTATTTACTCTATACCTGGAAGTATTCTATTAATAATGATTCATGATGATAATTCGCTGCAGAAAGTATTAAAAACGTTATAAAAATGGAAAGATTGATATTTAAATGTTATTTAAAACTAATTGTTGATAAAATTGTAGAGATTATTTCAAGTTTTTTTTACCGTTTTCATGTTTCAAAATATTTAATAGGTACAGTTCATTCAATAAGCTGCTACAAAGGGCCGACATTAATACAGGCTGTCGGAACAACTCCGCAATAATCATTTTCATATTTTCATAAATTTCAACTAATTGAAGATCTGAATGAAACATGTGGCTTATTGTGTGCTTCAAATGTGAATTACACGGGTTGGGTTAGGTTGATTTATGACGGCCAATTATCAACACGAGGGATATAGGCCCTGGGGAGAGTGCCCTCCGTGGGGGTCTTTCTAAGGGATCCTAACCCGTATTTACGCAAGGCTCGAAGAAAACCACGGAAAACTCCGAACGGTTAGGTCGACGAGCGCGACAGGGGTTTGAACCCAGCACCTCCCGTCTACCAGCTTCGAGAGCAGAACCTCTCAGCCACTGGTGGGGCGTGAATTACACGGAACTTTCAAAGTTTGAGAAAAAGCCAAAAATAACATATTACGTTACAAAAGAAATGTAATACATAAAAAGTTCCTACAAAGAAATCACTACTTTTGATTTTAATTTTAGTAAAATTTAAATGCATGTTTTTTTTAAGCTTGTAAGAGTCCTCCTTTACCTTCTTTGACCGTAGTATGCATTCTAAGTTACTTCCATAATTTTATTTCTTCTTTAATATCAGGAAATTAAATCAGTACAATTATTCTTTTCTTAGCTTGCCTCTAAAAAATAATTTAAAATAACCTAGCACATTGTAGACAAGTCACTGATCCATAGATAGGCAACATTTTTAAATTGTAATATAGCACGTATTGCGCTACGGTCATTTTTCAGTTATTTCTATAAATGAGGACCTGAGTTTCAAAACTCACCTTATCCAAAATGTTAAAAATCATGTTTTCTCTATAAATCTATTCCATAGGTAAATCTGCATCAAATAGATACTACATCCGCAAAAAAATAATAAATAAATTAAAAAAAATTATTTTAGCATGTATTTTTGGCATTGTAAAATCTTGGTTTACAATGGAAACTAATGGAAGCCGTTAGAGGCTTTTCGCGATTTCCCAAAATTTGAATTTCTGGATAAGGCGAGTTTTGGAACTCACGTAATCAATTGCGCATAACACATTTTTAAACATGCATGATTTCTAAATATTTAGTCTAGATTTTGTAAAAGAATCAAATTATTATTTTGAAAAATGTCATTATACACTGAGAATTTGACAACAACATTCCTTTGAATTTAACAATAACATAGCTGCCAAATCATATGACTTTTTAACACCAATTTTTTTTTAAAGTAACTTTAAATCTTTTTTTATCGTTGAAACTGGTGATTAAATAAGGTGAAAATGACTGTACAGAAAATATAGTGAGACAGAATCGCAGTAGTTTGCATCACTGTAAAAAATATGCATGATGCAGTGACATTTGTGATGCGTGACACGTGTAACCAAATGTGAACAAACAACATGAACGTATAATAAAATTTTCTTAAACTGCTTTCTTATATATTTTATTACTTTGAAAGGAAATATTTCTGAAAAGGAAATCTGACTACAGACATTAAAAATTCTCATATTTTAATCTGTTCATAATAACAAAGAAAATTAGATATATATGAAGGTATATATATATATATATATATATATATATATATATATATATATATATATATATATATATATATATATATCTGTGCGTATGAAAGTAAACGTCATTTTACTTGCACCGGGGAGTAACAATTAACAGATTTATTAGCTTCTGATCCCTTCTACACAAAACTTCGCTCATTCATATGTTTATTCACATTGAAAAAAATGACAATTTTAAATCTGAGTAAATCGATGTTTTCATGTTGTTATGAAACTTTTTGTTATGAAACTTTTTGTTTCAAATAGGACGACCCAATGCTTTCAAATCTGAAGTACCTGAAGTACGCAGAATATTGAAACATGGACATTCTCAAAAATAATTACGACCAGTTCAGACTCATATTTGAAACATGGACATACTCAAAAATGAGCACATAGAAGTCAATTCATACTCATTTTTGAAACATGGACATACTCAAATATGAGGACATGACGTTTAATTCTTGAGTGTGTATATTTTCAGAAATGAGTATATACATGTTTCAAACTTGAGTAATTTTGATTCTGAGCCATTTTGACTGTGGTATACATATTTGAGTATTTTTTGAAAATGTCGTTTTTAGAGTGAATTGTTGAAAATTGGTGAGTCATCTATGAAAGCATATTAAAACAGAAAAATCAACGATTTTAGCCACATCGTCACCACACAAGTCTAAGCCATTAACATAAGCACATTTTACAAAATCACTCACTGTACAGGGATGAAAATAAGGAAACGGTCTCAAACGTTTCCTACATTTTAATTCTACTTTTTTCGCTTATTAATCTTAGTCTTATGAAATGATAGAAATTCCCCAATTACACAAAAAAAAACTCATTATTTCAAAACTAGTAAAATGTAAGTACCGTGAGACACCTGAACATAACTGCTATCCGTGAACTGCGATGTAGTGGTGAGAAAACACAATTTTTAAAGTGTTGTTATGGAAGAATAGTTATTGTTATGGTAAAGCAAAATATCAGGCATGCTGGAATAAGTGTGACTAACTTTTGGCCTCTGTGTGCTGTAAATAAAAGTTTTTATGTAATGATAAAAAAGTTATTTTTATATTTTGCTGTAGAAATTTGTGGTATACGGTTTTTATTTGAGATATGTGAGATATGTAATTTTACTTATTTGTATGCATAGATAGTTTAGTTTTTAACCAAACTAGTTCTTTATTTCAATTATTACTTTTACAAGAAATATAAAAATGCAAATCCTCATATGTTCCTCGATCAATATCAATCAATGTATAATCCTCGATTTCTAAAAAAATATTATCTACATAAATATTATTTGAAATCAAGAAACTGTCAAAGGTACCATGCTAAGTAGTTAATAATTCTTAAGTAGTTATATATATTTTTTTATAATGAAAAAATACATCTATAACTTAATCATAGTGCAATAATAATAATATACGCATGAAAAAACAATTTATATTATAAATATCAAGATCACTGATCTTCATTTATTGTTTGCCAGAAAAGCCTAATTTAATATATGTATCAGCAATAATCGAATAACTATATCGAAATGTCTTGCCAGAAACTATGAAATTCACTAAAGTAAAATATGACATAGTAAATTGACATCATAAAATTACTTACCTTTAACCATTCTGGAATAGGAAAATCATTTGTTTGATTCGATGCAGTTGTTTTATAGTTTACGTTCGAAATATTTATAGCTGTACATTTTTGTAATCGTATTTTCTGGCAGTTGCGTATTTATCTTATAAATAATAATATAATTTACCGTAACGTAGTACGTTTCTATTCCACAATGGTCTTATAATTTTGAATGATGGCTATATTTTTGTACATGGGGCAAATCTCATTTTATGCATTATATTCCATTGGTTTGTGAAGAATTATTTATAAATCTGGCTTTTATAAAACTACTAGTGACCCGCCCGGCGTTGCCCAGGCCCGAGATAATAACAATCTCAGAGCAAGGCGTTAACCTCTTCCGTCCCCATACCCGCAAATATAACGAATAATTTGTTTAAGAAAACCACATTCACCTACAATCACGCGATCATTAAAAAAAGAATAAAATTTTTCTGATAATTAGAACATAACGAAGACGTTACACTAAAATAGCCGGCAGATGGCAACACTTCCCATCCTCAATTTCAGAACTATATCTTAATTAGATATCTAATTTTTTGTTCATTAGTAAAAATTAGCAATTATTTCCTTTCATTTTCGCAAACTAAAGGGATGGATCGGCCTGAGAAACAGATCTCTTTGTAGTTCAGGTTTTAATGAAAGCAGATCCCTGTCTGAAACTTTCTGGGATTTTTTTCCCTGGCGCCGGCAGATTTTTGGCAGTTTTTTGCATAAATTAAGAAAAATTACCGGCCGAACTTTTGAAAAATCGCATAGTCGGATACAGATTATTATTATTATTATTATTATTATTATTATTGTTATTATTATTTTACATATGCTCAGAAATTTTTAAATTGATATCTTAATTAGTTTTCTTAAAATTCGCTAATTAGTAAAATAATGTCGAATTCGTTCATTTCAACTTGCAAATCCACAACCGCAGTGCTTTTCTTTAACCATCTTGATTTAAAAGATGGCATTTTCGATGCGATGTTTAATGATATTCTATTTAATATCTTGAGTAATTATCAAAATATTAAAATTCTGAGACTCAGGTGCACATGGTCAGACCTTGGACTATCCACACCTAAATTTTCAGACTTCTAGGTGGGCTAGATTTTCCTAGCCATCACCAACAGACATACACACACAGGTTGGTCTATCCTCCCATATGGGTAACCGTGTTTGCGCATACGTTTTGGGTAACGTTAGGAATTGTGATTCAAGTGCTAAAAATGAAATTTATATGTAGGTATACACATGAATAAAAGATATGGCTACGTCGAAATTTATATTTTTTTTATAATTTTGTTTTTTATTGAATAAAATAGCGAGGGATATTTTGCATACCTTTAGAGTAACAGGTTCAACTTACACACGGTGATTTGAGTAACTTTTAACCTCGAACTCAGATGATTGGAATAATTACTCAAAGAGCGGCAAATTTTACCAGTTATGTTTAGTATCGCTAGCGATCACGGACTAAGATAATTCTCTTCCTCCAAGGTCATATTTGTAAAGTTTAAACGAGAGGGAATGACAGGTTTTTATATTTCGTTTTTCTCATTGAGTTGTAAAACATTACAGCACTCGTATTAGTTACGTTTAGTTAGAGTTGAGGAAATATGCCTTTGCTGATTAATAGACATTGCACAGCCATTCGATTTATCATACAATAGATTGGTTTGTCCTCAATTGTTATAGATTCCAGAAAATAGTTATATTTATATTAATGAATCCAAATTATGCTCATAAAAATAAATTAATTAAAATAAAAAATTAACAGACATAATCTGTATAAATAAAAATGTAAATGTTCGTTTGTACAAAATCTAAAATCTTAGAAAGTTCTTCACCGATTGCTTTGAAATTTTGACACAACGTTGCATTCGAATACAAGTGTGTTTTTATATACCTACTATTCCCCTCCGCCCAATTTGCACCCCCCAGGGGGGAACTTTTTAATTTTTTCCCGACGCCCATCATGTGATGTATCATTAGAAAGCCTTTGGACCATTCTTTCATATTATGAACCTAACCCCCTCCTCAATTTGCTTAACCCCCACATTGCCCCCGGAGGCACTTTTTAAAACTTTTTCCGACAACAATCATGTGATATATCATTAGAAAGCCCTTGGACAACTTTTTCATATTATGAACCTCGCTTCCCCCTCCCTCCGATTTGCCCTTCCCCCCCCCCAATTTACTCCCAGGGAGAGCACTTTTTTAACTTTTTCTGACACCCATCATGTGATATATCATTAGAAAGCTTTTGGACCACTCATTCATATTATGAACCTTGCCTCCCCCTCCCCTCAATTTTGCTAGCTACAATTTGCTTTCCCGGGGACACTTTTTTAAAAACTTTTTCCAACACCCATTATGTGATATACCATTGGAAAGCCCTTGGACCACTCTTTCATATTATGAACCTCGTTTCCCGCATCCTCCTAATATGCCTATCACCGGGAGAACACTTTTTATTTTTTATCCGACACCCTGTTTTTCCGACATCATGTTATATATCATCAGAAATCCCTTTGACCACTCTTTTATATTATGCACCTCCCATCGCCCACTATCTACTTCTATGTCCCCGTTTCGCATTTTGACACAACGTTTCATTCGTATACGCGTCATAGGCGTAGAGTTTTCAAAATTATTGGTGGGGCTCATCCAGCGGCGCACCCAGAGGGGAATTCAAGGGGTCTGCAACACCCCCCCCCCCCCCTTAACAGGAAAATAATTTAATGAATCTTGAATTCGAAAAAAGTTAAAGCTGTTAAGACAAAATTGCAAAGAATCGGTTAAATGCCATTTTAGACAGGTTTCCGTATTAGCAGCTTTAATTATATGGTATTTCTTTTATTGGGACCATGAAATGTTTGCGATTAAAATAGGATTCTGCCGCAGAAAGGTTCCATTTGCACAGGTTAACCCTATATATACATATACAGTTAATCTGTGAAAAAGTAATCGCAAGCGACCAAAAAAATATTTCGCTTTAGGCAAGCTTTTGCCTTAGTAGGTATAATGTATGGTAATCCTTCTATTAGGAGCATGAAGAGTTTCCATTTAAGACAGGATTCTGTTATAGGTAGGCTCCGTTTTGACAGGTTTTACTGTACATATAACATAAATACCTATATCTATCTATATATCTACCCTATATCTATAAAATCCTAATGAAACGAATTTGTGAAACGATTTTATGAAACGAATTTATGAAACGATTTTATGAAACGACTGATTAAACGACTGATTATGTTTCAGGGCTATTTTTAATAAAATATTAAACGCTTTATGGTGAAATTAATACCAATTGTCCATAAAAATCCGTGGATGTCAAAACTGGTAATAGAATTTTGAAATTGGAATTAGTTTTCGTGATATTAATTTTTTTCTAATTTTAATGACATTTCTGTAATGATGGCAACTAATTACTCAGTTTTTTTTGTGACAAAAAAGGGAAAAAAGGGCCCCCTAGTACATATATATATATATGTGTGTGTGTGTGTGTGTGTGTGTGTGTGTAACGAGAGCAAAACCTGTTAAAATGAAATCTTTAACGCGAGAATATTTTGCTCGCGTTGAAAAGAATACTGTAAAATTACACCTTCTAAGACGGAAGCCTGTCTAAAACATAATTTTTCACCGGTCCTTTGCAATTTTGTCTTAGTGCGTTTTATTGTATCTATAACCTTAAAGAATATTCTGCTCCCCCCCCCCCTCCCAGGGAAACAATTTCCTGGCCACGCTACCGTGCTGAGCTCCAATATACTTTTATATGTAAAAATAAAATATATAAAGCGCGATATAAATAAAGATCTATTAAATATTGTTTTTAAACAACGTTTTATTGAAATTAAACAGCAATGCATATGTAAAAATATTGTAGTGAAATATGCTATATAAATATAAAATTGTCAGACAATGTAAAAATTTGAATGATTATACTATTCATGCCTCAGGTGTAGCATTACCTTTTAACAGAACATTTTTATTTTTATTTATTTTTTGTCTAGATAACTAGACAAGTATCTAGAAACATTAGATCTAGGTTTTAAATATTTTATAATCATGCGTAAAATGCTAGAAGAAAGGTCTTGAAACTATAATTGTTGATTTGCTTGAGGTAAATAAGCTTCCTTTTCTTGGATCGTTCATCAAAATTGTACTTTTTGCAAATAAATAATGACTTACAAGAAAGTATAATACATATAGGTGTAAAATCCAGAAATCCATCGAATGAAACTTCTTAAATAAATCTTAAAAGGAAAAGAAAGCAAAATGACGCACTACCACTATGATAGAAGATGCCTTGCTTTTGCTATCGTAATAATAGCATACCTTTTGTATTTTGAGAAGAAAGATTAATTAGAAACAAGTTGCAGTTACCTAATTTTCTTATGTGTTAAAAAAATGCCTTTCTATGGCGTTAAATATTGATTTCATTTGAATATAAAATTTTCTAAAATAAATTTCATGGCAAGGGACAGATTACAATATAATTTGAATATTCTCCACTCTGAACATTTACCACCAATGCAAACATACTATCAGGGGCTCTACAAGTCAAGAAATTTCCCTGACTTTAGGTGTTTTGCATACCTGTATTCACTTAGAGAAAAACTCGTCATTCTATAAGAAAATACTGGTATTCTCTCTGAAACTGAAGGAACCCTGTTTATTCACTTACAATTATCCAATTGCAGGGCCGTACAGAAAAACCGCGGGCCCTGGTAATATTTCCAATGCGGGCCCCCACCATAAGCCTGATAAAATAAAACCTGCTTAAACCAAAACGTATAGGAAATTCAATTTTAAATAGGTTTTTTTCGTCTTAAAAGGTATAAATGCATGGAATTTTTTTGGCTAGACCATGATTTTTTTTCCGTTTACAGCAGAATTCCATTATAAACAGCCTTTACTGTATTAGAAAATAAATATGTTGGATAGTACTTTTTTAGAAAATCTGTATAGTATTTTCTTACAATTTTATTATTTTTCTTTTACAGTATTTTACAGTAGTATTACAGTTTATGATGCATTGGTAACTCCTTTTCATATAAGGACTTCTATAGAAATTTAAAATATCGAAAATATAATTAAATCTTAATTCAATTCCTCCGTTAAGTCGCCGATTTCTGACGCTATTGCAACGTTTGTTATTGTGTTTTACAATTTAGAAAATACTTGTTCTATAAAACATAAATAAATAAATGCCTACATCTTTGAGATATGCGTTCTGCTGATTTTTTAAAAAGCTGGATTTTGTTTCGAACGTAAAATGCCTCCTGAGCACTCCCCTCCCCTCCTAGCCAGTACGTAAAGACGTTCAAGCAAATTCTGACTTTTAAATGTTATTATTTGTTAGTTATTTTAATTAAAATATTTATGGAAAAAATACCAGTCTACTTTTTCTGGTATTTATCTAAAAACCAGTACCAAAAGTCCGCCCCGTAGGAGACCCGGGACCTGGTAATTTGTACTGGCTCTACCCCTCTCTGTACGGGCCTGTCCAATTGTGTATAGAATTCGCATTGATAGATTTACTGGGTTATTTTTTAAAAATTATCACAATTTTACAAGAATATCAAGCATTTTACAATAATTTATCTGCATTATTAAAATAATTAAACATTGAAGCGCGCGCGCACACACACACAAGTTTTTATATTTTATTTTATTTTATTTTTACATGGTCCCTTTTCCCTTTAACTTATATTTGACAATCATTTTCTCAGGGTCTAAAAAAGACATCGTGTTGCAGCTTTCTCGTGCTGCAGCGTTGTAAATTCTTTTCAAAACGCCGGCTTTGACAGTATTTTCTGAAATATCTTGGGGGAGGGGGGTGGTCGAGCCCTTGATATCGTAAGATATCTCTAGGGAGAGAAGGGTTTTGTCTTTTGATATCATCAGTGTTGAATTCAGACACTTTTCTCTGAGAGGAATTTCTGTGGCTCCCGGGGGCGGGGGGATTATAAGGTACTGTGGGAGAAATTTCAGTTTTTGACTGTTGAAAGCTTAAAATCTCAAATCTTGCGGTGGGGATATTTCAAAGCTACGGGGAGGGGTGTCCCCCCAGCATGGGCGTAGGAAGTGGGGGTCCAGAGGGGGCCTGAACCCCCCCCCCCCCCAGAGTTTTGGCTGGACCCCCAAAAAATTTTTAATAGTGACTAAAACTATAATTGTTTTAAAGAATTTTAGACGAGCAGTGGTACTATAAATAATGACAAGTAATTAATAGCAAGACATTGTCAAGTAAAACGTAACTTTTAGTTTACTGTGTCGCTATTTAATGAGTGGAGATTACAAGTAAGTCTGATAATCCATAAACAACACACATGTCAGATATGAGATTGATTGGTCTGGTACCTGAAAGGTCTCGATATGTCCATGCCCGTTGGGAGTCTAGTGAAAGGAAATTGGCCCCATCCTGCGTCCAGGACCCAGGAGGCTTTTTTAACTACAAATAATACTTATATTGTACATTTGTTCAAGGCTGTCCAAAGGAGTTACTTTCCGACACATTTCTTAGAAGAATACTCTATTGTGCGTTCTCAGATAAGGCCTTTTGTATATAACCAACCCTTGGCGGTAGAAGTTCTCCGCTGGAATCTAGGAAGTTACGTATAAAAACCAGGTCCTGTGCTAAGTGCTAACCTCATGTAAGGGAGAAAAGATTCAAGGGCACTTGTTTGTTTTTATGAATACTGTTTTTAGATTTTATTTTACAAGAAGGAAAACAGTTTTATACTTATTTTTATCTTATCTTCTTGAATGCTTATCTATTTTTTCAAAACCTAAGTATGCCTTAGGGGGGGGGGGGGGGTTGCTAGTTATCACTATTATAATTCCCATATATGTACTAATACATATATATATATATGACATTCAGCTTTACTCGCGCACTATACCAAAGTTTGTGACCGATTAATAGATGTCTCGCAATTATTTTATGTATACCTTTTAGAAATATTTTACAATCATATTGATTTCAGAATATTTCTAATATGAAATAAATATTCCTTTACCTTCGTATATTTCCACATTCTCGGAGGGGGGACAAGGGGGTGATCTGAATGGGCCCCAGGCTAGAGTTTGGGCCAACTTTCTTTCATTTGACTCGTGGCAGGCACGGGCTTAACTTTCTTCCGAAGATTTGATTGGGCCTAGACTTCATTCTTTCCGTGTTATACTGGGCCCGGACCTTCAGATTCCGGCCGAGTTAACCTGGATTTCACTTTTTCCGGGCCATGAAGGGGCGTTTTTTTTTTTCACTGGGAAATAGCGTGCCAACTTTTTCTTAGTGAAGAAAGAAAACGATAAAACATTCCTTCTGTTAAATTTTCTTTTTTAGGTTTTTTTAAATAGAGTAAAGTTTTATAATGGGCATTCCCGAATAGCGGATACCTATATTTAGCGAACGCTTTTTTCAATCCCCCGACTGCTCTATTATATATTTATGGGTTTTAGTTTTTTCCTCCGAATTGCAGCCAAATTCCGGGGTCCCGAGTTGTCTACTGTTCAGAGGTTTTACTGTATATGTACAGTGCCGCAGCCAGGATCCTCATCTGAGATCGATTTTGAAACATTTTTACTCATAAAATGAACAATTTCGTTGTTTTACATGTTCATTCGGTAGTGTTTAGTAAATACGTGACAAATAAAAACCAACGTAATGAACAGCACAAACAATTAAAATAAATCTAGCAGTTATGTGTTTAAAGGTTTCATAAAAGAGCATCTGCTTCAATCCTCAGAGGGAAAAAGATGAGAAGGAAGGAGAAAGAGCAGTAGCAGTAATATAGGTATTACTTTGCTGATGTTGCTCCTAAGGCTCCTATAGGCGCTCTAGTTGCTCCTAACCTTTTCTTTCGTTAATTTTTTGAGTAGGAAGCCTTGAAACAGTTAAATGGTAAAAAGTTTATGCTGTTTAGGCTTTTCTTTTAGTTTTATTTTTACACATTACATTATATCTTAATACAAATGATTTTGTATGCATCTTCTCAGCTTTTAAATGCTCTGGGAGGGGGTACGAAATCTCCCCGTTCGCCGCGCCAGTGTGTGTATGTAAAAAGTGTATATATCCTTATGTAAAAGTATGAAAAATCCTTAAAGTGTGTTGTATAAATTTTATAGCAACTTAAAATTAATTTAGTCTTTAGTTACATCTACTAAAAGCAAAAAATAAATATAGAGGGCTACTGTTTTCTCATATTTTTAAAAATCTTTTGGAAATGGAAAATAAGAATCTACGCTCAAGAGCCTATACTAGTAACGAGCAGAAAGGCTCCAGCTAATGTTAAACCTTTGGAAGCGTTCTTTACAAATATCTTGCATTTTAATATTTTTAAATGATTTATTTTTCATAGGACACCTTTGATAGGTATCTAATGTTGTGCATTTGCGCTTTATCGATTTTGGTTACAGTTCTTTTATATGCAAGCACTTTTTTGAACCGGTTCTGAAAAAAGTACAGTATATCCTCATTTTAAAAAACTACAATCAAAATCGAAAAAGTAAAAACGCACAACGTTATGTATCAATCTCAGGTGTCCTATGCAAAAAAATCATTTAAAATATTAAAATGCTTGCGAGATATTTGAAAAGAACGCTGCCATAGGATTAACATTAGTTTGCGAGTGTTTTCGCGTGACTGGTGTAGGCTGTTAAAAGTCAAGAATAAACCTTGTATGACTGTTTCTAAATAACTGTGTGAATCTCTCCACATGAACCACATGAAATAGAGATAAGCGCATTTAAATTTCAATCCTCTATCTATTTAAAAAGCTGCAGTAAAACTTGTGAATAGCTGATTACCTGGAATTCACGCTCTATTCAAAGGTGCAATATAGTATATTCATGCGGGTGCAAGACTATGCTGTTTAGGCTTTTTTTTAGTTTGATTTTTACACATTACATTATATCTTAATACAAATGATTTCGTATGCATCTTCTCAGCTTTTAAATGCTCTGGGAGGGAACGGGGGGGGGGGGGGGGGTTACGAAATATCCCCGTTCACTCATAAAATGAACAATTTCGTTGTTTTACATGTTCATTCGGTAGTGATTAGTAAATACGTGACAAATAAAAACCAATGTAATGAACAGCACAAACAATTAAAATAAATCTAGCAGTTATGTGTTTAAAGGTTTCATAAAAGAGCATCTGCTTCAATCCTCAGAGGGAAAAAGATGAGAAGGAAGGAGAAAGAGCAGTAGCAGTAATATAGGTATTACCCCAGACAACCACAATCGTCCTTCGGACGATCTATAATGATCCTGAAAATCCTGTAGTTGTCATATCCTATAAAACTATCCAGTGAATATCCGGAAGATAGTTGACAACGGACCGTCTGAATACATTGTCCACAAAACAGCCGACGAATGTCATAGAACGCACATCCGCAAATTGACTTTCTTCCTTGGCTTCCTTCCTTTGCACGCTACGCTAACGTATCAACCAACCTACCTACCAGACAAGTTTATTTTTCTTTTTGGTGGATGAAGAAACGTGATCGGCTTTTCGGAATCTGATTAATAAATAGTAATCTGATGTCAATAAAGGTAAGAATTATCTTTTTCATTTGTAATTCTATTCTTTATAACTTCCGTTTATATACTTATATTTTCTTGTGTAAAAGCGAAGTGTATATCAGACCTAATTATTCATGTAGGCTTAATGGTACAAATGTTAATAGAGATGGTAGTGTAAACGCAACAGTAGTGATTTGTATTTAATAGTTTGATAAATTATTAAAGAAAATACAACCACTTTGAGTACTTTCTGAGAATTTTCAAGTTTAGATTACATTTTCTGTGTGAAAATGAAGATTTACTTACAGCTCCAGTTTGAACTCTTTTTTTTTTTTTTTTTTTTTTTTTTAACTTCAAACACTTAAAAAACCAAAAATATGTTTTTCCCTCATTCTTTTTAACTTAAAACACTTTAAAAGCAATTAAAAAATGCCCCCCCCCCCTGTTTTTTCTTTTACAATTAATTCCAATTACTTTAGAAATACTTATTTCTTTACATAGATTTTAATGCATATTGATATATATTAATTAAAGCAAATGTATATATTCAAATATATATATAATATATATGTATGTATTTGCTAAACATTTTAATAATATTTATTAAATCTTAACAAATTAATACATTTTTAACCACTTTAAAATTATTGTCACTTAAAAAGAAAAACATACTTCTAAACGTAACAGTTAATATGCTTTAACTTAGATGACAATGTCAGATTTTCTCACAGTTTTAGAAAAGCGTAGAGTGCTGGTAGTTGGAAAAGGGCACATTTTTGACTCTGAAGGGCATTTTTTAGATCCATATGAGCACTTTTTATATTTTTTAAATTCATTCTTTAAATTTTAAATGCACTTTTGATATTTGAATGTTACAACACTCCTATCGAATTGCAACAATGTGTCAATTTTTACTATGCAAATAATTTTTTTTTACAAAACTGTAAAGGCTTAATTTTCTTGGTTGAAGGGCAAGAAGAGTACTAATTTTTTGATGAGGGGCAAGAAGGGGGATGTTTTTTTAAACCAAAGGGCAGCCAGGGTGCAGCACCTTCCTGAAACTGCCTACAGGAAACTCTGCAATTTGAATATAAAATAGCTTGGGATCAAAAGTAGTGAAATTACTGTAGCTGCTAATTATTTTCTTAGTTTTGTGTAACACGTTACTTTTTGAATAAAAGTGAATGGGGCGAATAGCACAATACAAAATTTAGTTGTTTGTTTGTAGCAAGCATCAACATTTCTTTGAACACAATTTCTAGAAACAAATGAAAGTCTTCTTTAACAATTGTGTGATCACCCATGGTACTATTATTTAGGAAATTGGTAACAAATTGGCAGTGGGAACTGCCATATATCTGTAAACAAATACCAGTTTTAGAGTTTAACAAAGCACTATATAACCATTGTATGTCAGAAATGTTCTTGTTTATGGGATTATAATTTTGGAATGCAACTTTTGTGAAAAATGAACAAACATATTTTTAAATAAGCAATTTTTACTTTGAGATAGTGCTAAAACAGAAGATGCTCTGATGATCATACTAAAAACATTATTATCCTTTAACTGTTTTTTATTTTCATAATTTTCAGGGTTAAAGTTTACTTGTATTTTACACAGAAATCGTAGAAAATTTTTGAACCATCACTCAGATTTTACAACAGTGAGTCAAAAAGTGACTCGCAGATATATTATATATCCCACTTCTCTCTTTCCACTTCTCCCCCCCCCCCCCTCCTTTCTTTCGCTTTCAAAACAATTTCTGAAAGTGAAAGTATCTTAATAAAAAAAACTTGTAATCAAAATCGAAAAAGTATAACAGAGTGTGCATAGAGATTGACCTCAGCTATCCAATGCGAAAAAAATCATTTATAAATATTGAAATGCGAACGAGATATCATAAATTATTTCCCCCATAGAATTAACATTAGTGAGTGGGTGTTTTGGCCTAAGTGAAGTAGCCTCTTAAAGCTAAATAAAGAAATTGGTATTAAAATTTACTAATTTTTTTTCCTACATTCACTATGAGTTTCTCTTATGCGTGTGTGACTTTAATACTGATGTTTTCAATATTGATAAATAAGGCTATTAAATTCTAGTGCAATAAAATGCCTAATATATATATATTAGTTAAGGGGTCGATGCAGGTTTATTTTCTTGGGGCCCATTTTGTGAAAAGTAAAGGTTATTTTTGTGTAATTTATTATATTTTTGTGAAAAATAACATTTTGTAACGAAAATTGAAATCCAGTTGTTAGTCAAATTTGAACCAAGCATTTATAAACAAAAACTTTTTTTAATCCTTTTGCTGAATTTTTCATCTCTGGTGAACTTGTTTGTTCAAATTACACATTTTAAAACAACACAAAATAAAAAATAAATAATAAATAGTAAGTTTTTATGGAATAGAATTTTGTGAAGTGTATGTTTTATCAAATTGATTTTTGTGAAGGGTCCCATTTTATCAAATAGATTTTTGTGAAGAGGCACATTTTATTAAATTGATTTTTGTGAAGGGGACCTAAATAACCCCAAATTTTCCCTGTATCGACCCCCGAGTTAAGCTATAAAAAATTTTATCTAAAGAATTATAGTTTATAAGTAAAATGCTTTAAAATGTAAAAGCTAATGACAGTTAAAACTAAAATTAGTAAAAGCAACTTTTTAAACATTTCAAGCTGACTTTTTTGTAATCCTGCTTTATATAATACACAACTAATTTGAAATTGATACTTTTAGCATGAGCTGGTTTTTGAATTTGTACAAGTACATTATTATTAAATAATACTAGGGAATCGAATTCGGGCTTCCCGGGTTACAAAACATTGCTGAAAACTGTTTTTTTTTATTTAAAATTCTAACAGATTTTTTATATTTAATATATATATATATATATATATACTAAAAAGAAATGTCGCATCTAGTATTTGTCGAGAATTAACAATTTTCTGACAAATACTTTACGAGCTATTAATTTATCTCTGGCAATGATAAGCTAAAATACCAGTCATCAGCAACACATGGCTTTTTATTAAAAAAGATTATGTATTAATTTATCTTTTTTTTTTTTCTAAATTCTGTTCTATAAAACTCCATCTAGAGTCAGCCGGGGTAATTCCTGGTCAACGACTTTCAGGGGTAATTCTTGGTCACAGTACTTTTCAGTGTTTAAAAACGTCTTCACCAAAATTTAAAAATTCATAGAGATACTCTAAACTATCTTCTTTAGAATTTATCATTTAATTGTAGAATTACTACTTATTTAGTTTGAGATAAAAAATTGTTTTGAAAGTGCTTGCTTAGTTTCTGTAAAACAACATTGGTCTCAGCAGTGGCACATTTTTACAAAGATCTTTGTCACAACTCAAATTTTAAATATTTTTCTTTTCTTTCTTTTTAGTTCAATCATCAACTACTTTAGCTATTAAAAAATAGTCTCTATATTTCTTATACTATTTTAAATAATTTACAGAAGTTGACCAAATATTGCCCCATGTAACTGGGGTAAGTCTTGGTCACTGGGGTAATTCCTGGTCAATGTTTTTCTCATCATTTAGTCCCTTTTTATTGTCATATTTAGGGATTTTAATTGTTGGTAAATGCTTTAAGCATTAACTGTAAAGTTAACTGTAACCATATTGTTTACCACATTTTAGTTAATTGTAGTTCTCAATAAAGTAGAGTCACTCGGGGTAATTCCTGGTCATTGAATTTTCTGAGGTTAACTCTCGATCATTTTCACTTTCACTATCAAAATAACAATTTATCAAACTGTAAAAAATCTTAAAGATACTTTGAACCCTTTGCTTTGAAATGCATGCCTAAATTATTCATTTGGTTGAAATTTAATATTGAAAAAATACATTCAAAACTGTAATTCAAATTTCTGCAAAGCAACATTAACCTTGATTTTTACATATTTTACAAAGATTAGTATCATTTTTAAAGTTTTAATTATTTTATTTTATTTCAACTATGGCATATCACAATCTTTAAAAAAAGATTATAAAATTCTCTTCTACTATATTAACGATTACTACTGTATCTGTGATATTATTATCTCATTGCAAAATGTCAAAATGGTGCATAAAAATATACACAATGCAATAGAGGAACCTAATTGTTATGCTGTGTATTATAATAAAGATCTGTAGGTATTGAAGTTTGTGTAAAATTTCTTGAAAAAAAAAAGACTGAAACCAAAGTGAGATAAAATCAAAGATATAAACATTCAGTGATACATTTTATGGGCCAATAAATTTGCAAGGTATTAATTAATCCATTCACAGTGGATAAATAAGCAATAAATAGTGCTTATAAATGTTGGAAAACTGCTTAAAAATTCTTTGGCTAATTAATGTTTTTTAAAATGTACAAGAGTCTTTAGCACATCAAATAAATTTGTATTTATAACCAAAACAAAGTCTATGCTTTATTATTCTACAATTATGCGAAGAATAAATCTTTTGCAAGATTGATTCTACTTATTTTAATACTCAGTCTTAAAGAAATTAACTTTACTACTTTATTTACATCAAAAATGATGCTGACCGATAATTACCCCAGAAGTGACCAAGAATTGCCCCGTTTCCGGGGTAATTCTTGGTCACTTAAAAATTATAATTATTTCAATTATAAGTGCATTTAAATAAGCATTTTCTTATATAGCCATCAGAGGGGGCTTATTCCACAAAAAAAATGAAAACAATAACTTTCATAGTTTTTATAATAATTGGATGTTGATGATTTTTTACCAGGAATTACCCCGGGTGACCCTATTTGAAATTACTTTCATAAAGAGAACTCTGTTACTTTCCTTAATTTCAGATATTTCAATTTCAAATCATAATTAAATCCTAGTGCTAATTAATAATTAAATAAAAATTGGAAACATTTCTATTGAAAACTTGGTTCTTAACCCGTCAGCACAATATGCCCCTTTCCATTACGTTACTACACGCGCAGGATAAATTTTACCCCAATGGGTTTTCTTGTGTCAATTTCCCCCCGGTTTGATTATAAGCAAAAATTTATATTTTGAAATAAACTGTAAATCAATAAAGAAAATAATTTAACTTAAAATAAGAGGTTTTTTCATATTTAAAGAGAAAAAACAAAACAAAATCTAGCACTAAGATTTTTTTCTGCATATCATTACATACAAAGTATTTTCAATCCAAATTTAGCCATAAAAATACAAAAAAATATAAAACTGATATAATATAGAAATTGTATGTGCAAGAGTTGTTAACGTTTAAAAGAAAAATTATATTATTATTTGCACACTATATTTTTTACATAAACATTTGCATTAACATTTTCCTATCATTATGGGTTACGTTATAACACGCGTGGGGTAAATTTCCTCCCACGTGACATTTTTATAACAAAAGAATGGAAAATCTCACAACCGGAGGTAAATTCTTTTTGGCCACATCTTGATCTCTTTCAGCTTGAAAGGTACTGTAAAGCTCAGAATGATCTCGAACGATTTACGCACATTTTTAAGTAATAGTTCTGAGCTGGGGTAGATTTTATCCCAATGTGTGTGCTGACGGATTAAAATGTTAATTTGACACATTTATTTACACATGCTTCATTTCAAAGTTATTTCTTTATTTTAGAGACTATGCAAGTAATTTTTGAAAAATCCAGCTGTAAATTGAGCTGAATGCTGGAAAAGAAGTCTGCAATGGACTCTAAGCAGTGGTATGTTTAATTGATTTATTATTATTATTTCTTTTTCTTAAAAATAAAAGAATATGTGAGCATGTAGTTTTATAGCTTTTATTGAATTGTCATATTTTTGCATTTAAGCATATTTATGAATTGTTGTGCTTTGGAACATTTTTACTTATTTATTTATTTAAATGGGCAATTCAATTGTAACAGACTAATTGACATAGCGGAAAAAAAGGCTTTATCTCATTTGAAAAATAATAATTATGTAATTCAAACAGGGCTACAATTAGCATGATGATATTTATTAGAAGATAAATTAATATAGTTATTATGAATAAATTATTTAATTTAAATAATTATGGTTAAAAAAATGTTAATGTAACAGACAAACATGAATTATCATGCTTTTCAGATACCTTGATGTTTATCGATATATTACTTATAAAATAATTTACAATTTATTATTATAAAAATGTATGTTCATTCAGAGGGCGTTCTGAAACATATCTTTCTCAAAATTTGACTGTTGCCATAAGATAGTTATGAAAAATATGTAATCTTACCTGTAACAGACCAACATTTAACATGTAACAGACAAACAAATAAACACGCAAACAGAAGCGATTATAATGAATTTTATTGATTTTGACTATTCAAAATTTTATAAAATGCATTGCAAATATAAAAAATATAGGTATAATACTATCAGAAAAAATATATATTACCTATTTGATCTAAAATATAAAATTCTAGAAATGGTAAATTGGCTTGGAATTGCCCAAATGTTTATATTCCATGGCTTGTTTTTGAAAACTGATTTTTTTTTTTCGGTAATTTCTAAAATATTCAGTTAACATTGATAGATCTCCCAAATTAATTTTTGTATTGGTACCCATACAAAAAAAAATTCAGCCCGGCCCGATACAAAAATTAAAAGTTCTACTAGCATACCTGTCAAAAGGCAATAAATATCTTTTTAGCAGTCATATAAGTATAGAAAATCTTCATTTTATCTTAAAGTACATTTAATTCAAACTATTTTTTTTCAGAAGAAATAAACCATAATTTTATGTTAAAGTTTTTGGTACTTTTCAGTTAGCCGGGTGCCAGTGACATATGTACATATATAAATACATATGTATATACATATATATAATATGTATTTGCAGATATATGGTATATATGTACATGTACATATATCAGTGGTAGAGGTCTGCACGGGCCGAAATTTCCAGGCCCGGCCTGATACAAAAATCAAAAGTTCGGCCCGAGCAAAAAAAAATATTGGCCTGACCCGGCCCGATTTAAAAGTATGTTTGTCCCGGTATAAAAGCTAAAAGGCCGGCCAGAGTTAATTTCCACAAATAATTGATTTTTATGATGATTTGGTTAAAAATTTGCCTTGTAGGAGTAGATCTAACCAAAAATTCCTATCTAAGCTCTTTTTTTTTTCATGTTTACAATCTTCATTTTTATAGAAGTGCCGCAGTCTGCGATATTTATTTTTTTAATAAATCTCTATTTGTTGTATGTATGTGTTTAAGGGGCTACTTCACTCAGGCGAAAGCACCCGCTCGCTAATGTTAATCCTATGGAGGAAATTTTTAAAGATATCTAGTTCGCATTTCAATATTTTTAAATGATTTTTTTTGCATTTGATAGCTGAGGTCAATCTCTATGCACGCTCCTTTCTACTTTTTCGATTTTGATTACAAGTTTTTTTTATTAAGATACTTTCACTTTCGAAACCGGTTTTGAAAGTGAAAGTATCCTCAATAAAAAAAACTGCAACAAAAATCGAAAAAGTAGAAAGGAGCGTGCATAGAGATTGACCTGAGCTATCGAATGTAAAAAAAATCATTTAAAAATATTGAAATGCGAACTAAATATCTTTAAAAATTTCCTCCATAGGATTAACATTAGCGAGCGGGTGTTTTCGTCTGAATGAAGTAGCCCCTTAAGTTATCATTAATATTGTTAATCCACATTCCATGTATTGAAGTGTTAAAAATCAGAAAAATGCTATACATTAAAATCTTCTAAGACGGAATTGCATAGGGAAAAAAAAAATGAATTATAGACAATTTGCCTTCTTAGCAGGTGTAAATATATTATATATTCTTTTCTTACGTATTAGTATATTCATTTTGCATGGATCAACACATTTTTCAGTTTAAGACAGGATTCTGTCATAAGCAGGTTCTTTTTCACACGTTTCACTATATTTTAATTTAGCCATATTTTAATAAGTGTACAAATCTACTTATCTTTAAAAATAATAAATTTTAATGTTTAATTGTAGAATAATGGCAATTTAAAAATATATGCATTTTTTTCAAAGATTTTTGTGCCAGGTCTTATTTTACTGACCTTCGAACGGACCAGGCCAAGCCGAGACAATGATTTTTATAGGGTCAAAACCAGGACTGAAAATTTTGGGGTGTGAAGACTAGGAAGGATGAAACCAGTCCCGGCTCTGTACGGAAAAAATAATTTAAGACACAGCCTGATCCTTCAGGAAAAAAGAAAGGCCCGAACCCGGGCTGTAAAGAGTAATTACTAGGCCCAAGCTCGGCCCAAAACGAGTGGAGGCCAGGCCTAGCCCGAGTGCAGTGAAGGAAAATAGGCCCGAGCCCGGCCTGTGCAGATCTCTAATTAGTGGTGCCTGGCTAACCGAAAAGTACCAAGATTTTAAGTATATTGACATTTATTTTAAATGTAAACATTCTGCAGCACTTTTTGATTATTAATATTCAGGGCTGAAACTAAAGGCAGCACAGAGGGGGCATGTGCCCCGGGGACCAGAATGGAATGCATGGGAGACGACAAATGAACATTTGGTTTGTTGCTTGATACAAAAAAAAGTATATGAAATTTGGGCAAAAATGTTTTGTAAGTTGGAAAATTCAAAAGAAAAACTGAGAATTCATGGGACACTAAAAAATAAAAGGTAGAAAATTCACATAATAAAATACTTATTAAAAACTTATTATTTTTTTTTGTTGTTGTTGGGAGTCACTATTATAATTTGGAATTTAGGTTCAGGAAAGTATCTAAACATATTAGTCTATAAATAGGAAGTGCAGTATAAATGACAGCTCCATGAAACTGTATGTAGATAACATACAAAGATGTTTTACAGTATTAGAATTCATTGTTATATTCCTACAGAAAATTCTGGTTTTTCAGTTCTTAAGACATTGTGACTTATAATACTAGGACTTTAAACATCCGTTCAATTGTAATGTAATACTATAACTACAGTAAAATCTTTCTGTAATAGAATCCTGTCTTAAATGAAAAAAATACACGGATCCAACAGTAACAATAGCATCAATTCTATTTGCTAAGACGAAAACTTGTATAAAACTGAATTTTGTCTTGTTCCTTTTGATTCTGTACTCACAGGTTTTATTGAATAAGTATTTGACAAAGCACAGAGTTCACTATTACGTATTTTATGATTACATATTTTTCAGTTTAAAATAAGTCAGCTATTAAAAACTTAGTAAAATTATCTTTGTAAATTTACTTTGCGAGAAAGGTAGGGTTAGTGGGGGTGCCAAAATCCCTGTTTGCCCCTGTGAAAAAAAAGCTAATTTCGGCCCTGAATATTTTAATTCTAGGTATCTCTAAACTGTGTTATATCAACACTATTGTCGTCAAGCGTAATAGTTAGTGCCAAATGGGAAAAAAATTGAGCTTCAAGCAAACGGAAAAAATAATTAAAAGAAAAAGAATGAAAAGCAAAACCTGTTTTTACCTTACTATTAAAAAAAATAATTGATATCTCCATCGTCAATTGGCGAAATTTGTTCAAGTTTTCAGCAAGTTCAATAATAGTAAATTAGGCTGTGTAACAAACTTTTATTAAAAAATAATCAATTATTAGAAAATGAGAGCATCCCCACTAAAAAGCAACTGCAAAGAAAAAGAAGAGAACTATCTGTGGTTTTTGTTTTGTTTATTAAACTATTTGCAGTCGGAAGTCGCCGAACGTTATCCGAATAAGATCATCAGCTTCTGATGGTATAGATTAAATACTGTATTTTTCTCTGTTTGATTATTGCTTCGGTGACGAAAAGGTGCTTTTAGCAGTAGTCAGGGGAGTTAACATATAACTACATATTTTAAAAATGTTTTCATAATGGTTTATTACATAACATTTTTCAGTAATATTTTGCTTGTTTAAATTTTTTTGTCATTTGCATACCTTAAATCTAACATGTCTTTTGTCAAAAGGAATCTCCCTCCGCCCATAAAAAAAAATTAAAAAAATTACAGGAACACTGCTCTAGTTATGCTACAGTAGTTTCGGCACAAAGTCTCTATATGATGTCCTTATATATATATATATATATATATTTTTTTTCAGCACTTAAGTTAAATTATTTATATATTACTACTAATATTACAATAGTTCTTTATATTTAATTACTAGTTTAAATTTTTTTGTGTGTGGCATTTAAGTGAAAATATTTATACGTAAATTGGAGTTCCTTGGGTGCGGCACTATACATTTTAAAAAAAGAGATTTTTACAGGTGCGCCGCTTATGTGGATATACTTTTTTTAAAACAGATATTCATTGGTATGGCTGATATTCCCAATAATACGGTAGATATGTAAGTATATTAAGATCTGACATTATTTTAATGGTTAAAAAAGCATTTTCTCACCATATTACATTTGCCGTGTGTTCAAATACTGCACACATTGTTATTTTCTTTTTGAATTTTTTACTCCATACAAAAATAAGTCTTATTTTAGAGCATTATAACTTATAAGTTTGATAAATCATAGCTTTTATAAAAATAAATCTTGTGTTCTCATAACAAACACCAATTCAGCATAAGTGCAACAAGCATTTTAAAATGAAACACCAAGGGTCGATCCAGGAAAAATTTGGGGCCTATTTAGGGCCCCTTCACAAAATTCAATTTGATAAAATGGACCCCTTCACAAAAATCAATTTGATAAAATGGGCTCCTTCACAAAATGCTATTCCATAAAAACTTACTATTTATTATTTATTTATTATTTTGTGATTTTTAAAATATGTAATTTGTAAACAAGCAAGTTCACCAGAGAGGAAAACTTCAGCAAAAGGATTTTAAACGGTTTTTGTTTTTGAATGCTTGGTCTGAATTTGATTAACTGGATATCAACTTTCGCCACAAAATGTTATTTTTCACAAAAATATAATAAATTTCACAAAAATAACCTTTACTTTTCACAAAATGGGCCTCAAGAAAAAAAAAACCTGCATCGACCCCTGAACACACAAGTTGTAGTTTGTTAATCTGTAAAGTATAGGATTGCTGTACTAAATCTGGTGCAGCGGAACGGCAAATACCGTTTAGTGTCAAACCAATATTGATGACTAAAATTGTGCTTCTACAGAAACTTCTCCATCGAGTGTTTCCTTCACTAACGCAACCCGGTATCCGGACCGGAACACAGCGAAGTGTAGAAAGATGTACGCCAGGCATAACTAGAAGAGACAGAAAGAGAATAACCTGGATGAGAAGTTAGACGAAAGTTTTTGACGTCATTGAAAGAATTAAACATCTAAAATGGAAAATGGGCAGGGCACATTGCAAAAAGATAAGACAGTAGATGGAGCACAAACACCCTACAGTAGTATCCCAGTGATGTAAAACGACCAAGATGACCTCAAGTAAGATGGAGTGACGAAATCAGATAAGTGGTCAGTGTTAATTGGATGACTAAAACACTAGACAGGAAACAATGGAAAAATCTGGGTGAGAATCCAGCAGTGGATTGAAAACAGTTGTTGATGATGATGATATCTAATCTTTATTTAGCATACTTACGCCTTACACATTACTAAATACATACTTGATCTTTACTTTTTATATTTTAATCAAGTTTTACATTTTCTTAATATTTAGTACTTTATTGTTTTACTTAATAATTTACTTTATTATAGACATATTCATTGTAATTTCAAATGCATTATTACATTCGTATTACTGCTTAAAAAATGTAAATAAACCAGAAATCTGCAAATAATTCAAAAATTTGCACAATTTCAGTGTTATGATGGACTCATGTGGATTTGGGGAATCTACTGTAGTACATTTTGCTTGTAATTACCATCATTTTTAATTATTAAAAATATGACATTACCATGAGTTATAAATATTAAGATTTTTTTTTTTATTCGACACAAAACAAGGCGGGTGCTTGCATGCTGTATGACGTTTTTCGACATAAAATAAGATGTGCTTTTACTTTTTCATAGTTGTTCAAATATCCCATAAGGCTTAAATAGTAAAGTTCCTTAAAAATAACTTAATAAATTTTACTGTAAGATCTTTTGAAGAAACAAACGGTAAGAAATTAGTATATCTTGTGTATATATGCTGATTTATTCATTTTGAATGAATGTGATGCACTTATAAAGTTAGATAGAAATGTATATTTTTTCTTTTCTTCTTTACAGATGCATGCCGAGCAGAAATTTCTGTGACAACAGCAAGGTGGAAGAAACCAGATTGTTGCAAAGAAAAAAAAAATTATGTTTTGTGATGTGGAAAGTTATAAATAAATATTTGTTTTGTATTTTATCGTGAAAGTTGTAAATAAATATTTGTTTTGTTTTTAATGTGAATTTTTTTATTGTGCAATTTGTAACATTATAGAATTTTTAAAAAATAATAAGATTATTCAACAGCGGTTATCATTTTCCCCATACTATCTTTCATGACATTGTGAAATATATTTTTTAATTTTTATTCCTTTACTGATTTCCAATTAAATTGGGAGTAAAATTTTAAAATTTTCAGGTATTCACTTCTGATGACTTTTGCATAAAGATTTAATTTTTATATGTCATATAATTTAAGTTTATTATTTTATATTGAGAACTTAGTGTAATATGTGCAATTATTTAAAATACAGAAGTTGTTTATTCATTAAAGTTAGAACAATGAAAGCAAACAATATCTTAATATTGCTCAAATTTGTGTTAATATACTTTGTGACATATATCAAATGCACTTTCTGGGCCATTAGCATTTACATAATCATGGTACTGTCTCATTTTGTTAAAGTAAGGTAATGTATTTAAGTACAAAGATAAGTAAAACAAATTGAATCTGAAGCTGTATAGCCAAATTATCACAGCAGTAAATGTGTGCTTCGGTCACTAAATATGAAAGGGCATACTTTTCTGTCCTTTATTTGTTTTGAATGCAAAAGTATTAACAGATGACTTATGCAGTAGCTTTATTCTAGAAAAACAATGTAAAACCATCATCAGAGGGACAAAACGATACTTTTAAATTTCATGTGGCACCTTATCAGAGGACAGCCAAATGCATAACATTTGTTGCATATACCGGGTGTTCCTAAAGTGGATCAGGTATTTACATGCTTTTTTTAGTAAGTAAAACAAATAATTGCAAAGTAAAAAAAAAAATTGTTATTTAAAAAAAACTTAAGGGTGTATTCAAATCCAAACTGCTTATTTTGAGACACATTTTTAAATTCATTTTTGCTCGAAAATGCATCCAATTGGCAGGTTCTCTTATTCAGAAACTTTATAATGTCCGTGTTGTCTCGATTTTTTGATAAAGGCAGAATATATTTTTTAAAATGCTGTCAAAGTGGACATTTTGAACCGAATTTCCTAAAGCGATAGCGCTGGAAAAAAAAAAAAAGTAGTTTGAAAATATTTGTTTGTAAATCAATTTCTAATTAATTGAACGAAAAATAAAAACTTAGGTCCCTTATAAATCTCTTCATAAATCACGCCGCCAAGTTTCATGTTTTTACTTTTAAAAATGAGTTTGAAAATGTGTCATAAAATTTTGAGTTGTTGAGCATGGAAAAATATTTTTTTTGAATACTGCCTTAAGTTTTTATGACTTCTTACAACAAGAATGATAAGTTCCACTTCAGACATAGCACTTAAAAAAAGGTCATGAAAATTTTTTAAATTGCATCATTTTATATATTTGCTCAAATTAAGAATAAAATATGTAAAAAATAATTATATACAAGTAAGGAATTTTACAAAATATCTTAAATTTTCTTGAATTTTATCGAGAATATAAGATATCTTCTGCCTTCAATTTGCATTTTTAAAATTCATATATACCTCAATATATTGTTACTGAAAACATTTTTTATTAAATAAATTATATAGTGTATGAGATCTTTGTTAGATTGGATATTTTTTTTTTTTTAAAGAAAGATTATTCAATAACCTTTCTTAAAAAATAAAAACTTTTATTCCCTCTAATAAATCTAATAAATGAAGATATTTTTAAACTATAAAATTTATTAAATAAATGTTTTCAGTAACAATAGATCTATGCATTGTCATATGTTTATGTACATATGAATTTCAAAAATGCAAATTGAAGGCAGTAATATCATGAAAACCATCCACAGGATGCTGACAGGTGTGACATTTTGACACCAGAGGATGCCCTATAACCATCCATAAGGTGTTGTGTAATGACATCCATAGGATATTGACAGGTGTGACATTTCGACACCCAGGGGATATCCTATAACTGTCTACAGGATGATTTCATCCATCCGCAGGATATCAGCTTATCCTAAATATGACATTATGTGGATGCTTTTAGGATATCAATAGGACCATCCAGAGGATGTAATGCAAGTGTCCTATAACCGTCCAAAATGTGTCATGAGATGACATCCATAGGACGTTGAAAGGTGTGACATTTCGAAACTTAGGGGATGTCCTGTAACTGTCGAGAGGACCATTTCATCGGTCCACAGGATATCCGCTTGTCCTAAATATGACATCTTTTGGATGTTTTTAGGATGTGTTTGTGTTGTCTGGGACTTTGCTGCTGTTGCTCCTAACCTTTTCTTTCGTTAATTTTTTGAGTAGGAAGCCTTGAAACAGTTAAATGGTAAAAAGTTTATGCTGTTTAGGCTTTTTTTTTAGTTTTATTTTTACACATTACATTATATCTTAATACAAATGATTTTGTATGCATCTTCTCAGCTTTTAAATGCTCTGGGAGGGGGGGGGGGTACGAAATCTCCCCGTTCGCCGCGCCAGTGTGTGTATGTAAAAAGTGTATATATCCTTATATAAAAGTATGAAAAATCCTTAAAGTGTGTCGTATAAATACGGTGTCGTATAAATACGGCGTATAAAGTGTGTCGTAAAAGTACGGGGGGGGGGGGGGGGGTACGAAATCTCCCCGTTCGCTCATAAAATGAACAATTTCGTTGTTTTACATGTTCATTCGGTAGTGTTTAGTAAATACGTGACAAATAAAAACCAACGTAATGAACAGCACAAACAATTAAAATAAATTTAGCAGTTATGCCCAGTCTTGAAGATATTTTTGATTAATAGAAAAAAACTCTACTTTTTATATACTTAAATAGTAGCAATTTTACTATCAATAACTTTAAATCACTTTCAATTATTGTAAAGATGTCAATTTTTACTCATAATGCAAGACATAGAGATCTTCTAGTCCATTTCCGTTTGGTTATTCCTAACACTCAGAAAAGTTTTCAGTCTTGACTTGGATGGATTTCTTGCACTCATGAGTATATTGTTATCAGGGTATTGAAAAAATGTTCGCTAAATGGAGATTTCTGCTTTTCAGGAGTGTCCATTATGGAGGGTTTGCTTCACATATATGTATATAATAAAATTATGAGTATCCCAAATTCAGATACTTAAAAAAACAAGTTGTAAATCTAAGTAGAAGTGTCCTTATAACTGAATTGTGCAATCGACCAAATGGAAAAACATAAAGATAGAGAAAGAATCCTCCAAACATTTTAATCTCTATATTGTTGCACAGAAAAATGAAAATAGCCATTCGATTGGGTATTATGACTTTTTTCAATTTAGGTTTTTAAAAAATAAGCTTAGAGGGTCATCTTCATGCTGAAATTTTACCAGATTTTGAAATTTTCAATACGAACGGTTAATTTTACATCATATTTGGATTTCTTGGAAAATTTTATCTACCAAACGTCGAGTCATTCGGGAACGTAATTTAAGAATTTTACTGAAAGCTGGAGATTTTTCTACTCCAAACATTAAATCCATTTTTAATAGTTTCAAAACAAACTGCAATGCGTGTTGCAGGGAGTTTCAAATTCTTTGGCTTAAGATTACGGGATTTTCACGATTTTTTTTTTTTGGTCATAAAGAAAACAGATACTACCTTTTGGACTTTTCGCGATATGTTTATTGAGATTTCACTTATATATTTAAATTTTTGTGTGTAAAAAAAAAAAGAAAAAAAAAGAATAATACGCCTTGTGCGACGGGAAGTATTTGGAAGTGCTTCCCGTGAACTTCCAATCGGGTGACTATTTTTTCTCCGGTCACAAACATCTGAAACAAGATGGGCTGTCACATCATGAAAGGTAATTAAATTCTCTGGTGCTTATATCAACATTTAATTTAAAAAGTTGATTTTTCACAAAATGGCTGTCCTTTCAACAACAAATGTCATGTTTTTCGCTTCTTTCTATACCTTTTGCGCGCTTGAAAAAATAATTAATCAATGGAAATTACCTTTTCGATGGTATAAGTTCCAGAAAAATGTATTAACTTTCGTTTAAGTAAAAAATGAAGGAAATCTGTCGAATAGTTCTTAGGGAAAAGGGTCGCCCAGTTTGAAAAAACATGGTTTCAATAAAAAAAAGTTTAAAGTTTTACAATAACGTTATTTTCAACGAGCCAAAACGATTGTAAGGAATTGGATGATCACAAAACTGTTTTAGTGCAACAATCTAAACACTTTAAAAAATGCAAAAAATGCAAAATCTATTTTTTTTTTATCTGAAGAAGTAGAAACTTCCCTTAAGCATAATTCCGAAACTACTCAACGTAATGCGGAATGACCTTAAATTTTTGATTCGCTAAAGCTTCTAGAAAGTAATTTCTGTTAATTTTTTTATGGGTTGCAATATATATATATTTTCGAATATAAATTCCACTTTGTTTAAATTATGAAATTAATAACTAAAAAAAATATGTAATAACATGAAAAATTAATAGAAATTGATATCTGGAAGATTCAACTATGTCAATCGAAATTTTCAGCTCATTCCTCCAGTTTTTGAGTTGGATTAAAAAAATTACACATATTGCAGTCTGTTTTGCAACGATTAAAAATAAGTTTAATTCTTATAACTGCTGTTAGCGGTCTTACAGACCGCTGCTTTTTTTTTTTTTTTTTTCATAGTTTAACTTATAATCAGGGCTTAATTTGCGCCGGAGCCCACCGGAGCTCAGTTCCGGTACTTCTCTGTTTCTAGTAAATATTTAAATATTGGCAAAAATTCACCGAATCTCATAAAAACTGCGCTTCGGATCCCAGTGCCATAACGCTTCCGAAAAACGAATCCTAAATGACCCGTTACTTTCACTCCCATATCTAATCTTTTGCCATCTTTTGTATCAAAACAATTATAATTGATGTAATGTGTCGCTCACGTAAGAGATGGAGATGAAACAGGCTCGATTTTTATATCAGTCATCGGGTTTGAGCAGGCTCGAGCTCAATCTGTCAATTCAAAATTTCTTTATTTCCACTTCAAATCATTTTAATGCTATTTTGATCAGAATAATGAGTAAACAGAAATAGTCTTTTTCTATTCTGCATGGCTGCGAACTGTTTATATATTTTTTTGTGTTAACACTATTTCCAAATCATAATCCTGAGCTTATTTAATCGCAGAATTCTGCGATTAAATTTATTTTTAATCACGCTACGGGTGTTAGTACTGCAGAATATTAGGGCTCCAGTACTTTTTTCCTTAGAAATTAAGCCCTGATTTTATAATTAGTAGTTAACCCTTTAAGCGGTTAATGCTAGTTCAAAATTATCCCCCAAAAAATTCTCACGGCTATCAAAAATTCCATTCAAAAAAAGCATTCTCAGATCTTCAAATGCACGTTAAAAATTTCAAAGGCGATGTTTCTTTCCCCCATCTCTAGTGAAAGATAAGCTTTTCCTTATTGTCCTGTAGGTGGGCCAGCAAAATAAAACCCTTTTGTATAGCAAATTCTTTCCACCTTTCCTGAGGGGGAAATTTTTCTTTTGACATACTAAGACATCAACTTGTACCTGGAGATTTAGAAGAATAGAGTACAGAAATATTGTCCCATTTCGTTTTTTGTAGCATAAGTAGCCAAAGCAAATTAATAATTGTTTTTTGTTTTAATGTCCTATTTTTACTTTTATTGGTATTTTTCATTTTACATTTTTTTTAATATTCTCGTTACATGTACGGAGATTAATACAAACTTTATTTTAATTTTGTTATCTTTTTTAAAAATTTTAAATAAGAATAAATTATGTTTTAAAAGTAGCAGTATGTTCTGATACAAAGCTCAAAAAGTAAACTGTCATTTTAATAGTTCCATGTTACCCCCCCCCCTTTTTTTTTTTAAAAAAAAGGACGAAAAGTGCAATATTTCTGAAATTGAGATGTCGTTAAATAATTGAACAGCTGAACTCACTTATAATGTGAATAAAGCCGTAACCAGCATTTGCTCGCTATAATAAAACTGCTTCAAAAGGTTTCTGGATCATAAAAAAAATTATAAAATATAATTAATAATAATGTAATATAAGTATTATAAAACGTGAGAACTAACTTTGTCAAATTCGGTTAAATTGTTATGTACCGTATATACTCGTGTATAAGTCGAAGAATTTTAGACAAAATTTGGGTGCTGAAAATGGGGCGCCGACTTATACACGAGTTAGTAAAAAAAAAAAAAAAAAAAAAAAAAAAAAATAGCGTAGTGAAATACCAGAGTCATATTTTTTTCGCAGATAATTGGTGAATGGGCAAGTCATTTAATAAATCACACATGGGTTTAGGTTAGAGAGGCAGATAAAATCGGACAATGGTGATTGATAAAAAAAAAAGCTCAACAATAATGTCCCTGTAATTGTTCTGCACTCATTTTCTATTGGGATAGAATTCCTTTCAATACAGGGGCATTCCTTTCAATATTTTAATCCTCTTTTTAAAAAGAGTTCAACTTAAGAATGCTCTAGATTTCTCTCCTAAAAGTCCTACAATACAAAGAAGTACTGTATTTTAGCAGTCTAAGAAGTTGTTTACCCTTGTAAAATAAAGCTTAAATAGATTTAAAAAAAAAAAAAAAAAAAAAAAAAAAAAGTAAATAATCATTAAATTGATGCGAATAGCTTTTAAAATAGTTTAAGCTTCTTCAGTTTTACATAATTATACAATTTTAAAATGTTGAATTTAAAAAAAAGTCTTATTTGAAACGTAATAAAACTAATTTACTAATTTTTAGTTTACTAATTTAATGAAAATTTATTATTATTATTATTATTATTATCCTCGATTGCAAATCATTTTTTAACATACTACCATAAATGTGGTTCGACTTATACAGGAAAATTAAATTTTTTCCAAAATTTTGCTTAAGAATTGGGGGGGGGGGGGTCGACTTATACACGAGTATATACGGTAATTTTTTTTTTCATATTTAATCATTCAAATAAATAAATTCTGTCTTAAAAAAAACTGTAGTCAGATCTCATACAACAAATAAAGAACTTTTCCAGATATTTCATTCAGTTTCCTTAAAAGTGTTAAATTAAATATAACATTTTCTTCTTTTAATTTTTCTCATAATTTTATTCCTGATATATGAGGTGGATGAACAGAAAAGAAACCTAATGTTTTAAATAAGTAAATAAAGAGAAAATTTTTATTTTTCTGTTTCTGTCATATACATACACACACACACACACACACACATATATATATATAAACTGATTTTGGTTTTAATTATATTTTATTATGATTTAGAGCAATGTGTGGCTGTAAACAGGGCAATTTGGGGGGGGGTGGGGCTCAGCAAAATCAGGGGCCCAGTAGTAATTATTACAAACCCAGTAGCTTTATTACAAACCTTTGAGCCGAACAATGAAGTTTGTTAACTTTTAAAATTATTACTTTTTTAAATATTTTTAAATAATATTATATTTTATGTTTTATTCAAATACATTTTTTTTAAATTAAAGATCGAAAATTTATCAAAATTTGAAAATGTAGGGATTGGAAAAATCGGTCAGGTATTTCTAAAATCGGTCAGGTATTTCTAAAACGTCTTTGTCAGGAATTTTCAGGAAATTATGAAAGTTTTCCTTTTATCAATGTAGCAGTGTGCAATAAGTTTATCCACACTTTAGCTCTTATATTTCCTGTAATCCTTATTGACAACGTTAACAATATATAACTTTCCATGAGATTTCTAATGGGTGGTCCAAATGGAAATTTCTTTAGGCTTTTCTCAAATCCAAACAAACTATTTTCTGACACATTTTTTATTTCAATTTTATTCGCAAACGCATGATATTGGCAAGTGTTTTTATTTAGAAACTATGTAATCGAAACACGTTTTCCATTTTTTGGTAAAGGTTTTATCAGAAAAGACTGTCAAAGTCGGAGTTTTGAACCGAATTCCCAACGCGGCAGCCCGAGTAGAGCAAAAAAAAGTGTCAACACGTCACCACAATCGTTTATTAGTCGATAGGTAATCTATTTATTAAAGAATGGAAAACTCATTTCGATTACATATCACTTCCATAGTAAGGCTTGCAAGTTTTATGTCTTTGCGTTTAAAAATGAGTCCAGAAATTGTGTCAAAAGGTTTCGTGTTGTTGCGCAGAGGTTATTTGAGAACCATCTGAAGTCTGTTCTCAAATTGGCTATTTTATGACATAATTTTTAATTCATTTCTGTTCAAAAAACGCATGAAACTGATAGGTGTTCTTATTCAGAGACTTTATAATCGAAAGATGTTTTCCATTTTTTGGTAAAAACAAAAGATTTTTCAGAAAATACTGTGAAAGTTTACGTATTGAACCGAATTTCTGACGCCGCAGCGTGAAAAAGGAGAAAAACTGGTCATCACATGGGCTTATAACTCGAATAGCTTATAACTCGGTAAGTAAATTATTTATCAAAAAATGGAAAACTCGTTTTGATTCCAATTCGTTTCAATAGTCAGGTCTGCCAATTTTATACATTTGTGTTTAAAAATGAGCGAGAAAACGTGTCAGAATGTTTCGGGTTGTTGATCAGATCATTTGAGAACCACCTTAAGGTGGTGTACCGAAACTTCTCATGTGCTTACTAAAATGCTTTTATTTTCCTTATCATAATTTTATAATTCAATGGTATAGAAAAATGTTTTATTTCATTTAAATTTCGAATATCCCATTAAATGTTAAAGCTTTTATTACCATGAGAGCAATGTATAAAGTGGCACGTATATGAAGAAAATGCAAAGAAATTTACTGAAACAACCCGAAAAATAACATTAAAATCTCTTAATTTTCAATGTGCTATTCGTTAATCAACAAAAAAAATTAAAAATTTAAACAATTGCGAAAATATTTTAAACTAAATATTTTAATATTTTAAGGCTTTTTATATCACTTTAAATACCAAACAGTCAAAAATTAGGCATGTACTTTCCTGAAATTGTACATAAATAATAATAATAATAATAATAATAAAATATTTCAAATATAATATAGACCTAATTTACACTCGTCAGTTCTTTTTTATAGTAGACAGATTATCCCTTAGACAGAATTTCGAAAAAAAAAATTAATAGTTGTTTGTTGTAATTGTTATAATAATTATAATTTAAAAAAACTTAAGTACTGAATAAATGAAATATATAACTGATTTTAATTTGTATATAATCTTAACTGTAATTTAAAAAAAAAATATTTTTTTATGATGTAATACAATCCAATTTATATAAAGACTCCGATCTAATGATATAATATATATATTTTTTTAAATATTTTGTAAACATAAATATAACTAAATAATTATGTCATCTGAAGCTGCAAACTGTTGGCCGATGACTGTTCGCAACATGAATAAAGTGAGAAATTGCCTGGCTAGGATGTCGATCTGGGTAGCTTAGTGGCAGAGCGTCCACACGGTACGCTGACGATCCCAGGTTCGAGTCCTGGCCCAGGTCAATTTTTCACTCATGTTGGTTTAGTGTATTTAATTGTCTGATAAAATGTATGTTCTTATATTGTGTTGACTCAAATTTACTCTTTGACATAAAAAAGAAAAAAACGAAGGAAACACAAAAATTGTGTAAAAACTTTATTTTTTGCCCACATAAATTGTACCCCATTACTCCAAATTTTGTGTATGCATATTTTTACTGCTTTAAAAAAAACATCTCAACAAAACTATTTTGTATTATTTAGTTGACTAATCATTAATAGATATTTTTTTTACTATTGTAAAGTTCAAACCCTTTTTCTCCTTTTTTGGCCGATGGACATTGGCGGTTTTATTGGAGATATACAAGACGGGGTGGGGGTGGGGAGTTATTACCCTTTTCAAACATTTGAATTGATTAATTAAAACATGCTTATTATTAGACAGATTTAAATTCTTTTCTAAGTTAGATAAAATTTAATAGCATATAAAACAAATTATATAAATATGTTTCAAGGAGGTTTCTACTTGCTGTAAAGATTATTTTCAGATGTTTACCGGCATGTAGCAAAGAAAAGTGTTCTAAAGCTATTAGTCAAATAGTTTCAATGGTCATTTACGCCTCCCCATAGATATCCTGACTGTCTCCTCAATCACCCATTGACACACCCAAGAAGGAAGAAATAATCCTTTAGCGCTTTTTTCAAAATAAAATCCCCCAAAGCAGCTAGCTTTTACAAAATGTTACATGTTTCTATAGAGCACGAGCATGGTTAAAATAAACTCAACTGTTATTTTCACTGTTTGGGTGACATAAACTCCGTTGTTCTTCGTTTGTTAGCATTTAAATCCATAGTAATTTTCTCAATATAATTTATGTCTTTTTTATCCGAGCATGATTATTTTCAGCAAAATACAGTCTTGTCTGACTATGTTATGTCTTTATCTGACGCTTTCCTCTTCCTTTTGCCACCCACCCCCCTCCCAGTATATAATATTAATTTAAAATCTTTAAATTTGTTTTTTTTTTTTTCCATAGCATAAAAATTCTGGCCTATTTGTTGCTTTCTAGCAGTAATAAATTCATAATTAATTATGTAAATTAATCCCTTTCACAAAAATTTGTGCTTCCCCTTTTCGCGCTTCCCCCCTCCCCATCGCAAGGAATTTTATATGTTTAAAACTCTTTATTTAAAAAAATTGCCCTTTTTCTTTCTCACTAATAACAATAAATAAATAATAATGTAAAGTACCCCCATCCCCAACCTCCTAAATTTTTGCTTCCGTTTTTGCCCCCACATCAGCTACAAATAAGTTTAAATTATATTAAAATATTCTGTTTTATATTAAACAAAATTCGGTCCTATTTATTGCTCTCCAGTGACAATAAATAATATATCATATAAAGTATTTCCTACCCTCTAAATTTTTGCTTCCTCCCACCCACCCCTCCAACATACAGAGTTCCAAATACTTAAATTCTTTATTTAAAAAAAATAATCTCCAACATTCCTTGCTCACTAATAAAAATAAATAAATAATCATCTAAATTGCCCCCTCCCCCTAATCTCTGAAATTTACGTTTCCCTCCTTAGTCCTCCAAATCCCAGCTACAAAGGAGTGTAAAATATTTTTAATCTGAATTTTATATAAAAAAATCTGTTTTATTTATTGCTCTCTAGCGGCAAAAAATTATCACATAAATTATCCCCCTGTTCCTGAAATTTCCACTCGCTCGTACCTCCTAACCCTCTCCCTCTCCTCCAGCATACAGATTTTCATATATTTAGAACTTTAAAAATTGCTAATTTGTTACTCACTAATAAATAAAAATAAATAAACCACTAAATTACCCACCTAACCTCTCAAATTTACGTCCCACCCCTTTGTCCCCCTCCCCAGCAACCAAAGTATAAAATATTTTTCATGTTTTTATTTTTTTATCAAAAATGTTTTTGATATAAAAAAAAATTTTCATGATATAAAAATTCGTTTGATATAAAAATAAAATTCCCCGAAATTTACGCTACCCCCTTTGCCCCTCCACTGCCATACAGAGTTTCAAATACTTAAAAATCTTTATTTAAAAAAATCGCTACATTCGTTACTCACTAATAAAAATAAATGAATAATCATCGAAATTGCCCCTTACATGTCATATTTTTCTCCTTTCCTCTTTTGCGCCCCCCCCCCCCGCATATTTATAAATTCAAAATCTTTAAGTTATTTTTATTTTTATATAAAATAACTAGTAAGTAGCCCTATTCTCTACTCTGTAGTGACAATAAATAAATAATTAGTAATATAAATTATTCTCTTACCCTGATATTTTCATTACCCTCCCCCATCCCCCCTCTCTCATACAAACTTTAAAACCTTAAAACTATCTACACTGGTGTCCAGAAATTAAGGGGCAGAGACCAATTTCGCCGAATATCTTACTGAAACTCGCAAGGAAATGCCCGGAATGCCCTTGAACTTTGAGAATGTAAAGAACTGTTTGGCTTCATGTTTTTAAATGAAGATTTTGTCGCGAGGACAATTGGGGGTGGGTGGTTGGGGGGGGGGGGAATAATAATTTTAATAATAAAATAATATTACCGATCACCCAAGTAACAAAAAATGCTAAAAATGGTCTGTCACTGTAGCAAATGACTACGTAGGTCCTGTTCAACATTTGTGTGCATTTGTGTAAGCATAGCAAGTATATTCGTGAAAATGTTAACATTTCTGTGAAAAAAATCCAAAAAGTTTTTTTTTTTTTTTTTTAATAGCATGCAGAGTTTTTAACCGAATTTAACACAGCTTTCCAGAAACTTGACAAAAAATCGTACAAATAGTATACTGTGATTAAGAAATTAATATATTGATTAATTATAGGTATTTGATGAAATATATGTATTTTTATGAAATAATTTTTAACTGCGCATGCGCGAACTACAGCAAAGTTTTTTTTGTCATGATTTGATAGTCAATACTATAGGGTAACTCATATAAAAACCAGTGAAATATCGTGAAAACTCAAAAAGTTACAGCAATAATTGAAAAATTGAGGAGGAAATCCCATATAATCCAATGGGGTGTTCTCCTGAATTTTTCAATTATTGCTGTAACTTTTTGAATTTTCACGATATTTCACTGGTTTTTTTATATGAGTTGCCCTATAGTATTGACTATTAAATCATGACAAAAAATATTTGCTGTAGTTCGTGCATGCGCAGTTAAAATTTATTTCATAAAAATACCTATATCTCCTCAAATATTTAATATATTAATATTTTAATAACAGTATACTATTTCTATGATTTTTTGTCAAGTTTTTGGAAAGCGGTGTTAAATTCGGTTGAAAACTCTGCATGCTATATATAAAAAAACTTTTGAACTTTTCACAGAAACGTTAACAACATCTTCCCGAATATACGTGCTATGCTTACACCAGTGGCGCAACCAGAATTCGGCTCTAGGGGGGGGGGGGTACTTATTTATAGCTAGTCCAATACTCACCTCTTATTAGAATCACTGGTTAATCGAATCAGAGATTTTAATAAATTAAATCATAATATTACTTACTTTTTTCCGTTTATTAGAATTACACACTGTGTTAGACATGATTCATTTAAACGGCATTTACTATCTTAGAGGTACTAAACGTAAAATTCATCAATGAAATAACAGAAAGCTGACGTTACATTTATACGAATTGTTTCAACAAAGATGAGACAAGCTTTAAGGGGTAAAAGAATGCACTGCAGGAAATAATTTTTGGGTAGGAAACCGGGATTGCAATAAAAAATACGGAATGTTTCATCCCAAGCCGATCATGAATTTTTGTTCATAAATTTAAAGTGGTTCTCAACGGGTCTACTCAACAACGCGAAACATTCTGACACATTTTCTGACTCATTTTTAAACGCAAAGGCATACATTTGACAGACCTGACTATTGAAGCGATTTGGAATCAATTACAGTTTTCCATTTTTTGAAAAACAAATTACTTATCGAGTTATAAGAGATTCGTGTCACTTGGCAACACGTTTTTCTCCCTTCTCACGCGCTCACGCTATTGCGTTAGAAATTCTGTTCAAAACGTACACTTTGAAAAGTATTTTCTGAAAAATGTGCCTTTACCAAAAATTGAAAACCTCTTTCGATTATAAAGTTTCTGAATAAGAACGCCTGCCAATTTCATGCGTTTCTGAACAAAAATGAATTTAAAAACATGTCATAAAGTAGCTAGTTTGGATTTGAGAACAGCCTTAACAATAATGAAGCTATTTCAACAAAATGTCAGTAACCTTTATGTAAAATAGAATGATATCACAAAAGCTGGTGGAAGTTACCATTATCCGCGTCCAAACAGCACTGAACTAGACGCTCCATATTTTGGAATGAAGTTGAAATTTTATACGATGTCACTGATCAAATTACTGTGCATTTCTAACATTTTTCGTGCTATCATGAGCAAAGTATAAGTCTGTTGAAAATTCCATTAAACAGCTTTATTACTGTTAACTGTCTGCATAAATTATTAGGGCTCGACTTGATGTAGATACCCTATATTTTTGTTTGATTAAATTAATTGAGACGCTGGTTTCCTGGCCAAAAATTTTTTGTTGTAGTTTGCTCTACCATCTGTTACAGTTTGTTCCGTCTTTTTATTTTTCCTTTTTTTTGAAACAGCCTATATGTCACAAATATTTGTGATTCTATGACTGAAAATTTCTATGTGCACATTGTGATTCTATGACTGACACACACACTCTAAAAAAAATCTGTGAAAATACAAGAGATTTTCAGTAAAATTTTACGGAGAAATTTCATTTTTCCAAAACAACAGTACAATTTTCGTAAATGACATTAGTTCCGTAGAGAAGATTTCAAATCCGTGTATATGCAGAAAGTTTTCCGTAAATTTAGTTAATTTTGCCCGTATTTCTTTCAAAACAGTACAATGTCCGTATTTCTTCCAAAACAGTGCAATTTCCGTAAATAACTTTTAGAGGTTTGCTTAGAGAAATCGCCTTGTTTGAAATGGGAATTAAGATTGTTGTATTTACTTGAGTTCTTCAAGGATCCAGGCCTGACCCGGTTCGACATGCTGGCCCATTCTAACCGGACCCATGTCTGGACAGTAATTTTTTGTGAAAATAATTGTAATATTTATATTTTTTAATGAAATATTTAGAGACTAATTTTGTTTTTATAAGTTACAGATTTTTTTTTTTTTTTTTTTTTTTTTTTTTATTGATAGTGCTACAAAATTAGAACTTTTTTTCACTAATTAAAAAAAAAAAAAATTTACTTTTCTAACGTGAGGCAATATTGGGTTATTTAAAGGTTTCATAACATAATCTCTGCAAGTTATCGATATGTAAATATTATTAAACTAAACTGATTTGGCTTATAAATTTATGAATTAAACTAAAATTTATTATTTTATAAACTTTAATTTTACAACGTTTATAATTTTTTCCTTAAATTTATAAAAATAGTTAATATTTTTCCTTTACTTTTATAAAAATGAAGTTTATAATTTTATTAACTTTATGATTTATTTCTTTAGCTTATGATCTTATAAATTACTAGGGGGCTCTGCCCCCTACGAGCTACGCTCGCCAACTCCCGTTCTGAAACAGCATGATTTAAAAACACTCTGATTTGATCATCTCTAAACCAATTACGGAAGATTGTATTATAATTAAACGACCAGTGGCGATCTGCTGTAACCGGGTTTCCATTCATTTTCCTTTGACTGAGGGATTTTAAGGTCGAATCAAATGCTGTTGAAACAGATTAAAACTGTAACTGTCGCCAAAATATATTATTTAACGCCAAACGTGCATAATCGTGGCGTCGCGTCACATTCAGGTGACATCAGATGCGTTACACGTATTAGTTATTTCATCGAGGAATTTTTAATTCAACGTTTATTTGTCTTTTGATACTTCTCCATTACCCCGTCGATCAATTTTCATTAAAGAAAAAAAAACTATCATTAAACTGTAACGCCAAATAAACAAATAGAAGAATTTTGACATTGGAAGGAAATATTATTTACGCTGATTTAAAATTTGCAATAATAGATAAAAGATTTGTCGAAATAAATTGATCTCTCATGTAAATATAACTTTTAATTGAAATTGTTTGGAAATATTGTTATTTGATCATTTTAAATGTGACGTAAATTTCCCTACTTACTCGTATTTCTCTTTTAAATATTCACGCACAAGTATATTTTTATTACGTAATTTTCTACATTTACTGCTTTTAACACGTGATCATTTAATTATTATTTTAAAGTTTTATTTCTGTTTTTAATAGCCACGTGTAAATACATTTCTTAATTGAAAGGGAATATTATTTTGTGCGCTATTTTACAAATTGGCAACAATTCAAATAATGGATTTTATGAAATATGAAGTAAATCTTCTTCAAAATAATGAAAAATTTGAATAAAAAATTGAAATATAACCTCAAAAAATGAGTCAAATTGAAAAAATAATTGCAGCCTGCACACCGCAATCTAGTCAACTATATCCTTACAAATTATGGTTAAATTCCTGTGCATAGTTTTCGTTTCTATAAAACTTTTATAAGAAAATTATTTTGACCAACTTTAATATTAAATATCTCTTAAAATAAGTCTTCGATTTAAAAACTGTCTACTTCAGCGTGTTTATCGAACATTTCTTTATAAAACCACCGATTTTTAAATTTTTATTTGCAATAGTTTTCTGGATATTAGTCCAGAAAGACTTCAAGGCTCAAAATCTTCATTGACAGCGGCTGCGGCTGCGGTGGTTACTTTTAGGTAGACTTCGTAAGAAATACTACCTATTACATTCTCCCCTAAGTTGGAATTTTTGAAAAATTTCTGCAGATCTACACCGATCCTGACTCCCAGAACCCAAAACCACCCCCAGTTAAAAACTTTATCTATCTATCTATCTATCTATCTATCTAACTATCTATCTATCTATCTATGTCACTTTTTTATGGACACGATAACTGCAATAATTCTGCACAAATATCTTCCAAACTGATACATAAAATCAAGGGGCATAAAATCTCGGTCAAGTTCGTTAATGGGCAAAATCGAACCAGGGCGGGGGGAAATGGGGGGGGGCTTTTTGTGAAAACAGAAAAAAAACCATAATTTCTTAATTATGATACGTATCGAATCCGTTTAAAGTTATTATTACTTCTAGGAAAAGGGCCGAAAATTTATGTATGACAGATTTTTGATATAATTAAAAATGGCCCTAAGGGGGGAAAAATGGGGGGTTTTAGAAGAAGAAAAAAATCATAACTCTTTCAATTCCCAAGCTATCAAATCCGCTTAAATGTATTGTAAATCTTCTTAAAATTATCTACAACTTTTGTATTGACAAGTTTTTTATAGGACCAACTCTTACGGCAAAAAAAAAAAAAAAAAAAAAAAAAAAAAAAAAAAATCCCTGCTGGCCCCGCCTACAAGCAGACGTGAAAACAGAAAAAAACCCATAACTTCTTAATTTTTATACATATCGAATCCGTTTCAAGTTACTATTACTTCTAGGAAAAGGGCCAAAAATTTATGTATGACAGATTTTTAATTTCATAAAAAATGCCCCTAAGGAGGGGGGAGAATAGGGGTTTCAGAGGAAAAAAATTTATAACTTCCTCCATTGCCAAGATATCAAATCCACTTAAATTTATTATAAATCTTCTTAATATTATCTACAACTTTTATATTGACAAGTTTTTTATAGGACCAACTCTTACGGTAAAAAAAAAAAAATCCCTGCTGGCTCCGCCTACAGGCAGAAGTATATTTTAAAGTGGGTGGTCCCGACTGCCACATCTTGGCAAATAGGTCTTTCTTCTGCAATTCCCAATAAACAAGTGCCGCACGGTCTGCGTCTTCGAAATCTACCTGTGCCTGTAGCCTGAGCCGTCAAGGATTTTCTTTTTAATATAGAGAGAAACTAAATCAATAAGTCCAAATTTAAACTTACCTATCACAAATCATTAATTTCGAATTGGACATCAAATTGGACATAATTTTCGGAAAGATCATTTACTTTTATAGAAAAAAAGAGAAACAATGCTCGATTGTCAACAGTATCTGAATAAGAATACTTGCAAAGTTTGCGCTTTCAGTGATACAAAAGTGTTCAGATATATGTCAAAAAATAGCATGTTCGAATTTTAGAAGAATCTTAAACTACAGTTAATAGAATAGAGATTATTTCTTCAAAATAAACATGTTATATATAAAGTGTAGTACACATATGCAGTAAATTATGAAACTTATATAAGAAAATTACATCAAAACTGATTTTTAAAATCAGGTGTCAAGTTTTAAAAATGTAATGCTCCTTTTTAAGATTACAAGTTAGATTTAAATTATAAGATATAAGTTTTTAACAATATTATATTTTCATCAGTATTTTAAACTAAAAAGTAGTTAGAAAGTAGTTTAATTTTTTTTTATATTCAAAGACAGACAATGTTATGTAACATGTACCACTGACTCATTTACTGCACAGTTTATGTTACAAAAGTATTACAGCATTGTGCACGAAAAATGGTCTAACTCACAAAACATAGCATTGCATAGCAGAAAAATGGCATTGCGTACTGAGAAATGACATGCTCTATATAGAAAACATATACTAAAAAAAAAAAAAATTGTGTCGCAATTAAGCTTGTATTTCAGGGATGACCAACTATGCGCCCGGGACATCCTTGCATACACAGATAATTTTATTTGCACTCATGGACAGTAAATATTGATTTTGATGTCAAGACACACTCTCTCTATATATTAATTAAAACCTGTTGGAAATAAATATGGAATCACTTGTATTAAAAGCGACAGCATTTTTTTGGGGGGGGGAGGGGGGGATTAATTTCATTATTTGTGTGCCTAATATTTCTGGTAAAGCTTTGTTACTGTTTGTACCATTTCATTTATGTATTAAACTCACTGCTTATGAAAAATTTTGGACAAAACATTTTACATAAATATACACCTTTATTCATCCTGCATCTTTATATATGAGATTGTTTGTATAAGCAGTATGCGTTCTACACAAGAACGCGTATGTGTGAGGGGAAGATAGAGGATGCATCCATGGAGGTTGTTAAGGTGGAGTGTTCCCAAATCCAAACTGGCTACTTTCTGAACATATTTTTGCCCTATACGTATGAAATTGTCATGAGCTCTTATTCAAAACCTATGTACTTGAACAGTTTTATGGCAGAAGATCTTTAGAAAATGCTTCTAAAGTGAGCGTTTCGAACTACATTTTCTGACGCGAAAAGAACAAAAACTGCCGTCTTGAGACAACAATCGCTTGTAACGCAAGATGTAATTACTTTATCGATAATTGGAAAAACCTGTTCGATTGCAAATCACTTCAATAATCATGCCTGCAAGTGTCACGCTTTTACGTTTAAAATGAAATCCATAAATGTGTCAGAAACCTTCGGTTTTTTGAGGGAGAACAGTTTTAAATTCTCCGTGAAGGTAAAATGACTGATTATCAGTCTTGAATTACGACATTTTTCTCCAGGAGGTAGTTTTGCTGCTCCAAGGGGGACAATGAGTAGTTCTAGAGTTGAGGGAGGTTGAACATTTCGCCACCAATACCAAACACAAAATTTAAAATCTTGATTTCAAAATTTTCATGCTCCGAGAGGAGGGAGATAGAGAAGTCTCAGCGAGTCACCTTCTGAATTCATCACTTTTGGTGACTGATGTATGTGTTTGTAATTTAGTTTCACTATTCTTACTATTAAAAATATCATTACTTTATTTTAAGCAGTAATTACTAGCTTCAGATGTTGCTGACGTGTTTAAAAGTTTTTCTCGGAGAATTAGGGAGGAGGTGGGGGGGGGGGGGTTGTGTTACACATTTGAAATTATAGTTTTAAAATTGTTTTATAATATTTTTAAACTCCCCTTCACACTTTATCCAGACTTAAGACTGGCAGTAATTATTGCTGGCGTGTTTAAAAGTGTTTTTTTTAATTTATTTATTTAATATTAAATTTTAATACTATTTAATATTTTTGAATTAAAAATAAAGTAAAAATCTAAAAACTGAATTACGGAAAAAAGCGCACCTACATCAGAAAAAAAGGTTTCACTACAAACAAAACAAAACTAAACTAAACTAAAGACAGAGCAGAGCAGAGCAGAACAGAATAAACTTATCAGTGGATATTATACTAGAGAAACTGTACGTCCGCGAGAAGAAATAGTTCTTTACTGAATTTTAAAGAAAACGCACTTTAAATCTGATTTTTTTAGATTTTTTTCCATTGAAAAACTATTTACTGATTAAACAAAATTGATTTAGCTTAATGTATAATCATTTTTATGATAAATACCTGTAATATTAGCTTATCTTGTATCTCTTCGCGAAATAAGTTTCTAGCGAAATTTTGGCGATTGGAATAAATTAGTGGGTAATCCTAGGACCCCCGCAGTTTAAGTGGAGTTGATCTGCGACAGAAAATTTCCTGTGATTGCGGGAGATTTTAGATATTTGAAGTCCAGTCAAATGTTTAATTTTTTAAACAATTGAAGATAGAGTAAAGATTTCGACGGATTTGAATTTTTCGGAAAATGTCAACTCAAGTTCATACCAAACATATGGATAAAATATATAATATAACAAGAAGTTTCTTTTCTGTAAAATAAAACTTGGCCTGACAAAAGTTCTTTATTTACGAACTTTCAACGTAGTCCATATTTCCGTGTTCCTAAGTTAAAAGTATTCTTATTTTAATTACAAAGAATTGATCAGCAGTTAATTTAATTTGTCTTTTGTGATATGGTATATATTCAATATATCCAGAGTATTTTAGACTCAGGAACTAACAAACAAAAAAATTCACCAGTATCCACAGTTTATATTTTAGTTTTATACATAAATGTAAGTTAATTTGATAGGTTTAATTATAATTTAAATTGATATAAATCAATAACTTTATATCAAATAACATAGAAAAGAGATAGTTACTATTTAAAAGTATTTAATAATACTTTATTGTCACATAATTAATGCATTCAACAGTAATGTATGCCCAAAGTAGAAATTCTTATCAACAAAATAAGTGGACAACATTATTTTTGTTTCTTTACTATTCTAGTAAACACAAGTATAATTTCAGACGTATTTCGCACCTGGTTTCTCTAATAGCGAATTATATGCGCATATGGCAGAAGAACAGTAATGCCGAACATTGGGATATTCCATATTTAGGTAGGGGATGATTTTATAATTACTTAATGGCTTTAATAATAACTTTCCAAACTGGCTACTTTAACATAATTTTAATGCATTTTTGTTTGGAAATGCATGAAATTGTACATTGTAACATTCCATTGGAAGAAAAATACACTTTGTAATCGAAATGCATTTTCCATTTTTAGATCAAAGGAGAAGATTTTCCAGAAAATACTGTTAAAGCCGGCGTTTTGAACCGAATTTCCAACGCCGCAACACGGGAAAGGGGAAAATTTGTCGTCACGTGAGACGAATCGCTTATAACTCTACAAGTAATTTATTTATTAAAAAATGGTAAAATCATTTCGATGCTTCCACCTTTAGTTACTTCCAGTCTTTAGTTTAAAAAATGTAGTTTCATTACGGCTGCTGTCAATTTAAACTAACTAATTTCTAACATTTTTATAAAGTCTTTTTTATTCGTAAACACATAAAATTTACAAAAATTCTCATTCAGATATCAAGAAATCGAATAGAGTTTTGCATCTTCCTATAAAAGCGAATAATATCTTTCAGAAAATTGTTAAAAATTAACGTTTTAACCTGATGAATGCCGAATAACATTAACTGAAAAGAGAACAAAATTTACTATGTTCATCTACAATATATAAACAGGATTCTTTTTGCTCATGTGGAAAAATCACGCAAAAACCGCTAAAAATTGCTAAGATTTCAAGTATTGCAGAGGAAAATAATTTATTTTTTAGACTAAAAGACTAAGAGGATTCCTTTTACGAATGTAGAAAAATTGCCTCGCAAACCCAAAAATTCTATAAATTCAAATAAAAATATTCACATAAAATTAAAAAATGTACGCTCGAATTCCACATTGTAAAAGGAATTCTTTAACAAATGTAAAAAAAATCGGTGCGGAACATAACAGTAACTCGTGCAAATTTATTCCTCCAAACAACGATAAAATGGCGATTCAAGGATTTACATCAAAAGTAAACAAATATTATAAATTAAACCCAAAAAGGAATTTTCTACGCGCCAAATCATCGCCTATCTCCCAGTAGGGGAATCTACTACCGCCAAAGTAAGTGAACAGGCCTTCGCAGCTTTTCCTGCACTGCCAAGATACCTCTGCCGCGACATAAAACTAAACTGCACTAAACTAATCTGAGCTAAACTAAACTAAACTATGTGTAGCAATCTCTAGAATGCACGAAAGTCATTCAAGCAGCTGTTAGTAACGTATATATGTACGGTACGCGTACATTAACCGAAACTGCCCCCTGGATTCATGAAACTCGCTGTGCAGCAATTTCTAGAATGCATGAAACTCATTCAAGCAGTGGTTAGCAACTTATATATGTACGCTTCACGTACATTAACAAAAAAAAATTCCCCTCTAAGCATGAAACTCGCTGTGCAGCAATCTCTAAAATGTATGAAACTCATTCAAGCAGCGGTTAGTAACTTATATATGTACGTTTCGCATACATTAACAAAAAAAAACCCCTGATTGCATGAAACTCGTTGTGCAGCAATCTCAATAATACATGAAAGTCATTCAAGCAGCGGTCCGTAACTTATACATGTACGCTTCGCGTACATTAACCGAATAAAAAAACCCTGGATGCATAAAACTCGCTGTGCAGCAATCTCTAGAATGCATGAAACTCATTCAAGCAGCTGTTAGTAACTTATATATGTACATTTCGTATACATTAACCGAAAAAAACACTGGATGCATGAAACTCGCTGTGTAGCAATCTCTGGAATACATGAAAATCATTCAAGCAGCGGTCAGTAACTTATATATGTACACTTCGCGTACATTAACTGAATAAAAAACCCCTGGATGCATGAAACTCGCTGTGCAGCAATCTCTAGAATACATGAAAGTCATTCAAGCAGCGGTTAATATCTTATATATGTACGCTTCGCGTACATTAACCGAAAAAAGACCCTGGATGCATGAAACTCGTTGTGCAGCAATCTCTCTAGATGTTATATATACATATATACATATTTATATTGTAATAACTTTTCAATTTTAGGTGGACGTTTCATCGGTGCACTTTCTTCAAATTGCGTTTTTTTCCGGGTGCGCTTTTTTCCGGCTACCCTAAAGAATAGCTCTAATTTATCGCCACAAACAACGATATCATTCTGTAGAAGTAAAAAACTAAGGAGAGAAAAACCCAGCAGCATTTATTTATCTGCAACTCAGAGCACTTTTGACCCCCTCATAGCTTTAAGCTGGAGTTTAACAAAAAAAAAGGAAACTTGGTTTATATAGAGTACGTTGCAAAAATAACCAAATTTTCAAATTTCACGTGTCTGTCTATTCTAATTCAGAAAGTATAGGAACTCAAAGTTTCCATTTTTTTTGGCACTCACTCACCGATCACCAAAAATATTAGGTACATCTCGTAGCCTTAGAAACTGGAAATTTGGAATAAAAGTAGTGTTTAAAATATAAAATCTAGCAAATTCGATTTTTTTTATCAAAAATTTGAAAAAAAACGAAAAATTTAAATTAATTTGATCTCGTAGTCTTAGACACTTAAAGATAGATGTGAAGTTAGCGTTTAAGATACGAAAAAAAAAAAACCCATCGGAAAATTTGAAAATAAAATCGAAAAATTGACAAATTTGTAAAAAGACGAATATTTGAAAATAATTTGATTTTGTAGTCCTAGAAACTTGAAATTTGGCATAAAGGTAGGGTTTAAGATGCAAAAAAGGGAAAAATTAAATAATCCGGAAATTTTGAAATAAAGAATCGAAATATTCCAAAATAAAAATCAAAAACACGAAAATAGTTCAATTTTTTGGAATTTTCCGGAATTGTTAATTTTGTGTTCCTTTGTATCCTAAGGCAGTACTTTTATGCTAAATATCAAGTATCTAGGAATTCGAGGAATACCTCAGATAGATAGCACCTTTGATGGAAGCAATTGAGATTACTTTTGACCAACCCCCACCCCACCCCTTCCATAACTTACTTACTGCTTGCCTAAGGAACCTGAAGCTTCTTTTTATCTAGAGGAATTTGCAAACGGAACTACTGCTCAAAATTCTTGGTACCTTCAAATAATAGGGACAGGGTGTGGGCTTGGCAGAAACGAATAGATGATGTTCAAAAAGAGCTCAAAATCAGGAAAAGAAGGCTTACTTACAAAAACAAGCAAAATCTTATAAAAAAATCACATGTAAAAAATATAGCGAAGTCTCGTGATTCTTTTACAGTAAAAGTTCTGAGATCATGTAGCGCCAAGCTTAGATGTCTTATTTACTCTGAAATTTTCATTCACAAATCACTCCTAGTCTCTAAATCTTTAGTTAATGATTATTTTCTGATTTGGTAACTACGCAGCACCAGGGAAGTTATTACATCTTACTATGTTATAGGATGGGATGGGATTAATTGATAAAGGCTAATTATATACAGCCATCACATTCTCGTGCTACGTAATTGCCAAGTCACAAAATAATAATTAACTAAACATGTAGAGACTAGGGGTGATTTGTGAATGAAAATTTCACAGTAAACAAGATAGCTAAACTTGGCTCTACATGACCTCAGATCTTTTTATGGTAAAAGAGTCACAAAACTTGGCTACATTTTTTACAAGTGATTTTTTGATTGGTTGTAAGTTTACACGTACATACTCGTTTCCTACCTTTATGACTTTCTAAGAAATTAAGGTATCACGTTTATGTGTTGATAATTTTTGAAGACCTTAAAATTTGTCGTTGCGGAGGTATAAGGGTTCAACGAAAAATTCTACGAGAAGTTCACTTTTGAAAATCATCGGAATTTAATGATTTTTATATTTTTATGGAAATGCCAATGTTGATGTACTCTCTCTATCTATTTATCTCAATCTCTCTCTCTTTGTGCAACTTGATGTAGAATTAGCTCATATATTTTTTGTTTTCACTAATATCGCATTTTACCCTGGATCATATTTAAATATTTTCATTGTTTCATAATCATACTGAACGGTTCTTCAAATGGATTTGATGGTAATGGATATGTACGAATAGTTTTTGCCGAAGAAAATTACATTAAATTTAGTAAAAAATGCAAGTTTTAATTTTTTTTTTTAAATAGTGCACTTTTTAATGATTTTAGTTTCAACAGTTAATGAGATTAAAGTTTCGCAAAACATTGCAGTACAAAAAAAAATGTTGCAAAATAATAATAATAATAATAATAACGCATGAAGCTACGAAGTCTTAAAACTGAATAGAAATCTTGTAAGTGAAATGTAAAAGGAAAGTAATAAAAATGTAACAAACAAAAACTATTTGTAGATGAGCTGAAGAAACACAAAGCATATAAATTATTCAGTTGAGCTTGTTATTTTTAGTATTACTTCTTTTTACTTGATATTTGACTTTTTATAGAATTCCAGTATGCCGTATGGCAGACCGATTTACAATTTTTATATAATTCAAATTAATACGCTGAATCATCCTTATAATACTTATCAACAAAATACAAACCTGGAAGGTCAAGTATATTGGGAAATCATTTTTGAAACATACATTACCCTACTTACTAAATTATATGTAAATCTCAATCAGAACACTAATATTTCGCGAATCACATTTTATGTAGCAATCTCATAAAATTTAAGCACAGCATTTACATGTATTATAGATGTAAAAAAAAGAATATTTTAAATCTTAATACATAACAGCTAGATACACATTATAATATAACGCATTTACAGTTATAAATAAATTTAATGTTTGTTACTGTTATGGTTTTTTCGCCTTTTGCGGTCACCGTAGTATTTCTCCTAAATATGGTATTTGCTGCCACCACCGGTATTAGACTGATACCGGACACGTTGTGAAAAGACGTTCTCACTTAAATAATCAACTAATAATTTATAGATTAAATTAGCATGAAAAATGTTACAGTGATAGTCCTAATTGGTCAATACAGATTATTATCACTTGCCGTATGCGACTAACGAATGACAATCACCCTGATCGCATGTTTTACTCTATTTCGTTACGCACCACTAGTACACATAGGACCAAACTGTCCGATGCACGTTCTCTCTGCGATTCTACGCACTCCTCCGAACCCTTGGCTCAGCTCGTCTACCCTCTCCTCTGGACACTTGGTTCTGCACGTCTACCCTCTACTCATTCCCAGTACACTGCCGGTACCTAATCACTACGCTGCACACCAACGACTCTGGCGTCCTACACTCTCCGCTGCACCCCAACGACTGCCTCGTCTCACACAATTCACGCCACTCATCAGATCAACGGGGCTGTGATCTGATTTCAGGGAGTTTCCATACCTGTAGAAAAATTTATCTAGAACTTTCCACCCCTCTATTATTCTCTGAACCCAGTTCGCTAGGAATCCAGTGCTCATTCTATTCTCCTTCCAAAGCCGGATTAGTTACTTTGGCAATTATCTCGTGAACCTCCCACAAGTATATAATCGGATCAGGGAAATTCCATTGTCAAGCACATACGGAAGTTTTAAAGAAAAAGAAAAATATATATCAGAATACAGTAACATATAATGATGATTAAATATAATTAATTAAATTAATTAGAAATATACAATATAGGTTCTGTTAAAGTCAGAAACCTGACAGTTTCTTAAACATGGGCATCCTCAGAAATTATCTCTATACTGGGCACAAAACTGAAAGTATGTTAAATTTCATAAGAGTTATAACACTATACAAGGCTGTCAAAGAAGTAGCGTTTATGCGATATTTATGGAGAAAAGATCAAAATGACAGTTTATAGAATGAAACTATTTTATGCGCTGATATTTATGTTTCATTTCCATTTTTATGATAGCTTAGTTTGATTGTTATTATATTTTTTTCTTAAATCAACATATATAAAACAATGTAAAATACGATATCAGTTATGTATTTAATTGACATTTGCTTTATCACTTAATTTCGATGGCCATGTAGAAATTTTACAAAACACTCGTCTTAATTCTTGTGCCCCCCCCCCCCCATCCCCTGACCTTTTTACGTTAATACCAGTGTATTTTAGGCTATGTAAAATATCGTATCATCGAGTAACTTTGATTATTGTGTGAACAGATAGGCAGAGGATCGCATTATCGAGTAACGAGAGAGTTGTGTGTAGAATTGGTAAAATGCCGTATCATGGAGTAACTCAGCTTGCTGTGTGAACAGATGGGTAGAGTATCGCATTATCGAGTAACGAGAGAGTTGTGTATAGAATTGGTAAAATGCCGTATCATGGAGTAACTCAGCTTGCTGTGTGAACAGATAGGCAGAGGATCGCATTATCGAGTAACGAGAAAGTTGTGTGTAGAATTGGTAAAATGCCGTATCATCGAGTAACTTGGATTGCAGTGTGTACATACGGGCAGAAGGTGGCATTATCGAATAACTGAGGTAGTTGTGTGTAGGAATTGGTAAAATAACGCATCTTCGAGTAACTTCAGCTTATTTTTGCAGAAACCATTGCATCTGTGAACGATATGGGGTTCGAGATTATCAAAATACACACCCTCAGATGGCGCTGAAACTAGGAGCAAAAAAAAATTCACACACGGTGTGTATTCGTGACGGTAATAAATCGCTTCTCCGAGTAACCTCGAAAAAAGTGCAGATTTGGCATCCTGGTTATTAAAGAAGCGTAAATCCGCTCTCAGATGCTTTGAGTAACCACCAAAAGTTACTCAAAGCGTCTGAGGTTACTCACTGTGTTGGTGTTTAATCCGACGAAGTTACTCATTTTGAAGGTATAAACCAACGCACACACACACACACACACACACACACACACACACACACAGACACACAGAGCGAAACTTTATTTTATTAGTATAGATTCACAGGTAAATATAATGTATTAGATTTTGCAAGAACCAAAAAGTCTTTAATCTTGTATTATGCAATAAAATATAAGCCACAATAGTAATGAGAAAGAAATAATATACATATGTGACGTTGTATATAAAAATTGTCCATTTGTCATTCTATAAATAATACGTTTTGTATAAAAATGAATTAAGAATATTTTTTCTTTAACACCTATGAATTAAAAATATCCAGAATAAAAAGTAGTGATAGATTGTACAAAAAAATATTTTTAAGTATAATAAAATAAATAATGTAAAAACTTTTATTAGTGGCTTCGAATTTTTCAGTTATTTGCCTTTTCATAATATGTAAAAATTTTCCATCTGACCGAAAATATGATTTCCTTTTAATTTTTGATAAAGTTTTGTCTAATAACAAACGTTAAAAAGATGTTGACGGTCGTTATCAATGTGTTTTATTATTATTAAATCCACTTTATATATTTCATGTGACAAAACATTTAGATAAAAAAAAGTTCTTCATTTTCTTCATTTTAGAAATTTTTAGTTGCTGTTGATTTAGACATAATTGTTTTATAAATTTTAATTTCATACTTTTTACTACTCGAAGAGTTGACGAAAAATTCACTCTTATTAGTCAATTACTTAATTCCTGACGGATTTTATGTTCTTCACTGAGTTTTTATTTTTAATAAATCTGCAGTTAGATAAACTACTAGGCTATCTAAGTCTTAGATCTATACATCATTATAAAAATAAAATAATAATACACATTAATAATGGAAAGATAAATATTTTCCATATTAAAATGAAAACCTGGTAAAATATACCAATCAAAATGAAAGTAAAAATACGTTTCAGTTATGCGTATATACAGTTTACAGTTTTTTTAAACATGTGGAAAAAAGGCTTAAAGAATTATTTTAGAAGAAAAAATTTCAATTCAACAGTCACTTTTTTAAAAACAAATTTCTTATTTTTATTTAAAATTATAAAGTTTTTCATTAAAATCAGTCAATGTCTTTCTCTATTTCAATAATATGCAATATAATTCACATATCATATATTCTAATACGAGCAAATCTTGTGGGTGGTTATATATATATATATATATATATATATATATATATATATCATGACCCATGACCAAAATGACCCACTAATTGAATTTTCTGGAACATGTGACTTAGCCCAACAGTCTTCTCGTGCCGGAAAACCATAGGATGCAAAATTTAGTGTAAATTGAGCCGCTTTTTAGATATTGACCCACAATGACCCAGAAATGACCCACTAATCGAATTTTCTCGAACATGTGACCTAGTCTAATGATTTTCGCGTGCCCGAAACTCGTAAAATACAAAATTTAATCAAAATCGTTAGAGCCGTTTTTTAGATAAAATTAATTTGACCCGCTTTGACCCAAAAATGACCCCCTAATCGAAAGTTCTCGAACATGTGACCCAGCCCAATAGTCTTCTCGTGCCCGAAAATATTCGGATACAAAATTTCGTCAAAATCGTTTGGACCGTTTTTTAGATACAATTAGCTTGACCATGACCCAAAATGACCCAAAATGACCCACTAATTGAATTTTCTCGAACGTGTGACCTAGCCCAACAGTCTTCTCGTGCCCGGAAACCATTGAATGCAAAATTTAGTGTAAATTGAGCCGCTTTTTAGATCTTGACCCACAATGACCCAGAAATGACCCACTAATCGAATTTTCTCGGACATGCGACCTAGCCCAATGCTTTTATTGTGCTCGAAACTTGTAGGGCACAAAATTTAATCAAAATCGTTAGAGCCGTTTGTTAGGTAAAATTAATTTGACCCGCGTTGACCCAAAAATGACCCACTAATCGAAAGTTCTCGAACATGTGACCCAGCCCAATTGACTTCTCATGCTCGATAATGGTCGGATACAAAATTTCGTCAAAATCGTTTGAACCGTTTTTTAGATACAATTAGCTTGACCATGGCCCAAAATGACCCAAAATGACCCACTAATTGAATTTTCTTGAACATGTGACCTAGCCCAACAGTCTTCTCGTGCCCGAAAACCATTGGATGCAAAATTTAGTGTAAATTGAGCCGCTTTTTAGATCTTGACCCACAATGACCGAGAAATGACCCACTAATCTAATTTTCTCGGACATGCGACCTAGCCCAATGCTTTTATCGTGCTCGAAACTCGTAGGACACAAAATTTAATCAAAATCGTTAGAGCCGTTTTTTAGATAAAATTAATTTGACCCGCGTTGACCCAAAAATGACCCACTAATCGAAAGTTCTCGAACGTGTGACCCAGCCCAATTGACTTCTCATGCCCGAAAATGGTGGGATACAAAATTTCGTCAAAATCGTTTGAACCGTTTTTTAGATACAATTAGCTAGACGATGACCCAAAATGACCCAAAATGACCCACTAATCGAATTTCCTCGAGCATGGGACCTAGCCCAATGGTTTTCTGGTGCCACAAAACGGTTGGATACGAAATTTCGTCAAAATCGTTAGAGCCGTTTTTAAGATAATTTTTGCATATATATATATATATATATATATATATATATATATATAACCACCCACAAGATTTGCTCGTATTAGAATATATGATTACAGATATTTTGATTATTCAGTGATTCGTTAGAGTTTTGCAAGAAATTAAAATTTATAATTTATTTTAAATAAATACACATAAGATCAGTATAACTTAGTAATAGTATAATTAAAAAATGCAAAAACTATTTAGCTTAAAGTTTCTTATATCAATGATTGTTCATAATGTCATTTTTAATGTAGTAAGTCTTTGCACTACCCATTTTCATAGACATTATTTTATTTTCAAACACATAAACAAGCAATGTACACGTCTAAAAGTCTTAAAAACACCTTTAAAGTATAACATAAGTAGTTTTGTGGAGTTTTAAAGGTGTTTTTTTAAGACTTTTAGACGTGTACACTGCTTGTTTATGTGTTTTTGAAAATAAAATAATGTCTGTGGAAATGGGTAGTGCAAAGAATTATTATATTTAACTTAAATTTTCAAAAATATCACAAGAATTTTTGTGAATGCAAGAGAAAAAAAATATATACAGATATGTTTTTTTATATAAAGAAAATGTATTTGTTAAAACATGTTGGATGGTAAAATGTTGTATCCAAATAAGAAAAGTCCTTTATATCCTCCAAATTATAAAAAAAGCAATATGACATTTGTATGACCGAAGAGAAGATTCCTATCTGAAATTGCTTTCAGATAAATATGATAAAATATAGTCTGCTATGCGAAATAAGATTTATATTTTATGCAGCTGTATAATTCATTTTTTTTCATGTAAAAGAGATACAGAATTTTACATAAACTTTCTTTATTTGAATTTACTTTCACTGAAAAAAAAATTACCACTTATATTGCACATTCGAAAATGGCATACTTAAAGTTAATGTGTTATAAATATTTAAATATTAAAGTTGAAATATTATTTAATTAGATAAATATATAATATTGCTGATAGTCGAAATTAGATTCGTAAATGAATTCTTTGTATTATCAATGCCACTGATTAAATGATTAAAAAAAAATGACTGTCAAAAAGTTAGAGATCTTACGACTAACAATAGTGTTCGAAATGAAGTTTAAAGATAAATATATATACGCATATGGTTTAGAAATTTACTCACATTATAATCTTTGTTGTATTCGCTAAAAAGTAAATGCCAAAAGAAATTTGATACATACATATAAAAAAATATATACGAAAAAAAAGGCGAAATGGCCGTTTCGCTTTTGGCCGTGAGCTGCGACACATACATCAATGTTTTAAACACGTACCTCTGGTAATTTTAACCTTTTCACAGATGATGGATCTTTAGGAGCTCTGAAACAATTGTTGAATAATTTTATATATTTGAACAAAAATCTTTCTAAACGATCCGAATACTGGGTACATCACTGCTTTCTGTAGCGTACATACTCGATTTTGTATGATTTGTTTTTTTTCAAATGAAAATCTATCCAAACATACTGAGAGTGGAAGCCCCGTTACATTCGGCAGCGTACACAAGACGTGCTAGGAATGTTCTGGTCTGTTTGGATTTTATATATTTAAACGAAAGACGAACGTAACCCCGGACTTTTTACCTAAAATCAGTGTTGGAAGAAGATATATATTTAAAGAAACTATTTCCAAGCGAACCTATTAATGGACGCCCCACTGTCTTCGGAAGTTAAAAGTGTGTTATTCGCACTCTTTATATATATATATATATATATATATATATATATATATATATATATATATACAGTAATTTAATATTTAAAAAATAGTTCTTACTGTCCAAACGCTTTAATTTTTCTTTGACTTATAAATATAATATTACTTAAGTCTGTGAATATTTTTCGTGCTAAAATATTGACATTTAGTTTAAAAAAATGTGTTTTTCTTCTAACCTTTTTTTTCACTTATGGAAAACCTGCGGAAATTTTTTGTATTTTCAGACTGATTATTTTACAACTAAATGTGATTATATCTAAACAAAAATTTTACTGGAACACCAACTGCACAAGGTTCGTTTAGAGTATTAACATTTTAGAGCAATAGCGCATAAATAAGTTTACATTATAAAAGTAAATATGCATACGCAATGGGACAATTTTTTTTATTTTGAACAGATTCGTTTTCATATAATTCTCAAAATTTTTGAACCAAACTTATACTGGATCATTATCTGGAAGATTAGTATATTGTATTAAAATTTCAGAGTGATTGTATAAAATTAAATATATTTGAGTAAACAAAATTTGCCTAATGTAAATCCTATGAGCAAATGCGCAGAAAAAAAAACAAAATTCGGCAAATTGACATTCGGAAATATTTTTTTCAAAGAATTAATAATCATATATATTTTTTAAAAAGCAAAGGCTACTTTGAAAGCTAAATGTACCATCGTTAAGCGTGTGTGATTTGTTTTATTGCATATTGATTTTTTTAAATGCGGGAGAAGAACGTTAAACATTGCAAAATAAAATAATAAAAAAGCGGGGCTGTGGGGTATTCCTAAAAGTGACTTACGGAAGTGAACGTTTTTGAAACTGTTAGCACTCTTTTTTTTACCCGAATGCTGCGTTTAAAGAAACGGAAAGTAGATATGATCTGGTATTATTGGTTTGTTCGTAGTTTGATTTCTGACGCCGAAGCTGATTTTTAAACACGGCACCTAGGAACATGATAAAATATGTTAATATATTTTAAACACGGAATTTGCTTTAGTGACCATCGGAAACGAATCTTTTTCAAATGGCTAAAATCCATAATTTTCAAAATGGATTGCGGATTTAGAAATCAAATGAAAGTAAATGTAGTCTGGGTTTTTTTATTTGTTTCATATCTTGATCAGAAACGCAGATTTAGATTTTTATATATAGCATATATCGCGAAAATAGCAAAAAAGACGTAAGGAAACGAACATTTTAAAAGGATTAATATTAATACATTTTTCAAACCGAAGGTTTTGCCGTAGTGTAAGTCGATGCTTAATTTTAAAAACTGCAGGAAAGAAGGAATCGTAAAACTGAGTTTTGCAAATGAATTATTTTCAAAGGGTTCGTATTCATATTTTTAAGCGAATTGCAAATGAAATGAAAGTAAGTGTAAATATAGTTTGGTATTTTTAGTTTTTTTTGCATCCTGTTTGGAAGCGCTGATACATATTTTTAAAGATTGTAGAAATTACAATAATCGTAAAACGGCATACGGAAAATGAATTTTTTTCAAAGGGTTAATATAAGTTTTTTTAATTGAAAACGACGTTTCAAAGAGCAAAGTACGGTATTTAATTTGGTGTAGCTATATTTTCCGTATTTCTTTTAGTTAGATGGAAACTAGGTTCGTAAAATGGGCGAAAAGGAAAGAAAAATAAATTCGAATTAGATATTCAATAATTAATTCAATAGAGAGAAAATGTTGACAGATCGTGTAACTGAAAAAGGGGTGTAAAATTTTTGATATTCACAAAAATTATCTGTAAATAGAGGAAAGCTATCGTTTAAACGAGGATAATTTAATATAGAAATTATTATAGGTAATTCTGAACCATCATAAATTACCGTTAAATTGAAGAAATCCTTAAATCATGTTTCGTTAAATAGGGTTTATACTATCTTCTTCCTCATAGCTCGTTAAAAATAATTTTTTAATTCAGTATTTCGATTTCATAAATTTATATTTTTTACTTTAATTTTTAGAATACCATTGTAATTCCTGCATCGTAATGACATCAATTTATATAATACTTTATGCAGTTTTTTTACGTGAGCTGATAAAGTTATTATTTCCTTCCCAATTAGAGAAAAATGACAAATATTCAGCTATAAAATTGTACTGTAAGATGCTACGTAATTTCGTCGCAATTAAAAATATTTCGTAAAATCTTTCCTTCTAATTAAGGAAATGAAGAGGATTACCTAAGAAGCATATTTCGAAGTAATCCTAAACTAATCAATCTTTTGAAAAATATGATGTAAATTTAAAAAAAAAAACAATAGCAAATTATTATTTTTTTCAATTTTCGTAATAAAAGTTTGCGTAGCATAATCTGAAGAAAATTTATTCATACACAATCAGATATATTAATTTTATTTTTCGAGAGTAAATATATTCATATACTGTTTTTATTTTTAATAAATATCAATATATCCCAGAAGTTAAATTGTTCACCAGTGTTATGATCTTCCATCAAATTTGTAATGATTTTTTTTTTCATGTTCTTCCAAGTAACAATTTAAATCGCATAAAAAAATAACAGCTTTAATACCGAAATATTTTAAATGTGCAACATAAGTAAAAAACAAACTTACTAAACACTCGCCATCCATTCCCGATAAAAAATTATATTCGGCTTTCATTCATCAATATTAATATTAAATAAATACATTCAATGCTTACGTATAGTTATGGACATCTGATATACTGTTACACTAGAAATACCTGATTTTTTTTCAGAAAGTTCGTTGAAGGTTTTATCATAATTATAAATTTTATTTTCGTGATTATATGTATATCTGTCTATTTATCTATGTATGTATGTATATCTATCTATCTATATATATATATATATATATATATATATGTATATGTAACATCCCATGACTTCGCCACAATATCTACAGCTTTGGTTAGGATGTAGTGGTGATGCGATGTACTAAAGTCTGTTACACACTGCCCATATAAATATAATGTATTATTCGTGGTGAGGTTGCAATCAGAGCACAATATAGCAGTCATTGCAATGAGTTTAAAATAGGAAAAGAAATCTTAAGCCTTGAGATTTCCCATAGCCACAAAATAATCACAATCAGTTACGAAAAAACATGTTTAATTAGCAATTTACTCCATCACGATACAGGAGTCTCAGTCCCTCTGATACTGCATTAAATCGAGTCATTTGGTATCTGCCACATTATATTATCAAATAATGAAGTTAAATTCAAAGAAATTTTACCATATTTTGGACCGTCACTGATGTCTATGTTCCAGGAATCAACAGAAAAGAACTACATTCGAGCTGGTGTAAAAATATTTCAAACCTCAGGCGCAAGAATAGAAACAAGTGAGTAAGTGTGATCGAAGATCGCACAAAGGGTTTCGTTTAATATTCCTTTCAAAACACTTTATCCTTAAATTAATAAATCTAAATACATTTCATTTTCTGTGAAAAAATCAAGTTTTTTATAAAATCAAAATTTACCGATCGATTTTTACTATTTTCGAGTTTCTTGAATAGAATATGATTTTGCGTATATATACTAATTTTCAAATCCCTATCTTATACAGTTTTAAAATTTTGAACTTGCGTTAAAATTTTTGAATGAGGTATTTAATTATCATCAGCATTGTTTTTTTTTTTTTTTTTTTTTTTTTTTTTTTTTTTTTTCCCGCATTCGAATGTAAATGAAATATTTTTTTTTTAAATAAAAAGTTACAGATCGATTTTTTTGATTTTTGGAAAACCTTAATCGGCATATGATTTTGTGTATAAATACTAAATTTCAAATCCGTATCTTATGCAACCATAAAAATGTGTATGTACCTTAGAATCTCCGAGTACTGGTAATTTTATCTGTGGTTAAAATCTTTGTCCCCTCCTGTCTGCTGTGATTTAATGAATTTTTAATGAATATCTCCACTTATAATTGACGTATTCAAAATTTTATGATTTGTCGTGTGACTGGAAGTATTGAGCTGTAAGTACACAAAATGTCAAGTCCATAACTTATACAGTTTCTGAGTACGAAATTTGTGAAGGACAGACAAACAGATAAGTGAGATGAATAGAGTTTTGTGAGACGAACGAAACCCTTTAAAAGAAAAGGAGAAGTAAACAGACACAAAAAGAGAGCGAAAAAACAATTACAGAATTGTTGATAATGTTCTATAAAACCGTGGAAATTCCGAGATAAAAACAGACGATAAAATTAAAAGGAAAAATTAAAATGGAAATTTTTGAAAGGGGACTTTGAAAATGAAAAATTAGTGATGGCTCACAGCCAAATGAATTAAAGACGTGTAAGTAAATTAGATTTTTGAAGGGGTAAAAAAGTGAAAAAGGAATATTGTATTTTAAGACAAAATAAAAAAATTAAATGAAATAAACTTTAGAATAATATATCTTACTCATACCCACACATACACACACATATATATAAATATATATGTATATATACTATATATATATATAAAGATGATTAGTGGTACAAAATCGTGAGAACACACAAAATACATTTAGAAATATTAAAGGTAATTAAATATTAATTATAAAATAACTAAACACACAAACGACTGTCCATCCACCTAATTCGCCCAGTTAACTTTATTGATTATAGCATCTGGTCTGATATCTGAATCAGCTCAACAGAATAAATCACAGGGAATGGGATCTCCAGTAAACGCTGGATATGTGATTACACTAGATTAATTTTAACACATTTATTCAAATTGGCAAATAACTCCAGATTCGACCGGGATGGCTTAGTTGGTAGAGCATTGGCAGCTTCATCCAAGGTGTTCGAATCCTGGCCCGGACCTTTTCGCGCAGTTGGGGAGATTACATCTCTTATGATTTCTTTACAAATTAAAATAATTGTGTCAAAATTAATCTAGTGTAATCACGTTTCCAGCGTTTACTGGAGGTCCCATTACCTGTGATTTATTCTTTTGTGCTGATTCAGATATCAGACCAGATGCTATGATCATTAAGGCTAACTGGGTGAATTCATTCAGCCATATTCATCCGGGATTGCTCCGTAACAGAATTTTTATTTTATTTTTCGAGGAATTTCTATTTTATTTAAATCTTTAACTTATATGGTCGTTTCTCAAAGACCATTAACCCATTAACAACGACTTCTTTTACACTTCTTTTAATACTTCGATACCAGTTGATACCAGTTTTCCCATATTGTTATTGTAACTGATTGAATCTGTGATAGTTTCACATTAGATAGTATGAATTGTTTTTTTACTATGATACTGGCGTTCATATTTAAAAGTTTCGTATCACTTAAATGATAAGTTTTCGTACCAACCGGCATTAATGAGTTAACCAAACGATAGCATAATATACCATGCCAATATGAAAAACATATACCAGTGGCAACCTTTTCGTCCAAAATAAGGATAAATAGAAAATTTATTATCAAAAATCATTGTTATATCGATATGTTATACATCAAAATGACCACGTGAATTTTCTCTATCCGTTGGTGCAAATTTTAAAAACATCCATCGAGTAGTTTTTTTAATTACCCCGGACATACTCTTTTACGGCCTCTTGCTTTATAATATATATGATTATTAATTAAACTATCGTATTTCATTTATCCCTTTTATGTTATTATTCTTTTTCTACTCTCCCGTTCAATTAAATATTAGCATTCTTGGGTGTCCAATACGCAATTACTTATGAAACCATATGTTGAACATATCCTGAAGTTTCCTTTCTTAAGTAAGCATATATATTTTTTTTATAAATAATTAAAAGGGAACAAAACAACAAAAACATCATCAAACAGTAAAAAGATTTGATTTTAAAAATTCTCAAAAGAAAAAAAATACTTGATATCAGAATTATAAATATTTTTGAAAATTAGTTCTCAATGTAATAAAGTTTTATTTTAATTATTATCCCTTTTTAGAATCACATATTTTATTCACACGCAGGCATCGGACTGTTTTAGGGCAAAGATTCGAATAAAAGAATAAAATGGAAAATGAACCCAAACAAACTCATTAGATCTGCAAAACACATTATATTTACTGGAAATAAATTTCATTTTAATTTAGGCCTGAATGTTATTTTTTTCCTGTTTTCTTCTCCATGGATGTGATATATGAACACATTTATTTCTTTACGGCATTTTATATTAATATTCACAAATTTTTGGCAAGAACTATTCATTTTCCTTACTTTAATATCTCGGAACAGAAATGTCTTGTTATTATTAATAAAAATATTTTATAGTAAATAAAATAACTTTATTTCGTACACTTGTGATAAAGATAACATTGAATTATTTCAATATATGACCTATTTCGTACGAAAATAAATTTTCCAAATGACTTATAAGACGTAATTTCTTTTAGGTCAATCAGAAATATGATTTCCATATTATAGCATATATATTTATATATAAGCAGGAACTCATACATCTAATGTAAAAGAAAGGTAAAACAGATATTGAACTTTTAAATAATCATTAAGTATTTTACTTGTTGCGATTAAAATGTTTCTTTTAAGTTGTATTAAGTTAGAAACACATTCTAATCACAACCAATAAAATTTTCTTCGTTTAATTAACAAAACAGTAGGTAGGGATTGCAGGTGTGACAAATTTTTATATTTTCTGTAATTTTAAGCAAATATGTTTAAAGCTAATCTAAATTTTAAATTACAACTTTATTAATACTGTAGGCTGTACAAGGTATTTAATCCTTTTTATCTTGACGGTACTTATAAGTACCACTTTAACCCCTTCGCGACGAGCGTCTTTTACAGAATTTTTAATCTGTTACCACCGGTTTTTCAAATGAGAAATTTTCACCTAATTGAATCGCAAAAATGCTATGATTAGATAAAGAAAACTTTACAAAAAAAAAATAACTGGTGGAAATAATCGAGGATTCTGAGCATCTAAAAAGTAGCTGGAAAATTAATTCAGGATATAAAGGGTTAAATAATATAATTAATAATCATATACTTACAATGTTTAAAAGAAACAAACAATGCTATTTTAACTACAAGTTTCACATTTTCTTAAATTCAATCTATCTTAACAATGTATTTTTCTTAATGCTAAATATTTTCAGTAAAAATTAATTAAATTTTATTTTTTTTTAATTATTTTTATCAAAATTCTTACAAATTTTACCTTTTAAAAGCGTGTGAAGTAACTGAATAAAGCAGTTAATACTTGAATTATTACACCTTCAAGTAATCGTAGTTGAATGTAAAATATTTCATCCATTAAATATTGCACGAATACGTTTTATCGTTACTAAAGCTTATTAAAAGTAAGTGAACTGGTAATCATGCGACATGTTACGTTCGACTTAGCTAACAGAAAATTTGATTTATTGCATGGGGTTATTCTAATTGCGTTAACTAATTACAATAATTAAGACAGATAATTACTTTACATTTTGTAGATGAAATAAAATTTATAGAACTATACTATGTGTGAAAACAGTATCAGTTTTAAATTTTTACTCCCCCGTATTCATGGCTGGTTGCTATAATTTTGAAATGTTGTTGTTGTTGAATATTTTCTAGAAATAATCTCGATTTAGATATTCTTTCAATTTATTTTATATTATTATTTTTTATGTTAAATAATCAATAATGGATAGTTTTCAGCGCATTTTGCGATTTAAGGCTGATCTAAGAAAAGCTTTAACATATGACAATTCCACATACATGGCACGCAAACAAGGAGAAAGGTAGGAAACATAAGCGTAAACTGAAATCGACTGAACTATTTCTGTAAATATCCATTTACACATATACAGAGTGTTCCGAAATGCTACCAACAAATTAGAAGGGATGATAGAAGAGACGGCATCAAAAGGATGTAAACTTGCTATAGAACATGGGGTTGCAAACCACGTATAGCGGGAGAAAATTTCACAAATATGTATGAAGCGTAGGACGTCGGGTGGAACAAAAAGGGCCAATAATACGTGGGAAAAGCATTTATATGACATCAATCATGATTACAATGTATTGCAGTTCAACGTCAGAAAAGAGATGATGACACATTTTGTATAGAAATTGTTCGAAGTTGCGGCCACGAAGGTCATTGCACAGCCGACACCGACGGACGAAGGATTGTCGGACGCATTAAATCATATTCCTATATAAATGTCATGTTTCTGCGATGAACTGTAGTGCATTGCAATCATGCTTTGCGTCAACTAAATCTTTTTTCTACTTATTATTGTCCGTTTTTGTTTCACTCGACGTTACACTCTTCATAAATATTTTTGCGATTTTTTTCCACTGAACGTGGTTTGCGACTTCATGTTCTATGGCAAGTTTTCATCCTCTTGATTCCTTCTATCACCCCTCTTAATTTCTTGGTCGAACTTTGGAACACCCTGTATTGAGGATTATCCAATTATTAAGGCTACTTTCTAAAAAAAAAATATTTTTAGTTTCACATAGAAATAAAAAAAATGTTCAAAAATGTTTCTCTTTGGTTCTATTTAAATAAATACCCTAGAGAATAGGGAATACCTTTTCTGAAACATTATTTCTTAAATGTGTTTTTACATCCTACAATTTCCTTGCAGACAGAAATTGCATCAGACACATGAAAGAATGCATTTTCTCTAGTTTTAAAAAATTTCCATATATTTATAAGCAATTAAATATTATTTTTCATGAGTACATCTCACTTTTTTTTATCAACATTTAAATGTTTGAGCACTCTAAAAAATTTAAAAATGTTAAATGAATGACATAGCTGTGAAGGGTATTAATACGTATTAATACGAAATTGAGAATATGACCTAATTCTGACATGTCTCTCATGTTTCTATTCATATGTCTTTATTAACGTTTTTCACTATATATCTATATTATAAAGCAAAAACATGTCCATGACTACGTCAAATTAACGTCAAATCCACAGTAGCAAAGATCTAAGCAATTCATTTCCTTTTTTCATAAATTCTATTATTAAATTTAATTAAACACTGCACAATTTCTATATTTACACAATGAAATACTAACAATATGCATTTTCAAATGCAATTTGTTTAAAAATTTTATAACATTTTTCTGATTTTTTATAGTTTTTAAAATAGATTGCAAGCATGCTTGTTTATATCTTTAGTATATCTCTATAGTATATCTCTATTTTGTGCATTTGGATTATGAACGATTAACCCGTTTGCACTTAAAACAATATTAATAGTCCAGAGTTTGCTTTCGAATATTATTTCATAAACAATTTAACACTTCATTAATGAATAAATAATATAATATAAATAAAAAAAAAAAAATGAGATATGTAATCGAACTACGCACTTAAATGCTGATATAAGCAGATTTAAAGAGCTGCTGTAAATAAATAAAAAAAAATCTTTGCTAATTTTTCCGGTTGTTAACCTTTGGCGCCAGAGTATAGCCAGAGTATTGCCAACAAAATCAGTATTGAAACGTTTCAGAACATTATTTGAATATATAAGTGGTATTTTTTTTTATATAAAACTGCTTTTTAACACTTTCCACCATAGTTGAAAAGTGTTTATGACTTCCGTTTGTCTGGCCGTATGGCCGTCTGCCGTCTGGCCGTCTGGCCGTCTGTCCGTGCTCTAACTCCCGTAAATATGCTCGGATTGCCTTGCAATTTTTATATGTTATTGTCGTTATCTATAGCACGTTCTCTATTTCAACTGAAGTGTGTAGCACTTATAGTTTTTTTACAGGGACACTCAAAAGAATTCCGTTACATTACGGTCTATGGGGAAAATCATTTGCGGTTTATTTTAATGACGATACACCATTTCAAACACATTGTAATTGATATATCACTAAGGTGCATTACAAGAAGCTTAATATAGAATATGGTGTGCATAGCACTTATAATTACGTTACAGGGACAGTCAAAAGAATTCCGTTACATTACGTCGATGGAGAAAAATCGTCTGCGGTTTATTTAAATAATGTTTCACTATTTTAAACGCATTGTAATGTATAGATATCACTAAGGTGCATTACAAGAGGCTTACTACAGAATATTGTGTGTATAGCAGTCATCGTTCATTTACAGGGACACACAAAAGAATTCTCTACTGTCTGTTAACAATAATTCCTGGAAGTGCGTTTTAAGTTACTGAACGCGATTTTAAATTTAACTCATTTTTTGTTTATTACGTGGTGTGTATAAATTCTGTAGATCATATACAGGGCAGCACAAAAGTTTGCGAACACATTTCCGTTTAATGACAGAAACTCCAGAAGGAGAATTTTAAACTGTGCTACGCGTTTCTTAACTTAAACTAAAATTTAGCATCCTATGTAGTATATATACAAATCTATAGATCATATACATGGCTGAATAAAAGTATTCGGATATTTTTCCGAATATTGTATACGTTGGAAATTCCTGAAATTATGTTTTTAAATATGTTATGCGTTTTTCAAATTGTTTACTTAGATGTTATCGTTCAGCTTATTAAACGGTATGATTTGTAAAATTATTTTGGAAGCGTTGGAAAGTGTTACATAATCTATGCTTGACGCATGATTTTTCGTTCTTGTTTTAATTAGAATAACTGTAAAAATCTATTAGAGTTTTCAATTAAAAATGGTTTTCAGCTATGTTTTGTACACTGAGCAATATATTTTGTAATACAGGAAGCCCTGTTTAGATCATCTGGTGTTTGTAAATGATAAACATTATTATTTCATATAAAAATAAAAATATAAGTAACAAATCGCTTAATTATTACATACTAAAATGCGTCAATTACTGGAGGTGATTCTAACAATATGATCACTCATTTTAGTAGAATCTTTACACACCTACTTACTTTGATAGAAATTTGCGAAATTAATTGCAAATAACTACTGCACTCTGTGAATTGTAAAAAAAAAAAGAAATTTATATTGAGATGTACAATTAATTAATGAAACGCGATTTTTTTTGTGTTTGTTTTGTTTATTCCAGGTTAAAAAAAAATAATATGCAGGGTATTTGAAAAAATAAGAAATAAACCTTAAGAGTTGGTAAAGTATACTCAGCAACGAATTGCTGAAACCAGGTTCATAATCTATCTATTCAGTCATAATAATTGAGTGTGTCACTTTAAATCGTCCACTTATTTTCATATATTAATAAAAATTTTCCTTATGTTGTATGAAATGTAATTATATTGTAATTTGTATCCGACAAGTTTATCCAAACAGTGCAAGACTAGACTCTCTATATTTTGGAGTGTAATATTAGTTCTATACAATATTACTTACTGATTTACTTTTACCTTCAAACACTTGTCTGTTAAAAATTCCGTAAAATATCTTTATCAAAATTTAAGTTAAGAAGAAAAAACATAACATCGGATTGGAGTCAATAAAGCTATATTTTTAACTGAATAAGTATATTTTGACTTTTGTTGCTTAATCAAACTAGTATGTTGTGGCAATCACAAATGTTTCTTCTATGTGAAACAAATCGTCTGAAACTAAAATTAAATGGCAATCCATTCGTTCTTGAAATATAGCTATTGCTGAATTTGGGATAAAGCACAATTTGAAAGCAACACCTGTTGGACGATTAACACCCAAAACTAATCCGTGTCTGTATATGTCAATAACTGACAAAATATGCAGTCTGAAGAAATTCAGTGCATTAGTTCTTGAGATGTAGCTATCGTGATAGTAATGCAAAAAGTGGCATAGCGGCGCCACCTGTTGGACTATTTACACCAAAACGTAACTAGCATCTATTTATGTCAAGGTCTAATAGAATCTGAAGTTTGAGGAAATTCCAAGCAGTAGTTTCTGAGATTGAGCAGCCACAATGTTTATGTCGCATACAGACAGACTGACACAAAGATTAACACAAAGACTGACGGACAGACATTTTCTAAATACAGTCAAATCGTGTCCTTCTAAAACGTATAAATCTGTCGAAAATCGGAAGTCTAAATTTTTCACGAATCCAATGGTTTCTTCTTGTAAAGGTGGTAGAAAAAAGTAAAAATTTTTGTTTTGTAGATACATACTATACCACTTCGTAACTCGTTGGATGTGTCAGTCCAAAGCTTTCTTCTATCTCATACAGGTTTCGCATACACTAAACAGAATCAGCACCAATTTATATCAAGGTCTAACTGAATCTAAAGTATTATTAAAATCCGTGGATTAGTTCTTGAGATATGACTATTGCTAAAATCGTGTAAATCCTGCAAAATGCAGCATAGTGGCGCAACCTGTTGGGCAGTTTAGACCAAAACCTCATCAAAAAACAACTTATGTAGACGTCTAACTGAATCTGAAGTTTGATGAAAATCCGTGCAAAAGTTCCTAAGATATAGTTATCGGGTTAATAATGAAAAAAGTAGCGTAGCAGCGCCACCTGTTGTGCTATTTACACCAAAACGTAAGCAGAATCTATTTATGTCAAGGTCTAAGAGAACATGAAGTTTTATGAAAAGTCTTGCATTTGAGCTATAGCTATCGTAACAATCATGAAAAAAGTGGTATAGCAGCGCCATCTGTTAGGATATCTACACCAAAACATAATCAACGTCTATTTATGTCAAGGTCTAACTGAATCTGAAGTTTGATAAAAATGAGTGCATTAGCTCTTGAGATACAGCTATTGCGGAAATCGCAAAAAATGCTGCATAGCAGCGCCACCTGTTTGCGATTTTCACCCCAAAACCAATCAGCACCAATTTATATCAGGGACTAACTGAATACAAAATTTCATAAAATTTCATGCATTAGTTCTTGAGATAGAGCACCCACCAAATTTTTGTCACAGACAGACAGACAGAGTCACAGACAGACATTTTCTAAAAACAGTCCAATCGTGTTCAGGACCTTCTAAAACGGATGAATCCGTCGAAAACTGGAAGTCGAAAATTTTGATGAATCCAATACTTTCTTCTTGTATGGATAAAAGAAAGTAAAATTTTCACAATGGTGTTTTAATAAAACATCCGGTATATAATTAAATCCTTAAAGATAAGTAAAATGTTAAATATTTTAAATATCAGAAAATTCTCTTAAAATATATAACTAAGCTTTTATGGAAAAACATAAAATCCTCAGAATAATGCCCAAAAAGAATTTAAGGAAATTGAAAAATCTCTATGAGGTATATCTGCTGCTTAAGAAATGTGTTTCCTTTCATTTCTATCTTACTCAGGAAAAGAGAATGACGGAAGGAAGCGTCAAGTTTTCATTCTTTTGACATTTTGTCAATGTGCTACATAAAATATATAGAAACGGATTTTTTTCGCCTTTTCATAGAGTTGAATTCACTTTTTAGATTACCCGATTAGAGTAAAGAGAATTGCTTTTGAAAGACGTTTTAGATTTTTTTAATTCTAATTTTTACTAGTTTTTGTGATATGAGATTGAATAAAGGATTTTAAAATAATTTCTGTAATATGACTATATGAAATCCCGTTACATATGTCGGGTGTAACAAAAACTTAAAATAAATTAAATAAATAGCATGCATCAGTAAACATTACAGAAAAACGTTTGTAAGTACCATATACATATATATTAAAAATAATTTAAAAAATCCCCAATTTATAGTAAATCAATATATGCCATTAAAGCGAATCAAAATGATGCACGAAAGGTGTAAACAAATCTGACATTATAGAACGATAGAGTAAGCTACATTACAAAAATGAACTGGAAAAATGGTCCAATATCTGGACTTGTGGATCAGATGACTAAGATAGGAAACAATGTACATTTAACTTGTAATACAAATTTCTAAAAATATATTATCAAGCTTACACAATAAAAATATCTTTATAACTCTTGTTTTAAAAACTTCTTCAAAAATAATAATACTTAAATAGTCCAGACAACTTCTTACATAAACTAGTCGGAAATGCCAAACCCAAAACTTTCTTCTATTGCACAAAGATTTCGCATACACTAAAAATAATCAGCACCAGTTTATATCAAGATCTAACTGAATCTAAAGATTTATTAAATTCCGTGCATTAGTCTTGAGATAGGAATATTGCTAAAATCGTGTAAATCCTGCAAAATGCAGCATAGCAGCGCCACCAGTTGGGAGATTTAGACAAAAACCTAATCAACAACAACTTATGTCAACGCCTAACTAAATCTGAAGTTTGGTAAAAATCTGTGCATTAGTTCTTGAGATATAGATAGCAGAACCACCTGTTGAGCAATTTATACCAAAACGTACGCAGCATCTATTTATGTCAAGGTCTAACAGAATCTGAAGTTTGATGAAATTCCGTGCATTAGTTCTTTAGGTTAGTTCTCTATCGTAAAAATCGAGAAAAAGTGGTATAGGAGCGCCACCTGTCGGGATATCTACACCAAATCGCAATCAGCATTTATTTATGACAAGGTCTAACTGAACCTTAAGTTTGATGAAATTCCGTGCATTATATCTTCAGATATAGCTATCATAAAAATCAAGAAAAACGTTGTATAGCAGCGCCACCTGTTGGAATATCTACACCAAAACGTAATCAGCGTCTATTTATGAAAATGACTAACTGAACCTGAAGCTTGATGAAAAGAAGTGCATTAGTTCTTGAGATAGAGCTATTGCGGAAATAGCAAAAAATACAGCATAGCAGTGCCACCTGTCGGACGATTTTCACCAAAAACTAATCAGCATCAATTTATATCAGGGACTAACTTAATATAAAGTTTTAATAAATTTCGTGCATTAGTTCTTGGGATAGGGCGCCCACAAAATTTTTGTCACATGCAGACAGCCAGTCAGCCAGCCAGACAGACAGACCGACAGACATACTCAGAGACTGACATTTTCTAAGAATGGTCAAATCGTGTTCAGGAACTTCTAAAGCATATAAATCCGTCGAAAACCGGAAGTCGAAAATTTTCATGAATCCTATACTTACTTCTTGTAAAGATAGAAGAAAGTAAAAAATAAGTAAATAAAAATTAAAAAGCTAACATTAAACATCGTAGTACTCCGAATTCTGAGCAATCTGATTGTATGTATCTTAGGGCTGCAAAATATAAAAATTCAGATTCTAAACCTCTTAGTGCTCTACACCTCTTAGACACTAAATATCTAACTGCTGCATACATAGTTAAAAGTATACTATAATGCCTATTTCTCTCCATGACTTTTAAAAAGGCTTAAAGAAAACAAAAAGCGCTTATCGGATTCCATTGCCAATAACAAGGGACGCAGAGCTGTGGTAAAACAAATGGCAGCATCAAACAAGAACGAAAAATCATGCGTCAAGCATAGATTATGTAACACTTTCCAACGCTTCCAAAATAATTTTACAAATCATACCGTTTAATAAGCTAAAAGATAACATCTAAGTAAACAATTTGGAAAACGCATAACATATTTAAAAACATAATTTCAGGAATTTCTAACATATACAATATTTGGAAAAATATCCGAATACTTTTATTCAGTCCTGTATAGGATCTATAGATTTGTATCTATACTACATAGGATGCTAAATTTTAGTTCAGTTAGGAAACGCGTAGCACAGTTTAAAATTCTCCGTCTGGAGTTTCTGTCAATAAATGGAAATTTGTTCGCGAATTCTTGTACTTCCCTGTATAGGATCTACAGAATTTATACACACCACGTAATAGACAAAAAGCGAGTTAAAATTAAAATCACGTTCAGTAACTTAAAACGCACTTCCAGGAATTATTGTTAACAGACAGTAGAGAATTCTTTTGTGTGTCCCTGTAAATGAACGATGACTGCTATACACACACTATTCTGTAGTAAGCCTCTTGTCATGCACCTTAGTGATATATATAAATTTCAATACGCTTAAAATAGTGAAACATTATTTAAATAAACCGCAGACGATTTTTCTCCGTAGACGTAAATGTAACGGAATCCTTTTGACTGTCCCTGTAAAGTAACTATAAGTGCTATATGCACACCCTATTCCATATTAAGCTTCTTCTAATGCAGCTTAGTGATATATATATTTATATATTTCAATGCGTTTAAAATAGTGAAACATTATTTAAATAAACCGCAAATGATTTTTCCCCATAGACCGCAATGTAACGGAATTCTTTTGACTGTCCCTGTAAAAAAACTATAAGTGCTACACACTTCCGTTGAAATAGGGAACATGCTATAGATAACGACAATAACATATAAAAATTGCAGAGCAATCCGAGCATATTTACGGGAGTTAGAGCACGGCCAGACGGCCATACGGCAGACGGCCATGCGGCCAGACAAACCGAAGTCATAAACACTTTTCAACTAGGTTGGAAAGTGTTAAAAAGGTAATAAGTAAAACCGGGAAACGTACAGGGAAATAACTCCTATAGCTAAACTTTTTTATTCTTGCCCGGTAGGACGACACCTGGCCTCCCCCCATCGGAGCATCGCCATATCCCTCCGGAATGTTTTGAATTATGTGTTTAAATTAGGTCTAGAAGTACAATTTCTTCCCCTCCTGGAAAGTATTTAATGTCCATTACTCAAGAACTGCAAAAATCCCTCCGGTGGAAAATATCCGAATTCAACATTGCCGTCGCTTTATGGCAATAAATGTTAATTTGTTTTACTAATGGTATTTATTTTCTATGAAATATACAAGTTCAAACTGAAAAAAATAAACTGAGGAAATAACTCCTAAAATACCATCTCAAAGGGAAATATTTAAGGTCGTAAAAACAATTTGATATGAGTTGCAATCTTTAGAATGTATTTCAAAGAATGTGTACTTGGCAATTTAAAAGAATGGATATTTTTCCAAACAAAATTCATTTTACAAAATAGTGTTAAAATCCAAATTATGAATTATTTTAATGTGGATGCAGTAAATTTTTAAAAGTATTTATCTCTATAATGTTTCTATTTTATTTAATAACAAGAACAAAAAATCATGCGTCAAGCATAGATTATGTAGAACTTTCCAACGCTCCCAAAATAATTTTACAAAACATACCGTTTAATAAGCTAAAAGATAACATCTAAGTAAACAATTTGGAAAACGCATAACATATTTAAAAACATAATTTCAGGAATTTCCAACAGATACAATATTCGAAAAATATCCGAATACTTTTATTCAGCCCTATATATGATCTATATATTTGTATATGCTAGGATGCTAAATTTTAGTTTAGTTAGGAAGCGCGTAGCACAGTTTAAAATTATCTTTCTGGAGTTTCTGTCAATAAACGGAAATGTGTTCGCGAACTTTTGTGCTTCCCTGTATAGGATCTACAGAATTTATACACACCACGTAATAGACAAAAAGCGAGTTAAAATTAAAATCGTGTTTAGTAACTTAAAACGCACTTCCAGGAATTAGTGTTAACAGACAGTAGAGAATTCTTTTGTGTGTCCCTGTAAATGAACGATGACTGCTATACACACACTATTCTGTAGTAAGCCTCTTGTAATGCACCTTAGATATATATATATAAATTTCAATGCGTTTAAAATAGTGAAACATTATTTAAATAAACCGCAGACGATTTTTCTCCATAGACGTCATGTAACGGAATTCTTTTGACTGTCCCTGTAAAGTAACTATAAGTGCTATGCACACCCTATTCCATATTAAGCTTCTTCTAATGCACCTTAGTGATATATATAAATTTCAATGCGTTTAAAATACTGAAACATTATTTAAATAAACCGCAAATGATTTTCCCCCATAGACCGCAATTTAACGGATTTCTTTTGAGTGTCTCTGTAATAAAACTATAAGAGCTACACACTTCCGTTGAAATAGGGAAAATGCTATAGATAACGACAACAGCATATAAAAATTGCAGAGCAATCCGAGCATATTTACGGGAGTTAGAGCACGGACAGACGGCCAGACGGCAGACGGCCAGACGGCAGACGGCAGACGGCCAGACAAACCGAAGTCATAAGCACTTTTCAACTAGGTTGGAAAGTGCTAAAAACATTAATTATTGGTAGAAAAACAGATAATATGCAAATATTCCATTTTTTGAAAAAGTATCTGATAGAATTTATATTCAACGAAATTCTTTACAACGATTTTTTATGTTAAAGTTTCGTTAAACAAAGTTCAGTTGTATAAGAATACACACTATATGCATACGCAAATATAGATGAGTTGTATCATACAGAGGTGCAACACTATAGTGATTTCACCTTACCTGGACAATAGATAGCGAGTTACAAACTTAGAATAATTGACTTGGCTTGGTCCTTTACTCAATGCTATGTTTCTCGTCAAACTGTTCATGAGGTCCCTGGTACAATTCCCTCCAGAGCCTACCCTACTTCTTCATAGGTAACCCAGACCAACACGCAATGTTCCACAACAACAATCATCTCCTGTCAATACCAACAGATTGAAGAATCGCTCAATATGAACCCCAGCACACAAAACCTGTGAAATTCTGAAAGCACAAAGCCGTTGCTTACACATGCTCACGGCAATATGACAGCATCGCTCGTCCGACGTTACGAGATGTCTTTCTTACAGGGGATGGATTCTGTAGCGATTTAATCTCATCTGAAGAGCTTAAATCGAATTACTATCTTAGAGTAACTGGATTGGCCTTTTGCTCGACGTTTTATATCTCGCCTACTGTTCATGAGGACCCTGGATCAATCCTCTCCACCGCCTATCCGACTTCTTCAGTACAACTTAATTGTTTTGTTTAGAAATTGCACAGTTGTGTATGCATATACAGGGTGTTTAAAAAATGACCGGTATATTTGAAAAATCAATAAAAACTAAACGGGCAGCGATAGAAATACACCGTTTGTTGCAATATGCTTGGGACAACAGTAAAATTTCAGGCAGACAAACTTTCGAAATTAGTTACAATTTTCAACAACTGATGGCGCTGCAGTCTGGAAAAATCTAAACCACGATATTTTCCACATATCCACCATGCGCAGCAATAATATGGCGTAGTCTCTCAACGAAATTACCAGAAACTTTTGTAAACCTGTGACTTCTTTCTGTGGGGACAGTTGAAGGACCGGGTGTACCGCCACAATCCGGAAACAATTGAACAACTGAAGCAATGCATCTCTTCTGCATGTGAAGCCATCCCGCCTGGCACGTTTACAAAGGTTTCTGGTAATTTCGTTCAGAGACTACGCCATATTATTACTGCGCATGGTGAATATGTGGAAAATATCGTGGTTTAGATTTTTCCAGACTGCAGCGCCATCTGTTGTTGAAAATTGTAACTAATTTCGAAAGTTTGTCTGCCTGAAAATTTACTGCTGTCCCAATCATATTTTAACAAACCATGTATTTCTATCGCTGCCCGTTTAGTTTTTATTGATTTTTCAAATATACCGGTCATTTTTTAAATACCCTGTATATAAACAAATGTTTATGCATGTACCTGTATACTTACACATAATATACACATGTAACTATGTGAGTGTATGTAAGTGTGTGTATGTATGTATGTGTGTGTTTGCATACATACAAAAAGTATATTGTTCGGAAAATTTTAATGATGGATTTCCATTGTTTCAGATCAAACATTAAAGTTATACAGATGAAAATAATCTAGCTTTTATTTAATTTCGTTGGGATATATTGAGCGACGGAGAAAAAAATTAAAAATGCAACATGGAAAGAGTAGAATATGAAGAAAAGTATATCTTCAATTTTCACCTGAATCTGAAATAGGCGTAACTAGATCAGATGTCGGAATTCTTTGGGTTGCCATTCAGTTATCTGAAATAGAAATTCTTTTCAAAACAAGGCACTTTTGAACAATTCTGTATCCTTTAAATTACTACAGTTTCAAATAAACATGAAGCTGTTGCAAATTAGATGCGTAAGCCATGTTAAAATTAAAACAATAAAACAAAACGCGTTTATTGATTTTTTGGAAAAATGATTTTTTTTTTAAATATCACAGTAAAAAAAAAAAATTATGTTATATATTTAATTCTTGTAGACTTAAAATGTTATTAATGTAAAATTGTGAAAATCTTTATAAGAACCAATAACAGAATTAGTTTTTAAAAACACAGTTCTGTTTAGCAAAAGTCTTCGATTTTAAACTAATTCTTAATATAGAAAATTATTAATAAGAAAAAAGTTACATAACAATTCATTCAGATTTACTTTTTAAATACAATTTTTAGGTATCTTCTTTAATTTTGATCCAGCGGTAGGAAAAATTACATTTTAATTGTAGCAATTTGCATCTACAACTACTTTAACCAAAAATATAGTTAATTACAAATAAAACAACTTCTTTAACAGCGACTTGTAGCGACTGCAAACTATTTTTCAAAATGTTCACTACTTTGCTAATTTCAGATTTTGTCACAGAATTATATCTACACTCAAAACTGACGACGCTGATTAAATAATACAGTGACCTTCGTCATACCGCATCTGGAGACAATGTCATACGTCCAACATAACCGAGGGCATTAAAGAATTTTTAAAATAGTATACAAGAAAGTGTTTTGTGTTTGCCGGCAAAAAGTTAGTTTATACATACATTATAATTTTCTAAGCGATATTAAAAGAAATATTTAAGCATCAACATGTAAATATAGTTACACAAAAAAAGCGATTAAACTGCAGTTTATATTTTCGGGAGGAACAAAAACAGAGCTATATCTCTAAACGTGCGATATAACAAGGTGCTGCTATTGTATGTATTAAAATATATTTATGCCCAAGCGTATTCTCCATAAATCTTATTTACTATTCTTACAGTATTTATTGTATTATGACATAAAATTACCGATGACTAAGATAATTACCAATATATTTGTTTACAGAACTCTGCAATACACTCTTAATGTCTTAATTGTATTGAGTTATGTTGATATTTAATTATGATTTGTCTAATTTCATAATCTAGAAAATTACAGAAGATAAACTCTAAATGCAAACATTAAATAAATAAGTAAGGAAAACAAATCCAAATTAAGAAATCCGACATTAAAACCTGAAATTCTAATAACGTTTAAGCAGACAAGTATTTTCAACAAGAAAATTAATTTATTTGGTGGGCCAGCACTTTGGTATTAGAAACAAATGTCAATGGAAAAATCTATGACTTCATACAATGCGTTTCTAAACATTGCATTTCAAATGTGCTGCTGAGATTCGAAAATAGTTCAACAGAATACATTTAGCACATTTGCTTTTTCCTGAAGTAGCACTAAAAGTAACGTCTGTGCCTGCTACAATTTACTGATTTTTTGCAATGTTCTACTCGCCACATTACATTGTTCTAAACATAGCACGCTACAGTACAAACTGCTGGAAAAAGTCCAGGCTACTGTAGTTTAACTATTTGTGGTGCGTTGCTTCCGTTCACTGGTTGCAACCTATATGTGTTATCGCGGTAATTTTTGCTGGTTGTATATGTTATAGATACATAAGTTATATATTTTAAAAAAATGAAGTCTTTTCAATAAAATAAATTTTTTTTTCAGACAATGGACGTCTTTTGTGAAATTCCTCACATTTTACTTACCCATCATACGTAGTATAGGGTAAGTCTTGTAATTATTTTGAAAATCGAAAAAAAAAATGACTGATTTTCAAGTTTCAGACACTGGAGATTCTGAGAAACATATTTTCAGAAAAATTTTTTGCCGTCCGTCTGTCAGTCTGTGTGTTTGTGTGCCTGTGTGTCTGTAAACGCTCTATCTCCCAAATAAATCGAGATAGAGACTTGAAATTTGGTGTGTGCTTAGTATCTAATAATGGGAAGAAGCATTTTGAATTTCAGTAACCTTGATTATCATGAAACTATTTTTTTCGGACTCTCGAAATATAAGTTCTGATAAAAGGTATATACAAATTTTTGAAATTGTTTATGTTAAGGAAGGAATATAAAAGACAATAAAAAAACATAAATTTTGCATAAAAAATGAAGTCGATCGGATAATTAGTTGCCAAGATATTTGTTCAATTCAAAGATATATTTTAATTCAAAGATATATTTTAATTGGAAATGAGACGCTTAATCCGAAGCAGTAAACCGTTAGTTAAAATGATTATCAATTTGGGAGTAATAGAGCATTTAAAGTTTATGACGTCATCAAGTCACGATTTTATTCGAATTGCAATGCATTTTATAAATAGTTTACCCATGGTTTATTTTCATATTTCACATTATGCATATCCATGTATTGCGGTGGCCCATTTTATAAATGGTTTACTAATGTTTTATTTTCATATTTCACATTATGCATATCCATGTATTGCGGTGGCCCACAACGACTATTTTTGTTTTAAACTCATTTTACAAAACGCATTCTAAAGAGAACAAACACATTTAAATATTTCAAAAACGTTAATCATTTCTCTATGGCATGTATTTCAAAAGTGATTTCCTAATCTTTTTCACCAACTAATATTTCTTCAGTGGTTGTTTTTATCATACTTTATAGGATTTTACCATCTTAGATCATTATCTTTTTTTCGCATATTTCACATATTATCATCATTGAATATTTCACCAATTTAAAAAAAAAAAAAAATTACAATTGAATAGACATTTTCAGTTTATAATTTGGTATTTTTCAAGCTTCTTTCCCAGATTTTTTTAATTAGGCTAAGTCGTGCACTAATGATTTAAATGCCGCAAAAATTTCAGGTTGAAACTAATTGTGTTATGAACGAAGGAATCTAAAATTGAATGAAAATTCATTATTTCAATTGTATTGAATCCAATAAGCTCAGTTGTGTTTTGAAATCCTGATGCAGAGTGCTATAGCTAATGTTTAGCGGATTCTTCTGACAACTTAGCTACCAGGCTTCAAAAGTAAGGTAGATCTTGAATAACTCTAATATTGAAGATTCGTCTAAATGCAGCTAACAGGCGAAGGAGATCGACGAATTGTTATAAAAAGATGGTGCTAATGGACTGATAAGGGATAATTGTGATTTTGCATCAAAATTATTAGTAGTTTGTAAGCGGTTAGAAATTTGACAATTTAGGTAAAAAAATTCGTTAAACAGAAATAATTAGATCTTTTGGTTTATTTTCTCTTAAAGTTCCAAGAGAAACTTTTATAATATTCTTCATACTTTAATCTTCTTCATTACTTTTATAATTTTCGAAACTTTTACAATTATATCTTTCAAGAGAAACTTTTATAAAATAGCAAATTTTGAAAAATAAACAGATTAAAAGAAAAATATTTTTTTTTATATTGTTTAAATTGCTTTTGGTATATACATACAGTGCTAAGTGTCAGAGCTTCAAAAAGTATTTTTACAGATAATTTATGGTATTTCAAAACTAAAGTTTAAAATATATACAGAAAGTTAATTTATTTATTTTGAAAACTCAATTGTTAATTTTGAAAATGTTGCTAATTTAAGTAAATAGTTTAAAATGATAGTAGTAAAAGATACAACAACTTATATAATGTAGCAATTTCATTATTGCAAAATACTCGTGTCTGAAAGGACGCATAGGGGAAGGCAGGGCAAAGTGGCCAGAGCAGGCAAAGTGGTCACCCAATATAAAGACGTCAACAGAGAGCTGGCATTGCCTGGTTTGTTGACAAACTGTTTCGTTTGATGGCAGTGAGTAACCAGACATTCGTTGAACGAGGTGTTTCCATGTTTCATGATTTTAGACTGGGTTTTCCAGTTTTTTAAGTTTGTGATGTAAGATAAGTGACTTATATTACATACCATTAACAATAACCTTGCAACTTGCATTTATTTATTGAATGTGTAAGGAAAGCATGTTTTCAGCTTCACATTGGTGGGTGAATGGTCGCTGACAGTTTATTAGTTTCCACTGTAGAACGTATTTCGCCGTTTGTTTGGATCAAGTGGTCAAGGTTGGATTAGGTGCAATGTTTGTCACCTCTGGGCTCGTAAAGCCTGTTTACTTTGTGAAGAAGATAACGTGGAGTTCATTTGCAAAAAATGCAGTGTTTGATTTTGATTTATATTTTCTATTTGGGTTTGTCAAACTCTTATTGGATATTCATACCATTTTTAATTTTTCATTATGTTTCATACGATTTGTTATGACAATAAAAATGTTCTAAACATTTAAATAGTGTTTTCTAATTTTTTACCCCTGTCGGGCAAAGTGGTCATTTTGACCTATTTCTGAAAAAAACAAATTCTTACTTCCACTTTATTATTTCGTAAAAATTAAAATACCCTTATATTTGTAGGTAGTCACTCTAGTTCTATGCAAATTGTCAGTTATGTATATGTATTTTAAGGGGTAGCAAAAAATCACAAAACCTTAAGGTGACCACTTTGTCTTGCCTCCCCCTACATGTTAAAAGTAATACAAAAGTAAACAAATCATTAAATGACAACTTACATATAACCATAAAATGCTTAATATTTACTAATTTTAAATATTGCAGCACATGCCCTGCTCTTTTCTGCATGGAATTGCAAAAATATAAGTTCAACTTAAGTCATACATTTCAAAACGTTTGAGGTATCAACATACAAGAAGTATTGATTAATTCATTTTTCTGGAATAGGACAGATACTACCTTTTACTAATTTACAATACCCAAGTATTTCTGCCATTCACTTAAGCTACAAAATAAAGCATTTCTCTTGGTGAATCTAAAAGCTACTTTAATAAAACTGTGATTTCCAACGATTAATTAAAATAATAATTGTGGAGGTGTATTGATTTTATGATATTGTACAATTTTTAGAGGCCCAAATAATGTAAACTCTCGACAAACGATGCTGTCTATTGGTAAATAAAAATTAGAAATAAAACTTTTTGTTACTCAACTGCATTTTATGATACTATACAATTTTATTATGTCTATAAACTGTTTCTTTGGGATTCATATAATTGTTTCTTGACCACAAACTATGTAAATAGTCTAGAATTGCATCATGACTGATTGAACCAATGGACATTGTATACGGATATAATTCCTAGACTAACACTGTTCTTAAAATGCGACTGCTAACCTAATTATTGAATTTTTATAATTACTAAGAATCCGACAGCGACACCTTTATATGCCTTCATATATCCACTGACATCTAGCAATAATCTTCTAAATCCAACTTAAATTAAATATGGACCTCATAACTTCTCGAAAGCTTAATACCATCTCTATAAAAAATAAATGGGTGAGATCTTAACATACTATAATTTTGCTACACAAATACTGAATTGCTAAAAATAAGAAGTTAGGTAATATTTCTACTTTGGAAAGATTTATACTTTGGTGTGTTAATTCAATAGAATCAACGTATAATCATCGTTCTGGGGTATCATTTTCTGACTGTAATCAGGGAACGATTACAGGTTTTGTTCCGTGATTTCGAATTGGTATTAAGGTAACATAACCGCTCGAATATGACAACCTAAAGAAAATTTCTATTTCTTCTCTAGTGAATTAGTGAGTTAAACAGAATATGATCTAATAGTGTTAAAAGAAAAATTTATTCATTTATTTATCATTTATATGTAAGAAAGTTTAATTATGTTTTGTTATAATTCCAAGAATTTATATATTGTTAGAATGTTCAGAGTATTTTAAATTTATTACTTTTCAAATTTTATTGACAGTTATTTTCTAAGACCTGAAAATAGACTTAATTATAGTTGTATCTTTTTTAGTGAATTTAAATATTCCTATAGAAATTTATCCTTTTTTTTAATATGAATGAATCGAAAGTTACTATTAACAATTACTGTATATCATTTAATTCCGAAATAGTTATGTTAAAAATTATAAACGTAATTAAAAATGGGTTACATTATTTTGATAACTTTTATACAAAAAATGATTTGTGAGATAATCTCACCAAATTAATTTTCATTCCTCTTTATATCTGTTGTCAATAAGGAACACGATCTCCTAAGTTGTACCTTTAAATTAGAAAACTGGTGTCGCATTCAACTTAACTATGAATTCTGCATCTCAGTAATTATATTTAGCTTTTAACAGAAATTACATGTGCTTAGTAATCTAACCGTCATATATACTTAATAAAGTTATGCAAATACTGAAATACATGCGTGAATATCAAGATTGGGTGTGACAGGTTCCGTAGGTTTCCAAATCACGTACTTCGAATAAAACTGTTCCCTCTTCATTTAATTAATAGTCTTCTGGTACGTGAACTATTAAATGCGAAAACATCATGAAGACACCTCATTATTTATGTTAATTAAAATAATGTTTTAATCTTTCTACATTGACATTTCTCTAGAAAATATATGAATATGAAAGAATGAATGAAAATAAATATAAGATTATTAGAATGCGTCACAACATTGTTTTACTTGTCTATGTAAAACCGGATTCATAGTATTTAAAGGAATGAAAGCAACAACTCATACGTATTATTAATTTAAAAGATAATATATTTACATTTGTATTTGGATATACAAAGCACATATTGATTCAAGCATTGATAAGTTAATTTTAAATTAGTTGTTTAAAATGCTTTGATCTGAAAGTCGTATTTTATGTATTTAATATTCATAAGACTGAAACATTTAATTATCGATTTATGTATTCTGAACATTCGTCTGCTAAAATATTACTTTCTTCTATCTTTACAAGCAGAAAGTATTGAGTTCGTGAAAAAATTCGCATTCTGGTTTTCGACGGGTTTATACGTTTTAAAAGGTCGTAAACACGATTTAACTGCTGTTAGAAAATGTCTGTCTGTGTGTGTGACAAAAATTTCGTGGGTTCTTTATCTCATGAACTTATGTACGGAATTTAATAAAACTTTAGATTCAGGTAGACCTTAATATAAATTGGTGTGATTAGTTTTTGGCGTAAATCGCCATAAAAGTGTCGCTGTAAGTCTGAATCGTTCACGATCATCTTTCCGCAAATGCTATATTTAAAGAACTAATGCACTTTTTTACGTCAAACTTCAGATTCAGTTGACATAAGTTGCTGCGATTATGTTGTGGTGTAAATCGCCCAACAGGTGGCGTTGCTATGCTGAATTTTTCAGGATTTACACGATTTTAGTGATAGACATATCTCAAAAAATAATGCACGGAATTTCATTAAATTTCATATTCTGTTAGTTGACTTAATTGTTGACATAGATTATTGCAAATTAGGGTTTCGTGTAAATCATATAATAGGTGGTACTGAAATGCTGTATTTTTCGCGATTTTTGCGATAGCTATAGCACAAAACTAATGCACAGAATTTAATCTATTTTGTTATTCTGTTACACTTTCACATAAATACATCCTTAATAGGCTTGCGTGTATACTGCCCAACAGGTACCGCTTTATGCTCTTTGGTTTGGGAATTATGGTTGAAGACATCTAACATAGTGGGTGCCGAAATTCAGTGATTTGTTTGAAAAGTGCGATCCTTCAATTTCCTTTTTAAATACACAAAATGAAACGAAACTATACCTTTAAAAACATCATGATGGCATAGATTATTATTTAATTTTGGCACCGTGATAGCGAATTTTGAAGTATCAATATGTATAAGATAGAACCAAGTTTTGAGATTGGCACATCCGACAAGTTATATTTTGAATGTAGATTAACATTATAATATTGAGCAAAGGATGCGACATAAAGTTTTATATAAATGTACAAATCTACAAAAAATGAATGAAATAAATATTTAAAAAAAAAATGTAACGTCTTTTACTTTTATACCATTTCAAAATTCTTTAATTTGATAATATTAAGTAAAATGTAATTTTTGTGGGTAATATATAATGTGATTATCTCGCTTCCTATGATGGGGGAGATAACAAGTATTCACACTTTTCAACAGAAAACTTGTATTTCCCGTCCTTTGAAGAAATAATTTTCAAATATACCAATTTATACAATTTATTTCACAAATTTCTGTCGGAGAGCAGTGTATCAAAAACTGTCTTTTATCAATTAAATCACTTAATCCTCTTTTTATCTTCATCTTAGAATCTTATGCTCGTCATACCGCCCTCTCCCCAATGCGTTTGCTCAATTTAATTATAGCATGCATGTTTTAGTCATTTCCCATAATACCGTAGTTAGGGTACTCTAAGAAGGGTAGGATATGAATCAGAATGAGATGAAACTTTTAACATAGATGCATGACAGTTAATCCTTTGCTTATGACCAGGACTGGCGACTATTTTTATATTTAATCGTATTACAATTTATAAAAATATTATCTGTGGTACATTCCTTTTGAAAATATCATGGTATAAGTGTATGTCAGATATTATTTCCCAAAATTTTGAGCAAATAGAATGAAAAAGTAGTCCCGAGGCTAACTAAAAAGACCGCTAGAGTAACGTGATGCTCTTTTTGTACACCAGCATTGGTGCATTCGATCATCACGTGACTCCGGCGGTCTGTAAAAAAAGATACGCGTAAAGCACAGCGGTAGCCTTTCTTTTTCGTTAGCCTCGGAAGTCCAATGTGACAGTATATTTCCCAACCCATAGTCAAACAGTTTGTAGGTAAATATAGAAATTTTTAAAGAGCGCTACTGAGATGAAGAAGACTTGGAAAATAGAAGACTTGGATTTTACATAACAGTTTATTATAAGGTATGTTTCACCGTTTGACAATAAGCAAAGTTGGAAACGCGATTGTCAGAGAGAATGTTGATCCCTTGTTTTACAATCGTTATCAGAGCGCCAATATTGAAATTTTTGGTGTATTTTGGATTTAGAACAAACACACTTTTCTACGGACGTACCGTAGTTAGGGTACTCTAACAAAGGTAGGATATGAATCAGCATTGATTGAAACTTTTAACATATATGCATGACAGTTAATCCTTTAATTATGACCAGGACTGGCAACTATTTTTATATTTAATCGTGTTACAATTTACAAAAATTCCTCTGCGGTGCATTCTTTTTGAAAATAATCATGATATAAGTGTATGGCAAACATTATTTCACAAAATGTTGAGCAAATAGAATTAAAAAGTACTCCACTGTAACGTATATTTCCCTTTCCATAGTCAAACAGTTAGTAGATAAATATACACATTTTTAAAGTGCGCTACTGAGATGAAGAATTCTTTGAAAATTACTCACAAATTTTACATTACATTTTATTATTAGATAAGATATACTTCACCGTTTAAGAACCAGCAAAGTTAGCAACGCTGTTGTCACTGAAAATGTTGGTCCCTTGTTCTAAAATCGTTATCAAAGCGTCAATATTCTGATTATATGGTGAGTTTTGTGTTTCTGAACAAACACATTTTTCTTCGGATTTCATTTTGTGTCACGTATTTTCTATTTATTTCACTTAGTAAAACTAGAGCTTATTCATATAAATAAATTTAATTCGCTTTAAATATAAACAAACTTTTATGGATTATAAATATATAAATTCCGATAGAAGTACAAACATTTAAAGTATTAAACATGTTTATACTCTATTTAAATATTAAGATACAAATTCATTTAATAGTTCAGAGAAAATCTTCTTATGCGAAATAAATTCTAATAAAAAGTTTCAAACAGTGTTCAAAAATCAATAGACTCTTGAAAATAATATCGTCTTTATAGAATGAAAACAGGTTTCAGAAGGAAAACTAGAATAAAAAATGATCTGGTAAAAGTATAGCATTCTTTTAAAATAAATGAAATGTTTCATATTTTTTCCGCAATATCTCTTTAAATTTTTATGAAGATGATAAAGTATGTTATCATAAATTTGTTACTGTAGAAGCTTATAAAATGAAAATAATTATGTGTTACGGATAAAAGCGTATTATATAAGAACGAAAAAATTCTATAAATAATTTTTTTATTGTAATTAGTTATTTTTATATATAGGTAAAACTAGTCTTATTATATATATATATATAGAGAGAGAGAGCGGGTGCAAGTTCGTTAAAACATTAAAAATTCATTAAAACGGAACAAATGATGCTAAAACAATTGCGGTTTGCGTGAATAGAAATAGAGGGAGATCGGATTTTTTTAATAACAAGACAAGTTTTGATTCAAAAAATTACTGATAGATGGCGTTGGCATGCATAATATGAAACAGATCTCAAGAAGGGCCCTTCACTTCCTGGACAATCCTCTAAACCATCGGTTCCTAACACGTGGTACGTGGCGGGCCTGTTGAGGCTACGAGAAAATAATATCGGTAATGGCGATAATCACGAAGATGAGTCAACCGAAACATATAAACAAAGTTGATAATTTTAGATTACAGATTTAGTCTCATGTGTATGCACTCTCTAATATGTATGTTTCATGTGTAACTCTAATATGTATGTTTCATGTGTAACACCAAAATAAGGGGAAAGGCCCATTAGTTATTCAATGTCACTAGCTTCGGCCACCTTTAATCATATTGCATGGTTGCTTAAATTTTCCTCACATCTTTCTGAAAATTGAAAAGAACCAAGAACTCAGTGATAAAGCATTAAGATACCTGTTGCCAATCACAAATACATAGCTTTTCAAAAGTACATTTTTGTCTTGGATTTTGAATACATTAAGAGAAAATATCTTAATAAGACCGACGGTGCTCCCGACTATATGCGTTTGAATGTGATATAAAAAAAAATCAGCTCCATAAAACAGGATTCCCATTGAGAGTATTAAAAGCCATGTTTGACTTCTTGTTTATAATAATGAAAAAGTGTTATAAACTTTCTTCGTAAGTTATTTAAATTACTTTTAATGATATATTCCTGTTAAGCTAATATTATAAAAGTAAAATTAATTAAAAAATGCAACATAAAAAATAAAATGTTAGAAATGCAGAGGAATTTGTGTCCATTTATAATTTAGATTTGGTAAGAAGATTAATAATTTTAAAAAATCAAGCATGTGTGTGTTATGTGGTTGAATAGGGGAGTGTTTCAGAGAAAATGGGTATTCCTAAATGAAAAGTCTAATCTAGGGCTACGTGAAAGAATAAAGGTTGCGAACCGCTGCTCTAAACGACCCGTTTCTTCTAAGCGTCTGACAAGCACATAAAGAGGGCCCTTTTCCCGCGCTTTTACATTCGGGAATTTTCCCGATGCACCGGATGCTGACTCCCCGTTCTTGTAAAAGAGCTTAACCAACAACGCTTGATCTGGTAACGATAGCATACTGCTGGGCATCGAATGAAGAATCTTGTCCATCGAAGTGGTCTTATTGACATCCTTATTTGCATAAATCTTCTTGATGTTATGCATGTCAGCGCCATCTACTTTTTTGGTAATTTTTTGAACCACAACTTTTTTCTTATTAAAAAAAAATCCGATCTTCCTCTAATGTAAACCGAATGTTTTTATCATCATTTGTTCCTTTTTAATTATTTTTTTTCATCTTTAACGAATTTATGGCGCACCCGGTGTATATAAGAATTCTGCAAAGTTACTACAAATAAACATATGAATGAGCTAATAAAAATTTTGAATTTTAACAACATAAACGCAAAGCGGCAAACCATGTTGCAAATAATATATATTGTTGAATAAGTTTAAATGACGTAATGAACTGGAACTAACTGAAAAAAGGAGTCACTGCGCATGATCCCTCCACAAGTGCGAGAGAAAAGGGGTGCTGGTCAGCAGTTAGTGCAGTTTTCAGTTAGTTCCAGTTAATTACGTCATTTCTTTGGGATATATAAATCCTTGCTTTGGCATTTTCAATCATGCCAGTACTCGGGGCTATAACCGGGGTTCTTTGAACACATTTTAATCTTCTTTTTTTTTTTTTCTTTCACTGAGGAAGGGGATCCAAGAATCCTCGAAACGGCCGTATGTAATTTTTTGTGCAATTTTTTCATTTGTGGGTTATAACGTTGTTAATGGTTTTAGTTTATGAATTAAAATTCGCACAAAGTGTTTGATTTATTCTTATTCTTCTTTACAGTTCTCAATCATTGAAAACCAGGAATAATAATTTATCTACGACGTTACATTTTGAATTAAACGACTTCCAAGTGAAAATAAAAATTCAAAATAATTCAAAAGAAGATGAATAAGACGTCTTATTTGCAACAAACAAATGGAATAGTTTTTATTATACATAAAGTATCAATTTCAGTTACGTTGAGCAGAGGTTTTCTGGCGAAAATTGCGTCATAATTAGAAGGAAAAAGTGAACAAGAATTATATTATTAAGACAAGATTTCTCTTGGAATATATGGCGTCATAAAAGAAAGTTTCGCTCCGTGTGTGTGTGTGTGTCAGCGATGGCTAGCAAACTCAACCTCGTCTAGAAAAAAATCGGTAAGGATAGTCCAAGGCATGTCCTTATGAACCTTTGTCTAAGATTTTTAATACTTTGATATTTGGCTGCGATATTAATTAAAAACTCATCAAAAATTCATCTCTTTCTTTGCAATCCGGGAAAATCGCTTTCGCATGATCAGAACCCGATTTACGCATCGGGAAGAGATGAAGAATCTAACGCATTTTTTTGTGTTATTTCGTAGTTTTAAATCGGCCTAAATCAACCAAATCGTTATTTACAGTTAAAATTGTAAGACATATCCAGAAGGAAAGTACACTTACGTCTCAAATGCTGCATTCGATTAAAAAATATATTGTTGTTAAGCCTTTGAAAAATTTTAAAAAAGGGTTGTTTTATCGAATGACATTTTCCCCCTTATGCAAAGACACTGTAGTTTGTGTTGTATTAGCGTGTTACTTCCAACCCCTGGATTTTATATAGTTATATTTTTTTGCTTAATCAGCATTTTCTGTCATTAAATAAGTATTTCGATTCAGAAAAACAGACACTAAAATTCGGAAGGTTTGACCGCTAAGTAAGAACTATATAATTCAAATGTACTTAAAACTTCTTATTTTCATATTTGGTTTATCGTAACACATCTACAATAGGATATTTAAATTTAGCAACAGCATAATAATTATCTGAATTCAACTAATTTAATTGCACGTTGCACGATTCAACTTCAATTATATCACAGATAATTTATTGAAAAAACATGCTTATTAAAATTTTAGTGGAAATTTTTTAGGAACAGAATATTTAAATAAAACTAAATAAGTACATAAAATCTGCTGTCAGTCAATAATGACAGTTTTTTTTAAATAATAGAATTACACAATATACAGAGCAATTGATCGGTAGCAATCCTGTAAAAAATATATATCTCCTTCTATAGAAAGACCGAAATTTTTTGCTTATGAAATAAACTTCTATTATCAAGACTTCAAAATAACTATTTCACAGACTTGTCAAAGTGGTTCCATTAGAAGAAAATATTTTATATCTGACGCGTCCTAAGTCTTTTTGACTTGATTAACTGCTTCAATTTTACCCTTACTCTCTGGATGTTGCCATAATCATTTTATAAGTACATTGATTAAATGAAGACACAAGCTAGAATAACTTTAACATAAGAAGCCCTATTATTTTCCGATAAATGTTATGTCTTCGACAGCATTCTCCACTGGTATTTCAAGGGCAAAATTGTTTTCGCCTTTCTGGCAAACTCTTTTTTAATCTCTTTTATGGAATTCCATGTAATTTCTTCCGATGATTAATGAGTGTGTTAAATTATATGTTTTAAAATACATTTTCTACGAAATATTTGAAGTGATACTTTACCGCATCTTGTTGTCTCCTAAATTGTTTCTGAAAAAAAAAACTCTTTTGCTAAAGTAATCTTTAAAGGTTAAAATAACGCCCTGGCCCATTGGTTGTAGTAACGTAGGGGTGGAGGCACTAATAGAGAGAAAACTGCATGTTTAGGGTAGCTTCCATTTCAAAAAGCTCCTATTGCAGCTGTCCGAAGGGAAGCAATTCGGGAAAAGTTCGGTATTGTTCAACGATCATGACCCCTGGATTCCAAACCAACCCCCCTTTCCAGATGCTGATATATATATCTATATGTGTGTGTGTGTCTATCCGAGTATTTGTCATGCTGTAGCTCTCGTAGTTATGAACCGGTTTGGAGTGACTGTGCATATGTACAGAATATACCAAGGTCTCGACCAAGTCGTTTGCCAGCTTCATCCACCATCTCGTTTTAAAATGCCGCCACTTAAAAATTTCAAATTTAGAAGGCTGTACGAAAAAAATTAAAAGTCAAAAACGCTTTTTCGCTTAAGTGTTCGGCATTGATTCAAGTATTCCTGGGCATTTAAACTTTTGCCACTGTTCGCTGAGTTTGAAATTCGAGGGTAGCGGCATTTTGAAAAAAATACGACATATTAAAAATAAGGGATTCTTCCATAAACGGGTTTAATGTATGAGTTTTAGTAAACATGGTTTCTCGCAAAATTTCTTTCTTTGCTGTAAGCATTGTTCCAACTCTCATATGCTTAAAACTATATGTTCATGTTCACTAGCGTCGAATTCTTGCCAAGCTTTGAACAATATCGCCGAATGTGGATATTACAAATAAATTGCCATAAATGAAGCCAACTTTGCTATAGCTGGTGGTGAAATTCGATGAAATCGGTGAATTTGGGAATTTCGGTGGTAATTTGGTGAAATTCTCACTCGCATTCAGTATTGACGAAAACTGGAAATGAATCTTCCACGGTCGGGTTCCTTTCATTTCAGCTTCATATTTTCAAGTAAAATTACTCAAAATATTAAAATTGTTATATAGGGAAGCTACCTTATAGTGAAGAACATTTTCGGTTCAACTATGACCAAAATTGTCAATTGTTATAAAATGTTGAATTTTCAACCCATTTCATTAACCTGATCGTTGTATATTAAAAATGGAATTATAAGAAATCTTAATTTTATTTTCCATGCAATTCGTTTATTTTTTTCAATCCGTGTCATAAAAAGTTTTTCGATAAATATGTTCTCCTGAATATATGTTTTCCTGAAATATGTACATCCTGAAATTATTTTTATCTATGATATAAGTAAATAAATTACATATATATTGCATATATATATGACGAAATTTCTTATTTTACAAAATAATGTATTTGGAAAATATCTATGTTGATATTTTTTCTGGAAAAATGATCTGTTCTCCCTAATAAAAGCGTACAAATCGTTCGCGAAGAGGAATGCTATTACGAAGCTTCCAAAATAAATTTATCACCCTTATTGCTCAAAGCGATTCCATTAGAGGCAAATATTTTATAACTGTCGCGTCATGTATCTTCTCTGGCGTGATTAACTGTAACTGTTTTATCATTGTTTTCGTGATATTACAAAAGCCGCTTTGTACGTACAATGACTAAGTGAAGATATAAGTTTAGAATCTAGTATGAAGGAGTGGGTGTCGATTTTCATAGCATTATTATTTTTTCATTTTTTATAAAAACAAGAAAATACATCTTATTTAGAGATATATCTTATTAACAGACATTTTGCTGTTTCACAATTTAGCAGAAACGTTGTTCAATTCCCTATTGTCATATCTCAGAATTTAAAATTGTAAAGAAATACGTATAAATAAAGAATAGATTTTTCTCTTTAATATTTAATGAAAAAAAAAATTAGAGTTTACAGTAAGTGTTTTTTTTTCTTTTCTTTTTCATATAATTTAAAAACACAGAGAATCATTATATTTACGTCTTTCATTTTAATGGATGCAATTAGGAACTAAAATGTAACTGTTTATAGAAAATATTTTAAATTAAAAGAAAATTGAGATGAAAATTACTTTTCTGAATTTTGTACTAAATATTTTCTGAATCATAATAATGATAGAAACGAGTTCAGAGTTAATTGAGGAATTTTTTTTTCTTTTTTAATAAAGAAAATTACATACTCTGACTAACTGAAAATGTAACTTTTTTGGACAAGAATTTTTCATTATTATTTCTAGGGTACTTTATTTCATTTGCTATAATGATTAAAAATGTTGGTAAAAAAAAAAAAAAAAAAAACACTAATTTTTGATTTTGATGTCCGATTTAAATATCAATTTCATGATAACAAAATGCAATTATTTTTTTTCGTTCATCTACTATATATTTAAGTATACTTTATTTATAATTGATAAAAAATTTAGTTAAACAATTTTTATTAATTTATCTAATTAATAAAATAATTTTGAAAAACTACTAAAATTTGTAAGTATTTAGTAATATATTTTATGTTGATAAGTCGTTTGTAATTGTTGTATGAAAGTTTTGTGGACTCCCATTCTTTATTTTAATAAATAAATGTTCAATTGAATCATTTTGTCAAATAACCTTAAGAGTTTCTCTTTTATATTTCTACATGTATGTTGTAAGTTAAGTTGTATGTTGTAAGTAAGAGTTCATATATCAAGTTAATTTTCATTCAAGATTTTAACTATATGTTGTTTATTACATTAGAGCAGTGTTATGAAAAGATAAAAAAATTGCTCTGTGTAAGTTATTTTCTGTTTTTCTTTTTTTTTTTTTCAAACTATTTCAATATTACTTATAGATGGGTCATTACAAAATCAAAAAAGTATCAACAAATCCTTAATTTTTCTTTAGAAGTTTAAACCTGCATCTAAAAAATACTAGATATTGCTAAAATATATTAGACTGTAGTGCAAAATCTTTGCATGGGTACACTGCTTTAATATATAGTTGACTATCTGCGTGCGCATCAAATACATTGAAAAATGCATAAGATATCTTTTGTCTGTGAAATATTTATTAGTCGCTTCTTCTTTTCAGATCTGTCTTTCAGTACTCAGATTTTAATTCATATGTGAAAAAATGTATATTGTTTTTCAATGCATTGTTCTCACAATAAGTATGAGATCTGGACCCAGAAGAATATCTTAAAGAAAAGTTTTAAAAATTCCTTTTTTTTTTTTTTTTTTAAAGATAGTGAAAGTTAATAATTATTGTTTTTTTTACATTTACTCATATAATTAAAAACATTTGTATTGGTTTCAAATACTACCCTTTATAAATTAGAAATAATAATTCATTATAATATTTTATTAGAAATAATATTTTATATAAATATAGTGTATAAACGTTATTGTAAAATTGAAAATGGCCTTAATTTATACAAACTCATTCCCATTCGTTTAGTTTTTTTTATTGACTCTCTTTTCCATATATAAAACAGACACAACATGGATGCCACCATAAATAGATAAACTTTATTTTTCGCTATAAAACTAAATTTTTGCTTACAAATATATTCAAAAACCCAAAAATTCTTTAATTTAAATAGTTCTTTTTTAAGGTACAAAAATGTGCTTTGTCATATTATTTTCATATATAGAACTATTTAGACCATTAAATCAAATGACATTGGATTATTTTGATTAATTAATTATTAACAAAAAACACTTCGTCATTCTTCAGAAGACTCTAAAATGGCATTTTCAAAACTGAGCAAAAAATACTCAAATTTGAGTATGTCGCATAGTCAAAATGTCTCCGAATCAAAATTACTCAAGTTTGAAACATGTATATACTCATTTCTGAAAACATGCACACTCTCTAGAATAAAACATCATGTGCTCGTATTTGTGTATGTTCATGTTTCAAAAATGAGTCTAAACTGACTTCTATATGCTCATTTTTTAAGTATTTCCATGTTTCAAAAATGAGTTTGAACTGACCTCTATGTGCTCAGTTTTGGGTATGTCCATGTTTAAATATTCTGAGTATTTCTGATATTTCAGAATTGAAAGCAGGGGGTCCTCATATTTGAAACAATACGTTTCATAACAAAATCAAAACATCGAGTTACCCAGATTTGAAAGTGTCTTTTCTCTCAGTGTATTCAATTTGCTAATTTAGAAAAAAAGTCATGTATATTTAAAAATTTTGTGTAATATCAAATATGTTTAATAAGTAATTTACTGAACACGTTCTTGAGATATTTTTGTTCTAAACAAAACTCTTTGGAACATACAATAAATCCTCAATTAGATGAAAAAAGTCCCATTTTCAAGTAATCTTAAGCTTGTACTTATACCGTTTATGTCATCGTTTATAATTGAAAACGTTTTAATATGAAAGCAATATCTTCATATTAATGTATGTGCTTGAAAATTTTCTAATCAGCGATTCACCATGAAACGCTATTCCAGCAATTATTTAGAATATTATAAGATTTTAATTACTTTTAACGATTTTTTTTTGTTTAAACAAAAATTTCATAAGGTGTATCTTAAAATTGAAACAAAATTAAAAAATTATAAATTTGCTAAAAATCAATATAGTGCACTATATTTCCTTCTTTTTCCAGTAGTATTGATTTGCGACCAAGTAAAATATTTCGACATTATATTTTTTATTCTGCTATTGTTAATATTTAAATGGATATTTTTTTCTAAACATTCACTGGGAAATATCACACTTTCAAATCCCAGTAATTCGATGCATTCATTTTGTTATGAAACTTTTTGTTTCAAATATGACGACCCGATACTTTCAATTCGGAAATACCAGAAATACTCAGAATATTGAAACATGGACATACTCAAAACTGAGCACACAGAGGTTCAAACTCATTTTCGATACACTGACATACTCAAAAATTATTAGAATCAGTTCAAACTCATTTTTGAAACAGGGAAATTTTCAAAAATGAACACATAGAAGTCAGTTCATACTCATTTTTGAAACATGGACATACTCATATATGAGCACATAGAGGTCAGCTCATAATCCTGTTTGTAACATGAACATACTATAAAATGATTAGAATCAGTTTAAAACTCATTTATGAAACTTGGAAATACTGAAAAATTAGCACATAGAAGTCAGTTCATACTCATTTCTGAATCAGAGACATACTCAAAAATGATTAAAATTAGTTCAAACTCATTTTTGAAACATGGAAATAGTCAAAAATGAACACATAAAAGTCACTTCATACTCATTTTTGAAACATGGAAACAGAAAAAAATGAACACGTAAAAGTCAGTTCATACTCATTTTTAAATATGGACATACTCAAATATGAGTACATAATGTTCTATTCTTGAGTATGTGCAAGTTTTCAGAAATGAGTATATACATTATAACATTAAAAACGTGAGTATAAAACATCACAAATTTACTGATTGGTGCATACAAATATCAAATTTAAAATTTTATACATACATTAAAGTTAAAAATATCGACGTTTCGACCACCTTCTATGGTCATCTACGGGAAATATTTGTATCTCTAACAATATTTGGAGATAACTTGATAGCTTGATAGCTAGAGTTATACGTTTTTAATGTTGTAATGTTTCATGGTGTAATCGTCCAGCATTTATATGAGTATATACATGTTTCAAACTTGAGTAATTTTGATTCGGAGCCATTTGGACTATGCGACATACTCAGATTTCATTTTTTTGCTCAGTTTTGAAAATGTCGTTTTTAGAGTGTTTATCTTTCGCAGTAAAGTCCGCTTTATATATATTATTTCCTGAATAATTAAATACACTTTATGCGACATCGCATTTATCAAGATTATTTTTATGCGCTGTTTAAGTTTGAGCATAATTTTCTTTTATACAGATGAAGATTCATTTTTAAGAAATGTCTCGTTGTCTACGAAATTTCAGCACCCAAATTAAATCATAATTGTAAAAAATAACAAACATAGCAAAATAAAATGTCTAAATAAGAATTCAAATTGAATTTAAATCAAATAGAATAATGCATTGATGCTCTTGTTCATTTGTAAATTATTATTATTGAAAATTTTTCATTATTTTGGAAAACTATGTTGGATTTCCTAATAAACTTTCTCCTATGGAATACGTTCTTCCTCCTGATCAAAGTGAAATGTTCCAGCAAAAACATCATCTAGATTCCTAATTAAAATTACATAAAGTTCATGCACTGTAAGTTTTGATTTTGAAATAATATCTTTTTTCCACTTTTCATACTGTTATATAGAATCAGAGGAGATTTTAAGAAAGAGAAAAAGCCGGTACCTAATCAAACAAACCAACTTGTGTGCGGTGTAAATTCATTGCAGGTTTTAACACTTATTCTAACACAACTTGCAGAAATATATTAATTTATTTTAAAAAGTAGAACATGTTAAAAGAAATCAAAAAACTACAGAGGGTGGACAAAATAATACGAACACTCATGAAAAATGGTGAAAAGAGCAATATCTAGAAAAATACATGAGGAATTAACCTGAAACTACAGGTGTGTAAACAGTATAGTATAAGTTATATATTTCCGTGAAAAATTTTTCGAGAAACCCCATAGGGGACTGTCAACAAATTGAAAAAGGACGAATATCTTTTGGATAACCCTGTAAAAACTAATGTAGCAAAAGCGTTCAAACTCGAGATTATTAATAAGTTGCTTATTTTAATATACTGTGTTCATTTTTAGGAGAATAGCATGTATACTCGAAGAGAAAGTAAGGTTTTTATAAAAACAGTCTCAAATTTCGCCTAGTTTTTTGCTTATAATTTGCAAAGTTTTTAATATAAAAAAAAAGTTCTTTTCAGAAAATATGACAAACAACATTGTACATAATACTCTGCAATCAGAATTAAAAAATAATAAAAATTGGATGAAAAATGAGCAGGTTTACTAAAAAATGTTTCACTGCGCATGTGCGAATGCAATCAAAATATAATATGCATAATGTATTAACTAAGTATATAGAGCAGCTTTTGTGAAAGTCTCAAAATCATAGCTTTAAAATTCTGTAAATTATCGTCGATAGAATAAGCTCGAAATCCGTTGTTCCCAAAAAGAAGCAAAAAGATGAGGGGTTGTATCAAATATCTGTTGATTACAGCCAAGATAGCGTACACAATATTGCACGTACTACTATATTTGGATACAACCCCTCATATTTTTGCTTCCTTTTGGGAACAACGGATTTTGTGAACATTTGTGAACAACAGTGAAACATTTTTTAGTAAACCTGCTCATTTTTCATCCAATTTTTATTATTTTTTAATTCTGATTGCTGAGTATTATGTACAATGTTGTTTGTCATATTTTCTGAAAAGAACTTTTTTTTATATTAAAAACTTTGCAAATTATAAGTAAAAAACTAGGCGAAATTTGGGACTGTTTTTATAAAAACCTTAATTTCTCTACGAGTATACATGCTAGTCTCCTAAAAATGAACACAGTATATTAAAATAAGCAACTTATTAATAATCTCGAGTTTGAACGCTTTTGCTACATTAGTTTTTACAGGGTTATCCAAAAGATATTCGTCCTTTTTCAATTTGTTGACAGTCCCCTATGGGGTTTCGGGAAAAAATTTTCACGGAAATATATAACTTATACTATACTGTTTACACACCTGCAGTTTCAGGTTAATTCCTCATGTGTTTTTCTAGATATTGCTCTTTTCACCATTTTTCATGAGTGTTCGTATTATTTTGTCCACCCCCTGTATCTCGAAAAACTTATTTTCTAAAAACATATATTTCCGAATATTTAAATTTATGTAGCTAAGTACTGTCACCTGGCTTTGCGGTCGATATACAATTATTAACGGTATAAATATTTACAAATAAATTATATAAATTTTTAAAAAACTTAACTGCAAACAATTTCGACTTAAAAATGGGTTACGATTTCAACAATGTGGAGCCTTAGATTAAAAAAAAAACAGAAGACAAATGATTTATCGATTGACGACTACTATATATTTTGATATACCTTTGGATTAAAACTTTCTCTCTGATAATATTTTTCTGTTTTTTTCCCCTGTTTCTTTTCTTACATTTAAAAAAAAATTTCACACATTTATAGGAATTTATACATATATATATATGAATTTATTTAGATGTTTTTTAATCTTCTAAATGTTCTGTATCTCAATATCATATGCAGGTGTTCTTGTTTTCATTCTTGGAATATTTTTTTTTTCAAAAAAGAGCATACTAAAAATTAAGCATTAAAAAAAAATAATTTTGCGCTACACTGCAAAGTCACGGTATGTAGTTTTATCAATGTTAATTTCTTTGCTTTCAGTGCAAAAAGTGTAATAGTACTTTTATTATATTTCTGTTTAATGAAGCTGATTTTAAGAAAAGCTAATTTTAAGAAAATTTGAGATTACTTTCCGTATGTAAGAATAATATCTTAAATATAATTCTTATATGAAATCTTGTTTACTTATTTAGTATGCACAAGAAACTTAATATGCATTAGAATTACATTAATATGAAGATGCTTTCTTCATAAAGACTTTTTGAATAACCGTGAACATAAAGTGTAGAGGAATATCCGAAGAAAAAAACAGCATACATAATATTTTTAAAACGAAAAGGACAAATATTTTAACTCTGAGTAATATATAATTCAAACTCTGAGTAATATATAATTCCCCAACAAAGCGCCGTGTAATGCTTTTTAATGTTTATGCTATTCAAAAACTGCATACAACATTTATTACAACAGAATTGCATACAACAGAATTGCATAGTCATTCTGGAATTTAATGAATCATATACAAATCTCAGCAATTATGCCACAGACATTTTTTGCATCACCTACACTTAGTACTATATATTCACACTAAAAATTGCATTTCGCTCAATATTTTTAATTGTACTAAAAATTGCATTTCTCTCAACATTTTTCAGTGTACTAAAAAATATGTTTCTGGAACAGCTTCAAAGCGTGATTCTGCTTCTTTTAATTTTGCAAATTACAGTGTTCTGTTATAATGGAGTTTTTGCTGGATTGTTGGGAACACTTGGTGGAACATTAAGTGGTTTAGGAAAAACGGTTGGAAAATAATCCTGTTCTTCAGAAAAGAAAATTAAAAACAGTTTTATGCGTAAGTATGTTATTATGCAGGTATACAGAATTTTTAATATTATATTTATTATTTTGAAAATGAAGGAAATTTATTGTTATATTCATTATATAAATTATTTTTTTCTTAAACATTTGAATGTTATATTCATTAATCCGTGCAAAGCGTGATTCTGCTTTTGTTACTTTTGCAAATTACAGTGTTCTCTTATAACGGAGTTTTTGCTAGATTGTTGGGAACACTTGATGGTGTTGTAGGTGGTTTAGAAGAAACGTTAGGAAAGTAATTATGTTCTTCTGAAAAAATTTTAAAAGTAATTTATGCGTAAGTATGATATTATACAGGTATACAAAATATTTAATATTATATTCATTATTTAGGAAATGCAGGAAACTTAGTGTTCTATTCATTATATAAATTATTTTTTCTTAAACTTTTGAAGGCCTTTAGTATCTGGTATTTTTCTACGAAATAAAATATACACTATTTCGGAAAAAACTTGCTGCATAAACATTGTAGCATCTGAAACATAATATAAAAATAATTATAAAGGATGTTATTAGTGTGCATTATATTTCTTCTGAGATGCTCACATAAAAATATTTTTAGGTATGCAGATGTATGTGTTTTTTTTTTTTTTACTTAGAAATATATTTCACATAGTTTTTTTCTTTTAAGGTACTTCTCTATTTTACCGTCGAAAACTTTTCATAACAAAAAACCATCGCCAAACTGTAAGATTAAACGTCAAAAATGCAGTCCCATTTACTTGATATCAAAAGCATTATATGTGTTTATTATATCATCAAGTGGTTTTTAATTCGACATTTGCGTGTATTTTTCATTATGCTTTACAGATTTATTAGTTATTTCATTAATTAAAATAACAATTGTGCCCTTAAATTCTTATATTTTATTTATTTATTTATTTTGATATTCCAATGGCAACGTTCTCCCGTTTATTTGGCGTTACAGTTTTGTGATAATTTTTTGTTATGAAAAGTGGTCGACGGAATAATAGAGAAGTACCGTTTTAACTCTCAGTATGAATAGCTAATTATTTCATTCGATTTGTTATGCTTCAGATATCCTGAGTAAAACTTTTCACTGTTCTACCATGAAATCTACTTAGAAAAACTAATTGAACTATGCTTGTAAACCGTGATGATATTTACAGTGTCGCTGAGGGTCAGAGAATGCCAGTATCGCGAATTTGAGATAGTAATAGTCACTTTTTTAAATTTCAGAATTAAGTGATTAAATAAGGAGAAGATTTCTATACGTAAAAGAAATGGTATTCAAATTCCTCCATCCGTAGCAACTCTGTGTTTAGAAAAGTATTGCAAAGTTTGAATAAAAAATAGCATATAATTCTAATACTAATCCTAATCTATATATATAAAAGCCGTTCTTGGAATGTATGCTCCTTGTACAAAGGTATATATTTTTTGTCCGATTACTTTTGTCCGAAACTTAATCTATTTATGCTTTAGAGCACTAGTAAAATTACTGTCAACTTTAAAAATTTCTCCGACCAATTTTACCGTTTTTTTTTTCAAACATCTCCCATAGTTTATCATTACATAAATTTCTTTTCTTTTCTCAATTTCTAATGCAATTTCTTTTCCGTTGACAAAAAAAAAAGCATATAGACAATATTTTTATAAACTAATAAAAATTCAGATTCTCTCACTACAATTTGAAATCCTAAACTGACATCATTTTGGGAAGATAATGTTATTTTTTTTTCGTATATTACAAACATTCTTATGAATGCGTCTAAATGAGATAGAACATTTATTTAAATGTGTTTGGAGTTAAAAATAAATAACGTAACTCCTAATTATACAAAGGTAAATTGTTTCCACTGGTTTGTTAATATTAAAGTAAATTTTCCAAGAAATAAAAACACATTTTTGCGTATTCAAACGTCATGATTCAATTTATTCTACATAACCAAAAATCGTCTGTCAAATATTGACATTTAGATACTATCATTACATCGTAACTTTTCAGCTTTAGCCTCAACCACGGAGGAATATTCAAGCTCATTGGATTTAGGGGGAAAAGAAACGTGAACACGAGTAAGTACGGGAGGCAGGTGAATATGATGTCATAAATATCGAAAATAGAACAGATATGCTTTAATGTTGAAATAAAATGATCTTAGGATATCAAATTAATTCTGATTATTATCTTCATTTTTTTTTTTCATTTCTTTCTTTTTTTTTTTTTTTTTTTTTTTTTTTTTTTTTGCTTCGTACTTCACTCGATTCCAGTATATTTGAAATGAACAATCCAATACGAAGTATGGCAAGGTTTATTGTCTGCGCGCAGCTAACATTAAATTTTAATTCACAATAAATTTTAACGTTAATTATTTTTTTTTTTTTTTTAAAAAAAGCTTAAAAAGGAAATGGATAGCAAATATCAATAATATGCACTGCAAAATTATGAATGTCCAAAATGAAGTCATGGTTAGCGGGAATCAGTTATTTTAATTCATAGAAACTAAAAAGAAAATAATTCGATTGCCTTAAAAAAACAGTATTTTTCGTGCGTTAATTCTTAAAGGCATTCATCTCAGGAAATCTGAATAATAATTACCTTTTTTTAAAAAGAAAGTTGCATTTTCGTTCAAAATTAAAGATTTTAATATGATTTTATCAAAGTAACACCATTTCCCGTCTACAGTATTAAAATTAAGGCTCGAGGGCTAAAAGTATATTGGTACAATCGAAATACGTTTGTAGATCGTGATTTGGCAACCAGATTTAAAATTTTAAAGCCACGTTTCTGTCAGGTGTACAGGAGTAAAAAGTTTATTGCCCTTTTTTAAAAAATGGCCTTTTTTGGGGGGGGCGGGGGGGGGAGAACGTAGATTAGCTAATAGATAGGTAATAGATTTTTGTAAAATTTTATAGGATGACAAAAATGGCACAGATTTCATTACAATATTTAAATTTATTTACAATGTTTGTAAAAAACACAAATTGCACAAATTGTGCCTATTAGTTGCTAAAATTAGTGTAAAAATTGTTTTAAACTCATAAAAGAGCTAAAATCCTACATGTATCGGCTTTAAACTTAAAGCCATCATCGGGGAAGAAGAACAACACAAACGACTACGGACCTTTTAATTTTCGACACGAGAAAATTGAAATCAACAGCTTGGAAAATTTTAAATAAAATAAGCGGGCGCTCTCTGTTGCCAAAGAGCGAAAAACTAAACTATGAATTAACAAGGGGTTAAAAATGTATTCCATAAACTAGGTATGTTGAAAGAAAAGTTATCATTACAAATACAATCCTTCCTAATTTTAATCTCCAATGATTCCCTAATGGTGGCTTTAAATGGGTTATTGAACCTATAGATAATTCTTGCTTTATCGAAATTAATTACAGCATCATTATTTTTAGCGCAAAACCGGGAGAGTGCAGTGGATAACCTTCCAAATTTTATGTCGTTTTTATGCTCTTTTAACCTTTCCAAAAACTTTCTTTTAGTCATACCAATGTAAAAAATTATACTATTATTATTTAAGCTAATGGGGATTTCATAAACACCTGCGAATTGATCAGGGGGGATAGGATCTAATTTACATGAAACTAAGTCAACCAATTTTCTGGGAGGGACAGCAAAAAGATGGATATTGTATTTAATGAGGGCCCTTTTAATCCTTTCAAATATAATAGGTATATATTGGAATTTCCGATAGTTTGGTTTATTATTGCTAGGGACAGGATGCTGAATTAAATGGCCATTGAGTTTTTCTATAATTTTCTGTACGTGATGAGCAGGGAATCCATGGTCAATGGCGATATCTCTGATAAAATTAAGTTCATCTTGGATGAATTCACTTGAACAAACCAGAAAAGCACGCTTGATGAACGAATTGAAGGCAGCAATCTTATAAGAAAAAGTTGTAGAGGCATTAAATGGGATTATTGTGTTACTTCTCATCGGTTTACGGTAGACTAGTCTGCTCATCACGTACAGAAAATTATAGAAAAACTCAATGGCCATTTAATTCAGCATCCTGTCCCTAGCAATAATAAACCAAACTATCGGAAATTCCAATATATACCTATTATATTTGAAAGGATTAAAAGGGCCCTCATTAAATACAATATCCATCTTATTGATGTCCCTCCCAGAAAATTGGTTGACTTAGTTTCATGTAAATTAGATCCTATCCCCCCTGATCAATTCGCAGGTGTTTATGAAATCCCCATTATCTTAAATAATAATAGTATAATTTTTTACATTGGTATGACTAAAAGAAAGTTTTTGGCAAGGTTAAAAGAGCATAAAAACGACATAAAATTTGGAAAGTTATCCACTGCACTCTCCCGGTTTTGCGCTAAAAATAATGATGCTGTAATTAATTTCGATAAAGCAAGAATTATCTATAGGTTCAATAACCCATTTAAAACCGCCATTAGGGAATCATTGGAGATTAATATTAGGAAGGATTGTATTTGTAATGATAACTTTTCTTTCAACATACCTAGTTTATGGAATACATTTTTAACCCCTTGTTAATTCATAGTTTAGTTTTTCGCTCTTTGGCAACAGAGAGCGCCCGCTTATTTTATTTAAATTTTTCCAAGCTGTTGATTTCAATTTTCTCGTGTCGAAAATTAAAAGGTCCGTAGTCGTTTGTGTTGTTCTTCTTCCCTAAAGATGGCTTTAAGTTTAAAGCCGAAACATGTAGGATTTTAGCTCTTTTATGAGTTTAAAACAATTTTTACACTGATTTTAGCAACTAATAGGCACAATTTGTGCAATTTGTGTTTTTAAAATAACTAGTTAACAGTGTAATGTCCAAATGGATTCAATTGTTTGTAAAAAAATTATTAAAAAACGATGTTATCGAAATGAAAATAAAATTTATCGAAAAATTCGCTTAATACAAAAGCAACGAAGAATAAAACAGCAATGAAAATTTTCTTCAAGACGAATCGCGTAGACTTGAAAAAGCCGTCCTAAAAATAAGCATATTCCTCATATTACAAACGTGAAAGTGCGTTGTATATACTAGAATTTTTTCATACATTTGTAGAAACTAGCCAAGAATAGGATGGTTAGACTCTGTAATCGTGTCCTTAGCCAATTTGCTTTCTGTAGCGAGCGAAATTCGGCGAAAAAGTAAATACGTTTTTCTAACCCCCCCTTTTTTTGCGCGGTAAACACTTTATGGTATTATAGATGATCATATCTTCGCTGACCTTGGACTCCTTTTTTAATTGTTTACTGTTTCATTTTCGCGATTATTTATATTATTTGATGCAAAATTTCACTTTTTTAACACGGAGTTATAGTGCCTTGTAACAAAGAAATGCCGTACTGTTTCCCATAAAAAGTGATAAAACGTCGGTTAATTATATATGTTTTTAATTATCAGGAGTGAAATCTTTTGCTTAATTAATGCATTTTTTATTCTTTGAAAGTTACGTGAACGACGTCATGAGTAACAGCTAGTTATTTATATAAAATAAAACAAATTTTAATTTAAAATAAACATGCTTATCTTTTGTACCACCATTTCTCTATTGATAAAAAGCGCTTTAAATATAAATTAAAACGTGTTTGGGAACGACTTCGATATAGTAAATGACATCTTTTAGTTTGTTTGACCTTATCATATAACATTATATAGTCGATATAGTATATATCATCTCTTAAAAGATGCATAAAAGTGGTGATGTAACAATTAAGAAAATAAAACATCTTACTTAGAAATGCACAAATATATCATTGCATGCTGTCATTTAACATATCTGATGCAATATAAATTATGTTTTCGGATTTAATCCAATATAGAAACACTTAATGATATTTTTTAGATATTTGTTTCTAATGACACAACTAATTAACCGAATACAAAGAAACATTTGTTATACAGAGAGCTTTTACCAAAATTATACCAATGGGAACAGATGCGTGTATGTTTCTGGTTATGAATTTTAAAAATTATATTATTGTTTATTACTTAATTGTTATGAAACATTTTAACACATGCATTAGTTGTTTTCATTTTTAAAATTTGGTTTAAAAAAAGTGTAATAAAATACATAAATTATTCCAGTGTCTAAGTAACCAATGTTTTACTTTAACATTAATTGATTTAGCTTTTAATAATTTATATGTCAGTAACAACTGAATGCAAATTGGTAATAAAATGTAATTGCACGTTTGTAGACTTGCTCAAACTTGAACTCAAACATACATGAAATTATAGTGTTGAATCTGAACATTTAATAGTTTATTTGATTTATAATCTACCGGCTACCCCTTATGACAAAAGTAAAAAACATAAATTTATAAAAAAATCTTCCATCAATGAAATAATTTTTTTTTTCATTTATGTGGTAGAACACATTTTCAAAATTGAACTTATAGCTTCCGTTTGAATTGCATTTGCGAATTGTATAAAATGGCAACTGTAATGAAAACTTTATTTGCGTGGAAAGAAGGCAAAGCAAGAAAAAAAAATATGTAAACAATTCTCTCTCTCATCTTTCGATCTCTCTTGTTTATTTTTGTTTTCTTTTTCTTTTCTTTTCTTAGTTTGACTATTTTTTGTCCTGTTATAACAATTATATATAATTAAAATATACCAATCTGAACATTTAAAACAATTAAAGAAAATCGGTAAATGTGTAAGCTGAATTTATTCAATAGCTCAATTACTTTTATAGATATTAATTCATTTATGTATTAGTTTATTATATAGTAATGTAAGAAATATACATCATTTTTTTTATTAATATATAAAATTGTATTTTTAACTGATGTCAAAATTAAATTTCTTATCCGTTACTTATTTTTAAATGGTAAAAAAAAATAAAAATAGTAATTTTGATTTATAGTTTTCAAATTGCAAATTCCTAATAAAAATTTCATAATTGTATTCTAGAGGTGTAATCCACTCACATGACATTCGAATTTAATCACGTCATGTTATGAATGTAAAATACCTTGTTATGTTTTTCTAAATTGTTTTACAGATAATAGATTATAATATATTTTTTTACAACGTAATTTCGTACATTTAGTCAGAGATTTGCTAAAATAACACTTTCAGATTATAATAAAATGTTTTACTGTCTGTATAACATCAAACAATATAATTGTTTCAATTATGGTACTCACTGAAAAATGTCTCCAATTTTAATGGATTTGTGACACAAGTTTATAAGTTATTTTCAAAATTGCACAAAATGATATTTATGCTTTTATTGCAGGATTTTCACAAGATGGATAAATGGATGATGTCCTTTTTCTTCGTCCAAAAAATTGTCTTAAATGATATATCTTATCATTTCCCTGGTCTGTTGGTCATTTTAACTATCTGGTATTTTATTATTAAACACAAAAATGTATATGTGATGTATAATAGAATGGTGAAAAAATATATCTTTTGAGAATTAATAACTAACATTGTTTGATTATGAAATAAAATATAAAGGATTCGTTGAATTTTGCTTTTGTATATTTACATGTAATACTTGATTTACTGTATATTTTCACTGCAGTGTATTAGAAATATAATCTATTTTTAAAAATACATATCTGGACAAATGACGATAGTTGTAAAATGAAAGAATTTAATTTTCAGTTTTTTTTTCATTTTCAAAATACAAAGAAATATCTTCCAAAATATTTATAAGAAGAACGATATGTGTATCGCTTTCTCAGAGGAACCGCTCAGGTATTTTTCTAAATGAGTTAGTTTAAAAGATTATAGACAATTTTACTATAATGCTGTTTCTTTAAATATTGCAGATAAAATTTGTCAAATATTGACTACATATGACCTGAAATTTCAACTGTTTAATATAAATTGATAAAAATGAAGACAAAACATAAAGTAAAAATTTATAGTAAAATGAAAATTGAATTCGGATATAGTTAGTAGTCAGATACGATTTAAAAACTTAAAATATAAAATATGTCAGGCAAAATCTCCCATAATCTTACAACTGAGACATATACAACCAATACATGTTAGAATACGCATGGTTCTTGTTAATAATAAAATGTTCAGACGGAATCTTATAATTAATATTCTATAATCGCGTCTATCACCAAATTGGCGTACGAGTGTTTTTAACACTTTCCCACATAGTTAAAAATCGTTTATGATTTTGATTTTACTGTCCGTGCTTTAACCCTCGTGAATATATCCGAATTTCTATGTAAGTTTGAAATTTTATTAAGGACTTCTATTGAATAATAGTTCTTGAAAATGAAGTATGTAGCATTTGTAGTTCGTTTACAGCGACACACAAAATAATTCTGTTACATTATGGTTTGTATGAAAAATCCTTTGCAGTATATTTTGTTCGCATTATGATATTTCAAACATAATGAGATTGATATGCATCACTGAGATGGACTATAACATGCTTTCTCAGGAGTATATAATAAGTATTATTCATAGTTTGGGACGGACAAAATATTTTCATTACATTAAAATTTATTGAAAAAAATCCTCTGCGGTTCATTTTCATGATGGTATGATACCTCAAACATGATTCAATTAAAAAGTATCACTGAAGTGCACTACAACATGTTTTAGATATATTACGGAGTTCACAGCATTTATCGTTCATTTACAGACATACACAAGAAATTTCGTTTACCGGCCTGGCAATTATCTAAAATTGATAGTTTCCCACTGTGTTATGCTATTTTAAACTATTCTAATATTAATTGTATAATATGGTTTGTATAAATTATATAGATCATATACAGGGATACACGAAAGAATTAGCAGACTTTTCTGGATATGGTCAGCAACTGTTAAAAATGGATTTTTTACTTATGTATGTGTTTTTTTATTGTTTATTTAAATATCTCATTTCATTGCATAACAAAATATCTTTTTAATAATATTTCGTCAGTGCTGGAAAGTAATTCATAATCTATGCCTGATGTAGGATTTTCCGTTTTATTAAAACCTTTAATGGTATTCTCTTTCACATTAAAGAAATTATAGCCAAACAACAACGTTAGAAATGGACCCAATTACGACAGATTAATCGGTACATTTTTTAATGTAAAAAAGTTTTTAAAAATGCTTTTTTTTTTTTTTTATCTTGGATGGATTTTTTTTATCTAGCACGAACAATCAATTGTCAATACTTATAACTCTTCTGTTTTAGCCTTAATTGCACTATATATTTGTATCAAACAAATTTTTATTGTTCAGATATATTTTTTAAATATTTATGCATTAATTTATTAAAAAAATCATACAGTAATAGGTAAAATGAGCTGAAGTTTTTGTACGAATTTCATTTGAAGTTAATTTATTTTTCCTATGCGATTATCCAAAATTTGATTTAAGTGTTATTTAGAAATGATGCAAAATAAAAGCGAATGTTGAAAGAGCAAGTCGTCGCCTCTACATTTATGACATCAACGTACCTTGATTCATTTTATGATACATTAGTAATATTAGATGTTCAACACATTTCTCATGACTATGCTTTAGGTTGAGCCGTGGAAAAACAATTAAAATAACACCCGCTCTGCAACAAATTACTGTAGAAGATAGTTATTTATTCCAAACGGTTGGAAATAAACTTTGCTTTTAAATGATGTATACAAAATTTTCTTATGGGGGCATATCCAAACAAACCCAAACATTGTTTTTTTTTTTTCAATAGCAAGACACAATTTTGAAAAGATATTTTAAATCTTCAGTTCAAGCTATGCCTAGATACCAAATTTCATGACATACCTACGGTTGGTTTGAGATAAATTAGTTATTTTAAAATGAGCATATATTAGGGGCTCTATCCAAATTGAAATACGGGACTCGATTGTTGAAATGTTAAAAGACGAAGTCACTTCTATTAATGTATTATTTCTAGCAGATATTACCACTTTACTCACTTAATATATTTCGGTTATTCTTATATACGGTAAAATGCTTTTCACTATTAATTTTATAATGTTTACAAGAGTTGAATTATATGATTAAAAATATAGAAAGTTATTTGCGATTAAAATATTTTTCGAATATATGAATGTGATTGGAATTTTATAGGTGTTTTTATGTTTTTTCTCAGATATTGAATTTATTTTATTCGTTGTCTTCTAAATTTATAAGTGAAGACTATCGCTAATACAAAATTTAAAATAAAAAAAATAGTATGAAGCAGTATAAGGAAACGATGTAGAAAAAACCCAGACAAATTGCTTCTCAGTCTGAATATCAATCTTAACTCGATTGCTAAAGACATATTTTTAAAACTTGTTCAGCAAATGCACAACACATATGCATTTATAAGAAACTTTACTACAAACATATATACCGCAGAAAAAATAAAATACGTTTAGGGGAAGGTGGCCTAAAATAATACTAGCGGGCAAAACGATCCACGTATGTTTTCTTCCAGATAGTTTGCGCTATCTACAGGGTAACACATAAACTAGTTGTAATAAGTAAAGAAGAAGCAATGGCGGTATTCAAGCGGTCGCAGTATTACGCGTCTGAATAGAATTCTTTGAAAAACTGCTTTTATAACATCTGTTATAAGGTAAGCAGTAACTTTATATTATTTAGATATTTATACTGTATTTATTTAGATATGCAGTCTTTCATGTACAGAAATGTGACTTGGTTTACTTAATGGAGTATAACAATATAATAAATTATAACACCTTGTAATAATATATTTCTTTTAAATGCTAACAGGTGTAAATTAACAACATAAATAACTCTTATTAGGATGTTTGACATGTTTAGGCTCACTTGTTCGTCACTATCTCATTTGTTTTTTGAAAATGGCTCGGAGTGAGCTGAAACATGTCAAACAACCTAACAAAAGTTATTTTATGTTGTTAATTTAAACCTTTTATCATTTAAAAGAAATATATTAATGGAGTATATTTTTAGATGTGAATTACACCTATGCACTGTGATAATTACTTTTATATCCTTTATTTTGCCGATAAAAAACAATTTACAACTATTTTTAAATGAAGGATCATTTTGCCCTTTTGGTCAGAGTAAAATGATCCTTTGGACACATTTCAAAAACTCTATTTTTTTTATTACTCAGTTTGGGTTTAAATTATTATTAAAATATGTTTATAATGCAAATTATAGTGTAAAATATTCTAGCAAAGGGCAAAAGATTTATTTAAACAGTTATGTTATTTTACACAAATTTTTCCCTAAAGGGGATTGTTTTAGGCCACCTTCCCCTATTAATTAGACGGAGAATAAGCTAGAAATTCAATTAAAGGTAACAAAAATATTAAGTTTTTTTTTTTTTTTTTTTTTTTTTTTTTTTTTTTTTTTTTTTTAAGGTAGGACTTTTTATTTTTTATAAATGAGCTTTTTTAATTGAAAAATAAAAGTGAAAATAATTTACATAACTGACCTAAAATTATATCTCATGCAAATACGATTTATGTAATTTTAATAAAAAATTTAAAAGGAGACACAGAAAAAGGTAAAAAAAAATTATTCTAATCACAAAAAAAAATTAGTTAAATATTTTTTCAAATTTTTGCTTTTCTGCACATCATAGGAAGTCCCTTAAACCAACATCTTGACGTTTTTTAAGCATAATTTGAAAACTACTTGGTAGACATATTTGAAATTTTGAATGCGCATAAAACAGGACATAATAATTATAAATCCCGCAAAAAAATGTAAGTTGCAATTCATAATTTTTCGAATGTTAATTTCATAATTTATATTATAAAATTATAAAAATTACAAATTCAACGTATGTATGTTTGTGTTTTTTAGTATTTTAACTAAACAAAAAATTAGAACATTACGATTATAATTTCAGGAGATGTTAATAAAAATATGAAATACAATTTAACATTAGAAGCTCAAAATTTTTAATATTTATAATTCAAAAACTTATCATCCAAATGACCGGAAATTTGGTTTTTAGGCATAGATTGAACAGAAAATTTAAAATATCGTGACGTAAGGGTGTTGATCTTAACAAAAACAAAGTTTGGGTTTGCTTTGATATGTAAATGTCTCCCTAGGCAAATTTTATATACATCGTTTAAAAGTAGACTTTATTTCCAATCACTTGGTACCAGAAGGGTTTTTTCTATGATACTTTGTTGCACAGTTAGTGTGTGTGTGTGGGGGGGGGGGTCACTTTTTTTTTCTACGACTGTACGTATGGACAGAAATATCATTTTGTCCTCAATCAGTGTGTTCGAGGAACAATTTGAAATATTTTGGCTTTTATTTGAACTAAACCAATTTACAAGTCATAGTACATACATCTGCGTATTTTAATATATTTCGTTTTACGGAAAATTCTGAGTGCCTTTCCTGAAATTTAGAACTGGGCTTAATCTTTATACTTTAAATTGCGGGTTCGAATTTTAAGCCACAAATGCTATTTTAAATTTGTATTATGCAACCATAAATATTCAATGTTACTTTCACAAATTTTTGCCTTAAGACGAACTCAGTTTATAGTCCTAAGACAAAATGATGTTTAAGTGATTTTTAAAAGAAACATAATCAGAGAATTATTTTCCACCCAAAAAAATTGTGAGGAAGCGAAACAAAAGTAAGTAAAATATATGAATATGAGAATGGCGGGTGTGTTAAAACACCCCAGACAGTTTCATGTATTTCTTAAAGCTTCAGGACATCGTAGTATATCTCAAATTAAATGGGGATTTTTTTTTGGATAATCGATAGTCATTCTGTTTCAATTTCTATTCGTATAAATATCACCAAAGTTGATATTCTCATACAATTAAAGAAGTCGATAAAAATAACCCCAAATTTTCCCCAACTAATGAAGCCCAGTGTCTTGTGAGTGGATATTCCAATGTACTAGATATTTAGATAACTTTAAGAGTTAGTTTCACTTTCTTATTTTCACCATTTTGTCACGTATAATCCAATTTTTATCTCATATAATCAATCTTTTGTAAAAAGGTCCGTGAAATGTTGTTTTGAGACACGTAGATTTATGAAATATATAAAACTTGTATTGAAACCTAACCAAATGTTCCATTTCAACATTTTTGATAATTTCTGATAAGCCTTAATAAATAAAATTTGGCTTTCTGTATAATTTTTCTACATATATCACCACTGTCCGTTACAGTAGGTCATCTGGATGTTTTAATGATAAGCAATTTAAACCATTGGAAACCAACGTGAAATGTTATGTTACCAAATATTGGGGTTGGTTTTGAAATCGAAAGCATGCTCAGAATGAAACTGCAACATAAATGGAAAAAGTATTAAACTATCCCATTATCCTTCGAACACAGTTAATCTATGCAAAAGAAATCATTAAAATATTGGAACAATTTTAACCTTTGCAAACCATCGCCAAACTGTTACGATTACCAAGTACTTATGATTGATTTCGAAATTGAAGGCGTCACCAGAATGCAACTGCAACAGAAATATCAAGAAAAAAAAATCATGCGTCAAGCATAGAAAATAAAAAACTTTACAACACTCCCAGAATACTTTAACAAAACTTCGTCGTTTTATAAGGTAAAGAAGCTAATTATACATGTAGTAAATGCATAACACATTTTAAAACCTGATTTCAACAATTGCCGACCATAGCCGGAAAAGTGCAGCAATCTTTTTGGGCAGCCAGGCATATGATTATGTATACTTGTATAAATTCTACATAGTATACTAAAATTAAGTTTTGCAAGAAAACGCCTAACATAATTGAAAATTCACCTTCAGCAATTTCTACCAACAGACGGAAACTTATTTTACATCTTTTGCATAGCCTTGTATTTTACCTACATATTTTCATACACGTACATATTAAAAAAAACTTAATTCAAGCAAAAGTGCTGACAAAACTACTGAAATCACACTTTCAAGAATTACTATTCATAGCTGTCCATGTATATAATTCTTTACATTACCCTGTATATGATTTTATTTATATAAGAACATCTCTTATTATACTAAATATAAATGAGCTTGGAAATACATAAACAAGCATCAGTAATGGATATCAATTCCATCATGTTTGAAATAGTGCGACTTAATTTAAAATACTCTGTAAACAGTTTTTCCCTATAGGCCATTATATAACTGAATTCTTTTGTGTGAACCTGTAAATGAATAATAATTGCTTTCCATTCCATATTCTACAGAAAGTATGTTTTATTGCACCTCAGAAATTCATATCAATTTCATTATGTTTGTAGCAGTGAAACCATTAAAATTTGCCGCAAACGCTTTTTCCTCATAGACATAAATCCTCGATATATTATTTTATATATTATATAATTCAGGGGGTCGGAGCAAGAGAGTGCTAAGCCACATTTGTGAACTTCTGAGATATTGCAATTTGAAAATTTGATCAAAAACACAAATCAAGATATATAACATTAAGTTTTTTCGCCAATGTCTTAATAACATTTGAGATATTCTGAGTAACAATATGGTACAACTTTAATGATATTACTATTACATTCTTTGTAAATTAGCTATCTTCATTGAGGGCATAAACATCTGGAGCAAACACGAAACCTGGGACATATGCTTCTACCAGATGACATTAGAAACAAATTATATGTAGGATATTATAATTTACAATATTAAGCAACAGATTACAGTGTTAGATTTATTTCATCAAAAATGTGGCTTGGCACTTTCTTGCCCCGACCCCCTCATATATTATATATATATCCTGGATATATATACAATATAACATTACGGAATACGTTTGAGTGCCCCTGTAAATGAAACTTTACACATAAAATTTTCTAAAGTAATATTCTTGCAATACACCTCAATAATTGAATTAAATTCCATGATGGTTTGAATAGTGTTACACCATTCAAATGCACCGCAAATGATTTTTCTCTATAGGGCATAATCTAACGGAATACTTTTAAGTGCCTCTGTAAATGAACTATAAAGACTACACACTTTATTTTCAATACCGAACATGTCACAGCAAACCTCAGTAACATATATCAATTACATGGCAATCCAAGTATATTTGAGTGAGTTCGGACAGACAAACCGAATTCATAAACCTTTTTCAACTATGTTGGAAAATGTTAAAAAAACGTATAAGCTTTAACGATAGCTCCATCCACAGATACTCAATGGAAAAAGAATAATTAGAAAATATTGGAATGCAGAATATAAATTCGTAATTAACGCTTCCTTTACTTAAGAATATAGAATTCAACACATGCTTCATGGGTGACAAAACTCCAGTAGATTTTTTTACATTTATTGTAATTTTTTAGATTGCCAGCAAACAACACAAAAGTCATTTTTATATAGAAACATCAATATCTATTAAGATTAAATTTTGAAATTTATTAAAAGCGACACTTTCAAAATAGTTTCACGCATGAATTAATAGCCGGAAAAATCGTCAAAAATTTCGCTAATTACAGCAACATTTTTATTCTAATGATTTTAGTGCTTTAAACTCGTAATTCGATTACAGGTCTGTTAAATTTGTGTTTAATTCATATTATTTTATTATTTTATTTATAATCTATGAAGTTTTATTTTGTTATAGATTGTTAGTTATAAAGAAATGCTGTACTATATATAATGATTTATCTGAAAATGGATTAATCTTTCGTAATCAGTCTGCATGCAGGAGAGATTGATTTAAAAAAAAATCAGGCATGAAAATTATTTAAGAAGCATAAAAAAATAAGTAAATTAAGATCAAGTTTTCAAACAAATTGCATTTAAAAGAACGTTTGCCGCCTATTCCGCATGTAAAATTTGGAATTGTGCGACTTTTAAAAGTTAAAAAAAAAAGAAAAAAAGTTGCAATAAACGTGAAATTTATTTGTCAGTTGTTTCTACCGTCAATATGACAACAGCGTAACTCACGGGCATGTTTTTGCTTTACATTATAGATTTACACGAGACAGTATTGGACTCTAAATCAAACCCGACCCATGGCTCGGGTATGAATTAACCCTTTATCTACTGACGGTACTTTTAAGTACCACAAGAGAAAGCTTTGTATAAACTTTCTTTAAGCTGTCTAATAATGATTATAAGGTTTTGTTTTTATACAAAATACTTTTCTGGATCACATTTAGAAAGCACAGCAAAACAGTGAAAGCTAAATATTTTATAAATTGGTTTTTTTCTCAACCTTTTACATAAGTGTAGATCTTCTCATTTAAAACTTGTTATATAAAAATTTTTGCAATTATAAAAACCTTTCTATTTAATGATAGGATCACAATACATTTATTCACATTGTTCCGATAAAGAATTGTGATATTTCCTTAACAGCATTCTCTGTTAATTAATCTAATTATTCTTGTAAATATTTCACAAAAAGAACTATTACTACCGCATTATTAAATCAGTTTTAATGAAAAACCTTATCTAAATTTCAGATTATTATAATATAAATTGTCTAATATAACTTCAGACATCAAGGAAGATAATTATTGAGATTGAACAATTTGTTGATTCATAATTCGGTAGATAAAGGGTTAAATCATGATTCTGCTTATATGATAGAGATTACCATGCGAATGTTCTAATCTGACTAGTTTATGCTAATAAAGATGATGTTTTCATATATTGCTCATTTTATGACAACCATGGTTCTGAATAGAAACAAAATTCACTTTATTTTTCTTAAAACATAACAGAAACAGGTTCATAACTGAATTAAAATGTTTTTAATCATTTAATTATAAGTAAATAATGTGAAAATTTTACATTATAATATAGAAAATAATATTATATTTTCTGTTAAAAAACTAGCAAATTCAAAATTATAATTTCGGAAATACTTTTTAGACTTTCTTCTTGCTTTACAAAATTAAAAGTGATTTTGATGTTTTTTGTTTTAGATAACTATTCTTTACTGCATCTTCTGAAGACTGTCTTTATATAATCGAGGTTTAATAAAACTAGTATTTTTCACAACAACAAAATAGAAACGACTGAGAGAGTTCGCTCCTTATGTTCATTTTTTAATAGCAACACTGTATTGTTTTCTGTATTATAATCATGTATGTGTCGAGTTAAAGCTGTTCCGAGCTCGAACATTCTATTTGAGCTCAGCCTGAACTTAACGCATATAAACTTGGTACACTAAATTAAAGAAAATTATGTATGCCAATTAAATTTTCAGCAAAGCTGAAATTACGTTGGAGATTACTTATATAGAAACACTTATAGATATATAGATATCACTTATTACTTGTTACTCAGCGTATAACCAACAGAGTGGAAAAATGTCAAGGTAGAGCATAGGTGCGTAATACCAAATGTTCCGGGTTCGATCCCTGTATGGTGATTTTTTCAGTCTGTAGAATAGTAAGATGAGTAGTAAGTAATAATTCATATCAATTGTTATATAAAAAATTAGTCCATATTTGAATGAAATTATGAAAAAATACCCTCTAATATAAATTCTATCATTTACGTTATAAAATGAATATACATTTACTAAATATTGAAGAATTTTGTATATAGAAATGGGTTACCGAACCCGACAATCAAAAGTAAAAAAAACAACTCGAAAACGACTCGTACCGGGAAAAAATTGAGTCAATTCGACTTAACTCCGAAACTCAACGAAAAACAAATATTGGGATTTCGACCAGAGTCGATAGTAGGGGCGGGTGGTATTCTGGTAAAACCGGGCTATCTTACCTGATGCAGGGCTCTAATGCGTATTCATTTTATATCTCATTTAAATCTCATTAAAAAATTTTCAATATCGCCCAAGATCATACAAAAAAAAACTTTTAGTTGTCCCTGTATACTACACACTGCAAAACTATACATGATACGACAACTATTTTGTAAATGAAAAGTGTATATGTACCTCACCACGACACTCATAATTCGTGACGATTGATCACATTTTACGAAAGTAATGAGAGTAAAGTATAACAAAAACTTGAAAACAGACAAATGTTTGACTTTTAGACCCTAATTGTATTAAAACAGAATCATCTGTAGAAAGAGATTTTCCTCTTTAAAAAGTATGAAAATTGGAATATACACTGTTAAAAATTTGCAACAAACTGCCAGTCATTCGACCGTTTTTATAGAAAACGGTTACATAACCATAATTTAACTCTATTTTGACCATAATATGGGCAATAATATGGTCAGAATAGTGTTAAATTACGGTTACGTAACCGTTTTCTATAAAAACGGTCAAATGACTGGACAGTTTGCTGCAAATTTTTAACAGTGTACGGTTCAAAGTTATTCGTAGACATACGTAGAAGAAAAAAATAATTAAAACGAATGTCGCCCTTTTTTGGAAGACGATTTAAAATGTCCTCTTCTTTTTCAAGTCCAATGTATCCATAATTATATGTATCATACCGTTTAATTTCTGTTTAGAATTTGAAGTACACTGTTAAAAATTTGCAGCAAACTGTCCAGTCATTTGACCATTTTTGTAGAAAACTGTTGCATAACCGTAATTTAACTCTATTCTGACCCTAATATGGTCGATAATATGCTCAGAATAGTGCTAAATTACGATTACATAACCGTATTCTGTAGAAACGGTCAAATGACTGGACAGTTTGCTGCAAATTTTTAACAGTGTAATTAACATTAAAAGGCAATTATTTTTATATAAACATATTTATACACGAATACACGTTTTCCCTCTACAATATAGGTTCATACAAAAACACACATACTCAATGGCACAAACATAAACAAGTGTATAACAGCTATATATATATATATATATATATATATATATGATTTGCAAAATGGTTAAATTCCAATTATTTAAAACCAAAACGCACAGTGATTGTAATTAGGGATATATCTCTGTACAAACATGACGTGAATGCAATGCAGTATTGATTAATCTAATTAATTTTAGCACTTTTTGCTGGTAATCATATAATATGCCCGTTCCTTTAAAACAAAATAAATGTATGATGAATATCATGACATCATTTAACTCGAATCTTAAAAATGAAGTTCCATTATAGAATTGCGTCAATAAAATAAATGACTTCATAGTTTTTTTTTTTTTTTTTTTTTGTAACATTGAATGAAAAAAATAAAATGTGAAAATTTATATCAAGCATATAGAATATTGCATTAGGATGTAATAGCAAAACATTACGTATGTAACTTGAAAGGCAGAAATACCTAACACACAATTTTTTTAATCATTTCAAGAAAGGCAAATAAAGGTATGGCTAAAATTATGGAAAAAGAATGATTAAGCGTTCGTATGAAATATATATTGATCAAGCAGTTTTCTAATTAGTTAATTTTGGAAATTATTAAATTAATATCAAAACATATTTTTTAAAATAAGTTTTTGAAAACAATATGAGGGGTATCCGATGAATGTTTTAATAGAAATCTTTTTGTAGAAGCATCGAATATACGAATCCCAAATTACTGCTTATTTCCTCGAGTAGTTTTTGAGTTATGCTTAAAAACGTACTAGCAATACAATCTCTTTTGCAATTATTAAAATTGAATTTAGCTTCATTAGCTCCAAATTTCAAACCTACATAGTTCCTAAACCAATTGACTGAATAGCTTTCCGTTTGATATCCGAAGGTAATGTGTACCGACGAGTTCAAATATGATGTCAAAATCAGGCATTAGTATTCAATATTTAAATGATTTTTTCAATTTCAATTTGTAGACTGAATATATTCAATATATAAACCACGGAACTATAATTTAGGCATAGAATTAATTAATAGCTATTATTACTAATCGGTTGTTACCAAACACATTTTTGTACGATTACTTGCGGCAAGAGTTATTAGGGATGAGGCATACATTTTTCCACGACTGTACACTATATCATCATATTGTCACTATATCGTCAATATCAATAAATTGTCAATTAAAGCTTTCTTTTATCTCTTTAACATTTAAAATGGTATAAAAGCAGAATTTCAGTTAAAGCATTTTTTTTTAATTTTTACATTACAAAACGATAAATTCTATATTTTATTAAATAAATTAATCTTACTTAATAGAATTAACAAAGAAATAACTTAATTATGCATTTAAACTTAAGAAGGAAAATACATTAAGTAAGCGTAATTTTATCAAAAATTTTTCATTTTCAAGCACAGATAATTTCGTTTCATTAATTTTATTCAACCACTGATTTGAGCACTTTACTTTTGTGTCTTCTGATTAAATGAATTTTACCATTCATTACTTCAAATCTTTTGCTCAAAGCCATAAGCTAAGTATTTGATGACTGAGTCAATATATCTGCGGATGTTTGGCACATTACATTTTAACACGGTACATTTAATAACAAACCCAGATGAGAATTTAATTACATAATCGATAAAATGAGACATTTTTGCAAAAGAAATTTTAGAATCTAATTAAGAAATTTCAAATTCTTTATTTTCAGCACTTTAATTTAATCTTATTAATGGATGTATTAATATATCATTAAATATTTTGCCACGTTTTATATAAATTCAGACTGAAATTTCTTCAATTAGCTGGCTTTATGGATTTCAAACTTCATATATTTGATGTTTAAGGTAGTATTTCTCATTTGTGATTTTTACTATTTTTGAAAATGCATTTTAGTGGAATAATATTAACGTTTAATTTAAGATTGAGCATATTTTTATATTTTAAATGAAAGAAAAATAAATTCTAAAAAAATAAATGATATGGTGAATGACGAAATAGTATGAATTTTTTTCAGTAAATATTTAGAAATATACGTATTTAGTAGCGTTTTTATCAGAAACAGAGCGTTAATTGCTTTAATAATTATGAATAAAGTTTTGTGAATTATTTTTCCCTTGAATGAACAGCAGCTACTGTAAATACAATAACTAAAAGGTTATGTGCAATATCAGAGTTTTGTACTAATCAAGAAAGTCTAATTCTAATTCTTCCTTTGATCTACACACTTGTGCGAATTCGCACGATTCAAAATTTCAAATGTCGGTGTTTTTCATAAAAATGTTTTCAATATATTCCTTTATACATTAATAAAATAAAATGGTTAGTAGAAATAAATATCTTAGTTAAATTCTTTATCAAATTATGCATAGGACTCATTAGTTAAATTTTATTATATTGCCAACAAAGTTTTTACGAAGTTCAAGTAACGGAATCCCAAACTACCACACAATAGTGTGAAGTATGCACGTGCTGATCCAAATTGTGGACTCCATGACATAAACCAAGCAATCATTCCCGGGCGTTTAAAGATGTCCGATTGTCTAGTGTACAGAAAGTACGTAAAAATCATTTTCATTAAAAACTTTAATAGATTTTTTTAAATTAGTTGTTTTCTTAGGTTGAACACAAACTACACTGAAAATCATTTTCGGTACTTTCGTATTAGCCGCATGCCAGCGGTTAATCGGGATTAATTTCTATATTTATAGCAATTTTTTTTATTTGATATTTTCGAGGTTTACGTGTCTTTCGATTACTTGTCTGTAATATAAACATTTTTACAATTTCTGCTTAAACCAAACCAAAACAAATTTGCTATTTGCGATAAGATGAAGTTGGGTAAATCCTAGCAGTTTGCTTGACACAGAGGTTCTACATGGTGGCTAATAAATACCGTTACACTCCAAAAAAAATAATTAATTTTAATCGTTTGGTAAAACAAATTATTTCTCTATTTCCGCATTTGGCAATTTTCTATTATTGCTGAGATTTTTGTATAAAGCAAATACACTGCTCAAAACAATTAAAGGATATTTGAAGTTTTATATAAAATAAAGATATAAACGAAATTTTTTTTGCCGAAAATAGAAGAAGAGAATCACAAATGCAAATTTTTCTGGTTTTCAAACTGTGGAGTATGAAAATTTTGAGTTCGGCGTCAAAAACGTCGCTTCAGCGGCAGCGAATGAAATTTGACTTTCAACTGGATAAAAGAGAATGAAGACAAGGATGATCGGCATTCAGTGATTGCTTTGTTTCGATGAGTACGATGTCTCAGCGAAGTCATTTGACAGATTCAGAAGCTTGGAGAATTGATGGTAGGTTAGAAGGGGGCAAACTCAAGCCTAAGTAGCGCAAGCCATTGGAGTGTCACAAAGTGTCATTTCCAGGATCTGGAACCGTTTTTTGGAGAGTGGATGTGCAGGCCGAAGACCAGGGCAAGGTCGTAGACGGGCAACAACGCCCAATGAAGATCGGTATTTAGCGTTAACAGCTCGGAGACACCGAAACATGAACGATACTCTTCTCCAACAACACCTTCGCTCGGCTACAGGCACCACGATTTCAACTGAGACTGTCCGAAACCGGCTCCATGCTGTAGGTCTGTATGCTCGCCGACCGATGGTATGTGTTAGATTAACATCAAGGCATCGTCGCGACCGCAGGGAGTGGGCAACCGAGCATGTAAACTGGAGGAGAAATGAATGGAGCAATATTCTGTTTTCTGACGAGTCCCGTTTTTCTGTGCATCCGGATAATAGGCGTATTTTCATCTGGAGGGACCGTGGCAGTAGGAATAATCCTGCGCCCGTGCACGAAAGTGTCAGATTTGGCGGTGGAGGAATGTTGGTGTATGGTGGCATCTCCATTGACGGGCGCACTGACCTCTACATCATTCGAGATGGAGCTCTGACTGGTCGCCGATATAGGGATGAGATCCTCAGACCTATTGTAGTCCCTTGCGCTGCAGCAATCGGATATAACTTCATTTTAATGGACGATAACTGCAGGCCACATCGTACAAACCTGGTGGAGGATTTCCTTTTCGAGGAAGGAATCGTTCGAATGGAATGGCCAGCGTGTTCTCCAGACATGAATCCAATCGAGCACGTTTGGGACGCTCTAAGAAGACGAGTTTCTGGCCGCCAACAACTCCCACAAACTCTCCAAGAACTGGAAAGAGCTCTTCTGGAAGAGTGGGGCAGAATACCCCAACTCGTCATTAATAGCCTCATTGAGTCCATGCCTCAAAGGTGTTCAACGTTGCTGGCCGCCCGTGGAAACCCTATCCCCTACTGAAAATGATTTTCTTTGAAGAAAACACCTTTTCTTATTCTTTTTTTCTCATATGCACAAATTGTGTTTTTTTCCTTTTGTACACAAATGCGCAATAAAATGCATTTTTTTCTGCCAAACATGTGTAATTTATTCTCATATAACCTACTATGTCTGTCGACCATGTATCAATCAGCTAAAAAGTTTCCCAGATACAAAATCCACCTAAAACTGCAATATCCTTTAATTGTTTTGTATTTAAAACCATTTTAAGGATAGAAGCCAACAGAATGATAATTAAACAGCTCTTTGATAGAGACTTTTCCGCAGGTAGAAAAACTCTAAAAAGGGATAATGAATAATGCTAAAAATTATGTAGTTTATTCAGCAACCTTTGAGGATATACCTGAAAATCTTCGAACTGTTAAACCATTTCAGAACAAGAATTCTGTTATCGTTTGGTCTGCAGTGACAAACAATGGAATATTGCTTTTGAAATTCATCGATAAAGGGATAAAAAACAATGCGGAATGTTACAAACAGGACATATTGGCTACACATTTATTGCCACATGCTGACAGGTTGTATCCCAAAATGAATTTGATATTTCAGCAAGATTCTGCACCTTCGCACTAAGCTAAATCAACACATACTTGGATCCATGTCAATTGTCCGATCTTTATCATGCAAGAAGATAGGCCACCTTCTTTGGCCTTCATTGGCTACATTCATTGACTTTCTAAATCAGATTTAAATACTTTAGATTATTGCGTCTGGGAGATTTTAGAGGCTAAAGTAAATAGCAAACAATACAGAAGTTTGAACTCTCCCAAAGCTTCCATATTGCGTGAATGAGACCTATTACCTCTCAAAATTATTCTTGCCGCAGTCGGACTCTGACGTAGACGTCTTTGGTAATCAATAAATTCGAGTAAAATTATTCCAAGGTAAACTTATTTTTTGACGAATGGTAAACCTTTTAAAACTTATTCAGTTCATCTATAATGCTTCCCATATCCCATGATCATATTATATCACTTAGCTAAATTTAAACCATATCGGTCAATATTTAAATTTTTAATAAGCAAACGATCATGGAAGTAACAACCATTCAGACGTTTATGATTTTCTCAAGATTTTTTCGTTTGATTTTCTTTTTTATTAATTCTTTTCAATCAATGTACATCTCTTCTCCATCGTTAAAAGAAGCTATTTTTCCACATTTGTAATTGTCTTCAATTCTAGAGATCAGCTCGCGCATTATCACGTGTCGACTTCTTTGATTTCCCATGTTCATCACTTCTTGCGGACGCCAATGTGTATTTCATTTTCGGTGGTCTCAATGCCATTTTATGCAAAGAGAAGCTATTTTCCTTGTGTCTTTATATGAATTTTTCATTTATTGATATTAAAAATGATAATATTGTAACGTAAATGTTACAAAACTTTATTTTTGTGACTTTTGCTGTGTGATATTTTGAATTTTATATATATTTATGTATTTAATACAAGGATTCATACGTTTAATTTTTACACCACTTATTTATTTCTCTCCTCCCATCTTCTGCAATCACTTTTTTCTGTCTTCACTTTTCTGAATTCCTTTTTTTCATTTATGTTGTAGAACACATTTTTGAAATTCAATTCACAGCTTCCGTTTGAATCGCTTTCGCGAATTCTATAAAATGGTAACTATAATAAAAACTTTATCTGAAAATTTACAACAATTAAAGAAAATCGGTAAAAGTATAAGCTGAATTTATTCAATCGCTCAATTACTTTTATAGTTGTTAATTCATATATGTTTTAGTTTATTATATAACAACGTTAGAAATATATTTTTATTTTTTATAAATATATATAGATTACATTTTAATAGATTACAAAATTGAATTTCTTATCCGTTACTTATTTTTAAAAAAAGTAATTTTGATTTATAGTTTTCAAATTTTAAATTCCTAATTAATATTTCATATTTGTATTCTAGAGATGTAATCAATTCACCTGACATTCGAATTTAATCATGTCATATTATGAATTAAAAATTTACCGTGTTATTTTTCTCCAATTTTTTTTGCAGATTATAATAAATATTTTTCTTTTTATAACATAATTTAATCATCATTTAATATCAAATATAGAATGAGAGACACTTCAGTCCTATTATGTCAACTTTGATAAGCTAATATATTTGGATACAACCCCTCATCTTTTTGCTTCCTTTTGGGAACAGCGAAATTCGAGCTTATTCTATCGACGATTACTATCAGAATTTTCAAGCTATGTTTTTGAGACTTTCATAAAAGTTGGTCTATACATTTAGCTAATATATTATGCACAGTATATTTTGATTGAGTTCGTGCATGCGCAGTGAAACAATATTTAGTAAACCTGCTCATTTTTCAGACAATTTTTATTATTTTTTTAATTCTGATTGCAGGGTATTGTGTATAATTTTGTTTGTCATAGTTTCTGAAAAAAACTGGTTTATATATTAAAAACTCTGCAAATTATAAGCAAAAAACTTGGTAAAATTTGGGACTGTTTTTATAAAACCTGAATTTCTCTTCGAGTATACATGCTATCTTCATAAAAATGAACCTAAATTATTACAATAATCCAGTTAATCATAATCTACAGTTTGAATACTTTTGCAATATTAGTTTTTACAGGGTTATCCAAAATATATTCGTTTTTCTTCAATTTGTTGACGGCCCCTTATGGGGTTTCGGGAAAAATCTTCGCGGAAATATATGACGTCTATCATGTTGTTTACACTCCTGAAGTCCTGGATAATTCCTCATGTATCTTTCCAGATATTTAGCAAAACGTCTAAAATCGCAAGTGACCGATCATCATTGGAAATATAGTGTATTATGATCCATTGGGATATATTGTTTTATTTTAATGATAATGTGATACTTCAAACTTAATTAAATTAAAAATAATCACTGAAGTGCACTACAACATGTTTTCTATAGATTATGGAGTGCAGAACATTTATCGTTCATTTACAGACACAAACAAGAAATTTCCAGGTGCGACTATGATCAATAATTGCATAACGGGATTGATATGCATCACAGAGGTGTACTATAGTATGCTTTCTCAGGAGTACAGAATAAGTAGCCTTTATAGTTCGTTTAAAGGGGCGCACAATACAATTCTATTGCATTATAATCCTTGGGGATATATTGATTTATTTTAATGATGTTATGATACTTCAAACATAACTAAATTAAAAATAATCACTGAAGTGCACTATAACATGTTTTCTATAGATTATAGAGTGCAGAACATTTTTCGTTCATTTACAGCAGGGGTGTCTAACTGTGGCCCGCCTGATACCACTAAAATTTGATAGTAAACTTTTCCTAATCTAATCATCGAATTTATGCGATTAGAGAAGTCGAATATTTCTTTTAAATTTTAGTGGTATCAGGCAGGCCACAGTTTTATACCCATGATTTATAGACACAAAAACAAGAAATTTCCTGGAGTGACTGTGGTCGATAATTGCAAGAAGTGCTTTTTCTGATTTGTATGTTCTTTTTTAAACTTATCTAATGTTAATTGTATAATATCGTATGTATAAATTCTATAGTTCACATACAGAGGTGCGCGAAAGTATTTACAGATATTACTGGATATGGACAACAATTGCTAAAAATGGATTTTTTACTTATGTATGTGTTTTTTTTTTAATGTTCATTTAAATATCTCATTTCATTGTATAACAAAATATCTTTTTAATAATGTTTGGTTAGTTTTGGAAAGAGTTTCATAAGCTATGTCTCATGTAGGATTTTCCGTGTTATTAAAACATTTAATGGTATTCGCTTTCACTTTAAAGAAATTATAGCCAAATAACAACATTAGAAATGGACCCAATTACGAAAGATTAATCGATATATATATATTTATTTTTTGTGTGTAAAAAAAAAATGCTTTTTTGATTTTTTAATCTCGTTAAGCACGAACAACCAATGGTCAATCCTTATAACTCTTCTGCTTCATTCTTAATTACTTTATATATTTTTATCAAGCAAAAATTTATTGTTCAGATAAATCTTTAAAATATTTATGCATTAATTTATTCAAAAACTCATAAAAAATAAGTAAAATGAGCTCAAGTTTTTGTACGAATTTCATTTGAAATTTATATTTCCTATGCGATTATCCAAAATTTTATTTAACTGTTATTTAGAAATGATGCGAAATAAAAACGAATGTTAAAAGCGCAAGTCGTTGCTATATTTATGACATCAGCATACCGTGCTTTATTTTATGATACATTAGTAATATTAAATGTTCAACACATTTCTCACGATTACGCGTTAGGCGTAGGAAAGAAATATCATTTCGTCCTTAATCAGTGTGTTAGAGAAACAATTTGAAATATTTTGGCTTATATTTTTTCTAAAACAAATTACAACCAATAATACACACATCTGCGTATTTTAAAAAAATTGTTTTACGGAAAATTCTGAGTGCTTTGACTTGAAATTTAGAGCTGTGATTAAACTTTATACATTAAATTGGGTGTCGATTTTTACCCACAATTGCTATTTTAAATTTGTATTATGCAACAAGCAATATTAAATGCTACTTTCACAAATTTTTGGCTTAAGGCAATCTCATCTATATAGTCATAAGGCAAAATGCTGTGGAAGTGACTTTTAAAAGAATCATCATCAGTGAATAATTTTCCTTCTAAAAAATGTGCAAGGAAGCGAAACAAATGTAAGTAAAATGTATGACTATGAGTATGCCGGATGTATTAAAACATCCTAGACAGTCTCGTGTATTTCTTGAAGCTTCACAATATAGTAGTGTATCCCACATTATCTGTTGTTTTTTTATAATCGATACGCATTTTGTTTCAATTTCTATTCGTATAAATATCACTAAAGTTGATAACCTCATAAAATTAAAGAAGTCCATAAAAACAAATTTATAGTATTACCGAATAATGCTAGTTGATTTTGAAATCAAAACCTTGCTCAGAATGAATCTGCAACTTAAATTGAAAAATTTTAATTTATCATGTTGTACTTCGACCATAGTTATTCTATGCAAAAAAAAAAATCATTAAAATATTGGTACAATTTTAACTTTTGCAAACCATCGCATAATCCTGCTATGATCATAATCCTGTATTTGAGCATGTGTGTAAATTATGCGTCGAAGATCGATAATGAAACACTTTCCAACACTTCCAGAATACTTTAACAACACTTCGACGTAAATAAAGGTAAATAAACTAATTATACATGTAGAAAATGCAATACATATTTGAAAACCTGATTTTAGCAATTACCGACCATAGCTGGAAAAGTACTGCAATTATTTTGGGCTGCGAGGCATCTGATATGTATACTTGTATATATTCCACATAGTATACTAAAATTAAGTTTTGCAAGAAAACGCATAACATATTTGAAAATTCATTTTCAGCGATTACTACCAACAGACTGAAAGTTACTTTACTCCTTTTGTATAGCCTTGTATTTTACCTACATATTTTTATACACGCTCATATTAAGCTAAAATTTAATTGAAACAAAATTGTTGCCAAAACTACTGAAATCACACTTTCAAGAATTACTATTCATTGCCGTCCATGTATAAAATTCTTTAGATAATCCTGTGTATGATTTTATTTATATAAAAACATCTCTTAATATACTAAATATAAATGAGCTTGGAAATACGTAGGGCAATTTAAAAACAAATTTATGCAATTATTGCTCATGCTCAGCAATGTTTAAGAGTACATTTGTGTAGCCCTGAATATTATGTATAGAATTTACATACAGCACGTTGTATGCAAAATTTATTTAAACTTAAAAACGCATATCAATACTGAAAACGCACTACCAGCAATTATCTCTAATAGACAATACTTCGGATACAGTTCTGCATCCAACATATTTTGTATGTCTCTGTAAATGATCGATAAATGCTATGGTAATTATATTCTACAACAAGCTTTAGTAATGTATGTCAATTCCATGTTGTTTGAAATTGTGCGACTTAATTTAAAATACTCTGTAAACAGTTTTTCCCTATAGGCCATTATATAACTGAATTCTTTTGTGTGAACCTGTAAATAAATGATAATTTAAACTATTCCATATTCTACACAAATCATATTTTAATGCAACTGAGAAATTCATATCAATTTCATTATGTTTGTAACACTGAAGCCATTAAAATTGGCCGCATAGACATAAATACTGGATATATTATTTTAAATATAATATATATTACATATATACCGACTGTCCTAAAAATAACTGATGGATTTTAAAGTTCAATAACTTGTAAACAGTGACATATATTTAAAAAAAAATTGTGGGAGGGTTATACATGATGTCAGGAGTTTTCTTACTGTAATTCTTGATTTTAGTTCGAGTTTCAAACAATAGATGGTACTGATTGGCGCTCAGTCGAGGTCGAAACTGTCACCCCTCAGCATTGATGCAACCCCCCCCCCCCCCCGTCCTGAATACTAGGCCTGCCCGCTGACAAAAATTGCGATTCTCGCAGGCGGATTTTTTTTAAACATGTGTACGGTCCCTCGAACTTCAAGACCAATAATATCTAAATGTTTTCTTTGACTTATTTGATCTCAGGAAAACTAGGCGAAGAAAACTTTTAAAATTTATTGGTGTTAAAGTTCGAGGGCCCGTTCAAACGCCGAAAAAAAATCGGCCTGTGACAGCAGCCATTTTTATCAGCGGGCAGGCCTAGTATTCAAGGGGCGGTGCATCAAATTTGAGTGGCGTCAGTTTCGGCCTCGCTGTCAGCGACATCTATTGTGTGAAATTCGGACTAAAATCAAGAATCACAGTAAGAAAAGTCCTCACATCATACATAACCCTCCTAAAAGATTTTTTTAAATATCTGTTACCGTTTGCAAGCTATTGAATTTTAAAATACATCAGTCATTTTTGAGAGACACGGCATATCCTGGATATATATACAATATAGCATTACGGAATACTTTTGAGTGCCCCTGTAAATGAAGCTTTACGCATAACAAAGTAATATTCTTGCAATTCACCTCAATAATTGAAATAAATTTCATTAGGGTTTGAATAGCTTTATACCATTCAAATGCACCGCAAATGACTTTTCTCTATGGGATATAATATGACGGAATATTTTTGAGTGCCTCTGTAAATGAACTATAAAGACTACACACTTTATTTTCAATACCGAACATGTCACGGCAAACCTCAATAACATATATCAATTATATGGCAATCCAAGTATATTTACGTGAGTTCGGACAGACAAATCGAATTCATAAACCTTTTTCAACTATGTTGGAAAATGTTAAAAAAAGTATAAGCTATAACGATAGCTCCATCCACAGATACTCTATGCAAAAATAATAATTAAAAATATTCGAATGCAGAATATAAATTCGTAATTAACGCTTCCTTTACTTAAGAATATAGAATTCAACACATGCTTCATGGGTGACAAAACTCCAGTAGATTTTTTTACATTTATTATAATTTTTTAGATTGCCAGCAAACAACACAAAAGCCATTTTTATATGAAAAACATCAATAATCTATTCAGATTAAATTTTGAAATTTATTAAAAGCGACACTCTCAAAATAGTTTCACGCCATGAATTAATAGCCGAAAAAATCGTCAAAAATTTCGCTAATTACAGCAACATTATTTTTCTAATAATTTTAGGGGTTTAAACAACTCGTAATTCGATTACAGGTCTGTTAAATTTGTGTTTAATTTATATTATTTTATTATTTTATTTATAATCGATGAAAATTTTATTTCGTTATAGATTGTTAGTTATAAAGAAAAGCTGTACTATATATAATGTCTTATGTGAAAAGGGATTAATCTTTCGTAATCAGTCTGCACGCAGGAGATATAGATTTTAAAAAAATCCCGCTTGAAAATTATTTAAAAAGCATAAAAAATAAGTAAATTAAGATCAAGTTTTTAAACAAATGGCATTTAAAAGAACGTTTGCCTCCTATTCCCCATGTAAAATTTGGAATTGTGCGACGATTGAGAGTTAAAAAAAAAAGATAAATAAAAGATAAAAGAAAAAAAAAGAGAAAAAAGTTGCAATAACCGTGAAATTTATTTGTAAGTTGTTTCTACCGTCAATATGACATCAGCGTAACTCACGGGCATATTTTTGTTTTACATTATAGATTTACACGAGACAGTATTGGACTCTAAATCAAACCCGACCCATCGCTTGGGTATGAATTAAATCATGATTTTGCTTATATGATAGAGATTAGCATGCGAATGTTCTAAAGCTGACTAGTTTATGCTAATAAAGATGATGTTTTGTTTTATTGCTCATATTATCACTACCATGGTTCTGAATAGAAATAAAATTCCCTTTATTTTTCTTAAATCACAACAGAAACAGGATAAGAGCTCAATTAAAATGTTTTTAATCATTGAATTATAAGTAAATAATGTGAAAATTGTACATTATATTATATTAAAAAGAAAATTGTATTTTCTGTAAAATGTAGTAAATTCGAAGCTATATATTCGGAAATAGTTTTTCGACATCTTTCGTGCTTAACAAAATTGAAAGTGATTTTGAGGTTTTTTGTCTTAAATAAATATTATCTACTGCATCTTATAAAGACTGTCTTATTAGATTATTTTGATAAAACAAGTAATTTTCACAACAAAATAACGAGTGGAAAATTGTATGTTAAATGTGACATATGAGGTGAAATGAGCATGCCGCTGTTTTCTTATTACGTATACCAAGTTTACAAATGCGACTTTCTTTTCTATACCATAGCGCTACAAAATTCAGCATGGAGATCTTGGTTTGCGAATGATTACCTCCGTGGTTTAATATTTTTACGACTCATAATGAACGAATCTCCTGTGTTTATTTACTCTAATGGATTGAGATATTCGGCTGTTAACCTAATTTCCACTGAAGTTATCTCAGAATATATACATTGTAAATATAACTCATCTCTCAAGCAAACTATACTTTGAACGATCTTTCCAAAAAAGTAATTTTTATGCAATTTTATTCGAAAAATTCGTTTTGAACAAAAAGGGCCGCCTGCCATATGAAGAAAGATTTGGTTTGCCCGTAGTTGTTTTCCTCAGTCACATGACTTGCGCTTTTATTATATAGATTACGTACGATAGGATTTAATAGAAAGAAGAATACTTTTATTACTATTTTTTTAAGCTTTGATTCGATTTTCATAAAATTTGAAATGTCTTGAAAAAAGTCTGAAAAAGTGATATATAATAAATTTCAAACCATTCGGTTGGGTAGTTTTTGGGCTGTTATATGCGGACGGACGGACGAACCAGACGTCGACTACAGATGCTACGTATTTATATAATTACGAAAGCAACTAAAAAGGACTGGGAGAGTTCGCTCTTTATGTTCGTTTTTCGATGGCAACGCTGTATTATTTTCCGTATTACAATCATGTATGTGTTGAGTTAAACCTATTCCAAGCTTGAAAATTCTATTTGAGCTCAACCTGAATCTAACGCACATCAACCCGAAACCTGAAATTAAAGAAAAATTTTATATGCGAATTAAATTTTCAGCAGAGCTGAAATTACGCTGAAGATTACTTATATAAAAAAATATATCAATTATTACTTGCTAGTCAACGTAAAACCAACAGAGTGAAAATATGTACATGTATAGCATTGGTGCGTAATACCAAAAGGTTTCGGGTTTGATCCCCCGTCTGAATATTTTTTCACTCAGTTGAGTAGTAAGCTGAGTAGTATGTAATAATCCATCTCCATTGTTATATAAAATAAAATCAGTCCATACTTGAATGAAATTATGAAAAAATACACTCTAATATAAATTTAATCATTCATGTATTAAAATCAATATACATGTACAAAATATTGAAGAATTTCTGATGTAGAAACGGGTTATCAAACCCAACAATCAAGAGTAAAAAAACAACCCGAAAACAACTCGAACCGAAAACAAGTACAATCAATTCGGCTTAACACCGAAACGCAAGGAAAAATAAAATATTGTCAATTCGACCATGATCGATAGTAGGGGCGAGTGGTACTCTAGTAAAATCAGGCAACCTTACATGATGCAGGGCTCTAATGCGTATTCATTTTAAATCTCGTTGTTTCCAATATAGCTTATTTTGATGTGCTGTAGTTGATTATACAAGAAAAACTTTTAGATGTCCCTGCATACAATACACTGCAAAACTATACATGATACGACAACTATTTTATAAATGTAAAGTAGCACTGTGTACCTTAACACGATACTCATAATTCGTGACGATTTGTCATATTTTACGAAAGTTAATGACAGTAAAGTAAAACAAAGACATGAAAACAGACAAACAGACAAATGTAAGACATTTACATCCTAATTGCATTAAAACAGAATCATCTGTAGACAGAAATTTTCCTCTTAAAAAGTGAAAATTGGCAGATACGTTTAAAAGTTATTCGTGGACATACATAGAAAAAAAAATTAAAACGAATATCGCCCTTTTTTGGACGTCGGTTTAAATTGCCCTCTTCTTTTTCAATTCCAATTTGTCCTTAATTATATATACTACATCGTTTAATTTCTGTTTTCAATTTGAAGTAATTAACATTAAAAGTCAATTTTTTTGTATAAAAATATCTATACACGAATACACGTTCTCCCTCATACAAATTAAGTTCGTACATAAACACACACTTAAACAAACGTATAGCATGTATATATGTATATTTATTATTTGTAAAATGGTGAAGCATTTAAACAATCCGAGACTAAGTGTCCATATATTTCCACACACTGATTGCAATTAGTGAATATATTTCTGTACAAACATGACATGAATGCAATGCAGTATTGATTAATCTAATTAATTTTAGCTTTTTTTTTGCTTGTAATCATATAATATGCCCGCTCCTTTAAAACAAAATCAATGCTTGATGAAAATCATGAATTCATTTATCTCGAATCATAAAAATGTTGTTCCATTATCTAATTGTGTCTATGAAATGAATGACTTCATATTTTTTTAATTGAAATTGAATCAAAACATAAAATGTGAAAATACACATCAAGCATATAAAATGTATTGCCAAAATATTACGCATATGACTTGAAATGCAGAAATACCTACGACTCAAATTTTTAAAATCATTTCAAGAAGGACAAATAAAGGTATCGGAAAAAGAATGGTTAAACGTTTGTATGAAATATATATACATGAAGCAGTTTTGTAATTGGTTAATTTTGGCAATTATTAAATTAATATCAAAACATATTTTTTGAAATTAGTTTTTGAAAAAATACGAAGGGAAAACCGGTGAATATTTTAATAGAAATGTTTTTGCAGAAGCATCAAATATACGAATTCCAAATTACAGCTGATTCACTCTAGAAGCTTTTGAGTTATGCTTAAAAACGTGCTAGCAATACAATCTGTTTTGGTAATATTAAAATTGAATTTACCATCATTAGCTCCAAATTTCAAACCTACATAGTCCCTAAACTACTTGACTGAATAGCTTCCCGTTTGATATCCGAAAGTATAGTGTACCGACGAGTTCAAATATGATATCAACATTAGGTGTTTGTATTCAATATTTGAATGATACTTACAATTTCAATATGTAGACAACCACTGAACTATAATTTAGGTGTAGAATTAATTAATAGTTATTATTACTAATCGGTTGTTACCACACACATTTTTGTACGATTATTTGCGGCAGAGTTACGGGACTATCGCGAAACCTTTTTCTCTTAACGGGCCTGCTTCAATGGGCTGATACCGTGGGAGATCTGAAGAGCAAACGAGCCAGATTGAATACGCGTATGTGTGCTTCAAAAACAGTGGTATAAAATTCCGTTTTGTAATAATTTCTTGAGTAATTTCTGGATCATTTTATATCTGTCATAAATATACATTCAATAAATGAACAACAAATGTTCAGCAAGGCCTAATTTTATAATATTTAATAAATAGATATATATTACATAAACACACTCAAAAACAAATATTCTAACTTTTTCTATAGAATAAAAATAAAAATTATTTAAATTTTATAATGTATGAATAATTTAAAATACACATTCTGTTAATTGGTATTACAACTGAGAAAACTACCTCTCAAGCACTCTTATCTGACAAAACATAGCTTTGTAATTAGTAATTGTAATGTGTATTTTACATTTCCATGTACGTTTAAAAAAAAAAAGAGAAGACAAAATGACACCACATACGTTTCACTTCGAATATAAATATTTTACATTTACTTAAAAGGAGAAATGAATTTAAATAAAAATATGTACACCCATCTAGCAAATACATAGATTCGCAAGTTGTTATTTCAATAAATCAATATTAAACATTCTAAAAAAAGTAATTTCATTCAAGAACTTCCAGCAGTGTATGTTCTTTCAAATAGTTTCATTTAACTGAAAAACTACGTAATAAAATTAAATTTTTAAATTGCACCTACCAGAATGTAATAACAACTTTTAAAAAAATAAATAGCAGTTTTTATTAATTTCCCATAATTAATAAAACTTTTAAGACTAATCCAATTATTTTATTTAAAAAACCGTGCCTTGTATAGTTTATAATGTGGCAACCAACACTCAATCAGGAAGCACAGAATAATGTTGAAGGACATAGGAAAATGAGGAGCTCAAGCTCTCCCCATTTAAATAAAGACAATTTTTTAAGTCACACATGTTGTTAAAAATCAATTATTTTCTGTCTTAAATGTTTGATTATTCATCTCTGATAAAACACCTGTGTAGGGGAGAGTGAGAAGAAATGGAACACTTTTTACAAAAATCAGAAAGTCAACTTTGTTTAACACAAAAATTTTAATTGATAGAGTACAAGTTAAATGACTGCGTAATGTCCACAAACAACTAAAAAGTAGTTATCAGGTATGAGGCATACTTTTTTCCACGACTGTACACTATATCATCATATTGTCACTATATCCTCAATATCAATAAACTAGTCGTTGGGGGCCACCGTAATACTTACACATCATGGATATGCATAATGTAAAATATTAAAATAAAAATGTGTAAACTACTTATAAAATGCATTGCAATTCAAATAAAATCGTGGCTTGATGACGTCATAAACTTTAAAGGCTCGATTACTGAATTGCTGGAAAGAAACATCCTTATAACTCTAAAAATAATAATCCTATTAACTAGCGGTTTATTGCATCTGATTAAGCGTAAAATTTCCAATTAAAATATATGTTTGAAGTGAAATTTGGATGAAATACAGGGTCATGAAAAATCGAAGGCAGGATTCCAAATATCTCGGCAACTAATTATCCGATCGACTTCATACTTTATGCAAAATTTATGTTTTTTTATTGTCTTTTATATTCATTTCTTAAAATCACCAATTTCGAAAATTTTTATATACCTTTTAACAGAACGAATATTTCGAGAGTCCGAAAAAAATAGTTCCGGTTAGTCGAGGTTATTGAAATAAAATAGGCTTCTTCCCATTATTACATACTAAGTACATACCAAATTGCAAGTCTCTATCTCAATTTTTTCGGGAGATAGAGCGTTTACAGACACACAGACACACAGACGGACGGCAATTTTTTTTTTCTAAAAATATGTTTTTCGGAATCTCCAGTGTCTGAAACGGGTAAATCCGTCAAAAAAAAATTTCGATTTTCAAAACGATTACAAGACTTACCCTATACTACGTATGATGGGTAAGTAATAGCCGATTAAAGATTTCTTGTGTTCCCCCTTTAAAATGGTATTTAAAGCAAATTTTTATATAAAGTATTTTTTAAAATACATTCACATTAAAACACGATAAATTCTATATTTTATTAAATAAAATAATCTTCGTTAATAGAATTAACAAAGGAATAACCTAATTATGCATTAAATCTTAAGAAGAGAAATACATTAAGTAAACGTAATTGTATTATAAATTTTTCATTCCCAAGTCCGGAGAATTTTATTTCGTTAATTTTATTCAACCACTTATTTGAGCACTTCACATTAGTGTCTTCTAATTAAATTAATCTTACCATTCATTACACCACATATTTTGCTCAAAGCGATAAACTAAGTATTTGATGTCTGAGTCAATATATCTGTGGATCTTTGGCACATTACATTTTAACACGGCAAATTTAATAACAAACCCAGATGAGAATTTAATTACATAATCGATAAAATGAGACATTTCTGCAAAATAAATTTTAGAATCTAATTAATAAATTTCAAATTCCTTATTTTCAGCACTTTAATTTAATCTCATTAATGGATGTATAAATATATCATTAAATATTTTACCTCATTTTATTTAAATCATGAAGGAATTTTTTTAATTAGCTGGCTTTATGGCTTTCAAAATTGATATATTTAATATTTAAGATAGAATTTCTCATTTGTGGTTTTACTATTTTTGAAACTGCATTTTACTGGAATAATATTAACGTTTAATTTAAGATTGAGCGCATTTGTATGTATTAAATTTAAAAAATAATGCTAAAAAAATAAATGATTAGTTGATTGATAAAATGGTATGAATTTAATTCTCTAATGATTTTGAAATATGCGTATTTAGTAGTATTTATTTCAAAACCAGTGTTAATTGTTTAATAATTACGAATAAAGTTTCGGAATATTTTTCCATAATTATATAGGAACAATTCAGAATTAACTTTATCTGCTATATCAGATTTTGGCATTAATCAAGAAAGAGTAATTGTAATTTTTCATTAACCTGTGAACTCCATACTAGCGCGAATTCACACTGACCAAAATTTCAAATGTCGACGTTTTTTCTAATATGTTTTTATTAACTTGTGTTTTCCATTAACAAAATAAATTGTTTGATAAAATAAACGTCCCCGTTCGATTCCTTATTAAATTATGTATAGGAATCCGTTATATTTCATTAGCACTATATTGCCAACAAAGTTGTAAGCAGTTGAAGTTACGGAATCCTAAATCACACGTGTGGAGTAGGCGCGTGCTGACACAAAGCGTGGAGTTCACGGCTTAAGTTAAACCAAGCGATGCAATCCACGCGTTTAAAGATGCACATTATATTTTTTGGAGTGCAGAACGTACTTTAAAACCCTTTTTAATTCAAAACTTTAATAGATGTTTTGGTACTTAGTTGTTTTCATCAACCACACTGAAAAGATTTTTTGGTACTTTCGTATTCGAATGTAATCATAATGTCAGCGGTTAATCGCGAAAGATTTTTATATTTACAGCAATGTCTTTGATTTTGATTTTATTTGGTGTTTAAGCAAGTTGTTCGATTACATGTCAATTAAATTCGCATTTTATTTATTTGTATGTTACGTTTTAGTTTCTTTTGGAAATTTAGTTACGGAATGTTACATGGAAACAAACAAAGGCATAGCTATTTGCATTATTTTGGCTGCAAACGGGTTAATTTTTCCTAATCGATTTCACGTTCAGGTTTGCGATGGATTTTAAAAGGAACAATAAATTAAGATACGGTTTTAAAAGATATTGCATTTGAAAATACTTTACTTATTTCTATTCTACAGTGTAAAAATTGAAATTGTGCGACTTTTAGAAGTTAAAAAGTTTGCGAAAGCACAAAAGTGATGACGCAGGTCGTTGCCACAGTAGATGTGAAGTTAGCGATACTCACTGACATGTTTTTGTGTACACGCACTTTGCAATAAAAAGGATCTTTTTAAACCTGCATAATATTTTTTGAAGAGTTATACAAAAATAATATTTGTTATTGTGTAAACTATTGCTAGATAACGAAATTTGCGTTATCTGGACGTAAAAGATAAATCTCCAAATGGTAGTTCGATTGTTATAATCAACAATGCAATGCAACTATTACGCATGTGTATTTCTCTTCTATGTATATTTACATTCTATGTACATTTCTAACAACCTTTGTGTGTATTTGGATTATTTCATTATACTTCATAGAAACTTAATTATGGTAAAAATTTGGGACTTACTTACTAAGAAACAACAATATGTGTTATCATTTTAAGAAAACGTATTTTGCCTACCTCTGTTACAAAATGTTGATGCAACATTAAAAAATGAGTGTGTTCGATATAATTATTCATATAATTATTCAATATAATAATTCAAATTGCATGTTTATTTGGCATGTTTACAAGACAAAGAATATATATATACACAATGTAGGACGCGTTTGTCCTTAACGGATATTGACGAGATCTACCGACACATGAACGAATAATGTTGATTTGAGATATCAAGACAGTTATAGGGAGTATAAAAGAAAAGATCTAGTAACATACTCCGATTCTTAGTGTATTGAACTATAACATTTGAGAAGGTGGGATTTCATCATTTAGAAGTAAATTATTAGCATCGGTTTGTAGATCAGAAAGTGGAGTCCATGTTATCAGATTGAGGAATTATTTATTCAAAATATTCCAATATTTCAATATAAAAAACTATTTCCAATTAGAAATCTACACTTATTTAATGACAGAAGTTCTGCAATTAAATACTTGTAATACGAAACTATGAATACTAGTAAGGAAAAGTGGTAAATGTTATGAAAGAAGATTCCTAAATCTGTCAATACTGATAGAAGATCCCATTTAAAGACAGAAAATAGTTTGCTTTTGAGAAAGCTAAAAATTTACGTTTGTAAAAATGAAAAACAATTCCCATATTTTCACAAAATTACTTTCTCATTTATATTATTACCTCGATGCTTTCAATATTTATAAAAAAAGTGTTGTTTAAATTTTTAAGTTTACATTTAAATATTACGGTAGTTCTAACAGTAAAATATGGTCAATTATTAAAAGCTTATGCTTATGGTAATATTGAAATATTTATTACAAAAATGCTGCTCCATAAAGAATTTTACGACTAAAATGCAAAACACGTACTTTTAATTAAACATTGAGGTAGAAATTTGGTTTCCGGTCATTGCTCAATGCTCCTTAAGATGCACACATTATACTGAATTTAGCATTGTAACTTAAATGCCTTTCTTAAAACATCGAAATATCTCACTTGCTTCACACGCGATTAAACATTCTTTATCTAATATTCAACAAAATACTTACTAAGAAAATACATCCAGCGAAATTACCTACGAAAAATTTATTTATTCTAATTATTCTAATTTTTCTGAAATTCAGAGTTGAAAAACATTTCGAATGTAAACAATAACTGTTTGACAGACCATAAAATTAGAAAAGTTTAAATTGGCATTTGGATTTCATTGAAATTGTTTAAAACATTTTATTAGTTTTAAGAATACTTGTGATAATATCAGTCATACTAGCCATTGGAATCGCAATAAAATCATAAACTTTGGCTTCATTGCCTCTTTCCCTTTTTTTTTCTTAAAAACAAGTAATACAAATTTGCAAGAAGTCAACAAATTTATAGATAAAATTTATTTTCATATTTCTAACAAACTTAATTTAAAAAATCTATACAAGTGTTTTATATTTTGCACAAATGGAGTCATAATTAAAACAACCTAGAATGAACAATTTTAATTTATTGAATCAACACATAAATATTTTTAGGTGAGAAATTTGAAGGACTGAAAACTTATAATTGTCTTAATTATACAATTCATTCAATATTATACAGTGAAAAATATTTTAAAAAAAACTATTTGTAATACCTTATAAAATAGCAAAAAGTCTGTGATTTCAAGGAATACATTTCCATATAAACACAATATGATAGACCAAACAATATTCAAAGATTGTAAGTTACACACAAATGCTAGTTATGAAAAGACACAGTATATTTATCTATAATAATCACTTGCACTACCCATTAAAACAGACATTAATTTATTTTAAAACACATCAAAGACAAAAATGTACATGCCCAAAAGTTTAAAAAAAAACTTTTAAAATTACACTAAAACTAGTTATTATGTTAAAAGTTGTAAAAATATTTTCACCTCTTGTTCTCAAAGCATTATCAGTTACTGATATTATGTTTCTTCCTCGTCGACAGTCAATCTGTTGGAAATCTCTATTTTTTTTCCTTATAACGTGACTCTTTAAAGTGTTTTAAAATGAATTAATATTTGTTTTAATAGGTAGTGTAAGTGATTATTATGTAAAAAGTGACATTATGGACGATCATGGATAAAATCTATATTTATCTATTTAATGCAAAGTGCGTCTAAAACGGTCGATGATGAATTTCTAAACGGCATGCTAAGTGAAAAATGCGGGAACGCGCATGAAGAGAAGTGTGTAGAAATGCCACGTAAAGTCGGTTACACTAACCCAGTGGTACATACTACGCGGTGAACTTTATATTTTGCAGACATTTCAAACTTAGCTATAAAATACGTTCAAATTTATCATTTTACACCAAACTTTGTTGAGTCTCTATAGTCATATTTATACGAGCGTGTTAATAATATTTACTAGTATTTCCATCAGTACGAATTCTCGGATATGTGTTACCAAGACGCATTGAAACATATTTACTGTAAAAATAATACAGAAATTTGCAATTCAAACCAAATTATACATCGATTTGGATGCTACAAAATGTAAAGTTTAATTTCGCTACCTGTAGCTTTCAAGAAAAAGTAAACACATGGTCACCACCTACGTTAGAAGTAAAACTTCCAAAAGTTAATCTACATAATAAATCACAAATGTGTGCATCATTAATCTTGACGTCATAAAGATGCGGGCACCAATGTGGTTAAAATGCTTGTTACGTTTTGTTTTCAATTAAAAGTAACCAATCGCAATGCTTTCTAAGAAAAATAAATTTTTGGGACTAAGCTTCGGGACGTCAAGGTTGACGAATGTTTTTGAGTTTCAATCTCCTGCGAGATATTAGCACTATCGATATCCAGTCTAATTTGGGTAGCAATATGAGTAGTATTGCATAAACTATCGCATTGAAAAGGTGTATTTTTTCACGGGAAGCTGGAGCTGCGCCCCGACAATTAATTCGATTGAAAATAATAAAAAATAAATACGAATCTGTACTAAGAAATGAAAAAATACAAAATTTTCTTTGAATCACAATTTGCAAGAAAAACTGCAGAAGTCGATAAAATTATAGAAAAAGGTAACAGAATTTGATCACCCACTACAAAAAAATGAATAACACTGAAAAATTGTGTAAATATAAAATTAAACTTTTAATAATCTTCTTTGCTGAAGTACTGCTAATATTTACACTCAATAAAATTATAAATATATCCATGAAATATAGTCTAATCATTATAATATTTAGACATTTGCTTGCAAAATGAAGTTCAGTCCTCGAGCTCCCCTCTTTAGAATATTCTGGTTGTTACAGAAATTTTAGTGAGGACCGCTGCACTAAAAAGTAACGGATTTGACTGATTCAGTCTTTTGAATATAGTGGGTGTGAGTATTCGTGTCACAGTGCAATGTAGTGACTCAGAAACTCCCCTTTTGTTACGAATTGAAAAAAAACGCAAAGGTATGTTGCGATGTTGCCGTAAGTATATAGAACAAAAGACGTGCGTATTTTTTTTTTAACAATTTTATATCGTAAAGGAAGCGACCAAACGTCGAACAATTGAAACCGCGTGATTGGCGACTTTCTTTAATAATGATATCGGAGGAATTAAAAATTAATAAAGATAGTGTGAAATATATCCATAAATCATTTATAGGTTTGCACTAAAGAATTCGAAAACATTACAATCTATGGGAAATTATTGCTGAGTATGGGTTTGTGTTTTCTAAATTGTTTATTTACATATCTTCTCTTCTCACAAGAAAGTGTCACAACATATCAATAGTCAGAGACAGTTGAAATATTTTCATAATCTATGTGGGATGTATGATTTTTCTTTCTTGTCAATATTATGATGGATATTTAAAGTACACGAAACCTTTTATGGTAAATTAATTTAACTTACATGAGGAGTATGAAAATTATTGAAAATCATTATTTGATTTATGTAAATTGGCGCAATATATCACTTGTCATTTAACTAAATTAATTAACTAAAATTATTTTATTTAACCATTTCCTGAAATAATAAAGTGTTCTACTCTTAGAATTAATCAAAATGCTTATAATAAATGTCTGAACCTGGCATACAACATTATGGTCTACATTTCATATGTCTATTCCACATTTTGATAGTGCTAAATGATGTAATTTTTTCCCCATAAACACTTTTCTTATCATCCTAAATCTCCGTGGCTTTCAACCCCTTTAAATGGATGAACCTGAATACTGAGCGATATTCAATTTTCAAAAATTCTCCCCTTTAACTCATTCCGACAGGACTATTTCAAAAATTCTTCCATCTAAACACAAAAAAAATTACACATCAGTTCTACACGACATGGACACATATAACACATAAGAATCAGGGTCTTAATTATTTCACTTTTTAATATTAGAACGTTTATCCTGTACGATTTGAACAATATTTTTTGCATTTTGTTCGTTTTTATATAACTTACACAAGCTCAAAGTTCGTATTATTCGTAGTTTTTGATGAAAAATACGCAGTTCCTCATAATTTTACCTCAATTTTTAATATATTTTTAAAATATTTTACTATGAGCGTAGCTTTGCAACACTTTTAATTTTTACATATATTGTACATTTTGATGTATTTTATATTATATGTAAAGAAGAAAGTGTTGCGCGATTGCGCTGCGCTCATATAAATAATTGAGGTAAAATTAGGGGAAATTGCGTATTTTTCATCAAAAACTACGAATAATACAAACTTTGAGCTTGTGTAAGCCATATAAATCCGAACAAAATGCAAAAACTATTGTTGAAATCGTACAGAATAAATCTTCTAATATAAAAAAGTGAAATAATTAAGTCATTATAACAAAATCGAGTTTTACTCTATTTCTCATTAAAGTTTTACTCTATTTCTCATCATTCTCAAAAACTCGGCTTATGGACCCTTATCCTTTCATAAATTTCACTGAAGTATTTCTATATGAGGGTAAAAAATTATCGATACCCCCTCATATTATTCAATTATATCATTTATTTTTTCTTTAATTTTCAATACAAGTGAAAAAAAATCTTTGATATTATAAAATTTTCGAAACTATTGCTTAATGTTTAGCTTTCTTTTTAAAATAATCTTAATTAAAGAAACAAAATATCACAAAATCTTCTAGACAATCTAATTTTATAAGAAAACTTTTTATTTAAACTTTGATCTTTCTCTGAGAAAAAATTGTCGGATATTTCTTTTCGAAAGATTTCGAATAGCTTTGCAACTCAATTTTCTCAGTAACGTTCGGTTACAAATTTAATTAAATTTACCCATTGGGAACGAAGAATGATCAAATTGTTTTGGAATCTGAGGTAGCATTGTGATGTTTAAAATGTTTAATTAATTACTTTATTTCATTTGGAAGGTAAAAAAAAAATTCTAGAATTTGACTTGCATAATATATTTTAAGTTAAAGAGGTATTCAATATACGTACAAGATCAGTTACACATTATTAAAGTTTCATAACTGCATTTATTTTCTTCTAATATTTGTGTTACATTATTTTATAAATTAACTTTCTAGAATTATCAATGGTATTTTAATTTTTCTCAGTTTTCCCGTAGCGAATGACGTCATCCTCTAATGCAGTTAAAATATGATTGTTAATTTTTGTTTTTTCTCGCTCGTGTCTTTTGTTAACTTTAATTAGTTTTTATTATAACTTGGATGCAATAAATGAGTTGCTATTCTGGCTTCATTAATGCTTGTTTGCAGATATATTTATCCTTAATTTTTCTTTAAAACTTAAACCTGCTTCTGAGAAATATTAGATATTGCTAAAGAAATATTAGACTGCAGTGCGAAATCCTCACGCTGGTCCACTGGTCAAAACTATTAGCTCTATTATCCATTTCTTCTGTTAACTCAAATTTCACTTTTGTTATTTGCTTGGTTATTATACTACATAGGTAATAGGCATCTCTCTAAAAAAAAACTTGACATCGAGGAATGCGTTGTAAAATTTGATTCTAGAAAGGAATACAACGGTTTCAGTATTGTCCAAGAACAATAATTGCTTTCACTGCCTTTTAAATTGTCGTACGCGTTAAATTAAACTAACTTTTTGCCTATTACTTCGTGCTTATAAATTCTAAAGATGACATACAGGGAAGAACAAAAGATCTCGCATTTCCGTTTCTTAACGGAAATTGCTGAAGGGGAATTTAGAACTGTGCTATTCGATTCCTAACTGAGCTAAATTTTAGTATACTAAGAAGTATGTACAAAAATCTACAGATCATATACAGAGCTGCACAAAAGGATTTGAATATTTTCCCGACTATTTAGAGTAAATCCTGAAATTGTGTTTTCAAATGTGTTGTGCATTTTGCAAATTGCTTACTTAGACATAATCTTTCTAAAGTATTCTGGAAGTGTTGGAAAGTATTTCATAATCTAGTCTTGATGCATATTTTTCGTTCTTTTTTTTTTTTTTTTTTTTTGGTATGGTCAAGAATGCATTTTTCATTATATAACTATTTAGAAAATTTTTACTAAGTTGTTTATTCCATTAAATTATGTATACCAATCAGATGTTTCACATTTTCTTGTCAATTACAGCGACCATAGGAGAGTTTTCATCGCGTTCCCTGCACATTATATAGCCTCTATCATATGTGTAAGCTAAGAACCATGCATCGCAAAATATATGGTAACTGTATATTATGAAGATTATTTCTCTTGGATCAAAATATTAGGGTGTCTCCCCTTTAATAAAGTAATGAACATATCTTTCAGTAATAATCTCTTTCTAATATCATCTCTGTCTAATATCGCTCTGTAATGATATGGCAGTAAATGGTTTTAAATTGGCCATTTTAATTAGAACTTTATTTTGCTGTTTTAGTTACGTAATTTCTTTGTTAGTTCCGTAGATTACATTCATAATAATCTTCAAAACATATTGTAGTTTTCTCTTAGAAACGGACAATATTCAATAATTCGTTTCAAACTTTATGATGATTCGTTTGATCGTTTATCCATTAAGGTAATCAGCAGCTTACAAAAATGCATAAATAGTTTTGTATTGTATTGGTTCTTCTACAGATACTATAGATGGACCAGGTCAACGGAAAATTAACATTCTAAGCAGTTGTGAAAGGCGCACTAAGCTTTGCTGCTGACTCATCTATAGGTTTTATATTGCAAGTTGTTCTTCACTATCGTACATTTTAGCAAGATTCAGGAAAAATTGGCTAAGATGAATTTTTTTTCCCACGATTAATGATGATTCTGAATACACTGTAAAAATGTATTTTATAGGATTTTCTGATATGAAAAACAAAATAATTATACTATTAAAAACAATTTCTATTTTCGAACTGTAGCGATTTTCAAGAATGCCCTTCAGATGAACCGAGAACCTAATAAATTTTACTTACGTATCAGAAAATCCTCACATTTACCTTGTATTTAATATCTCCTGGATATTTTATAGCATAAACATTCAATTTAGGAACTTTTCAATGTTAAATGTATAACAAATCAAAAAAATGTATAAATTTATGCATTATTTCTAGATAAAGTATGCATACATACATACAAAAAAATACATACTAGTATTATATTTATAACGTACTTTTTTAAATACTTAAACACAAAATTCTAAGACAAATTTTCAATTAGTATTAAAACAAATACTTAAAAATATATATATTTCTTCCAACATAAAAAATGAAAGTTTTCTTTTCTTTTAGCTAAATAATCTAGGCAGTTTTACGAAGTTTGTAGCTGCTAAAATTAAAAAAAAAAATATGATTAATCTTTTTTTTTTCTTTACACCAAGAAAAATTTTATTTTTTAATATCATAAACGCTATGTTTTAAAGAAAAAATAAATTAGTTAATTTCCTTAGACGATGAATAAAGAATTAAAAAAATACCAAAACGTAGAAAATTATTGATTGATTTTCTTTAGCAAAAATGATTAAAAAAGTTCCTGTAACAAATACTATATTAGAAACTTTTATGTTCTTTAAGATTTTCTAAAGAAAGGTTATTAAGGATTATTTTATAAAGGGTAAACTAATCATCTATAACTTTAAAAAAAGTTTCATTATTGAAACTTTAAACTTTAAGAATGTTCGATTTGGTAGAACATAGAATACTAGAGAGATAGAAAAAGAATAACCACTATGTTGTAAAATAATCCTTTATTCAAAGAAATGTCTGATTGTTTTTGAATTAATATTTTTAAATTATTTTTTTAACCTTTTATGATATTATGTTTTAAAAATAAGGGTTTGGAATATAAGTGGACCATTTCCATGAAACGTTATCTAAAAATACTTGGAAATAAAGTTAATGAACTTCCAAACATTTTACCCAGAATCTTAGAAGACTAACGGCATTTGTTGCTCAAATTCTCAATCCACGACTTGATTTGTGACGGCATGAAATAAATTATCATCTACAGAGTCAAACTTCATCTTAATCTAAAGTACAGAACCTATGTAGATCAAGTCAACTGATCTACATAGGCTCTGTAGTTTCAGTTAAGGGACGATACATACATAGAATTTTTGTATAGAGTGTTACACCTTCTGCTCACAAATTGCTCACAGCAGCCGTTATTTTCACATCATATGAAATTCAGGAATTGATTCGGATTTGATTTAATTCTCGTCTAAAACATTTTTGAGAGGTAGTTACCCTTCCATAATGCATTATGTACAGTTAAGGGTGTAAGCTACGGTTATGGCTATGAATACCATGTTCAACCGTCATTTTAATTCCATTGAGCGCTAACATCATAAAATTTATCAAATATCAAATATCGATTTATCACTTAAATCAGTCATATTAAACACATTTCTACACGTAATATCTTGGTAAAGGTTACATATGATCGATATTTTTCCTTACACATGATCAAGACACTCATCTGAACCTCTGTTTTTTTTACCCTGGAAGGGGGGGGGGCTTGGAATCGCAGGAAAAAAATAAAAGTCTACTTTGGTGTACAGTGAGTATTGACGCGACTTATCGAGTGAAAACTCTCAGTCACCACCGTAAAACCAGGAAAATTAAAAAAAAATTCTTGTTGCGACTCCAATTAACCTCATTTTGTGGTACATTAACAAAATGCGAATTCTGTGTGTAGCATATTGCTCATTTTTGTTAAAAATTTCAGTGCATATCTTTCTAGAATGTTCCGGCCAGTAACAGATAAAACAGACAAGTAATTTAACCAAATGAAAAAAAGTAATAAAATTAAAATTAATTACGTTTCGTGTGTCTTAAACCATCACGAAACTTTCTTCGGTGTCATTTTAATACATTAATTTACATCTTATAACACTTACCCACTAATAAATATGAATATGAACTATAGCGCATCTCCTTACAGAAATCCGTAAATACAAAATTGACAGAATAATGATACCATCTGTTGGATATATATAGCTAATAGTGAACAAATATATATCATGTTTAATTATAATATTTACTCATGTATAATGACATAGTTTCCGAATTTTACGCTTTTTTGTTAGCACTAATGTTTTATAGAAATGTTTGCTTTAACTAATCGCAGATTTCGACGATTAAATTAGGCCGAATTTACAATTTAGTTTTAGTGGTATGAACTAATTATCAAAGTTGGCAGTTATTATAATGCGCACTCTCGTATTTGAAAGTGGGCACTGTACACGAATAATAATCTACATATAAAATTTGTTGCATTTGCACCCAAATAGTAATGGGGATGTAGCTGTAATGTTCATCGCAAGGGGCATAGTAAAGGAATGCTCATTCTTGAGTGAGCAAAATAATACTTATTCCGTAAAGTTTTCATTATAAACGTCTCAGATATTAAATTTAGTGCAATTCCATCACAGAAATGCTAAGATAGAGCGAACACGCAAATCATTAACACGTCCAAAACTGCGTAATCTGCTCAGCAATATACACCAAAATCCAAATATTAGATTTTAGATTCGTCTTTGTGAAAAGAAAAAAAAGCACTGCACACAATAAGATGACTACTTTCTTTTAGCTTAAAACATTCGTTGATAAATTAAAATTTCTGCAAAGCGAAAAGTTTTATTCAAACCAAGTTGGTGAGAAAATTGAAGATTTACTTACATACATGCGAATACATAACGGCCGATAACAAAAGCTACAGTTTTTGATGACGTTTAATAAATATTTAATATTTTTTTAAGAAAATATCCGTGAGTTTCAATGGAATGACTCACGTCTTCTCAGTATAAAACGATGCGAAGCCTGAAATTCAAAGATCCTTCGTCTTGTAGCAGTGATAAAACACATATTTAATCTGAAGAATTTCTTTTTAAACGCAGTTTTATTGTAATTGTTTGCAATTTTATTCATCGCATTTTATTGCAATGTTGCAAAAAAAGGAAAAAAAAAGTTGTTTTTGTTTGGAATTTAAAATTTGCACCACTCTGCCTCCCCCACCCCCAGTGTGGTGGGAGGTGGCTAATTTTGGTACTATTATAATTAGTTTTCCAAAAAATATTTGACACGTGTTGTTTTGTTTTTAATCCGACGAATATTTTTCTCGACATATGGCTGCGTTTAGTGTCTTTTTATTTACCTGGTATATATGTGTGTACTGTCACGATTTATAAAAAACAAAGTCTTGACACAAAATACTTAAGATGTCTCATAAGGAAAGTATAATGCATATGTCTACCCATAACAAAAAACGTTGAATAATTTTCAATTAAAAGTTCTAATTATTTAATAAATTCTTAACAGAAATAGGCTGACAAAGCACAATAAATTTGACGTGTTTTTTTTTTTTTCAATTCAGGAACGCTTACCGATTATAACAAGGCCTGATGGTCTATATGTGTGTAATATTTGACAAGGTTGTTTCTTTAGTTATAAATAATGTTTTTATAAAAATTGCGTATATTAGATATTCACAGAAGTTATATCCCTAAATTGATGAATTGCATTTATTAAAGCACGTTATCTGCTTTAATTTTAAACATTTATCTGATTTCGATCGACAACAAAAATTTAATAATGTCATTTAAACTAACAGTGGGACCAAAAAAAACAGTTATATTTTTAATTTCTCAGAAAGCACGATGTCGTAAAGTTTCCGGAAAATGTGATTTTCCCAACAAATCTTTCTAACAAATACCGGAAATTAAATTCAACTTTTTCTCCAGATTTCCATAATTATATTTTTAACATATATATTTTTGCAATTTCTTTTTACAATATAATATCTTGCAATTTCAAAATCGAAATTACTGTGCGCAAAAAATACGTAACAATGCATTTTAGATAATTTTTCGATCCTCAGACCAATTTAATTTTTCATGTAACAGGTTTCAAATTATTATTATTTAAATCTAAAATTTTCTATGCCTTCATAAGATAGTATTTAACAGAAATTGCTGATTAAATACAAAACTTCTATGTGGCTTCATCGCGACATTACAGTTTTCTTGTCTTAGAAGTTCAAAATCACTAATAAATTTTATTTTTGTTCGCAATCCCTGTGACTTTTCCTACATTTTGATTCATTATCATTGACTGATCAGATTCACATTATGATTTCGCTTCTTCTTAGTAAAAATCTTAAGTAGCTGTGATTTTATGGTGATTACACAAAAAATAATATATCATCACAACATATGGTCTTACTACAAGGATTCTATTTATAATAACTGTAATGTTAAGTTAACGTTCTTAGAGTGAAATTTTTATTCTTATGTATCATGTGATTTTCGTCAATATTTTACTTTATTCTTTATCTCTAATTTAAGCATAGAATTATTACAATACTGGTCTTATTACAAGGATTTTGTTTATGTGAACTGTCGTGTTAAATTAACGGTCTTATAAAAAAAATTTTATTCTTATTCTATCAAAACGTTTCTAGCGTTTTCTTCAATAAAACAATTAAGTATAACGATGAATTTCTCGTGATACAACTTTAACGCACTTATTTTTGTTATAAAAAGTACTTTTTAAACTTATTAATTAAACTGTCAGTTTTATTCTGGTTGCTAAATTTGCTTTTTGAATTACACGCGAAATGTGTAATTAAATGCTGGTTCTCATGAAACTGAAAAGAAAAATGTCAGATGACTTATATGATGAGGAAATTATTTTAACTTTTCCACTAAATATTTATTAAAAGTCTAATATCCTCATAAAAGTAATTTTAACATTAATTTCAATTATAATAGCTGTTTTCAATTCACGGTTGGAAATGCTTTTCTCACGTAAGGTAACAATGTTCAGCGGACCGTAAAATGGAGAAACTGTAATTGGAAACTAAGATTTATTTAGAGCCTTTTTAAACTATTAATTAGATTTTAGAATACGTGTTTAGCATCATTTGCAAGGATTTATTTATCTATTATACTAATGTGGCTTAGTAAACAATGAATATTGAAATCTAGAAACAGCCATTAGAATTTCAAACAAGAATAATTAACTACAAGACTTTATTTAGCAAATACATTTCTAGTTAATAAAATAAAAGAACATGAAAGGGTGATAAAGTATTTATTTCACAAATTGACGAATTCAGAATATCCTAATTTAGTGGTTTATACACTGAGAAAAATGACACGTTCAAATCTGAGAAAATCGAAGTTTTCATTTTGTTATGAAACTTTTTATTTCAAATAGGACGACCCAATGCTTGCAATTCTGAAATACCAAAAATACTCAAAACATTGAAACATGGACATACTCAAAACTGAGCACATAGAGGTAAGTTCATACTCATTTTTGAAACATGGACATATTCAAAAATGATTAGAATAAGTTCAAACTCATTTTTTAAAAATAGAAAAACTCAAAAATGAGCACATAGAAGTAAGTTCATACTCATTTATGAAACATGGAATACTAAAATATGAGCACATGATGTTTTATTCTTGAGTGTGTGCATTTTTTCAGAAATGAGTTTATATATGTTTCAAACTCTAGTAATTTTGATTCGGAGCCATTTTGACTATGCCATATACTCAGATTTGAGTATTTTTTGCTCAGTTATGAAAATGTCGTTTTTAGAGTGTAGCAATGATATATAAATATCTAGAGTTTGCTTTTACAAATTTAATAATAAAGATTAGAAATGTTGTTCTAGACCCAAACTTCTATTATTTTAATATTCTACTATTCTATTTCAAGCATTTGCAAATAAATTCGCGAATTGGAATTTAATTTCAGCGAAGTTTAAAATATGACCTATTTTACATACTGTCGTTTAATATACAATTTCTACATCCAACACATCAGTTACATTATTTTTATTTTTTCAGACATCAACATATTTATTCGAATTTTAGTTATTACAGGATTGACAAATAATAAATAAGTGAATTTTCACATTACTAACTAAGCACATAACCAACAGAGTGAACAAAAGTCACCCACGCATCTCACAAATGGTCCGGTTTTCTAAATTCCACTATTTTACCAGCAAAAAAAAAAAATCATAATAGATTTCTACAACATTGGCAAAACCTCTATTCTTTGTGGCAGGTTTCTAGATTATTTGAAAGAAAAATCTAAAATGAAGATTCTAAAAAAATAAAAAATAAAAGAAAGAAAAAAAGACGAAGAATAAGTACACAAAACATGAACCATTTGAAAACCCTGTTATTGTTTCATATTTTTATAAAAACATATCTTGTTTTAAAAAGATATATCATAATATTATTAAAGAACAATTAATTATAGGTATAAATCATTACAAGTTTCATAAAAATCTTTCATCTTTCATTTTCGTAATTTTTATAGCATTTACACACGACTGGTAATGTCAGATTTCAGAACTATTAAACTCAAAGTATCAAATGCATAGATTGTAATAAAAAATCCTTCAAAATGGCATAAAATTAAACTACATTTCTAATTTATTTTATTTCTAAACGATATTTCTTTACGTATAAAGACTATTTCAAAATACCAGGTGTACAAAAGAAAGAAAGGGGAAATCTCTTTATCGCAATTGACAACCTATTCGTATGTCCTCGCGGACTTCCGTGATTTAAGATTTAAACTCCTGATGCTCTTCGAAATACCAAATGTCAGACACATAAACTAATAGAAATACATACGTTAATTATATACTGTATATTCTAATAGTTTGGATGTTTCTTTCAATTTACTTGAAGGATTTTTTTTTCGATTTTGGGTTAAAGAAAAATTTAGTGCAGCGCTTACGCAGACGTCCTGGAATTGTGGTGGGGACTACATTTTAAAATTACATTTCCTATATCTTATGCACAGCAATATTAAATCTGAAGATTTTTCTAATGAGAAAAGATGATAACTGCAGTGGGAATGTAAAAATATTCCATTTTTTAGACAGATTTGTACATATATAAATATTGAAATATCTAAGGCATTTCAATACTAATACTGAAAGCAAAATTAAAATAAAATAAAACAAAAGTGTCTTTTAGTATTCTCATGGGATTTACCTGTATCCCTGAGAATTTTACAAGGGATTTTAACTGCAAACACCTGTTTGAAAATCAGACGTAACAAAAAATTGTGATATTTTCTTTAATATGTAAATTACGCTTTCCTGATAATGCCTTTTAAATAAATGGTAATCCCAGACATGCGCGCAAAAAATAGATATTTTAGTTCTTTAATTACTTTACACCTCACTTAGAAGATCAACTACTCATTATTATAAATTCCATAAGTATTATTTCATCGGTGAGAAACAATTTTTCTGCACGGGGTTTGAAAATGAATTTCGAGTAATTTTGGTTTGTTCAATACGAAAATATTAGCAAAATTATTGGATTGGCTCTCATTTATGAAATAAAGCCAACAATACTATAATAGAACAAGTACAAAAAAAATTAACATTAAATATGTAAAGACTTATATATTATTTTTATTTTACATACATTGTAACATTGCATTTTGAGCAAGATAGGTATTGCAAAACAGAATATAGATTCAAAATTACTATTAAAACCGATTCCTGTATGGTTTTCTAGAATGCTACTCTTCAGGATAATCTCTTTGTTAGGTCTTACAGTAATTAGACATCATGTGGCGGCCCCAGCGTCCTTGGTACGTTTCCAACATTATTCAGACATCTTGGTGGAATCGTGCACCCTACTCGTCACAATAATTACCACGTTTTCAAGAAAAATCTGTCTAAATCACTGTGTAAAAAATGCACCTTAACGCACCTTAAAAAAAGTTATTGCAAGAACCAACTAACTTCCTTATATTCCATAATTATAAATTTTGTATGCACCAAAATCACCAAGATGATGCAATGCCGCCTTTTTTTGTTCCCTTGTGTCATTTATTCACATATTTAAATTCTTTATTTCAAGTGCAGATTAATATTGTAAACACAATATGCTAATGTTCCAATCTGTAGTAAGTAAACATCCATTCGTAAACGTCAATCGTAAGTAAACTTTAAAATTTATCATGTAAAAAACATTTAGATGGCTTTATCCATCAAACACTGACCTTTAACTGCTGTTAGTGCGGAGCTTTAAGTACGGAAGAGATAAAGAGAGAGGGCGAAGTAAAGAGAATGAATTAAAGAAAAGGCAGCCAGACATTTGAAAAATTTCGTGTACTGGACATATCGTCACTACCATGTCCAACTATCGAATTTAAAAAAAAATATTTTTTCATTACTTTTAAAAATGAACCAATTGTCACCACTAAATTTTAATAGTATACTTCATCAGGGTTGCCAGTTTGGCCTCTTTTATATATTTAGAAATTTCGAATCCATACCAGAAATTTTAAAAAGAAACTTTTGTGTTATTTAATGACAGACATTTCGTGATTACTTAAAGTAAAAAAAAAAAAATTCTCAAAATTTCCAGTATGAATTCGTCATTTCTAATAAGAAAGCCAAACTAGCAACCCTGTTCTTCACAGAAATTTTAATAGCATTTTTACTAGACGAAGATTTCTAATAAAATTCAGTAGTGACAATCGGCCCATCGGTAATGGAAAATGCGTTTCTTCATATTCGATAGTCTGACATGGTAGCGGCGATATCATTGACTAAGCTGCTTGAATTCTTCCATATATGATAAGCTTCCCAAAAATCAAGGTCGTAAATCAGTGAGCACTTCTGAATTATTCAAACCGTGACTGTTTGACCAGCAATGGTTAGCAATAGCAAAGGGTTTAACCCTTTCAGGGGCAAGCACTTGTGCTCCTGTAACGTTGACTTTCCACCGGAATTTAGAGAAGAATTTAGTTCAAAATAAGAATAAGCAATTTTTAAACTTTCGCTCGTCAAAGTTAAAAAAGTAAAATTTATTTAAAAGTTTCTGGTTTGAATCGGATTAAAATTAGGTGGTATATAATATATACCACCGCCCCTCAAAGGGTTAAATGTCACAAATTTTAACTTACATTTTATGTTCCTTCAAGCGGACTTTAAGATGTCACTTAGTGTATGTACATTATATCATTACAAAACCCTTAACAGGTTAAAAGTTGTGACGCAGCACTTTCTTTTGGCTTTAAGAACTTTAAATATGGGTCTTAAAAGCAATGATATCAAATTTGAGTGACGCTATGTTATTTATTATATTTTTTATATTATTTATAATATTTTTTTTAATCATAATTTTCTTTTTAGTTTAATTTATATTCACAGGTGCAATTATTATCTTAACATGAAAATATATAACATTTATTCGCTGATGCTTTTTCATTCACATCTCTCATGAATTCAAAATATGGGTTTTAAAAGAAATGATATCAAAACTTGAGTTTCACCTTGACGTGAATTTAATAGGACTGTTTTAAAATTAAATTTAAATTATTTTTGGTTTGTCTTCTAAAGTATATTTACACATACAAACAATACTTTTCATTTTTCAATAGACTGTTAAATATATTACTTTCACTGAGCCTATATTATGTATTGAAATGCATTTTGAATTTATCTTTTGTGCCACGCTATCTAAAATCATAAGTAAAATTTATGTAAATTATTATTTTGCGTCATATTATCCACTTGCATACATTTCTCTTCGTTTAGATACTATGACGCAAAATAATCATTTACATAAATTTTACTTATGATTTTGGATAGCGTGGCACAAAAGATAAATCAATTTATTGAAATAAATACATTTCAATACATAATATAGTCTCAGTGAAGTAATATAGTTTTCGTTAGGATTTTTTTTTTTAATAAGAGAAATTCAGTATTTAATTGAGGAAAAACTTTTTAAACTTTAAGTTATACAAGTTCATATAAAATTAAATAGATTGAAAAATATTTTTATTATTTGTGTTTTGTTATAATTTAGCATTTTGAATTTTTAAGAGCTTAACTTTAACCCATTTTGTTTGCATTATAAATGAAGTGATTATTTATATATATATATATAATACAATTTCTGCTCATATATTAATCATTAATGCAGATAAAATTTTTATTTTCAACATAATATTTGAACTTAACTTTGAGATGAAATAAATTTTTACTTAATGGTAGAAATGTGAAAAAAATACTTTTCAAATGCAGTAGTCTGCATTTGCTAGCATTTGCTGCATACTCCATTTCACTAATAATTTAAGTAAAGCACGACGTAAGGCACTACAACTATTTTTAAAAACTGAGAAAAATGTAAAATATAAAAGCTATATATATATATAAACAGGGTGTTTTTTTTTTTAAACTGACACTATTCAGAGCCTTCTGTAGCTCGTTCTAATAACTGGATTGACACAAAATTTTGTGAATGGAATTTAAAAAAATTAGTTTCAATCACTGCCGATAGGGGGAAATGTGGCGCTGTACATTGAAAAAAACCCATCAGAAACAGACAAAATTAATAATTTGGATAAAATGCCACGTTTTATTCATCATTTACACTTTCCCTTTCGTTGATCGCAGTTGAAACATCCATTATCACTTTTTCTGCCACCGGTTTACGTCCCCTGCCTGACCGAACTGCTAGCGAGCCTGTTTCTTCGAATTTCAGAATCATTGCTTTCAATACATTAACGGATAAAGGTCCTTTGCGCAGTTTATGGCGTGTTCTAAGTAAACGAAGAGCGGCTGGTGCATTGTACTGGTTACAATATAAGAACTTCACAAGTAACGCGCGCTGCGGTAACGTGAGATTCATTTTCAACCTAAGCTGAAATTGTTTCTCGGTGTTTTTCGCATGCATTTATACTTAAACTATTGGCTCTACTGTCGCTTGCGTAAGTAAAAATTTGCATTTTCATTTTTTGCCCGTATTTTATGCTAATTCCCAGTTGCATAAATGACCACAGCGCCACATTTCCCCCTATCGGTGGTGATTGGAACTAATTTTTTTTTTTTTTGGAATCTTTTTTTCCCATGGTTTTCTTAGTCCATTCACAAAATTTTGTGTCAATCCAGTTATTAGAACGAGCTACAGACGGCTCTGAACAGTGTCAGTTTAAAAAAAAACACCCTGTATATATATATATATATATATATATATATATATATATATATATATATATATATATATATATATATATATTATTTTAAATATACATATATATATATATATTATTTTAAATATATATATATATATATTATTTTAAAAAAATCTTCCGAGCCGTTTTGGAGATAACAGGTATGACGTCCTGACATTCACGGAAATTTAGTTAAAAATGGACTTCCAGGTCTTAAAATCTACTGCATGTAGAAAGGTATAAATTTCAGAATAGAATTAGACCATAGATATAAGACTACTGTGAAAAAATCCAAACGGTATGCCTCATATTTGCTGAGATATTAAACGTCGGTGTTTAGATTTTCCTTTGATGTCCTTCTAGCTGTATATATAAGAGTGACGGAATCTTCGGTTTTGGGGTTTCAGTTTTCCGTTTTTTGCTGCGTCACTCGAGAAACTACCGTCTCTCATAATAAGTATGTACCAATGTACATTATATCATACTCGCATTTGAACGATAATGATGTACTGAAACAAACACCAGACTACGTAGAAATATTCTCTACCTATAAAAGTTAATACCACAATTTTATGTGAATCATGATTAATCCTTACGGCTCTAGAAAATACTACTGCTATCAGTCAACTACGATTTGCACAGGCTCAACGAAGCAGAAATGAGATGAATATAGGCTGATTCACGTGGCATTGAACTTCTTATATTAAGAAAGAGTTATATTTACCAATGTTTATTGTTTGCAAAATGTTTGAAAATGATTGAAAATTTTATGCAAAATGTTTGAAAAATACATAGATTTTTCAAATAATTTAAAGAATTGTAGTGTTCGGCAGAAAAAAGTACTTTTTTCATTCTTTTGGGATGCCAAATCTTCATTTCATTATTCTTGTTAATTTGTATAATATGTGTATTTTGAAACTCTTTTATACTTGCACATGCCATTGGTTTTTCTTGAGGATGTACTTTAAGACATTTTTTTGTAAAACCTTATGAGACACTGGTAAATATTTTTAATGCATGTAAAATTACACTAAAATTTAATTAACGATACATGTCATGAATATAAAGAACTAAAAAACTTTGATTATTTATTTAAATTAACTTTTTTTATCTCTTACATCATTATGATTTTTTTAAACTCTTGTACACTCGTACCTTATAGTTTAAGTGTTATAACCTTCCTATAAATCCTGCTTTATAGTTGAACAATGTATGGAAATTAATTACAAGCACTTAAAATTATTTTCGACAAGTGAAACATTTTTTGCAAAATATCTACTGTTATAGTTTTAAATTAAATAAAATATAAATAATATTCAAATAAAATATAACGTAATTATATGTCCAATAAAATGTAACGATATGCCATCTTAATATAAATACGACATTTATTAATATTGTTTAAACATTCTTCATATATTAATTAAAGTACGTTTCATGACATATTTCCAAAATACATTAATTAAAAAATAAATTTTGGAAGGTTCTCTTATCAATTTAATTGGATAGAAAAAAAATTGTTCTATATAAAAAAAACTTGGCTAAGTAAAAGTTCTTTTGGAAGCAAAAGATTTTTTTTTTTACATCAATGAAGCAGTGTTTAATAAAACTCCCATAATTATTAATATGAGACAAGAATTGCTTAAAAACGGACAAGACATTTTGTTTCGAAAAAAAACGTTTTTATCTTTTTTATTATAGAAATTATCTTCCAATGTAATGAATATAATTGAAATTATTTCCGTTAATGTACGACATTCAGACATTTTAAAATGTAACTAAAAGTATATAAGGGTTACAAATTTTATTATTCTTAAGATTGTTTACAGATAATTGATGGGAAGTTTTAATTTATTGCATTTGATATAAAATTAAACTTCCAAAACAAATAAATAAACAAAAACAAAAAATTCCTTATTAATATATATGGCTCACACACACAAACTGTAATATATTGATATACAAACTGCTTGAAAAGCGTAAGAAGTACTACAGAACCTTAGAACCAAAAATATTTGTATAGAGATTCACGTTTTTAATCCATTTCTTAAGTATTAAGGCACTTTCAACAAACTGACTTTGCTTTGTGTTAAATAAAGTGATGTAAGTGGCCACCATATGCATACAAACCGCAGTGCACAAGACGCTTCAAATTCAGATTATATTTCACATAACAGAGAATGCTACTATTAGAAATATTTTGCACTTCCAGTACTTTCTGTGATTTCATCGTAATTCACAGAAAACAAAGTAAGTTTGTTGAAAATGTTTTTAAAATGTCTTCAGTATTCTTACATTTCGAAACAAGATTACTGTTTCGGACTCTAGTGACATACCTTGCATTTTTACCTTAAAAACGTAATGCGGCATTGATTCCAAGTACAGCAGAAAAAAACACACTTTCTTGTAGTGTGCTGTGCTACATTTTAATTTTTGTGTCAAGTGTTTTTTTTTTTAAATTATCGATAAGTACAAAAGAGAGTTAGTTATTTATCGTAAAGTTTCGTAAATTTTATTTAAATACTATTTGATCCGTCTGGTGTTTTTCCTGGGCTCGTGATATTATCCTTAAATATACCTAAAATCAGTGATGAATAATTTTATATTTTTAAACGAAAATCTTTCCAAACAAACCTAAAGTTGAGGGTATGAGAGCAGCACCGCTTTCAACAACATACACCCTCGAATTCGTTTGCTTCTATAAATTTTAATAAAAATTTATCCATACAAACTTAGAGTTGGGGGCCTCTACTGTTTTTGGCTGCGTACACGGGTTCTGTGCTACGCACGCCCCAGTTTGTTTTTTTAACCAAATCTAAAATATGTATGATTTTATATGATTAAACCTATTTTGTCTGAATTTATATTTTTAAATGAAAATATTTCAAATCAATGTAAAGGGCCCTCGATATAGGAATTCCCGATTTAAATTTTGACATTTAGATATATTAAACTTTTAATACTGACGAATAGTTCCCGGGGGAACCTAAATAATAAAAAGCGTCGCCCCCACTCCTTCAAGACAAGAAATCTCCCAATCTCCATCTCAAAATTTCTTAAACACAGTTCGAAGTCCAAATCTAAAGTAAGTTGAACCACCTTTCATTTGCAATGAATTATGGGAAATAACTAAGAAAAAATAATTTGAGGAAAGGACTTCCAATTTTTTTTAATTGTAAATATCAATATATTTTTTTAACAAAGACACCTTTAGAAAGGAAACGGTATCATCTGGAAGTAGGTATTATTTATTTTTTCACATTACGTTCAGGATAACTCATGCGAATTTTAAAAACTGAGTAAGAAAAGAAAAACGTGAAAACTTCATCCAGAAAATATTTTTGAAAGGGTTACTATTAATATTTATTTTACAAATAAAGTCGTTGTAATCGGAACGGTACTCCAAATAAGTAACTATTTTTGTTTTTCGTATTGCGTTCAGAAAAGTGGATGAGGACTTGTAAAAATGCGGAAGAAAAGAAAACGTGCAATAGACGTTTGGATTTTTTTTTAAATTGAAAATATAATAACGGATAGACCCGTTAGAAACGGAAAAGTACGATGGCTAAGTGGGTGTTTTTTTCGTATTTCAATTTGTTAAGCCGATGCGGACTTGTAAAAACGCGAATAGACTATCATCACCCAAATTTTCAGATTTCTACGTGCGGTAGATTTTTCCAGCAATCGTAGACACACAGAAAACATGTTCCTTTTATATTACTATAAATACGTGCAGGCCATCGCAGACACACAGACATATATATGTTTATTTTATTGACATAGATGTACCGTTTTGAAAATTAAAACAATGTGAATCTGAAATAATATACAACTAGACGTAGAAAAACAAACATTTTGTTACAATAGTGATAAGTAACGAAAACATATTATTCATATTTTTTTAAAGAACTCTGTTTTTTTCAAGTACATTTTTATAAAAATAAAATTTGAGTACCGCAGTCATGTTATTACGCTATTCATACGTAAATCTAATCTTTTGCTTTCATGACAACCTGTATTTCACTATAAAATATGAATGACAAAAAATGAAACTTTACACAAAAACTTTTCAAAGAAAAAATGAGCAGCTAAAAGTTAAGATAATGTTAAATCAAAGATTTATTTCTTATCTGTAATTTCCCACAATATTATAAAATGATAAATACTCTAAATATGGATGACGAAAATAATATTATTTATCTTTGATTTAAGAAATATAAATTATATTTAGTGAAATGATTTTTTAGAATAAAGGCGAAATATTTTCAAGAGTAATAATTTGTACTGCCTATGTTCGGTGTAATTTCTTTCAAAATATAATATATTAACCAAATGGAATAAATTATAATTGGATTATAACACAAAATACCACAACTGGAATTTTATGTGCATTTTATATTTATAGCTTACGTCAAATTTTGCTTTTATATTCTTTCAATTTCTACGTTTCTAAATCAATTGTAGTTCGCGGATAATAAAATTTCAATAATTTGCAAATAAATAGAGGTATATATTTGTTTTCTGAAAACAATAATATTCTTATATTTTTCATTAAAAATTTGTATAAACTAAAATTTATCCGAAACGATATCCGAAATTATTATTCATTGGAGAGATAAGAAAATAGTAATCTTACCTTAATTTTAGATTAGCATAGGTTAAAAAGGAAGAAATTTTGGAAGAAATTTTGGAAGTCATGGAAGATATTTTGAACATTTTCATTTTATCAATTTTACTACAAACTGCTAATAAAAACATTACCTGTACCAAAAATTTGGGAATAGCGTATAGCTGTAAATGACATAGATTAATAAAAATTTACGGCCCTCCTATACATTAAAATGTGAACTGACGTTTCACTTTTCATGTGCATTACGTTTAAATTTACGTCCAGATACCAAATTTTATGACTTTTAGACTGAATTCTGTTTTCGTATATTTTCAATTATATTTCTTAAAATTCTAATCGCATCATATTCAACTCTTTAACAAATTGCTGAAAACGCAAATATAACTGTATAATTTGTGTAATTGCCAAAATTTTATTATATCAAATATTAATTATAATATAATTATTAAAAAATTATAAATAGCAAGTTATATTTTTGTATTGCAATCAATTAATAAATTCTTCTGGTGCAGATAGGAAGCAATTTAATAAGTTTATTGGAGTATTTTATTAGTTTTTTATCCATTATAAATCCGGGTTAGTGATGTCAGATGATTTGGTAAAGTAACGGAGATGTAAGAAAATAATTTTGTCTTCAATATTACAGATATTAATGTATTAAAAGTCTGTTGCACTTACAAGAAAATCAATTTATGGTGGTATTAAAGATTTTCTTTTTATGTCATTTTTATTTTTAATTCTAAATGATTTTTTTCACTTATTCGAAAAAAAAAATAAAATCTGGAAATACGGCAACCTAAAAAACTTTATTAAAAGTAAAGAATTTTTCGCAGTTTTCAATTGAAAAAATGGTTTACACATATATTCTGCAAGTCAAGAAGCATGGATTTGAATCCCTACATTATTTAATATCTAAAAAAAATTATCTTAATGAAATGTGTACTGTACAACTAATATACTTTTATAATTATATCAGAAATCTCTTATTATCATTAAAATAAAATAATTATAATTTTTAGTATATATATTTTTTTGAAGAATGTACTTTTTATTCCAAAATTTAGTAAAGAAAAAAGTCATATTTCAAATGTTAAACAGTTACGTTTAAAGTCATGATGAAGCATTGAATCTATTAATATAATTTCTAATAAGTAATAAAATAAAACAAAAAGAGCAAAGAGAAAAATATAATTGGATAATTAAAATGTCTATTCAGTCTGAAAAATCGATAAGAATTTCATAAAAGTAATTAATCACTATACATAAAAATGTAACTAAATTAATGAAGAAAATGTACTGAAGTAAATTTAACTTGTTATGCATAGAAAACATAGAAAAGAGAACACGGTCGAACTTTTTTCAGATAATTTTAATTAAAATAAATTTAATAAAAAGAGTTTCTTAATACCATAATCATAATTAATAATGTACATTCAAATAAATTAGTAATACGATTTGTAGCAAAATCAGCGAACATTTCAATTTGTTATGAATCTCTTTTTTTATTGGAAGAGCTTATGTTTATGCTGCATTAAGAATATGTGTTAATTTAAATAATGGATCTGAGTTTGAAATTGAATTTTTAAAATGACATAGTTATTTATTTAAAATGTAAGAAAACTATATTTTTATGTTTAGATATGTTTTTTTTTTCTTTCATAAATGTAAATTAAATACACTTTGTTTAAATCCTACCATAATTGACACTCTTTGTACTATTAATATAATTAAAATGAAAATATGTATTCTAAATATATATATATATATATATATATATATGAATTGCAGTTTACATTTTACAAGATGGGATTAAAGAACAAAAAGAATATATAAATATATACTTCAAAATAATTGCAAACTTTCTGCTACTTAATACCTTTTTTTTTCTTGCCTTGCAAATTTTAAAGTTTGTTTGGAAATTAAAGTCTCGAAAAAAAAATTTATTTGTAAATATATTAATTTAATTTATATAAGTGGCTAAAATTTTTACTTTGAATTTCGTAAATAATATTTTTTTAATTAGACAAACGCACAGCTTAACGACACATACAGAGTTAATTGAGAATTTAGTACAAAATATTATATATTAATTTATATTAGTGCATATAGAATAATGTATAAATAATAATAATGTATAATAAAAGGTTATAAACACGGTATAAGACAGATACAAAAGTATAAGAGATAAAGCGCTATGACCATGAGCCGGATTTCAATGGCCTGACAGTTTTCGCTTAAGGCTGTTTGTTCTCAAATCCAAAGGAGCTACTTTCTGACGTAATTTTGAATTTATATTCGTTCGGAACCAGAGGACATTGACAGGTACTTTTATTCAGAAACTATGTCATCGAAATGTGTTTTCCACTTTTTGATAAAGGCAGAAGATATTTCGAAAAAATACTGTCAAATTCGACGTTTTGAACCGAATTCTCGAGGCAGCAGTGCAACAAAGGGGAAAATCGTGTCACCGTGTGACAGGAATCGCTTATAACTCGATAAAAAATTTATTTATCAAAAAATGGAACACTCATTTCTTTTCCAAATCGCTTCAATAGTCAAGCCTGCCAATTGTTTGCATTTGAATTAAAAAATGAGTCAGAAAATGTGACAGAAAGTTTCGCGTTGAGCAGATCATTTGAGAACCACCTTAAAATTAACTTTTCTTAAGCAATGTTTACACATACTTGTTTCCCGAAGACATTAAGTATTAATAATTACAATTTATTTTTACTTTTAATTAGTTGAAACAGTTGTAATGAGTTAGGTTTATTTTATAGTTACTTTGAAAAAGCTATTGAAGAAATATATTGAGAATTTAATGAACATAGAAATATTAAAATATACACGTTAAAGTTTTTTGGAAAAATAATTTGCCGAATAAATCCATTTGGACAGTGATGAAATTTTTTTCAGACGACATCTTGTACAGTGTAAAATACAAGAAACGACTACTAAAAAATAATAAGCACTCAGAAGATAATAAGTAGAATATATAATAGACAATAAGAAATAATAAGTATTAAGAAATAATAAGATTGGAAGAGTTGGGTATTGTGAAAGATCAGTTTAATACAGAACCAATAAAATATTAATTAGAAATAAACATGTGTAATACCAAATAGAGAAAAAGTGCAATGAAATATTTTAGAAAAATATTAAGTAGTTATCATAATCCTGGTCATTATTTTTTATTTAACTTTCAGATAACATTTCAAGAATATGACTCATTTTCGCATCATAGGAATTTATCGCCATTATTCATCTAAAATATTGACTATGGTATATTACACTATAAACTGAAATATCTGAAATTCAGGCACTTAAGTGTCTGAAACGTATGGTTAAAAAAAGAGACACTTGTTTGCGTCTAAATTTCAGATATTTGAAACATCTGAAAAGTGGCTATTTTTGACCTGTCTTTATCCATTACTTGATTTTTCTTTATGGTGTATGCAAATATTGTGACAGGTGGTAAAAAAATATGTAACTTATTTACCTGCAGTTGCAAGAGATTATTATATTCCATGTGATTTTTTTCTATTCAGCTTTGCCTTGTGTGTAGCAATTATTCATACATTGTGAAAGTTGTACATTCATCTATTTTAAGATCCACATTTTAAAATTTATTAAAATTGTATTGCATTCTGTTACAGGACTTCTCAAAGTCAAGAATTTATTATTATTATTATTACCTGATTTTTTAGTGCCTTTCCCTTTGTTTATAACTCAAAATTTTATAATTTAGTATGCCATATGCCTCATCTAAATTAATTAAATTATACTAATGAAGATTATTAAAAAATTTTATGCACCATTGATAGCTAAATATGTACATTTGCATATATAGATGCACAATTTTCTTAGACTCTACCAGCAACGCCTCAGAAGATGTCATCAAGTAATATTCACCCTGATATTCAGGATTCTTCAATTTTTCCCGAGAATTCTTCAAGTGCTTTTGTGACATTCCTAATTGTCACTCCCAATTTAAGTCTCCAGCGTTTAAACAATTGTATGTTTTATGAAGTGATCCACCAGTCTTCTTTTAAGTGCTCCACCAATTTATGTCAAATATTCATTTAGTGTACCAGTTAATTCCTTTCATGTTGCCAAGCAGTGTTTTCATTTCTGACTGTGTTTTCAATTAATTAAATTGTATTAATGAAGATTATTACAAAATTTTATGCACGATTGATAGATAAATATGTACATTTGCATTATATAGATGCACAATTTTCTTAGACTCTACCAGCAGCGCCTCAGAAGATGTCATCAAGTAATATTCACCCTGATATTCATTATTCTTCAAATTCTTCAAAAACACGGTACTAAAAACTACTAACTGCTCGCTAATATAAAAAAATATCTAGTACAATCTGCCAGTGCTATAATACTAAAATTACGATATGGGCATCCTTTTAAAGTGTGGATTATGCATTAAATACACATTAAATTAAAAAAATAGATCATATACTTAAACAATAGACTAATCCTTCGTATGAGAAATATTTTTGTGTTAATATTTATTATTGTTTTGTAATTTATTATTTGTTGCGTTATTTATTCATGTTATTATTTTAAGAATTTAATACATTCTTATTGGTACTGGTCATTCAGATTTAATTATAGTTACTGAAGTTTAAAAAAATATTCTAGAGTATATTTATAAGTAAATTTATTAAATAGTCACTAATCTCTGATGACTGACAATATTGTAATCTGGCAGGGTATAAGTTTGAGCTTGTAGATTTGAGCGTCTCCAAGTCTCATGGGTTCTGGTACTTTTTGGAGGGGAATAATGTAATATATTTTGAATTTCTATATTTTTCACGTGTAATTTATTTATTTCCATCGTAAAATACCTTTTCTTTACTTTCCCTAACTCAAACTTCCACTTTTAAAAGACTGTCTACGAGCTTTTCCGTATCAAAATGACATTCCAATTTAGAATAATCATTTCTTTCATAAGCCTATTTTTTACATTACAAGGGAATCATTTCAAGGTTTTCCGCGACAAATTCAATAGTTTATTACATCATCTTTTCCCTACTCAATAAAAGAGTCCAGTCGCACGAGCTAATTAGCTGACATCAACTTCCGGATTGCATTTTTATCTTCAATGTGGTGTTCTCTGCACTCACAATTAAAAGCAACTACTCGAACTCATAGAAACATCTTTTGCTGTTCTGTCCTTGTATTAACTTCTACGCAATCATCACCAAACTCTGTAAGTTTATGTGCTGATTAAGGCGAAAAATTTAAATTACTCAACATTAGGGTAATGCATTAATATTTTTTTTCATAATACTTGGTGATTACAAATGAAAATCCCAACTTTGAAGAGCTATTAAAGGAAAAAAAACAATTACTAACTTGTTGTTAATCAGAAATCAAAACAAACAGTTGAAAATTTAAATGCAACACAGTTTCAAGTGTTCAATGTGAGCCCCTCTAGAAACACGAACGATATAGAGACGGTAAGATAACTCATCACTGACATCACTCCATGTGATTTTTTGGTGGGGCCTCATCAAAGATCAGGTGTTTGTTCCACCGCTACCAACCGACGTTGGCGAACTTAAGACACGCACACCTGAAGCCATTCAAAGAGTCACACCAGACATGCTGAAAAAAATGTGGAATGAGTTATCGTACCGCCTCGATATCGTATGTGTTCCTGGAGAGGTTCACATTTAACACTTATAACTAAACTCTGTTGAATTTAAACTTTCAACTGTTATATTTGATTTCCTATGAACAACAAATTTGTACCTTTTTTTTGTTTTCTTTTAATAGCCCAGTAAAGTTGGTATATTAATTTGTAATCACCCTGTATATTGGCCTATAATATGCTGAATATTAGAGTATTCTTATACGATGAGCCATCCCTTGAAGCCTGTAATAGGCTACTTACTGAAATAAATGACTTGAATTGAAATTACTTAATTTTCTGATTCTATTAAGGCCTACTTTGGGTAAGCCCGTTGCCTCTACAACTGCAATTGTAACATTTTCAATTAGCGGGATCCTGACAACTTGTAACTTACATTAATTTAGTAAGCAGATCTCTTAACACCACGACTGCAACTTAGAATATCATACACACATTTATAAATATTAATATAACTTTAACAATTTCAGAATAAATAACCTCTCGAGTTACATAATAATTTGCAAAACAGAAATTTTATTTTAACATTAGTGTAAATGTTCAGTGAAGAATGACTTGAGTTATTTTAAGCTAGCTCAGGCCTTTCATGTTTTTAAATTACACATCCGGGAGGAAAGAATAATTATTTTAGAGTATCTAGCTATTACACTGTAATAATGTCTTAAAGAAACCCGATATGGCTAAAACAAAATATAATTGCACTTATTTCACTAAATAAAAAAAAAAAAAAAAAAAAACACATGCATTTTAGATTATATTTATAAAATTTACAAAAAATGTTTGGTTATACTAACTGTCATATATAAACTTAAAAGTATTGTTATTATCAGACATCAAACCAAATAATAGAAATTTAAATTTTATATCACATTTTTCTAACAGTAGTACTCTGAAAAATCAAAATTTAAGTAATGTGGCTATCATTTCACTCAATTTCAGATCAACATAAAAGGAGACGTATATCGTGTATTTTACACATTTTTAAACTTAGAAAAGCTTACATATAACAAGTTGATATATCAGAACTTTCAAAAATTGATTCCGTTTATGCCTTAGGCAAACTATAGAACACGTAATATATAGAAATTTATAACATAACTTATTCAGTTTAAGATTAATCATCAACTGACAACATATTTTCGTGGGATAAACAAAAAACATACTTACGATTCGATTTTGAAAGAGCATTAACAGAGATTACTTCAAGTTGCAATTTGCATTAGAATGAAAATCCTCCTTTAAGCCGATTTAAAACTGAAATCCTATTCTTTAACGTATGACTTATATTGTCAGAAAATCGAGATACATTTAAATTCTATTTAAATTTTACACGATAAAATATACTTTTAAACTAGACTTGCCTTCCTTTATGTTGTATTTGTCAGTATTGATAATGTTTCGCAAGTTTGTTTTAGATTTTTGTTTGCAGATAAATTACGATACTGTCAAATATGCATAAAGATTTAAAGCTGCACGTATATAGACGAAATAGATTGCTTTAATCAGCGATATCTAAACCGTTCTTCAGAAATTTCTTTTTTGTATAGTAAAAGTATCTCCTAAAAGTGTAAAATAAGTAATCTCTACAGAAAATTCCACAGAGTTAAAACAGAAATGTACAATTTCGTTTGCTGATAAAGGAAATATTTAACAAATTTTGAATTTTTACAGAAAAAAAAATGAATGGCTACAACAAATTTTAGAAATAATCTTTGAAAAACAAAATACAGCTTACATGTCGAATGATAATTCGCGGTAATCTTTACTATGATAACTCAAATTTTTTAATTATAATACTACCTGCTTAGTCCAAAAATTCATATTCAGTTGCTTGTATGTTTTATCGAGGCTGTATTTGCTGTAAATAATTACAAAACGTGAAATACACAGTATTATTATTTTGATTTAAGGCGTACAGAAAGCAGGATTGTTGACATTTTAATTGTGTCTGACATTTCAATTATGTTCAATAGCTGCACAATCTGTTCATTTCATTAGAGTGAAAGATATAATGTATTAACTGGAAAATGAATTATTGAAACCCAGATATAGTCTTTGTGGCAATGTTAAACAGTTAGTAAAATAAAAATATATTTTTAAATCGTCACCTCTGTCTTTTGAATTGATAGTTGGTTAGACTGATGTCTCTCAAGACTTACAGTCTAGGAGGGACCCTACAGACATGGATAATCTCTGCAAGATAACTAATGTAAAATGCCTACAATGTTTATATTTTAAATTTAAGTACTGCTAAAATAAAACTTTCGGAAGGTGAACTGCTTTACCGCATGTCTGTGTTTTAATTTCTCGACATAATTTTTATTACATTTTATACACATGATCTCAATTTAAGATACTCATTTTAAACTTAACTTAATTTTTAGGGCACATTAAATTAATTTTTTGGATTAATGATTAATGACTGTAATTGTAATGTAAAAGTCAAAATTTATCGAGAGAAACAATGATGTTATTTGAGGGAAATTCCTGTAATGTAGGTATTTGATACATAACATGTAGATTTTAAAATTTAAATATAAATGAAATATATAAATGAATATATGATGAAATTATATGATAATATGATAGATTAACCATGGAATTATTTACATATTTTTCGACAGTTTTCACCAGCAACTTTTTCTAAAAGGCTTCCCAGCTAATAAATAGATGTCGTACACTTTTTATTAGGTTGCCAGAAACTCATGCTTTGACTACGTTAAAAGGAAGTATTTAATATCAAATCTAAATTAAATATACGCTCTTTTTAAAGTAAATGCTGTGTTTTTCAAAGTTAAAAAAGATTTAAGTATTTTTTGTGTGTACTTTTAAAATATACCAGAAACAACGCGGAAGAAAAGGATCATGACTATTTTCGAAACAATCATGTGATTATGTAATTTTTAGATGAGTCGACTTCGACTATAACTGTTTCACATACTTATGCCTACATTTTAAACCAAGATTTTGTTCATTTTGTTGATTTTAGGAATTCGGAATTTTGTAGATAAGTTATTACAAAGGTTTTTCTGTTGAATTAGATCATGTCACTCGCTGTTTTAACGTTTTTTTGATTGGTGGGGAGTATATTGAAATTATGGATATAGCTCAATAATTGTTTTCTGTTCATTTTTGAAAACCTAGCATTCATTTCGTTTTCATTCATTAATTTTCATTCGTTATCTCTTTATTTTCTTTTTTAATGCACAAATTCAGATTCTGTAAGAGCTTTTAGCGGTTTTGTTTTTTAATACTTTCCAACACAGCTGAAAAGTGTTTATATATATATATATATATATATATATATATAATATATATATATATATATATATATATATATATATATATATATATATATATATGTGTGTGTGTGTTATACAAGTTTTATCTGGTATGTTTGGTATTCAACATGAAGTGTGTAACATTTATAGTTCATTCACAGGGACACTCATAGATCTTCCGTCATATTACGGTCTTTCAGGGAAAATCGTTGGCGATGTATTTTAGTGATGTTCAGCTATTTCAAACATATTGAAATTGATATATAGCACTGAGTTTGCACAAGAGACTTACTATAGAATGTGGTGCGTATAACATTCATAATGTACATTTACAGGGACACACAAAATAATTTGGTTACAGTACTTTCTATTAACAATAGTTGCAGGAAATGAGTTTTCAGTTGTGGCACGCGTTTTTAAATTTAGCTAAATTTTAACCATTACTTTGTGGATATAAATTCTGTTTATTATATATACAGGGCAGATACATATGCAGGGCAGATATATATACAGGGCAGAAGATATATCGAGTACATTTCCGGTTATTGAAGAGGGTTAATTATTCGATTAATTGCTAAAGGTGAAATTTCAACTGTGCTATACGTTTAGTAACTGAGCTAAATTTTATCATAGCATATAGTATATATACAAATCTATAGATCATATACAGGGTTACACAAATAATTAGGATATTTTTCCGAATATTGATGGTAATGCCCGAAACTAGGTTTTCAAATGTGTTATGGGTTTTCAAATTGTTTACTTAGACATCATTTTTCATCTTATTAAACGGTTAAATTTTGTTAAAGCATTCTGAAAATGTTGGAAGTATTTTATAATCTGTCTTTGACGCATCATTTTTCGTTCTAATTTTTAATAATTGAACTTACAGAACTCAACTGTTAAAAATCTGCAGCAATGTGCCCTGTCATTCGACCGTTTTTAAAGATAACGGTTACTAGACCGTATTATTAAGTGCATCTGTCCATATTATTGATTATTTTGGGATAAGGATACAGTTAAAGTACTGTCATGAAATTTGTTTCAATAAAAAAGGTTGAATGACTTGACAGTTTACTGTAAATTTCAGCAATGTATGGATGGTTAACTCTCTAAGTACAAAATTCCCTTGTATTGGTTTTTGAGACATCAATGAATCTTTAGGGAAGTAAAGATAATGCGTGAATATTGTAAAATGAACCTGAAAGGATATATTGAATATAGGACTAGTCTCGTCAGCTGAGAGAATTTTACATTTGCAGGTTAATCAGCAACAGTTATCAAAGTTTAGTGCATTAATGCTTGTTATTTAGGTGTAAAATATTGTGTTTAATGCATTCATATATTCTTTGACAGTTAGAAATACACTAGATTTTCAATTTTTACAGCATCAATGGAAATAATGTTTGGCAAAAATCAAATATTAAAAGGGTGACGTTTTTAAAAATAACCATGACTCCAGATTTCTCTTTCATATAGTGTATAAAGAAAGTAATTTCGGTTAGCAATTTATCCTGAAGCTTTTCGGTCATCTCAAATATTGGCATGCGTAGTTGAGTTCATTACCAAATGGATACATTTATAACCATCGCAGGTAGTTCAGCTTTACAGCTTTATAGCTTTAGTTTTAGCCCGAGGGACACGCATATTACAATTTCATTACATAAAACTAATATAAATTTGTCTACGTAAAAAGTGACTTTACTAATAGATATATAAAAAAACATCAATAAAGACCCATAACAAATCAAAGTAAAGAGCACCACATTGTTGGAAATCAAAAGAAAAGTACAAAAAATTAAAACGTATGGTGTAAAGGTTTTTAAGAAATATTTTCATTAATTTGAATGAAATCCATACATTTTGAGATTCGATCAAGAAGAACTAGACGGTCCAGCAGATATTTAAAACAATCTTTTAAAGACATTGATGAAGTTTTTATGACTTGAGACTGAGTAGTTAAAGAACATTCTAGATTATAATGAAATGAAGTTGAAAGATTATTACATATGCAGTAGGGAGAATTACGTTTATTTCTCTGATAGAGATGCTCCTGAAAAGGACCGTGATTTGTAAAAAATAGATACAAATATCTATTTCTGATGAAAAGTGTAATTGACACTTGGTGTGAAATATCGAATGTATATCTTCCAGTTATTAAAGAGAGAATATCAGCAAATAAAAAATACTAGTGTTACAGAAGACAACAGTGCAAACACTTGGTAATTAGTTGCGGTAATGTTCGTAGAAATAGATACGCTCTCTGCTTGTAAAAAATGCTTATACATATGGTTTTCGAATAGACTGAATATACCAGCAGCTACAATTCAGCATGAAATTTGTGAAAAATGTAATCTGAACAATTATGGGTCATTCAACGGTACTGAATTTGGTGTGACAGTTTATCGAAGGATAGAACGCTATGCATGATGATGGACGCAGTGGGTGGCAATCAGTCCATCTATCGCCGTATTGAACCTGATAGCTATTCTCGCAGCCCAGATATTTCAAATTGACGATACTGTCAGACAATCTGTTATCACTTGGGTATCATAGAAGGTGATGTCGTTCTTCAATATGGAGACACTATAAAATTTTGCTAATATGAATTTCTCAACCGGTGTGGCAATTATGTTTAAACATAGTCCAAGGTATGTATTTCAGGAAACAACAAAATATTTACATTTTTGTAAATAGACAGTGGAAATTAATTTTTTCAAAACCCATGTACTATAAGGTGCTTTGTATTTATTTTATAACTTTGTTTTAACATATAGAATATATACATCATATATCAGCAAAACTGTTTATAATTGATAATACAACGTAAATTACAAGAGCAATCAACTAGAAAATAAAGACTTATAAATAAATATTCTTATATTAAGGGAAAACACATTTGTACATTTTCATGGTGTGTTAATAAAGGTCTTATTATTTATTAGTAAGAATTATGGCTTTGAATTCATTGTAATGTTTTAACTTTATTGACGTATACATGATATACATTTCATTTTAAAGACTTATTTCAATATTAATCATTGTTAAAGTTATTAAATTTATCATTTCACTAGTTGATAATAGATAATCTATTGTATTTGACTATGAAATATATTTTCAGGCTTTATGAATTCCAATGAAAGACAGTAGTTTAATAATGACATATTCAATCTTAGATATTATCTAGAATTGAAAAAGAATAATTCCGTACTTAAGGATCTTTAGAAACATGGCAAAATCATTATACATAATAACAGAAAATGGCGCCTATGAATTTAAGACTGACGATTAGAATACAATAGCTAAATAGTGTTTAGATAATTTATTCAATTAAGTCAAAGAAAAAAGCAGATGAAAGCAGATATTTTTTTTAATTGCATAAGTTGATTCCACATGCTCTGAACAGTATAAAAGAAGAATGTATTATCTGATAGCAGATCACAATTAATGTAGCACTAGAAGGATTTTTAAAAAGTGTAATAAAACTTAAAAATCATACTTATTAATCATTTATTTATTAATCATTTATTTAGAATGCTCTAGGAGAGTTGCATGTTAAACGATATACTCTGTTTAATAATGGATTTTATTTTTGTTTTGTTTTCCGTCGTTTCAGTATTCAGCTTTTCCTTATTTATAATTTTAAATTTATTTAGTTTCTATTTTCTTTATTTGTTTAATTATTTTCATTATAAATTTAACATAAGGAATAAAATTTATGTTTTATATTTCATATCTTTTATACGATTATTTGTTTCAGGTATATAAAATTTCATACTTTTGGAGAATTTAAATTTCAATCTCAAGTTCAAATAGTGCGATTAATGTATAAAGTCCTTCGATACGACTTTATCTATTAAATATTCTTATAAATTAACATTCAATTTATTTAATGTATATTTATATTTAATTCTTTAAACATTCTTATTAATTAACATTCTATTTATGTAATATATATTTATATTTATTTCTTAAAATATTCTTATAAATTTAAAAACTCAATAGATATTAATTATAAAAAGACCTTGAAAAAATTTCGTTGAATTTATTATAACTTTTATTGTCATAAATTTACTTATTTTTTTATTGATTTTCTTTAGTCTACTATAATATTTCGCGACTTATTATTTACATTTTCATTGTTGATATAAAAAATATAACATTAAGATTTCACGTCACCAAAGTTCTTAAAATCAATTAACATGGATTTTAAGACATCGACAGTCTTTTTATAGTTCATTGCTTTTATTTAATTAAACAAGAATGTTTCAAGTCATTTTACTTCTTCTTCAATATTTTCCATGTACTCCATGATTTATTTTGCTGCTTTAGATATAATAGTTTCTACATATATATATATATGCACAAATACATTAACTACATACATAATAAAACACTGAGCATAAGAATTTTGTTATAAATTATAAATTACATTCAATAATAAAAATTATTATTTACTAGGAGTGTTTGAAATTGTATGTTGGAAATATGAAAAATTTTAAAAACAAAAATCTTCTTAATTACAACATAAAATTAAGATCTCCTTCCTGATTTTAAAGTGGTAGCATGTCTTCTTAGCGAAGTCAGAAGAAAGACAAGGTTCATTCGAAAGGCCTTGCTCGGCGAAAAGCTTCTTAATTTTTTGGTGTTAATAAAACGAGTTTTATCTTTATTTGTGTACCCCATCAATTTGTTGAACATTTTATTATGAAATATTTTGTTGTTGAAACTTTCAAGAAATGAACAATATGCATGCGCATTGGTTTTCTGCTACATTTTACTTGACAAAACACAGATGTTAATTCATAGTATTTAGTTATTTATAGAATCTATCTATTCTAAAAAACTAAGTAATGCTGTTGCTGCCGTAATTTAATTTATCATTATCTTTTCAATTTTTCGGCCTTCCTGCGAAAACTATTGCACATAAATTCCTGAAAACTGGTAGTTTTATAGAAAATTGTATAATAAACACGCTCAAGCAGACTTTTTTTTTAAAAATCGGAGAACCATCTAATGTTAAAATGGTTTAATGTAGTTCAGTTATATAAATTTAATACTATACAAAAACTATGCATAGCAATTTTAACTCTTTTGCAGGCATATATTTGACTAGATGCGGGTGTACGATGTCCAAACATTTACTAAATATGTCTAATTTTTTCATTTTTTATTTCAAAATTTCATTAGCTGACTAAAGATTTAATAAATAGTTTAAAATAGTCGTTTTCTTTTACTGATGCCATAATTTAAAATGTCAAAATAATATTATTTCCAAACACTTTTCAAAAGAAAATATTTTGCAAGTGAATGTAAAAAGGAAAGAAAACTTTTAAATAATTAAATTATTACGTCCAAAAAGCATTTGATGGTGCAAATTACGTCATATTTAAAACAGTATATTCAAAACGTTATATTTAAAACTATATTATTTTATCGCTCAAACGAAAAATTTCCTTCCTGACGTTATAAAAGTAGTGAGGCAGTGACATTTTTTCCTTAACCATTTTATACAAGCTGATTTTCAAATGTAACATTGATCTTACTTAATCCACCATGAAAACAGCCATCATGAAAGCGACGAATGCGGCATTAGTAAACGAAAAATCTTCCTGTCTACACTGAAAGAAAAGTTATACTGTCTTCATCTAGAACGAATAAGTAGTAATTTTCTAAATCCTTAAAATAAAAATATAGATTTCCGAGTTATGCGAATAAGTTAAACAAATAAACTGAATAGACGAAATGATTGAGATAGGTGATGAAACCATACATTATATTATGAATCGTTTGAATTTCAAGAAATTATCACTTGGTTTTTTGAATTAATTCTTAACCTCGTTCGATCGTTTTGAAAAAGGGTAAAATTGTAATATTGTTTTCTCTCATTTTGTTTTAAATGCTAAAAAAATATGATTATTTCAGCATTATAAATAAAACATAATTACAAATATGAATGTAACCTTTGAAAGTATTAATCATTCGTCAATGTTTTGAAAATTCATTAAATCTATAGAATTAATTATATTATCTTAAACATTGCATATATTGCAGTGAAACCTGGAGCTTATTGAACGGAATATTACGTTCCACACGCTTAGAGGGATAAACTAGAATTATAGTGACTAAAACTAACCTATTGTGTTTGCATTGATTTGCAGATATTTTAAAATAAGTTTGACAAGGAAAATGCTCTTTAATTTCAATAGTCGAGACTAGAACTCTCCATCAAAGGGAACTAGAATTTTTAAGTATGACAAGGAACAATTTTTTCTAGAGTCACAATTTATTTTCTAGATGCGAGTGGCAAACTTTTTTCAAGTGTAACGGAAATGAAATGATAAAACAATTCAAGAGATCGCCACTGGTCGTGTTAAATAATTCAATCGCCCGTTATCATTTTAAAACAGGTCAGATTAGCCGGTCTGTAAGGAGTGGGCAATGTCTAAAATTATTCAAAAGAATTATTTGAATAATTATTTTCCCTCTTCGTGCCATTGTAAATGGTAATACAACTTCATAAAAATTGTCTTCTTTTCAGAAATAGTACTCTGCCCTACGTGCAATTTCTTTTTAAATTGATATTTTGAAATTTTATAAAAACATGTGACAACAACGGGTGAATTTGAAAAAAATAAATTTTATAAGAATGGGGTGTAATTTAAGACACGATTCAATTTTCAAAGACAAATATATGTGAAATTTTTTATAACGGAATTATACTGTTCAAAGTGTATAGCAATAATAATGAAATGTTTAAAAAGTTGTTATTGAATAAAATTGCTTAGAAATAATGTTTACAATGTTACGTAAGATCTGCAGAATCTTCTCTAAACATTAGACATTTAATGCCATATTAAAAAACTCAGGTGAATTGATACATTTTACTTAATGTTTTATTATCTACCACATCTTGTTTTAAAAATGCAGTTTCTATAAGAATTGTGTGTGATTTAAAGCACGATTTAATTTTCAAAGACAAAAATATGTGAAATTATTTTACCGAAATTATATTGTTCAAAGTGTATAGAAATAATAATGAAACGATTAAAAAAGAGTTATTGAGTAGCATTGCTTAGAAATAATGTTTACAATGTTACGTAAGATCTACAGAATCTTCTCTAAACATTATACATTTAATGATATAGTAAAAATTTCAGGTGAATCGATACATATCTCTTAATGTTTTATTATCTACCAGATTTTTTTTAAAAAATGCAGTTTCTAGAGTAAAAATGCTTAAAGTTTTTTCACGTATTATTTGTTGCCACAGGGGACTCTCCCGCAGTACACAAAATAAGTATTTAAAATCTTCTTCGTGCAATAAAACGTCTTGTGTCTTATTTATAAGACCCTATTGCGTAGTTTAAGCGTACAAGAAAATTTACGAGCGGCATTACCAGAAAATAAAGTCATTCCCCTTTAGAGTAGAAGAACATATGTAGTTGTTATAAAGTGTACTAATGAAGTTTTATTCCATAACATAAAAAATAGATAAAATGATGATAGTCTTTCTTTTATATAAAACTGCTCAATCAATCATTTAAAATGTGTACACTAAAATTACAATGTTTTTATAAATTTTCATTTAATCAGAACCAAATCCAGTGAATAGTCACTAATATCAAGAAAATATTTGATATTTGGACAGGATCATAGCTTCCATTAGATATGTTTCATTAAAATGGTTGTTCAAATTCGATTCGAAATTTATCCATAGCTACCAACTTGTAGGATTATCTAAATCAAATAAACATGTTTTGATACAGAATAATTATTTAATAAAATGTGTGCTGAATTTATATAATGAAATGTAGTTCATATTTTATTTCATTTATTATTTAAAAATTCTAGTTCAATTAGGTTTATTTGGATTAAAAAAATCACAGAAGTTTGCATCCGTAACGTATTTTCCGATATAATTAAGTAATGTATTTTGTTGTTACATTATTACTTACCCTTCATACCTAGTACAGAGTAAGTCTTGTGATTGTTTTAAAAATCGAAAAAAATGACGGATATACACGTTTCAGACACTGGAGATTCCGAAAAACATATTTTTAGAAATTTAAACGCTCTATCTCCCTAACAATAGAGATAGAGCCCTGAAATTTTGTATGTATTAAGTATGTAATAATGAGAAGAAGCCTATGGAATTTCAGTAACCTTGATTTTCCAGGACTATTTTTTTCGGATTCTCGAAATATTCGTTCTGATAAAAAATTTCAAAATTGTTAATTTTAAGGAGTGAGTATAAAAGACAGTAAAAAACATAAATTTTGCAATGAAATTTTTAAAAAGAATAAAGCCGATCGGATACTTAGTTGCCGAGATATTTGTAATCAAATTTTCCAAACTCTTGGATTTTTCATGACACTGTATTTCATTCAAATTTCAATTCAAAGATATATTTTAATTAGAAATGAAACGCTTAATCTGAAGCAGTAATCTATTAGTTCATATGATTATCATTTTTGGAGTTATAACGATGTTTCTTTTACGCAATTCAGTAATAGCGCACTTAAGTTTATGACGTCATCAAGCCACGATTTTATTCGAATTGTAATGCATTTTATAAATATTTTACACATGTTTTATTTTCATATTTTATATTCTGCAAATCCATGATGGGTAAGTATTACGGTGGCCCCCGACGGCTAGTTTATATATTTAATAGTCAGGCATAAGTTACACACTTATGCTGATATTATAACAATTTTGAGTGTTTGCTTTGTTGGTAAAGACAGAAATATAAATAACGACTAAGCGTACTTTAATATTTTGAGCCGCATTCCTGAGAATATAGTATGCTTGCGAATGTATTTTTCTAGGTATATCTCACATACACTCTCTCTCTTTAATTAATACTACTAATAATAATAACACTAATAAATATTTGTGTTAAATATATCAGCCAATAAATTTAAATTATTGTAGCCACGGTTGGTTGATAGATGAACGGTCGGAGTTAAACTTTCATATTTCTTGTTAATCTCGATCATCACTTATGGACAATAAACTTCATATAGGTCACGATAAGTGTTACTTTATGTGAAATAAAATTAATGGCAGATATCCGAAGACCTGTGCAAAGATAGAAATCTGCAATGCACCTTAAACAAATTTATAGTTAAAATTTAAAAAAAACTCATGCGTCAAGCACAGATTATGAAACATTTTTATCACATTAAGAAAGTTGTATGAAAACTTCATATTTCAATATAATGAAAAAAGATGTCTAAGTAAACAAATGAAATAAAATGAAATCATACTGTCGTGGAGGTCCAGTCGTTAAGCAAAGGAACGAGGGGAAATGTTTATTGAAAATTCATATTTTATAATACAGATGTTGAATATTACATTAGAGATTAAAATAAGTTTAGTACAAAGTTAGCTTTTAACAATACTAGTTCAGATAACAACATTTCGTAATATTAAAAAAATTGATATAAGAAAAAGTATAAAAGAAAGTAAATAGAAAATTTATGAAAAGAATACTTAATCATAACACAACTAGTATTTTTTCATGGTTCAAACAGTAAGCTGAAATAGGAACAGTAGCAGTATAAAAATGTGATCAGTATATGAACTATAATATACAAATTTCAGAAACAAAATATATTATATTAAAAATAACTTTATAAATGTAGGAAAAAAGATCATAGATCCTTTTTAATAAAGGAAAAATGTTTATTCTGAATGTTGTAATTTCCATTTAGATTATTATAATTAGCTTTTTGTAATGAAAGCTACCTGCAAATCTGCTGCAAAGCTACCTGCTCCTTAAACAAATGTATAGTTAAAATGAACAAGAAAGAAAAATCATGTGTCAAGCAGAGATTATTTAAAGCACATCTTATTTAAAGGATGCAAGCACAAGATTCAAGCACAGAAAGATAAAGAAGGGCATAAACGATTCAAGCACAGATTATTTAACGGATAAAAACAGAGTTATATTCAAATTTTGTCTCACCGTGACATTTTTATTGAAATTGAAAGTATGTCTTACTAGAGGACAATTACCATATATGTAATGTTCTTGAGCTTTTTTGGCATATGCATGTTGGATAGGAGCGTAAACAATTTAGAAAAAGCATAACAGAAATGAAAAACCAATTTCAACAATTACCATTTCTACTCGGAAAAATATGTGAATTATTTTGGGCAGCCCTGTACATTATCTATAGTTTGTATATATACTAGATATTATGCAAAAATTTAGTTTAGTTAGGAAACGCATAACAGGAGTAGAGAATTCCCTTTCAGCAATTTCTGTCAATAAGTGAAAATGTATTCAAATTCTTTTGAGGAGCCCTATATATAACCTCATAAATTATTCACACCAAGTAATATGCAAAAATTAGTTACATTTAAAAACACATACCACAATTGAAAACGCACTCCAGCAGTTGTTGTCCATAGACAGTACTGTAGCCGAATTATTTTGTGTGTGTACTATTCATCCTATATTCTATAGTAAGAATCTTGTAGTGGTCCTCAGTGAATTATATAAATTTCATTATGTTTGAAATAGTGTTACACCATTGAAATACATTGCAAACGATTTTTCCTTATAGACTATAATGTAAAGTAATTATTTTGAGTGCACCTGTAAACGAACTATAAATGCTACACACTTCATTTTCAACACCGAACATGCCATGGTAAACCCCATTAACATGTATCCATTACATGGCAATCCGTGTATATTTATTCAAGTTAGAGCACAGACAGGTGGCCATACAGACCGCCAGATAAACCAAATTAATAAACTCATTTTAATATAGATGGGAAAGTTTTAAAAACGAAAGCATTACGTTATACGAAGAGATGAAACATAGTCAAATGAAAAGCGATATACATTTTTGACATAAGAATACGTTATAGAAGACAAGAAGGTTCTTTCTGGTATTCATTCTGGTATATTTTCTAGTTCTACAAAACATAAATAAACTAGAAAAGAAATAGAGTTTAAAAAGAGAAATCAAATGTTATATAACAAGTAAGCGAAGTACTAGATATTATATAAAATTAGTTTCGAAAGTGTGCGACTGATAATTGTTTTTTGCACTTTATATCACAAGAAAAGAAGAAATAGAACATTAGTGCTGTCTTTGCGAGTGTTTTCAAAAACCATTTTATGCAGTGACAGCGCTCAAATACTTACATTCCAAATGTTATGTTAGGTAATTTCACATACTTAAAAGGTATAAAAACTTTTTCAGTTCTTATAAAGAAAAAAATAAAAAAGGAAAGAAAAGACCTGTGTGGTTTTGTTTTTTTAACAGTTTCTGTGTACCGTTCAAAGATTAAAAAATAAAACATACATATCATCCATATATAATCAAAAATATTGTTTATGTTCTAGCAATATCTTATTTCTTGAAAATGTCTTGTACCTCTTGTATCTACATTTGAATACATTGTTATAAAAGACGAATGTTTCTTAATCTACGAAAATACCCAAATTTATCCCAACTCTGTCAAAAATTTATCTTTAGAACTTTGATCCTTCATAAATCCTATACGAAATCAGTTAGAGAATTTCGGTTTTGTGAGCGTATAACAACTATGTTTTTCTGTTCTGACTTTTTCTGTAAGCAAAATATCTTCATATTTCTTAATGAAATAAATTAGCGGTTTGTACACCTTTTAAAGCTAAACAAAATGCAACATTAGAACAATTGAGACATATGCATGAATTAAAAATAATTTAGAAATTCGCAAAATTAATTAAGCAAAAATTTTGAGACGATTCAGTTTTTCTAAACTTTTATTGAAATTAAGCATCTTAATGTAACGAAATACAGAAATATTTAATATTTAGTTGCATATCATTTTGCTTTGAGGACTGCGGCACATTGCCTGCCCCTGGAATTAATAAGGCTTTCTGAGGTGGACCTAGGGAGTTTTGTCCATTTCGATTGAAGATCGTGAAGTTATTCTGCCTTTGAAGAATGCTTCCGTGCCCCGACTTTTCTCCCGATGTCCCAAAGATGTTCAATTGGATTGAGGTGATGTGACTGACTCGGCCAGTCCAAAACTTTAATTTACTTAGCTGTAAACCAATTTGTCACCATTTTGGAGGTGGAAGGAGATGGCCACTGAATATGGACTCACGGTGAGTAAGGACACCATAAGACGTCGTCTCGATGCCGCTGGATTGTGTGCACGTGTTGCTGCAAAAACTAAAACTCTTATCAGGGCAAAATATAGGAAAGTCCAATTGAAATTTGCCAAGAAGCACAAAATGCTTAGATTGGAAGAATGTCCTTTAGAGTGATAAATCAAAATTCAGTTTTTTTGGATGTAATCCCCCACATTACATTCTTCGTCCAAAAGGCAGCTGCATGGATTCCCGGTATCAACGTCCAAAAGGCAGCTGCATGGATTCCCGGTACCAACGTCCAACAGTAACGCACGGAAATGGATTATTAATGGTATGGGTAGCTCTCCATCATAATGGCGTCGTCTCCCTCGTACACATCGTATGAGATTATGGATCAAAATATTTATAAAAACATTTTAGAAGATCACATGCTGTCTTATGCTCGTAAAAAGATGCCTCGTGTAAGGATGTTTCATAATGATAAAGAATAATGATCCAAATCACACCTGTAAAATGGTGATAAATTGGTTTACAACTAAAACCATTAACGTTTTGGACTGGCCGAATCAATTACCTGAACTCAATCCAATTGAACATCTTCGGGATCTATCTGAGAAAAGTCGGGACTCGGAAGTATTCTTCAAAGGCAGAACTCCTTCAGGATCTTCAATTTGAATGGGCGAAAATTCATAGGTCTACCTGAGAAAGCCTTGTTAATTCCATGCCCAGACGATGATCCGCAGTCCTCAAAGTTAAAGGCTATGCAACAAAATATTAAATATTCCAGTATTTTGTTACATTAAGATGCTTAATTTCAATAAAAATTTAGAAAAACTGAATCGTCTCAAAACTTTTGCTTAAGTGATTTTACAAATTTCCAAATTATTTTTAATTTATGCATAGGTCTGAATTGTTATAATGTTGCAATTTGTTGAGCTTTAAAAGAGGTACAAATTACTGATATACATCATTAAGAAATTTTGCTTACAGAAAAAGCTAGGACAGAAAAATATATCGTCTCAAAACTTTTACTAGCTACTGTATATTGTCATATTGCTTTTCTCTCATTTAAAATATTTGCAAAAATTTTATTATTTTTGTAATAGCTGTGACTCTATTCTACAAATCCATCATTAAAATTCTCTAAACATTTAAAGCTAAAAAACGCTATATGGACCCTTATACATTTTTTTCTTTTTTTATATTAATTCTTACAATGTCTTGAGATTTTTTATGTTATAAGTACTACAGCATGTTTTTCTAGCCAAGTTCGTCTGGTTGAGTGAAAACTTTTAAATTTTGTAGTTATTTTTTCCTTTATTTAAATATTTTTGTGCATTTTCTTTTAATGTTGTTTTTTGTAAATAAAATCTAGCTGAATAATTTTGTGTCTTTTAATTTCCAAAATTCGGAATCACATTTACGTAAATATAGATATAATCTTTCAGTTTTTAATATATAATTACTTTATTATCTAAGCAGTAAGCATTGTTGAATTAAATACACATACAAGAAAATATTCTTAGAGAAACCATTTAATTTTTTCATCTCATTTTTTTACAGCTCAGAAGATCTGTAATTAAATATCATATTTCATATATTAACTTACATATTGCACTTTCTATGGCTCTAAGCTATATATGCATCTGTTACTCCCGACTCACACTTGTTTAATAGACAACAAATAGTCAGCACTTTAGTTTACCTTAGGATATCGAATCAAATATAAGCGAACGCAGAGTAAAACTTTAGAAATCAGGAATTTCATTAGAATAAGCATTTTGCAATAATCAGATATCCTTACGAAATAAATTGTAGATGCTTAAACTATACTTGACGTAGAAATAAATTAAACATAGAAAATCTGATATAGCATAATTTAAAGTGACCGTATAAAGTTTGAATGATTTTAGCTTGTTATGCAGTGACAAATTTGGCTAAACAGTTGTTTCTTTCCTTAATACTCACATTGTTACAAGTGGTCATTGTTCTAGAATATTGCTGATGTTTTATATCGTATTTTAACCTAATATTTCTTAAACTGACTAAATCATTAGAATTCATTTATTTTATGAATTCAATTTGAAAAGTATCGATTTCATTTCTTAAAACTGCATAAAAATAAAAATAAATGGTTGCCCTGAAAATTTTGATAATAAATGTGTAAATTGAATCCATTTGGACACTACACTGTTAACTAGTATTTTAAAAACACAAATTGCACAAATTGTGCTTATTAGTTGCTAAAATCAGTGTAAAAATTGTTTTAAACTCATAAAAGAGCTAAAATCCTACATGTTTCGGCTTTAAACTTAAAGCCATCATCGGGGAAGAGGAACAACACAAACGACTACTGATCTTTTAATTTTCGACACGAGAAAATTGAAATCAACAGTATGGAAAAATTTAAATAAAATAAGCGGGCGCTCTCTGTTGCCAAAGAGCGAAAAACAAAACAATGAATTAACAAGGGGTTAAAAATGTATCCCATAGACTAGGTATGTTGAAAGAAAAGTTATCATTACAAATACAATCTTTTCTAATTTTGATTTCCAATGATTCCCTAATGGCGGCTTTAAATGGGTTATTGAACCTATGGATAATTCTTGCTTTATCGAAATTAATTACAGTATCATTATTTTTAGCGTAAAACCGGGAGAGTGCAGTGGATAACTTTCCAAATTTTATGTCGTTTTTATGCTCTTTTAACCTTTCCAAAAACTTTCTTTTAGTCATACCAATGTAAAAAATTATACTATTATTATTTAAGCTAATGGGGATTTCATAAACACCTGCGAATTGATCAGGGGGGATAGGATCTAATTTACATGAAACTAAGTCAACCAATTTTCTGGGAGGAACAGCAATAAGATGGATATTGTATTTACGGAGGGCCCTTTTAATCCTTTCAAATATAATAGGTATATATTGGAATTTACGATAGTTTGGTTTATTATTGCTAGGGACAGGATGCTGAATTAAATGGCCATTGAATTTTTCTATAATTTTCTGTACGTGATGAGCGGGGAAACCATGGTCAATGGCGATATCTCTGATAAAATTAAGTTCATCAGTTCTTAAAAATTCAATGGCCATTTAATTCAGCATCCTGTCCCTAGCAATAATAAACCAAACTATCGTAAATTCCAATATATACCTATTATATTTGAAAGGATTAAAAGGGCCCTCCGTAAATACAATATCCATCTTATTGCTGTTCCTCCCAGAAAATTGGTTGACTTAGTTTCATGTAAATTAGATCCTATCCCCCCTGATCAATTCGCAGGTGTTTATGAAATCCCCATTAGCTTAAATAATAATAGTATAATTTTTTACATTGGTATGACTAAAAGAAAGTTTTTGGAAAGGTTAAAAGAGCATAAAAACGACATAAAATTTGGAAAGTTATCCACTGCACTCTCCCGGTTTTACGCTAAAAATAATGATACTGTAATTAATTTCGATAAAGCAAGAATTATCCATAGGTTCAATAACCCATTTAAAGCCGCCATTAGGGAATCATTGGAAATCAAAATTAGAAAAGATTGTATTTGTAATGATAACTTTTCTTTCAACATACCTAGTCAATGGGATACATTTTTAACCCCTTGTTAATTCATTGTTTTGTTTTTCGCTCTTTGGCAACAGAGAGCGCCCGCTTATTTTATTTAAATTTTTCCATACTGTTGATTTCAATTTTCTCGTGTCGAAAATTAAAAGATCAGTAGTCGTTTGTGTTGTTCCTCTTCCCCGATGATGGCTTTAAGTTTAAAGCCGAAACATGTAGGATTTTAGCTCTTTTATGAGTTTAAAACAATTTTTACACTGATTTTAGCAACTAATAAGCACAATTTGTGCAATTTGTGTTTTTAAAATGTGTAAATGTTTTTAAAAATTTTAAATTAATATTTCTATTTTGTAAGTGTTCTATTTTTCTATAATTAGTGTTCTTCATATTCGTAATACCAGTGAAATATTCAACTTATAACACTTATCACTATTTTCAAAATTAAACAAACAAACTAATGCTTGATAATCGTAATAAAGGCAATACAAATATATCAAAATGTTTTATTAAAATTCATTTTTTGCAGTAGCATATTGTTCTGGCTTTCAAGAGAACAATTAAATACACGATAAAGATAATTAAAGATATTTTGATGCATAATTATGAGTTAATGCATCACGAGTATATTTATAACATAAACAAAGTTTTTAAGATTACTAACATTGATGAAAACTAAAAGAACTTTTCAGCTACTCATAAAAAATTCCAAAAAAAAAAAACCCGCTATGTTTTAAATTATAAAAATTTGTATAAATCTTTCTATTCAAGCAAATATCTGCATTATATAGAAACACTTGAGACTGGTGTAACTTTTATAACAAAATAAGATTTATTACACTCCTGTCTTTGCCATCTTTAGGGAATCCAACGTATGTAATTCTACAAAGTTAAATGAGTCTTTTAACATGTCGAAGAAACTATTTAATGAAAGTTTTAGAGAATTTATCCCCAGAACAGAGTACAAATGTCTTTGGGAAACTTCCAAAATTTTCACATTACTACAAAAGGAATTATTTTTTAATTTAAAAATGTTATTTTCCGTCAATTGTATCTGCACCATAGCATTTATCCGAAACTTTTAAATTATCCGAAATTTTTAAACAAAAAAGTGTTCTTATTTTTAATTTATTAATTACTTCAAATTTTTAGTAAATGGGAATAATTTATCATTATTTAATTCTAATTTTACCGTTGTCAAATGACACTTTTTAAAAATTTATATTGTAAAAAAGAAAAATGTTTATTTATGTATTAAAATATAATATAACCACGAACGCAAATATACAATTGCCTCTTCTGCATTACCCATGATTCCGGAATATTTTCTTTGTTATTAGAAATATCAGAAACCAATGCATTTTCGATATTTAAAGAATCATTTAAAAAATCAAAGTTTTTTTTGCTGCCACGTATTTTCAGAACCTTTTCGAGTAGTTTTTATAGTGTATTAACAAGATTTCATATTAGCAGAAAAATAGCTATTTTTACATTAAAAAATGTTACTTTTCGTTAATTGTATCTGCAGCATAGCATTTTTCCGAAATAAAAATTTAAACAAAAAGTATTATTATTTTTAATTTATTAATTACTTCAAATTTTTAGTAAATGGGAATAATTACTAAAATAACTTTAGCATTATTTAATTCTAATTTTACCGTTGTCAAATGACACTTTTTTTTTTAATTTACACTGCAAAAAAGAAAAATGTATATTAATCTATTATAATATAATTCCGGGATACGTTCTTTATTATTAGAAATATCAGAAACCAATACATTTCCGAGATTTAAAGAATTATTTATAAAATCAAAGTTTCTTTTGCTGCTACATATTTACGGAAAGCTTTTCGAGTAGTTTTTATAGTATATTAACAAGTTTTCTCAAACAGCAGCATCATTTTTCGGATATTATTAATTCTCAATTAATCTTGTGAAACGCCTAATTGAATTTATAGATGCAAAAGTAAGATGCATGTTTACATTAATGTTTGCTTAAAATGAGAAAAATACGATCAAAGTTTTGAAATTCTTACTGAAAATTTATTAAATTTAAATGTACCCAACTTTGCTGATTTTTCAAATTTAAAACTAGAAAGTATGAGAAAATTAGAATATTATTTTCGTAAGAAAGAGGAGATTGGTAGGAAGTTGGGTCTCTGTGAAAATATAATATTATATGGTCTAACTGATTGACTAAAAGCTGAGTATCAGATTGTTCTTATAGCGAACCCTCCGAATACTACTGCGCAGTGGTATAAAGTGGATAGTAAGTTAGTAATGGTACCATCATTTATTTGGACTTTGAAAAATATGTCTGAGTCAGTTAGACCTTGAAATCCTTGAAGCAAACCAACTAGTTATTGTATTAGACCACCAAACCATCATTTTCAAGAAACTAAACACAGATTGTTCACTCCGAGAGCTCACACAAAATTTATCAAAACACCATGTCTACACCATGTAGAATTTGTACAAAAAGAAGTATTTACAATGCTTTTCATTGTGAAAAAGACTTTATTTTTAATGCCAATTTAGTACCAATTCCTAATGTTCCCAAGAATCTGTTATCTTCTGAAAAAGCTATTTGACAATTAATAATTTATGGTTTTCTTAACCAGCATAAATTTCTTTGTGTCGTAGTTTGCAAGAACATTCTATATTAGAACAGACTATTTCAATCCTATTAGTATTTTAGAAACCAAAGGTAATCTTACAGTAAATAAAATGTGTAAAATTTTTATGAAAACTATTAAAAACTAGCTAGATTTCTTGTTTTTGATAGCAATTTAGAGTATGCTATTTTAGATTTAAAAGAATGTGGTGATTTTAATTTTAATATAAATTGTAGAGAATATGTTGTGTCTCAGGGATATATTGTATTAAACTCAAATGTGTCAATCAATACATTAAGATATCTTTATTTTGATTGTGATTATGATGAAAACAATGTTTGTAATGATGGCAGTCAGGATTTTAGAAGATCCATAGCTCCTCAAAATTCTCGCAAGCAAAATATTCGTGACTATAATTCAAATGAAGAAATTAAATTATTTCAGAGTGGCATTTTAAGAGATACATTAGAAGTATATTTTGTTATATTTGATAAACATAAATATGGTGTTTGCAAAATTCCAATTGAACCACAACGAATTTTTCTTAAGTTAGACATACCAATATATCTGATGCCTTATCGTACATCTTCCCTAGAGGCAAAAGAAATCAATAGTCAGATTCAATCTTTATTAGCCTATGAATGAATTTTAAAAAGTAACAGCATATATTCTGTCCTTGGCATTTTAGCTATTAAACTCAATAAATGTTAAAAAGCCAGATTATGCATATACTAAACAAAATTAAATGCAATAATTAAAACTGATTCTGGACCTTTATTCCGTATAGATAGTATTCTTGATAAATATTGAATAGTGCCAAATATTTCTCCACTTCGGATTTAGCCTCTGGCTGCTGGCATTGGACATCAGTACCATAGACAATGAAAAAATAAGATTTACTACTAATTCTGGTTTATTTGAGTGGACAATTTTAGCTGTTAGCGTCAAGGTTGGAACCCTAATTTTCAGTAGAATCCTTAGAAAAATCCTTACAAAAAATAAAATATATTTTACCTGTCATTATTTTGATGACACACTTCCTATTTTCTTCTTCTTTAGGATACCATATCCATCAGCAAACCAAAATTTACAAATTATGTAGACTAGAAAATATTAAATTAAAGTTTTCAAAATGTCATTTTGCTCACAATGAAATCAATTTCCTAGGTTATTAAATTCAAAAAGGAAATCATAACATCTGCTAATGCTAATATTGAAATTGTAAAAAAAAAAAACTAAAACCTCATTCCAATGTAAAAGAGATCAAAACATTCCTAGGTTCTATTAATGTTTACAATAAATTTATCGATAAATATGCAGAAATTTGACAACCTCTCAATAAATTACAAAGGAAGATATCGTTTGGGAATGGAATTCGGATTGTCAAAATTTTTTCAAAAATATCTTAATTCTTAAAATTTATGAACCTAAATTACCCCTTCCATATGTTAGTTGATAATTCAAAGTTTGAAGTAGGTTCTATGTTAAAACAACCAGATGACAATAACTTTTTACACTCTGCTGCTTAATAATTTAGAGCTTTGAGGTCTGAAAAAAAATATTACTGAGTTAGAATGTCTTACGATTGTTGATACTTCAAACAAATTTTATCCTTATTTCCACTGTTTAAAATTTACAATTCATATTTATCAGCACCCTTAGTTTGGTTACAGTATGTACAAAATCTCAGGAGGAGACAGTTACGATGGTCATTGCAACTTAGCATCGATGGTTATGGGATAAAATACGAAAGGTATTCCAGAAATGTCTAAGTATACATGTTGTCTAGCAATCTTATGCCAAATTTTACTAGACCTGTTAATTTATTTTTGAATTTCATTGAAATTATTGAGATGTAAGACAAAGATAATACGTGTAGTAAAAATTATGGAACTGAAATTGGAATCATTATTATCAAAAAGAAAGGATTTCAGAAATAGTAGTTCCCATATCTTTAAGAAAAAAAATGTTAGATCTTGCTCATTAAACTCAGGGGCGCCATTTCAGTACTTTCTTGGGGGGGGCAAAGTTTTTTTAAGGTAGTGGTATAGCCAAGGGTGGGGTTCGGGAGGCTGGACCCCCTCCCCCCCCCACCCCCGCAACCTCTCCGTACGAGAAACGTTTACTGAATCATATATACAGAGACAGCAATACTTCTAATACGGAATCTAAAATGACCTCTGAAAATTTCCGTTTTAGACAGGTTTTCGTCTTAACAAGTAGAATTTTAAAATATTATGGAAGTTTTCAGTTATAGACAGGTACCGTTTTTTTCTTTCAGGTATTCTTTAAGACTGTTAAAACCTCCTTTCTATAAAGCACTACTGAAGAGCATAGGTGTATTACAGTGAAACGTTTCTAAGCGAAACCTATCTATAACATAATTATTTCTCAAACGGGTAAAAAAAATCAAGTTTCGACGAAAAAAACGCCATACAATTATACTTGCTAAGATGGAGACCTGTCAAAAATGGAGCTTTTTTACAGTCCTTTTCAACTCCTTCTTTGCAGGTTTTACTGCAGGGACGCCATTTCATGAGTTTCTTGGGGAGGGGGGGGGAAACAAAGTTTTTTTTTTTTATAGACAGGGGTTTAAATAACGTGCAGGAATGCACAAAATAGAACAACACCCTAAAATAATAAATGAAGTGTGAGATTTTGCCCTCTTATCTTAACTTCTTTCGCAAACATATGATTCTTCAGCAAATATATTTTTAATTTTAGTGGTAGTCCGCGAATTTTTCTTCTTTTTTTACGCAAAAGCAATTCGTCTACCGATCGCGGTAAACATCGCGAATTTTACGAATTGAAATTAGAAAAAATAGTTAATTGGTCACGGAAAAAATCGTTAATTTTTTCAAACGACCGTGGAAAAATATTACGAATTTCCCCAAAAATCACTGAAACAAATAGAGATTTTCGCCAATCGGTTGCGGAAGAAAATCGCGAATTTAGTATAATTATTGCGGAAAAATATCGTGAAATTCGTCAAAAGATTGAACAACAAAAAAAAAAATCACGAATTTAGTCAAAGAATCGCGCAAAACGTGGAATTTCGTCAAAGATCGCGCAAAAAGTGGAATTTCGTCAAAGATCGCGCAAAAAAATATCTACTTTTCTCAGTCGGTTGCGTAAAATGACTTCCGAATTTCAACAAACGATCGTAGAAAAGAGTCGCGAATTGCGTCAAAAGATTGCGAAAATAAATAGCGAATTTCGTCGATCAGTTGCCAAAAAAAATGTCGTGAATTTCGACAAATGGTGGAAAAAAATTCATCAACGATCGGAATTTCGTCAAAGATTGCGCAAAAAAATAGCAATTTTTGTCAGTCGGTTGCGAAAAAGACTCCCGAATTTCAACAAACGATCGTAGAAAAGAGTCGCGAATTTCGACAAAAGTTGACGAAAACAAATAGCGAATTTCGTCGATCAGTTGACAAAAAATGTCGCGAATTTAAAGAAATGGTCGAAAAAATCAATTTCGTCAATGATTCACTGAAAATAGCGAATTTTGGAAACTGATCACAAAAAAAAAAGAAACAATCACGAAAAAAGTTGTGAAATTCAATCGGTCACGAGATAATCAGCACACGAACACTATCAAGAAGTTACGAAATTTGCAAATGTTGTAATCCATAGGTATAAGAAAATTTTCAGTAATGATTTTCTGTCAGTAAAAATTTTCCGCAATAATTTTCTGCCATCCTCTTCAGACTATGATCTAAATTTCGTACAATTCAGAAATCTGCAAAACGCTTGGTCTCAGGTCCTTTGCTCCAGCATTCAGTGAGGCAACACGACCCAATCTGCAGTACGGATCGGGCCGGGTTGACGCGACTTATTTTCATTGCGGGTCAGGTTGACTTGGAACATTTGACTACGATAGGGAAATATATGTCCCAGTGGACTATTTTTTATTCTATTAGTACGACATTTTGAAATCTGTCATATTAGGATATTTTCAAGAGAAATCTGTCACAAGGATTTTTTTTTGGAAATTGTAGAACGATTGAATGCAAAAATTGTAGTCAATACTGGCCCGTTATCAAAGGATTAATTGTTTCGGGTTCAAGTTGGGTTTTCACTATTTTGAGTCGGGTTCGTATTGCCCGAGTTTTCAAAGAAATCCTAAATATTTTCAGATGACAAAAAAATAAATTTCCTACATAAAAGATAAAATTGTTATTAGAGATATAATTGTAGTCTACTTTTCCAAATCATATTGGAATATGGATTAATTTTCTTTCATTTCGGCTGGGGTTGGGGTCAATGAAAATTTTTTGGACGTTTCCGGTTTACTGGAAATTACAGTCCTGCATCGGCTACCCGAAATGCATTTCGTTTTGGGTTTGGTTGATTCTTTTTTTTCTTTTTTTTTTTTCGGGTCGAGTAAACTTTATACTCTTCGGGTTATGCTTTGACTCTTTCGAATCGGGTTCGAGATGAACCGATTATACAAAAGGAAGTTCTGAATAATTTTCAAATGAAAAAACTATAGTATATTTGAATATTAATGGGTGCATATATGTGTTATTTTTTGTACATAAACGGTAAACTTGTAGATTACTTTCCCATAAATGTATTAAAATATACATTCATATTCTTTCACTTCGGGTTCAGGTATGAATATTTCGGATTCGGCTTGAAGTCTGTCGAGTTAAAGTCAGAATTCGGGTCGGTTACAACCAATTCTGAACATGACTCTAGTGTCAGGCTGTGGAGATTTTTAAGAGCATACTGTATATATATATAATATCATTTAATAAAGCAAATGATTTAATAGCATTATAACGAATGGAGTAAATATAACGTGGCACTAATAAAACAAAATTAACAAATCATATAATTAGGAAATTGAATACACCTCCCCCATAGCACCCCCCTCCCCCCGAAAAAAAAATTCCCCATAATTTTTTGGCTAAAGAGAGAATTTATCACTAAAATTCTAGCTTTGGGGGTGACGAGTTTTCTTTTAATCATGCTGTACACAGCTCAAAAGCAATTCATAGAGTTTTTTCTCACATATATTTATAAAACTAGCCAAAATACTCTATAATGATAAATGTCTCACTTATAGAATGTTGCAATAGCAGGGCTTTAGAAAACATTTCAATGTTTAAAGTGTTTATTAAATGTTTATTACTTTCTTCTATCTTTACAAGAAAAAGGTATTGGATTTATGAATATTTACCACTTCCGGTTTTCGACGGATTTGTACGTTTTAGAAGGTTCTGAACACAACAGGACTATTTTTAGAAAATGTGTGTCTCAGTGTCTGAATGTGACAAAAATTTTGTGGGCGCTGTATCTCAAGAACTAATGCACAGAATTTGATAAAACTTTAGATTCAGTTAGACATTGATATAAATTGGTGGTGATTAGTTTTTGATGTAACTCGCCCAACAGATGGCGCTGCTATGGTACATTTTTCATGATTTTTACGATAGCTATATCTCAAGAACTAATGCACAGAAGTTCACCAAACTTCAGATTCCGTTAGACCTTGACAAAAATAGACCTTAATTACGATTTGGTATAAATAGCCCACCAGGTGGCACTGCTATGCTACATTTTGCACGATTTTCACGATACCTATATCTCCAGAACTAACGCACATAATTTAATAAAACTTTAGATTCAGTTAGACCTTAATATAAATTGGTGCTGATTTGTTTTTGGTGCATCTGAAACCTGTATGATATAAAAGAAAGTTTTGTGATTGGTACATCAGACTAGTTTTTTTTATTGTAATCAAATCTGTGAAATCTGATGTTATTTTAGCTTTTGATCGTATTTATTTATTTATTTATTTATTTTGGTCTAACCTATGATAACTGATAAATTTTCTGAAATTTCAAATTCCTTGGGGGGGCGGTTGCCCCCCACCCCCCAGCCCCCCCGAAATGGCGCCCCTGATTAAACTTTTGATCACCCTCAAAAAATTTTGGATATTATTTCCCCTAATTTTTATTCTCCTAATATGACTCAGGGAATAACTCAATATGTAAAACATTGTAATATTTGTCAAACAAATAAAAAACCTAAACAGAAAAATCTTGTCTTTTTGTTAAAAGCTATGCCAGCGACAGATCAACCTTTTGAATGTCATAATATTGAAACTGTTTATGGATTTAATTACTCTAATTCTACCAAGATAAACCTACATTTGATAACAGATCATGCGACTACATATGTTTCCATCCAAAAGTGTTACAACTGAAACCTACATTAATTGTTTAAAACAATTTTTTAATATACAAGTCCCTTAGAAATTATTCATTGATTGGAATGCAGTCTTTACTCTTTCTATAATTAAGAAATTCCTCAGTAATTGTAACATTAAATAGCTTTTGATCTAAGCTAACAATCCACAAACAATAGGTAAGGGCGGCAGGGTGGATCAGTCGATAGTTACTAGATTAAAATGTAAGGTAAAATAATATCCACATTCAGTAAAACATTTTCCTCCTGCTTACCTACTACCTTATCATTATCCTCTTAAACAAAATTATTAACCTCCTGTAAATGTAGCTTTTAAAGTAGAATAAATGCGTACCATTGAATATAATTTTAAAAGTAAAAGATTATATCTTCAACATCATGTAGAACCAACATTTGATGTAGAAGACTGCGCTATTTACGAAAGGCCAAATGTCCGAATACTAGGAAATTAGACCCTACTTTTAATGGCCCTCATAAAACTATTAGTAAGTTATCTGATGTAAATTATATGATATACCGCTCTAATTACTATATTACTACCATATTAAAACAGTGCATGTTTCTAAATTAGGTTCTTATAATTAGTCTGATAAATTTAAATTATCTAATGAAAAGCAACAGATTAAAGAAAAAATAATTTAAGTCAATTGTTTTATTCTAAGCAGTAAAGATGAAAAAAAATTAACTTAATCCCATTATAATAGTAATTAAAAAATGGTATTATTTTTGTCATTTCAAATTTATCTTTGGACGCAACATGGATATTAACTTGGAAATTTTATTGGAAATGTAACCTTTTTATGCAGGCGTAAAGTTATTGTTTCTCCATAGTGTTTCCGTTAATGTTAAATTGAATTAACTTTTTTAGCTTATCTTAAATTACATAAGTTATGTCGAGACTTACTAATCATAAACATTTGGTCACGTTTTTTATTTAATTCAAATATGTGTAGGAATGAAGTACCTAAAAATCTTGCAAATTATTAGACTGTCACATCTTAAAAATTCTTGCTGCGATAAGAGATTAAAAATTTTGCTGGATGTAATAAAAAGTTTCCTTTCCTTTTAGATTAGTGTTTTCATTTCTTATATAAATTTGAATGATATATATTGATATACATATATATATATTAATGCTATTTTGAAAGTTATCCATCCAAGATCTCTAAAGAAAAAATCTAATTGTTATTTATTGTTCTTATTATATTTGCAAAATTTAATTTATTATTCTAATTAAACTGAAAGAAGTAAGAGCATGCTGAAAATAAAGAGTTTAATAAATGCTATGAATTGGAATATTTATTTTTTTTCTGAAGAATGTTACGGATTAAAGAATTTACTGATGTTATACTGTAAAAGATAATTTTAAAAAAAAATTGGTATCTGAATCATATTTTCAGGAGGTGTGATAAAAATAAATGGAATTACCAGAAAACGAAAATTGAACCATAGTAACGACTAATTTGTATGTTGAAAATTGACTAAAATTCACTGAATTGGTTAGTCTCATTTAGTCGCTGCAAAACGCACTACAAGAATACATCAAAAGGCTAGACAATATGATATGGTGCTGCTCAATAAGACAATACATAACTGAGAAAAGAGATAATGAACAATATAAGAAAATTATTTTGTGGACTTTCAATTTAATTTTGGAACTTTTTGACAGATGGAATAACAAAATTTTCATTGGTGAACATTAAAACTCGGCTATAGACGTTAATGAACTTATTATTGAAACAAATGATTGTTATTTATTAATATTTATTATTCTTTATCTTACTTATTTACTATTATTTTTATGCCATACTTACAAAATGTAGATATTTATTGTATTTGATTATGAAGTCTACTCATCTCTTTTTTTACTCATTTTCAATCGTTTAGGAGAATTATTTTTTTTTCAAACAAGAGTAATTTGATTTTTGCCAGTCTTCTTCTGGTGTCTTCCAATTTGTAATCTGAGCTCGTGGAAATTCTCATAAGCTTGTAGGCCTTTTCGGGTTCTCCAAGTCTGGTCGGTCTTTTTTCGGTAAGGGATAAATATAACACATTTAAGATATTAACTTATCTTAAATTTATTCTAAATTTAAACAATTTAATTTTACTACATTTCTTCTTAAATGCCAGTATTCTTTTTTTTTCCTTTCAGAAGAAAATCCTAATAATTTTATATGCGTCTTGGCATTGCGCCAGTAATGTTTCTCTTTAAAAGTATTTCGAATACGAAACATTTCATTTTGATTCATATTCTTCCAGATATTTCTAGAAACTTTTTTTCGCGCAGCTTTTTGGTGTTTTCTTATGTTTTAACGCAAACGCGGTCGTTTATCCTAATCGACGCTTTCTGTTGGATAAATTACATGTACCGTGCGCATTTTTCTGGCAATCTTTTTTCTGTTGTATCGTTTGCTTAAAACAACCACAGCATTAAAAGAGATAATTCCTAATATTTTTTAAAGAATTTTGTCGAACGTAAATTGCACTAAAATGACGTGTTATTTTATTTCGAGAGTGCTTACAGCGAGAGTGCGAATGGCAATAAACAGTTAAATTTCAGTTTGTTTGTTCCTTTTATCTTGGGAAAACTCCAATCATTTATCGACTTTTGCCATGCTAATCAGTCTACTGCTTTCATTAATCTGGTGGCATGCACCTTGGCTTTAAATTCTATCTGCACGCTAGTATGTCTGCTATAATAGTGAAAATTAAAGTAGTTATCAATTAAAAACTGATCAAAGATCACAAATAAAGAAGTCATTATTCTGAAGCGAGCTGGCGCATGCGCAGAAACCAATTTCCGTATCTTCCGGAACAGAAGAAAGAAAGCAGAAGACATTCCGTTTTTGTTTAAAGTATTTCTAAATTCGCCATGGACAAACGGCTAAAAATACTGAAAAACCGTCTACATATTCTAAACGAACATACTTTTACATCTCGAACGATCTGGTTGGTTTGAAAATTTTTTACATTTAACCCTTTCAAAAAGCATCGAATTCGTGTTTTTTATTTTCTCCCGTTTTCCGAGCCTTGCATTTACCGGAATACAAAAGATACGGAAAAACGAAGGTCACCAAATTAAAGAACTGTTTCTTTCCTTTTTAAAGCCATCTTTAGTTTTAAAAAATACAAAAATTAACCCTTCGAAAAAGTATATTTTCTGTATGCCGTTTTGCGATTTTGACGATTTTGGCAATTTTTTTAATTTCGCATCTGCGATTCAGAGACAGGTACGAAAAACTAAAAATACCATACAATATCTACATTTATTCCTTTTTCGACATCTATATTTGTTTTTGAAAAATACGAATATTAACCCTTCAAAAAAATTCGTGCACAGGACTCTCTTTTGCGAATTCCGATTTTCTGCTATATATTAAATCTGGCATCGGCTTTCTAAAATAACCAAACAAAAAACAAACACACCTAAAGACATCTACGTTTTATCGGGTTTAGGCAGAAACCTTTAGTTTAAAAAATAAATCACGTTAACCTTTTCGAAAACGTTTTTAACCGTAAGTCAATTTCGCTTTTTTTAACTATTTCTCCTATATTTAAAAATCCGAATTGGCGTTTATAAACAAGATACGAAAAACTAAAAATACCGTGCCTAATCTATATCCCTTTGTTTTGTAAAATCTGGCATCCGTTTTGAAAAAATTTAATTTTAACCCTCCGAAAAAAAAATCCTTTGCAAAACTCACTCACGCGAATTTCCTTTTTTTGGTCCAGATTTAAAAATCGGCATCGACTCGGGAAATGCAAGTACGGACAAACAGTAAACTCCAGATCATAGACATGTTCATTTTCTTCAAAATGCACGGTTTGGTTTTAAAATATATCTACATTAACCCTTTAGAAACCGATCGATTACGTAACCCAGTTTCGCGATTTCCGCTATTTTGGCAATGTTTACCCGTAGTTAAATTTCAATTCTACTAGGAAATTTGGTTGGGTCAAGTGTTCTGAAAAGGCCTCTTCCAGAACAGACTGCGCCCCCTGGCGGTAGAAAGTGGAACTATGGGTGTATATCTGGTTCTATGGACCCAATTACGACGGGGTTAGGCTCATTCGACTTGATATCTATAGCCTTAAATATTTTAGCTGCACTTTCGACCGCCAGGATGCGCTTTCCTATCTTGGGTTTTATGAGCCCGATAACGACGGGGTTTGCCTCATTCGACTTGATTTTGATAGCCTTACAGATTTCAGTCATATTCGTATAGAACAGATTATTAATATTTCGGGCTCGGGCAACGCCGGGCGGATTAGCTAGTATAGGTATATAATATGTAATAAACTTCAAAATAGTAAATATCGCGTGAAGAAATATAGTCAAATGATGTATGTAAAAAACGTTTTTCAAATTTTCAAATTTTTTACATTGTATTACAATTATATATGTATATATTATGTAATACTTCAAATAGTAAATATAGTTTTATTAATAGTAGATATGGTGTGTATACAACAACTATTTTTTCACGAATTTTGTCCCCAATGTTTTTCTACTAATCCCATTTGAAGCATCGGCATGTACTGGGACTTATTTAGGGAAATGGAATGAATTGTCTAAGCTTTTATTACTTACATGTTTATATATATATTAATATTTTCGCCTCAGGTGGAAATGCAATGTTGACAATTTTTGTTTTATTTGATGGGACAGCTTCGTTATCTTTTCAAATATTATATTACTTTGAAGATTGTGTTATTTTGCCTAGCACTGGAATTCAACAAGAAACTTTCAATATTTGCAATCATACTAAACTTGTTACCAACCACACTGACGAACATTGGTGACATATTTTATACTTGTTACCAACCACACCGACGAACCTTTGTGACATATTGTGTATACAACAACTATTTTTTCACGTAGTTCTATTGTCTAACGCATGTATGCTTGTTTTTAGACTTTAAACATTTAAATGTTGTTTACCGTGATAAGTATAGTTTTATATATATCATTAACAATTTTTCATAACACCATTTTTATTATTATTAAGTTTATTACACACGATACTTATTGTCAGTTTTATTTATGCAACTTTAAGTGCATACATTTTGCCTTTTATGAATTACCTAAATTACATTATATCGATATATATTATATACATTTGTTCTGGTGGTGTTCTGGTGGTGTGTGGGTGTTTCATTACCAGACCGACAAAATTGCAGGAGGTGTGGAGGGCACAGAGACGATTCGGAATCACACAGCAATGCAGGGCTGAAAATGCCGTAGTTGCGAGCTATGGTTCAAAGAAGCAGAGAAAAGAACAGAAACAGCAACGCATTAATGAGACATGAATTAACTTTTTATTGAAAGTTTGTACTAGAAGAGGTGTTCGATATTACGACCAGAAGTCATCAGGCAGCCTTCACAGAGGCGCTTGCAGTTTTGTGGTAGATGGCGCTGAACGGAAGGCCGCTTGAATATTTGTAACTGCTGAGAGGATACGCGACACACCAGGAATCTTCCAGATCGTAAGAAAATCCATGCGGCGCCGCTGTCAAACCTATCTGACGACTTCCGGTCGTAATTTTATACTACAAACTTTCGTAGTACCGTTTGTAGTACATACTTTCAATAAAATATTTTCTTATTATCTTTGTCTTATTAATGTGTTGCTGTTTCGTTTCTTTTTCTTTGCTTCTTTGAACCATAGCTCGCAACTACCGCATTTTCGACCCTGCATTGCTATGTGATTCCAAGTCATCTCTGTGACCCCTACAACTCCTGCAAGTTTGTCGTTCTGGTAGTGAAACACCCTGTATGAAGAGAGTAAACTCCCATTGTTGCAGACTCCCAAAGGAAGTCACATTTCGTCCGCACTAAGCCCATTAGGCGCCATTGCTCCCATTTTGGGAACATTAGCAGGGGCGTAGCTACCGTGGAGCAGTTGGAGCAAACTGCTCCAGGCGCACGAATCATAAGGGCGCAAAATTTAAAAGACCGAAACGAAATAAAATTTTGTAAAAATACTTGTAATTAAAAAAAAAATTAGGATTAAAAAGTTATTATGGAGGGATCATACTTGTCATGATCGCATATTCCTATGATATTGATTCCTTGATTTAGCTTTTGGATCTCAACCTCCGCGATTTGAAACGCACACTTTTATACTCGTTTAAAAGAAATTACTTCTATTCCTGAAGTTTTAATTCACACCACCACATTGCTATACCTTAAGTAACTTCTCCATCATTATTTCAGTTCGCCTGATTTTATTTTAAATTTTACCGTTGGAAATAACGACAGCAGAACGAAGTTTTTAAAACTTACTTAAACGCTTAGATACATTTGATGACTATAACTCTCGCCATACACTTACTTTTCCCAAATGCAAGATGAAAAATCTCAGTCATCATTCGAGATAACACTAGACTCTTCACATGGATCAATTAGATTACAATTAGGTTACAATTTACTAACTATTCTATGGGGGGGACATGTGCATCCCACGGACAAATAGCAGGACTGCCAGTTGCAGAAATTTCTAATAAAAGAGGAATTTGTAGTCAAAGGGTTAAAAAGCAGAATGTCACAACACCGATTAAGTTCTTTGGTCACTATATTAATTAAAAAAACAAAACAAAAAAAAAAACCCGCAGTAGCGTCTTAATTTGATCTGGAGGAATTTATTCTCTTACGAACAAAAAATCAAAAAAAAAAAATTTTTTTCAAGGCTTTTTTTTAAATGTTTTTTTTTTTTTTTTTTTTTTTTTTTTTTTTTTTTTTTTTAACCGTGTGAAAATTTAACATGCATTTGTCAATACAGTTTATAAAATACGTAGACACCGTAAAAGAATATTTCATATTTTTGGGATTAATATTCATGATAAAATGAAATGCTTAATAGTGAAAAAGTGATTTTCTCAGAAATATTGCTTTTTAGTATTAACTAGTTGACGCTCCCAACGTTTCCCGTACCCGTGATAATAACCTTAAATATACTTAAAATCAGTGTTGAAAGATTTTATATTTTTAGACGAAAATCTTTCCAAACGAATGTTGGGAAACCCGTTGTCTTCGGCAGAGTACACCCTCGAATTTATGATTCCACATTTTTAAACAAAAATCTCTTCAAACAAACCTAGATCGGAGGCCCCACTGTCTTCCGCAGTGTACACCAGGCGTACTGCGCACGCTCTTGTCTGTTTTTGCATACGAACCTCGAATTTGTATGATTTTATATTTATTAAACGAAAATGTTTCCAAACTAAAGTTGCCCCATTATAGCAATTGCTGGTTTAATTTCTGACTTTTAGCTGTATCACACTTTGAATTATCACCAAAAGTCCTGAGAAAATCTAAATAATATAAAATGCGCACTAGCCACCCCCTCCCCCCCAACTTAAACACACTCTTTTAAAATGCAAAAGAATATCTTCCAGTGTATTGACAACCTATTGTCAAAATGTGGAGATTTTCCCGGACATGTGCAGAAACGAAAACTCCTCGGAAAATGTTCAAAAGCACAATTCTCTTAAAACGGAAAACGCTATATTCAAAAGTACCGATAAAAAACAGATGTTTGTGGAATCCGTGAAACGACTTCAAGATTTTTTTTTTTTTTTTTTTTTTTTTTTTTTGAAATAGTAAATTTTAATACTTTTTGAAACCAAAAATATTGTTAGAACCGGATAAATACCGAGAATAAGTGGGTATCTTCTTCGTCCGAAAGAAGGAGATAACATTTTTAAATTGAAATAAAAACAGAAAAGATGAAAACAAATACGCATCGACCCCAAATTTTCCCCTTCAAATAGTAAATATTATTATTTTTCAAAACCAAAGATACCATCAGAACCAGAAAAGTACGGTGAATAAGAAGGTATTTTATTTTTTTTATTTTTTTTTTATATTCCCGTCCGGGTAGCATATGCGGCAGCTTTAAAATGTAAGGGAAAAAACTCAAAAAAGGAATCTGCAAACACGAAAACAACTTGAAATGGAACTTTGGCTTTTTATATTTATTTATAATAAATATTATTATTATCAACGACTGTTAAAAAAGGAAAGGTACCACAAATAAGTGGATATTTTTTCTTGTACTTTCTTTCGAGAAGTGGATGCGACAGTTTCAAAATCCAGAAAAAAGGAAAATTTGAAATTAAAATGTTTTTGAAATACTAAATATAATTATTTTTTAACGAAAGATGCGTCCGAATTGGGAATATAAGACAAAAAATTTCGTGTTTTTCTATTTTCTTGTAATTCTGCGGAGGATCCCGTGATCATGATTTCAAAATGCATGAAAAAACGAACGCTTCTTTTTCATCTGCGTGAAGATCCGAGGAAACCCGTAAATACACAGGCACAATCCGCAGAACCACGAAAACTGGCCAGTTTGCGATGTTCATTAGAGTTTTTAATTAATATCTCCGTTAAATATCAAAAATTAGAAAATCTGAGCCTCAGACGTATTGAGTCCTGTCTTCGTCTATTCTCATCCAAATTTTCAGACCTCTACGTGCGCTAGATTGCGCCTACAAACAGACAGACAGACAGATAAACAGCTTTGTTTTATTAATGTAGATAGTATGCTGTATTAAAAGAATCGTTAATAAATCTGTGAGAAATACTTTGAATAATCATTTTTCACGTGAATTCAATACGTGTTTTTATATTACATTCAGAACTTATATTTTTAAGTATACTCTGCAGGTTATGAGCAAATGGAAGTTCCATGGCCCCCTTTCCATCACAAATTACATTAAGGATTATATCTAATTCGGGAGCACTGTAATTTGAGGGATGCGAAAAAATGCTAGGTTCGCCCTATTATGTAATTAATATGGCCCTGGTATTGTGTTTTAAAAATGGATTCAAGTACAAAAAAGAAAAAAACAGATGATTTGTATCACTTGGTGCAAATTTTAATTTTAGTAGAATTAGGAAAGTTGGGAGGGAAATGTTGAGGTTTGAGCTTAATTATAATATTTAGTTGGGTGGCCCACAGTATAAAACTGCCTATGGCCTCAAAGTGCCTTAATTGGGCTTTGACACAAATCTGAATGTTAAAAATACTTTTTTCTATAGTTAAAATTACAATAATTACATTGTAATGATGTATAGGCATGTATTTTTTCTTCCTTTTCACCGTTTTAACTTTTCATCGAAATGCTTCAAGTAACGTGCTGTGAAAATTAAAAAATTCTCTACGAAAGTGTGTTTCCCTATTAAAATTCTAAAATCAGTAATTCTTGAAACGAACAACAAAAATTGATGTTTGGCAGGTAGCATTGGGCTCGTGGTCACATATAAAACGTAAATCCGGCCCCATACGTTGTAAATATAAGTAGATACTCAGTACTTAATTAATTATAATTTATTTTATTATTTTTATATATTTATTGCGTTTAATATCTTACTATTAAATTGCCTAGAAGTTAGAATAAATTAAGTAAATATTTCAAAAGAAAATAAGTAATATTAAGGTTCGTACGTATGCTTACTTTGGAATACCAGTATTTCCTAAAAGTAAATTTTTCTTTAAATAATTGCACGATTATACAATTAAATAAAGGAAATCTTCTTTATGGAATTAGTGGTATCGAAAAGTAAGTACCCGTATGAACCCTCTACACGAATTTCATACCTAAAATTTCCAAAAATTTCTCAGAGGCAAGAGGGCGCACTAATTTTTCTTGCTCCAGGGCGCTGAATATGTAGCTACGCCACTGAACATTACTTTGGGATTTCTTTCTAAAATTAGTATTTTATATATTGTTACAATATTTATGTTATTTGTATTTTGAATATATGAGATGACTTCTGCAATTTTTATGGAAAGTTTCATCTGAATTTTCTATTTTTTAATACGTGTTGAAATAGGTGAAATTTAGCTTTTGGACAGCTTTCGGAAGAAATTTTTTTTAAATAACTTTATAATAAAAATTACATTTTTTCGTTAAAATATGTTTTAACTTTTTATTATATAAAACAATATCCATTCGGACTTAATAAGTTTAATAGATCAATCACAATTGCCGAAAGAACAAGTTGTTCCCAAAATGTAAGCAAAGGCGCCTTCGTTTTCAAAGCTATTCGGAATACCCCAAATTCGGACCTCCCACTAAAGTGCTTTTGTTATGCATGTTGCAACACTTTTTATAAAATTTATTTGAGATGTTGCTTTTCATAACTAGCAAACTTGTCTTGAAAGTGTGTAGGGGTGTAGTGGAGGGTATACTAAGGAATACGCTGTATACCGTCTGGATATTATTAAGACGCTCCGTTTACACCCCCCCCCCTATTTTCAAAGAAAACAATAGCGTATACTCTAGCCATTATAGTTCATGACCCTAGCGTATACCTTCTGCCTATAGCATATAGCATTTGGTATTTTTACGACTACAACACTGGAAGTGTTACGATTGAAATATGATACTTACTATCTGAGATATATTTCTAGATCCAAAATGATATACATGATGGTTATAATTAAATTTACCTTGTTAATGAAATTAGTTCAAATTTCGACCACCAGGTGAGAAGGAGGCGCATGAAAACCAAAAATCTCAAACTGGACAAATTTTTTTTTATTTACAGCATATGTTAAATGTGCATTCCATTTGCGTCAAGCACATACTCAAAGCGTATTATAGCGCATTCAACACTAGCGCGAAGGGTTTCTCGATCAATTGCAGCAACATGACAAGTTATGATTGCTTTCAATTCAGGCAGAGTAAGTATGAATCCTCCATACACACGATCTAGGAATCCCCACAACAAGATGTCATAGGGATTCAAAACGAGCAGGCGATATTGTCGGAAAACCTCTCGAAACTACCCAATTATCTCCAAACTTGGCACGAAGCAGTGTGCCGTCACAGCTCGGGCTATGTGACGTGGTGCACCATCTTGGATGAATAGACTCTAAACATTCTCACTCTTGTAAGGATGCAGTGACCTGCTGCTGAAGGAGGTCACAGTAACGGGTCCCCGTAATGTAACACCTTTTATGACCCTGAGAAGTTTTCCTCAAATAAAGGGGACCAAGAATGAAATCAGCCGGAAGGCCACACTATACAGTAATGTAATCAGGGTGCAAAGACTGTTTATGCACATTATTAGGACTTACAGCACCCCATACGTGACAGTTCTGAGTATTCACTGTTCCATCTAGTGTAAAATGCGCCTCGTCCTAACACAAAATGGTCCAAGACCATGCATTGTCAACGGCTATTATGGCCAAAAACATCCTCGCAAATTGAGTTCGTGTGTCCGGGTCTGCAAGGTTCAGCACTTGCACAATGTGTATCTTGTATGGATACCACTTTATAATGAATCGAAGAACCTTTCGTACTGTAGACCAAGAGAGAGACAAATAACATGATACCGCTCGAGCACTTGTCGAAGAATATTGGGAACCGGACGCTCTTTCGACCACGGCAAGAGCGACTTCTTGGGCAGTATCATTTGAAATCCGTTTCCGTCCTCTTCCTTGCAGCACACCCAGCTCCCCAGACTCTTCGAATTTAGACATCATCTATTTCAAAGCCTGCCTCGACATTAGTCCTTTTCGTAAACCTTTCAAGCGTCGATATTCTCGCAGTGCAATTGACAAATTATTGCCGTTCTGATAAACCAACTTCACCAGTAACGCTTGTTCCTTCTCCTCTAGCGGCATGGTGCAGAATGACTTTACGGTAGCGATTACTGGCATTTTAAACCACTCCAAATTTACATAAAGTCATTTCTAGAAGATGAAAACCGCAATCTATTGATTGAAATTTGAATTAATTTTTTTTATTGCAGATTTCATTTCTCCATCGTCCATATAACTTATATTCCACGTTTCATCGATATCTGTCAAACTGAGAGGAGTCAACGTAGGTCTAAACAGGGTAACTTTAATTATAACCACCCTGTGTTTGTATTTATTTTTAATTTCTTCGTTGCATACATTTAGATTTTTAGGAAAGGATGTCTGTGAAATTATTAAATGGTGCTCAAGCTTTGGATCATTTCGAACAATTAGATTCGGTTATTTTTCGGATGTTCGGGAAATCGTTTGATTGCCACCGGATCCCAGTATAGTAACAGATGAGGAAGATGTAGCTGAAAATAATTTATGCGACGATTTAACCCTTGATATACCTGGTGCAGAACTTCTTTCGGTACATTCTAAATCAACAGACTATCAAGAAATATGTGATTCAGTGTTTACAAAAAGACAAATAATTTAATGCAGACTTGATATTTTAGACAAATCTTCAGACAAATCTTCGAATCAGTACAAAAGAAAAATTAATAGTTAAACAAAATTTCAGAAGACGAAAAAAAATTAACTGAAAATTGTTCAATCATTTGCATGTGAAATAGTAGGACAAAACTGATGTAATGAGGAAAAAAATATTGAGATGGATAATGAAAATGCTTATGAAACTGGTAATTTTATTTATTTATTTTCATTATAAATGTATACTTTAGACTAATTTATATGAATTATTCTTAAAATACCAGTTTAGGAAAGATATTACCCCTTTTATAGCTGAAGAACTGCGAAATCAATATCATCTAACTATAAGAAATAACTATCACAAAACTGAGGTAATGAGGAAAAATATTGAGATGGATAATGAAAATTCTTATGAAACTAGTAATTTTATTTTTATTTTCATTTTAAATGTAGATTTTAGACTAATTTATATGAATTATACGTATAATATCAGTTTCAGAATGACATTATCCCTTTTATAGCTAAAAAACTGAGAAATAACTACCATAAATGCACGAAGGCATAATAAAAATTTGGAAAAAACTTACCCCCCCCCCCCCCCAAAAAAAAAAAGCCTCCATAGCTCCCATTTTGGGAACATGCTTTTTCTCCTATATATTCGAAGGTTTATTTTTTTTTCAAAAGTTCTTTAAAGGCTTCCTATTCAAAAAGAAAAAGTAACTGTTCCATAAAAAATAGGTCAATATATATAGCGGTGCTTAATGGGCTAATCAAAGTCCGTATTAAAATATGTAAACATTTTAACGCCGTAAAACAATTCCTTGCGTTTAATAAATTGAATTCAATTTTTGAAAGATATTAAATATGTTACCAACTTTATGCTAAAACAAACAAACTTAAAAAAAATGGAATCATTTAGTGAAAAGTAAGTTAATTACAATTCCTCTACATTAATTTGACACAATTATTCAAATTGGTACAGAAATCCTATGAGATGTAATCTTCCCAACTTAGTGAAAAAGTGCGGGACAGGATTTGAACCTGGGATCCCTTGGCTGAAGCTGGCAATTCTGTACCAACTGAGCAATCTCGGACGAGCATATATATATATATATATATATATATATATATATATGAAGCAAATTTTAATTTTGTCGCCGTTTGCCTTCTCGTTATATTATTTAAATTGTCAAAATCCTGCATAGCTAAAAATTCTTTATTCTAAAGTTATTCTCATGAAAAAATGTCGCTAGTATGCAGTTCTGTTAAAATTACTCAATTTTCATTGCATTAAAATAACACATCCTAAATTTTAATCCTTTTAAAATATCACTTTCCCAGCTAAATATTTTAATTCTCTCGAAAAACAACCTGTATCTTTTTATTTTTTATTCCCCTATTTTTTCTGACAAAAAAAGTATTATTTTCTCAAATATAAAAGTTAATCTCCATTTCAATGTAAAATTTTATCCTGGCATTCTGCCAAGACCCAGTAAGACCTACGTATTTTCTTTTTATTTCTACATATGTTAGAAAAAATCAGGCTCATTCCAGATCAACCTAGAATGTTCTTTCGCGCGCTTTTTCAGTCGGAAGTTTAATATCTTTCATATCATAACGCCCAAGAAATAGAGTTCCTTAGCGCTATTGGTCGAAAGACTGTTCCGCGGCTCTGTATTCGTGAGCTTTAGCAAATGCTTATATACTTCGTTTCCCGTCTTGAGAGCAGATTGTTCCTGGATCTCGATGTATATGTAACCCCGGCGCGTACTTCGTGACCGTGGAATAAAATTTCCGTGGATGCTCATAGACTACGATGCTGTCTATTAACATCTTGTGTCTTCTTCAAGCTTAATTTAATTCACTAAAGATCTACTTGGTACTAAAAATCATTATTTATGGAGTTATCATGTGAACTAGTAAAAGCACAGCCTCAGAGTTTTTCCGGATTTTAATAAATGGTGGATTGGAAACGACTGACTATTTATTTCTTTCAATAAGCACACCATGAATTAGGAGTATCGGCGCTACGACTGAAAACTCCTAGCTAGAAACCTCTGGCCTTGATATTGTGACTTACAAAAATAAGGTGATTCAGTGAAATCATCACATATATATATACACCGTAATTTCGCGCGAATGCACCGCACATGTGTTAAGTCTTTTTCAAACCGGAAATTTTATTGAAAATAAGAAATCAAATAAATGCTAAGCAGAAGTAAGTCACATTTTATTTAAAATAAATTCTGGTAGGAAATCTAATTGTCTGAGGTGCGGCGTATACGCGCGAAATTACGGCATATATATATATATATATATATATTGTTCAATCTTCAAACTCGGTGCTTTGTTACACTGAATTTTCTTATATTTCAATTTAAACTCAATTCATTTTTATACTGTTATGTTTATCAAAAAAATAATTTCTCAATTTCAAGATATTCTGTTACAATTTTTTGTTTTCATTTTAGCCATCTGGGATAATTTAAAAATGCCCACCGGCTGAAGAACATTTTAAATTTTATTTTACTTGGTATTAAATGAGATTTCTTCTCACTTATTAAAAATAGAGTGTATTTCACTTCCAAAAACATCCTGAGGCAAAGCTTACATTTCTTTCTTTAAATTTTTTATTCATTTACTTCACTTGACAACTCTAATTATGTGTAAGGGACATGGGATAGAGAAAAGAATGAAAATGAATAAACAACTGTGTTTAAAATCTACAATTTACTAATTACTAACATATTTACTGATAATCTTTACAAATAATAGTAATATTTATATAATAATTTACTAATATATTTACTAATAAAAAAATAAATAAATTAATAATTTAATAGATAATAAATAATAAAACTCATTTCTGAGAATAAATTTATAAAATATTAAATTCACTTTTAGGCGCTAAAACATTACTGTTTGAATAACTAAAACACTCTCAATTAAACATTTTCATGAAATGCCACTCGTGTGTACTATAATTGTGTTATTTTTTATAATGGTACGCTGAAACGTTTCTTTATATTTTAAAGTGTGTTTATGTAAACAAACGTTAACACTTACTAAAATGAGTACATTGCAAAAATTAAATTGTCTAAATTTGGTTAATTTATCATTGTAATAACTTATAATTCTATAATAAATTATTTGTTTTATCCCATTTTGCTCTATATATTACATTTCATTAATATTTCATTTAATTTACGCTTTGAAACATACATTGTATACAAGCAATTTTATTTGTAATTAAACACATATGGTTAAGTTTCTTTTTTAGGAACATTTTTCCCCATTAAATCTTTAAAAAATATATAATATAAATTTGTTTTCCTTTCCATACATTTAATCTCTATATTTTTTAAATTTTATTGTAGTACAAATTTTGTGCTACGGTTAGACTATTTTTACTGGCTCCTCTGTGTGTTACTACTCAGACACAGGGAGTGAAGTTGCTGTGCAACTAGGAACCTCTTGAAATCATCAACTATTTACTGTTTACTATTTATAGTTTTTAAAAGTCAAAAATATATTACCGATTTCCAATTTATTAAAACTTTAAATTATTGCATTGTATTTAAATAATCATAAACAACAAATTCAGTTTTAAATGCCAAGCAATAACCAAATTTCGTAACACAATTTTTCCATTTCATCAACATAATCTTCAGTAAATTACAAACCTTTTGTTCATTTTTTAATTAGCAATTTTACTAATAAGAATGCTATTTTCTATATCGTAATAAGAATCATATTTCTTATCGTTTATTTTATTCCAGAAGTAATTTATTTTGATATTTTGTATTTCAATCTAATAATCGTCGATTTTAATTGAAAATATAATTTAGATGAAAATGTATTAATTAAAATAATATGACAATTATTATTTGAAATTTAAAATAATAATTTAAAAAATAGCTTCGCATTATTATAATTTTTGTTTTAGTTTTGCTATTCAAATTGGGTTATTTATTTTTAAATATATCAATCGATACGAAATAAATTTGATGCTGTTATTTTAATGCCACGCAACGTTTTTCCGAAAGTCGAAAATCTGGATATAGCGGTTAAATTCAGCTTTTAAAACATTATTAAAGCTGGGGATTTCTGTTATTAGGTTAATTATAAAGAATATATTTGTTGAACATTAGCGTAATGGAACAAATACAACAGTTTTGAGAGATTTTTTTACCGTGCTTAAAGTTAATAAAATATATTTTTGTGCAGTTTCTCTGAAATGTTTAGAAATGGATGCTTAAATAACGAAAAAAAAAAGAAATCTCTCTCTCTGCAAAAAAGTTTTAGTGATATTTTTGTATATTTACCCGAAAAATAAAAGTTTATACAATAGACAACAATATAAATTTACTTTCTGATTAATTTATATACCGTGTATTTTAATCAGACACTCAGATGAAACATATTTCTACAATATAAAACTTAAAATATATAAATATAGGATATTAATGGTAGTTTTATTTTCTGTAGATTGTATTGTCACTTTCTTTTGAAGCATATGCAGCCTATTTCTATCTATCTTCTAAATATCAATTATTTCATTAACTTCGTGTGATCCCACATTGTTTTGTATTCTGTCTTTATAAAAATGTCGTCGGAAAAGGGATGGTAGTTTTGTGGTTGTAATATATATTTCAATTTACTTTAATTAATCGAAATTGGGTACGTTTGTTGGTATTTTTAAAAAATAAATAAATTTCTCTCTCTATCTCTCACTCACTCTTTTTCAATCTATCCACCATATCCATAACCAAATATTACACTATTTTTTATACATATTGACTGCTGTAATAATATTGGATTGTTCGGAAACTTTCTTCCGTTTGGGAAAACCGATTCGTACGGAACAAATCTGCCCGTCAATTATATTAGACACTAGATTTCGGAATTAATGCCTAATAATTAAGTGATAGAATTTTCAATACGAACCAACTTTACCAAACGGAAATAACTTTCCGAACAACGCAATATAATGATGTTTACAATATGTCTTTAAGTAAAATGACTGTCATCGAATCAGCAGTGTCATTGCACACATGCCTTTTTACAAGGACATTACATGTTATCAATTTATTTCTGAATTAATATAAATGGAAACTTGTTACAAAACGAATGCTTCACTTGAAGTGCATAAAAAAAAAATTCAAAGAGACAAACCTTTCACGGTTACCAAATCATATTTGTAATCAAGCAGTTAGATTTTGTTCTATGATGTGAATGCGTCCTGATACCATTGATTTACAGAATTCTACTAACGTGTTTTAGAGCGTATTACATCAATCCTGATGAATAAAAAAATAAGGTCATCCTTATTTTGGAATTGTGTAGCCTTTTCGTATTGAAACAATGGTAGTGTTTTCGGCTATTACGTCAACATAAGTATCCACTTACATTCCCGCTTGAATGAAAGCAATAGGATTTGCTCATTTGGCTGAAAACCGCCTACCACCAACAAATTGCCGTTTGGAGAAAATATATTTAATTTTTGAGAAGTTATTTTGCATACTAAAAGATTTAACACTAGAACGACCGGAAATTTTACTCATGTTTTATAAAATTATTTCGCACCAGAATATCTATTTAAAACTAATTAACTTATGCATTTAACATACTTCTGTAAGTTTTCTATTTAATTTATTTTTTAAAAATATTTCTGGTTCGAATCGGAATGTATCCATTTGGTAACTGTCAAAATGACGGCTCATGGTAATTCTAGTGTTAAAACTATCGGCTTCATACAAGTTGAATTTAAAGAAAAGACAACATTTTCGCACTCTGAACCTATATTAAAGCATTTCTTAGATATCCCACTGCCATTTTTTATACTGCTTTTTAAGCAGACGGTGATTCTTTATTTTTATAACAAAACTTTGAGAATTTTTTGAAAAATCACTCTCAATATTTTTACTCGTGACGGTAAATTTAAATAACTTTGAATTTCATTAGACGTCAATTTTTTCGTATGTGCTTGAAGGGTAACCAGTTTTTTCTGGTCAGCACTATGTGATTCTGGTCTACCTTCAGATTTCTGATAATAATAATTACCGAGATCTTTAAAAAAAATTAATTTATTATTTGATTTAATAATCTTTCATATCTTCAATATGACGCGCATTTACTTAGCAATTTTTAAATACCAGTAATTGTTTTAATGAAGTCGAAAAAACGTTTGCCTCGTGTAATGGTTAATTGGATACGATTTCTAAAAACAACTACATAATCACCCCAGTTTCATGCCATTCATGATATTTCAAGAAATAAAAACAAATTGTTATTTCAAATGCAAGAAAATGAAAAGTTTTAAATTAAAATAAATAAGTGCCCTTGTAATTTTTTCCATGCTAAAAATTAATTATATATATTTCTCAACATCCACATTTTAATTAAATTACACAAAATATGCATTTAAAATGTTTACCTTTGAGATTAAATAATTTGAATAATTTTGTAGCCAAGCGTTTTACTTTTGACGATTTTCGAGATTTTTAATACTTTTTTTCACCACCACATATCTAAAATATGAAAGAAGTGTAAAAAGCATCGACATGCAAAATTAATAGAATATCCTTTAAAATGATATTTTTATACTGTTATGCAAAAATTTCCAATATTAAGCAGAATACAAAGCGAAGGAATTAGAAACTTAAAGAAAAAATCATGCATAACGCATTGGTTATAAAACACTCAAAAAGGAAAAATATCTGAAATCGACCATTTTCATTGAAGTTTTCTTTGGATATATTTTTATAAATGTATAATTTACATGTAAATTAAGATATTTAAGAGAGATAAAAAAGAATTATCCTAAATTTTACAATCCTACATTCAAGAAGGCATATATAATGCCCCGTTATACACAAAGCAAACGAGAAAATATCTTACTAGTTATGCTCTTCAAACGGCTTTATTTTTGCATAAGTGCCTTGTCTTACTTCCAACTTCTTTTCTCAGATATTTTAAAATCAAATTAATTTATGCTATAGATAAAATCATAAAATTTCTTTAAGTTACATACATTTTGTTTGAATTGTTTAAGAATTATTACATTAGATAAACGATCAATATAGAATTAAGCCACCAATTACACCATACTTTAAAAACAATCTCTAACAATTTATTAAATATTAGCTACATAAGCTTCAAAATGCATATATAACGTAACATTTGTTTTACACAAGAAAAATAAATAAATCTTTTGCAAAGTATGCCTCCTTTTTTATCTGACATTTTCTATTCCAAATATGTTACTTCTTTTGTATATCGCCTCCAGTATTTCTTGTATAAATATCTCTTTTACAATAACGTATTATGTTCAATAAATTTTTTCTAGATATGCGTTCAATATTTCGTGTATTCCTGATAAAAGGATTTTCACATAAAAAATCAAAGTACTCTTCTTACATAAAGTACTTTTGTCAAAGTTAGTACATCGAGGAAATAAAATTAGTGTCAAAGTGCATCGTAAAAAATTTCCCTTATCACGTGGTATGTCATTCTTTTATTAAATAAACAAAAGACAGCTATAGTGTTTTATGTAACTCAAAAGGATATCTCCAAGTATTGTACACTTATGATATCATAACTAGTGATGTATATTATTTTCAGGAGAAAAGAGAGAACATCAAAAAGAATTGAGGAAGAATTACTTTATATATTTGTTGTTTTCTGAAGTTTATATAAAGAAGTTTTTATGTAATAAACATGCATGTAAAAATCAAAGAAGATAAATCATAGCTGTAGTTATTAGTTTTTAGAATGAAAATAAGATAAACTCAAATGCAAAATACGTATTAATTTAAAAAGTAAAATATTTTTTTTAAATTAATAACATAAGGATTTAACTTTCAAAGTTAAATACAAAAATATTCAAAGTTCAAGAGTCCTAAAAGATAAATACAATAAAGAGAAATCTATGGGTTAAAGAGATGTGCGTTTTAAAGTTAATATCCTACGTGATAGAGCATTTTCTATGGCGTGAAACTTACACAATTGAAAATTAGGATCCCGGCCTAACACACAATGTGATAATTGGTTGTGAGGCGATTTAAAATCCCGTGTTTAATCCCAATTTTTTATGAGCACTAAAAAACGGCATGGAGTTTAAGGTAGCGGTAATTCCTATTGTCCATAAAATTTTATCTACAATCGTTAGTTTCAGGCAAATACATTGGGGTTAAAAATTTTCATACAAAAGCACGTTTGAAGATAAGAAATGCCCTTTATTGTTAGCATCCCTTCCTTGTTTTTAAAAATTACATTAGCATTTTTTTGTCTATAAAAATTACTTTCGCAAATAGTCAGATTACTTAATGCGTCAGTCAGTGGATATACAGGGTGTCCTATAAATCCCCTCACATTCCAAAAATTCATAAAAAATATAACAAATTGTCATATCGGAATGCACTTTGCACCACTTGTCAAAAAGTCGGGTATTTTGTGGCAATATAAATAAAATGTTCAAAAGTAACCTCAAATATCAAACAATCGTGAAAATTCAATAAATTGTTATATCGTCGTGCAGTTTAAACAATAACACTTGTCAAAAAAATGGGTTTCCGGGGCAAAAGTAGTTTAAACCGTCCCATAGGCCTATGTCCAGTTTAAAAAATAATAATAAAAACATAAAAATAATAACTTATCATATCGGAGCGCAACTTGAAAAATAATAGTTGCAAATGGTTAAACTTTTTATAGCAAAAAATACTTTTCAAAATTGTAAACTGTTTTTGTACTCTGCTACATCTTTTTCTATTCAGCACTTTGACAATTTTATGGTGCACTCCTATACCACAATTTGTTAATTTTGTATCAAATTTTAAATCGTGGACAGATACAACTGCAACGATATCATCAAGCTACATTCATTGATTCACAACCAGCTTGCGACTCCACGTTAGAGGCGAAATTTACAGTATTTCTGGTACTGTTGAAGATTTTTTCAAGTTTATGAGCCATTCATAAATCCCACAAAAATTTTTTCGGTGATGTATGTGGTTGTACAATGTGTTTATTCGTTGACCTTCATCCTTCTTTCATTTTTTGCTCCTTGTGTAAATTTCTATTGTTTTTTTTTAATTTCTATTACACTTGCTAAACTTTTGAGGAATATGCATTCCCATTTTTTTCTTTCGTCATTGTTGCATCAAATAGTTTACCAATAAATTTTAAGATTTGAACGAGAAGTAAGGTTTCCAAATATTACCCTTTTTTATTCCAAAATCAATTATATATAATATTTATTCCTATTTTTTACAGGTAACTCGATAATTATTAGTTTGTAATACACATAATTTTTTTTAATCTTTGTTTCGATATATAATCCGGTAAAACAATGAAGTATTTGCAAAACTGGTTGTCCAATACTGGGAAAGCATTACTGGAAGAGAGAAAACAACAACCGTTAACCAATTTCAAAAACAATGTTGGACAAAAGCAACATTCTATTAGAAAACATGTTTCAGTTGCCTGTAAAAGAGAGTATTCGATACCATTAATTTGCTATAAAAGAAATTAAAACTTTAGTAACCTCATTTTTGTTCCGACACTTCGATACCCTGATTTTTCAACAAAACGCCTAATTGTATTGTCTGTTATTTTTAATATAGATTACATCCATAATCTTATTAATATATATTAGTTATAATTTTTTACCAGTTACACGGGTGGAAATGGAAAGATTTGTCTTAAATAGATTCTCTACTTCGAGAATAATGTCTGATGTAGATTTACATGGTGTACTACCTTCAGGCTTTTTGAATTCCACTGTTTTAATTTTTCATATCTGTTAAGTATTAGTAAAATCGCTACTTTTCCTTTACATTCATTTTTTAAATGGCTAATGTGAGTTGTTTTGACCCTTCCAGAAATGTTTTCACAGAATTAGACAACCCGTTTTACAAATGCTTCATTCTCTTTTCGGCTGATGTTTTAAAACAAAGAACAAACACAAGAACAATGTTGATACGACTAACAATAAATTGAATTACCTGTAAAAAAAGAATATGTAGAAAGGGGTGTAAAAAAGGGTATTAGATATAATTAAACTGATAAAAGTAAAATTAAAACTTTAGTAACCCTAACTGTTGTTCAAAGCTTATCATAACAGTTACTAATGTATGTATTATAATATTAAAATAATAATATTATATTATTAATATTATATAACAATAATAATAACATATTAATAATATTATATTATTAATAATACATTATAATATTAATATTATAATATATATAATATTAGAAGCGATAAACATTTTTATAAAATAAACTTTGCTACAGGAATTAGACGGTGTGCTAATAATGAGGTGTGTTCCTTTCTTCACACGTGCTTTTGTATTACATTTTTGAACACCAAAAGTAACGATTGCAGATACAATTTGCTGGAGATGAGTATTTTCGTACCTTTCACTTACCTTCACTTAGTGGGTGTTCTTTGTAAGTGCTGGGATACAATGGTGGACACATTGACCATTTGTAGCTGTAAATCACGTCGAAAAGACATTCTAGAAATTTTACCTCTCGTTGTGCACTTTGCAGCATGACTTTAAATTTCGCATGAGTTTTTAAAATTCATGCAAAGTCCCATATCGCGGCAATAATTATGAAATAACGTATAGGTCTCTGCTACCTCTAGATCTTTTTTTCATCAAGTTCAAATTTTGCTCCCGACTTTTCAAACACCTAGAATTTTAAAACGAGTATCTGGATAGTCACAAAGAAAAAAGTCCTTCCGGCCTGTACCGGGAGGAAAAGGTAGCTTTCCTATATCTACGTTTTAAAATTTTAGCTAATGTTACACGAAAACAGCAACTTAAAATGCAAATGAAACGTTTACAAAAGATTCGTTAATATTGAATTTGAATAAGAAATTCCTCAAATTATTGAGCAATAGCCAAATTGGCTTCATTTATGAAGACTTATTTTGGTCGCCAAATTTGACGATATTTCACCAAATGTCGTCAAATTTAGTGAGAATTTGGCGCTAACGGATATGAATATATAGTTTTATGCGTTTGATTAGGAAAATTATTACAACAATGAAAATTTTTGTAATGTGCTGTCTTGTTTCAAAATGTCAGCCACCCTAGAATTTCAAAATGCTCTATCTCAGCCGTTTTTTAAGATAGAGGTAAACCAAAAAATGCTCTGGAAAGCCGTATCAAGGCCTAACACATAATTAAAAAATAAATAAGAATTTTAACTTTTTTGTATAGTTATTTTAGTTTTAAATTTTTAATTGGCCGCCATCTTGAAACAAAATGGCGGATCAAGCTGGTCAACGAACTCGGTCGAGACATTGGTGAGCTTAATATACGCAATTAGTTTCATCCAAATTGATTTATAAATATGAGCGTTATCGTATGACATAGGTCAGATATATATATATGGATATATATATATATATATATATATATCCATATATATATCTGACCTATGTCATACGATAACGCTCATATTTATAAATCAACATTTGAACGGAGGGTGGTTTTGGGGTCTGGGGTCATGATGGGTGAAAATATATTGAAATTTTCCAGAACTGCTTTCCTCCGAATGGCTGCAATAGGTATCTTTATACTTTTTTGTATTGAAAGCTACCTAATAAGTTACTTAAAAAACTACATTGTTCGTAGTCATTAATAATTCCCTAAGGGGTTTCACAAAAGTATAGAAACTAAACTACAACAAATACAACAAAAATAAATTTGCACTGAAAACATCAGTAATTTACGTTTTATTACAGATCTTACAGGTGTTCAATGTGTGAACATTTCGTCACACGGCAAACATCAAATCGATAATCCAGTTCTTGCCATACTCTCGCCAACATGACATGATTCTCGGTATTAACAGCGCGTATGATCTGTACATGCAGTTTTGTTAAATCACGTGGTAAAGGTTGTACAAAATTAGGATATTTGACAGAGCATCACAAGAAAGAGTCTCACGCTGTTATCCGACCATTTCGTTTCGCATCACACATGCCTCCTGTTTCTTAGAACTTGTTGTACCACACATGAATTGTCGTTTCAGTGAATGCCTCAGTTCGATATTTCGTACGAAATTGCCGTTGCAGCAAAACCACTGATTGCAATTTTACAAATTCTAACAGGCGGAATGATTTTTATTCGCTCGTGAACGCCATTTTTATTCACTGCCTGCTTTCCGTGTAATACGTATTGCCAGCTACAGGTGATTGTGGTTATAAAAAACTTGAATTATTTATTTTTTTAGTGCAAGGATCTTTTCTGTTGTATTCGGGGGCAAAGTAATATAGCATTATAATGCACAGGATATAATGCACTTTAAAGCACAATAACACTTTGTTTCCTGTTCCGTAGCACGTAGCACGTTAGATAATCATCACACAATCGCTGTTTTGGCGGGTTCAATTTTTCGAAACTCGAGTAAAATGAAGGGTTACACCCTAGCGGAGGACAATGTATGGGGTCGTACCGTATTTTTGCTAACATATGGGCTAGAACTGTAAGATTATGTGGATTGCTCTTAATTTTCTAAGTATCTAAGGGATAAGGCCGCTTATTTAGTGGATCAGACCATTTTTCATCAAATAAGGCTGTTGTCCGTGAAAATTGAAGGTCAAACGCTCATAAATTTACAGTTTTTTCTGAGAGTGTGGTAGGAAAAAATACGCAAGTTTGTTTATCTTTTGCCACTTAAAAGTCACAGAAAATTAATGATTATTACATTGATAAATAACAATATCACGATATATTCGAATGACAAACAACAGACACCTAACTGTTGGTCTAATGTGACCGGACACGATGGTGAATGTGACTACGTGTCTTCATGAAAAAGTGCCAACGATAACAAATTATGAATACTAACGACAAACTTCCAAACGTTATTTTTCGCCTTTTTTAATCGTACAATTCTGTGATTTATTGAGGCTAATAATGTATATGGAAATAGTGGTATTCAAAACATATAATACGCCTATGGTTAATGTCAGCTCTTCAATTACAAGTTGTTATGTTAATGATTTTTATATTATTTTTTTAATCTATATAAGGTGTCTGCGCACAATTCGCGCTCGGAGAGTCTGCGCACAATTCAAAATAATAACACTAAAAAATCTAAAAATTAATTTTTTTCTAAACTATCCATGAATAATTTTTACTTCATTTGTTTTTTATGAATTTCCATTGCTATTTTGTTGTTATGTTGTAATTTAATAGAACAGTTGTAACAAAACCAAGAAAGTTCTTTTGCGCAATCTGTCCTTACAGGGTGGGTGTGATTGCGCACATGGGTAGGAGAGATTGTTACTAATAATAACTACAATTAAATTGTTAACAATAATAATTACACTTAAATGATACTGTTGTAAGGTTTTTGTGAACAAATATTATTGTATTAGAAGTGAATACTTCAACTTAATGATTAAAAAATCAGAAAAAGGAAATAATTTTAAAAACGATTAAAACATTTTAATTAAAAGGGAAAAAATATTAAAGAATCAGAAAAAGCAAATCCAGATAAGATTACAAAATAACATTAAGTTACATGATAACACGTTTAACTTAAAATTAGTCCATTTAATTTTTTCATTTTTTATGCAAATTTACCAATAAGCTGCATAATCTCTCCTAGCATGGAAACTAATGGAAACAATGCGTCATCCCTCCTAAGTAGCAGATGCGCAAACTCTCCAATTTCGGTAGGAGAGATTGCGCGTCCTTTTATATAAACATGGCTGCTACTAAAACGAACCGTTGATGTTCACATTGTTAGTCTAGATTAGTAGCTTATGAGAAATCGTTTAAGTTTAAAATATTTTGTACTACTGACATTGTATAGAAATTCTGATGAATAGCTATTAAAATTCAAGCACTTACTTTGGGAAAACAAAACAAAATAGCAATGCTTTATCTTAGAAGCTCAAAACAATCAACGTGCACTTTCATGTAGACACTCCACTACTGCTGTTGTACAACTACCTGGAGTCGCTGCGAGCTCACTCTATTCATTCCCCCCGAACCTCTAAGTGCGCAATTTCTCCGACCGCGCCATCTCTCCTGGCTTTACCTTAATATTTAAAAATAAGGGTTTGTTTGTTTGTCTGTAGTAAGTAATCTTTGGACCTGACAAACCCATTTCAAAGACAATTGTGGCAAAATGATAGTGATATTCTCTGCACTAACACGGACTATATTAAATTCCAGTACTACTGCCCCAAGAGATGCAGGAGCAATATACTATCTAAAATTGCGAATTTTAGATACTTCTGGGGCTAAAAACTTAAAATTTGGCATCGATGCTACTTTTAAGATGTAAATACTTGCTAAGTATGATTTCTATAAGCTTCGAAATTTAAAGGTGTGAAATGAGCTGAAAACTTTCTTAAAACTCCTAAAGTATGCTATATTTGTAATTCTTAGGGCTATAAACTTAAAATATGATTTTTATTATCAAAACATACACGCTTGCAGTGTGGTTTCTAAAAAAATCGAAAATTAAAAGTCTATAGGAACAAATACATTCTAAAATTGCGATTTCTGTGTTACACATGGAACTAGAAACTTGAAATTTGGCTTCGTAGTTACTTTTAAATTGTAAATGCTCGCTAAGAATGGTTTCTAAAAAATCGAAATTTAAATGGGTGAAATATACGGAAAATTTTCTAGAAATGTTACAGTCCTGGTCACCAGTCATCAGCACCTCCCGTAGCCACTTAGGGTGGGTTCCCATATTTACACCTATGCCCGTTTTTACACGTTCTCCTCTAGTTGTGAGCCCAAAAATTGTCTTAAAAAATCTAGCGTTTATGCGTAGAACAGTTTTTATTGATTTCTCAATAGTTTGGAAACTGTGACTCATATAACTTTCTAAATGGCTCATTTAAATTTATTTCAAATGAAGTTGAACATTTTGTATATACTATTAACAGAAAGCTTCTAAAAGGGACGGACAAAAATACAATTTCAAAAATTCACGACTTCTGTGTTTTTTTATAATTTTAAGTATTTTACATTATAAAAAGATGTGTATTACCAAATTAAGATTCAAAATAACTTTATATATTTTGCTACTAAGGGCAGAATCTTCGCAAAGAATAATCTCTTTACACTGTCTGCTATTTTATAAATCAAGTATAATAACGTAATTGCACTTCTTTAACTGAAATATAGCATTTAAAAATGATATGAACAAATTTATTTCGTTTTATTTTATTCATGATTGGACAAATTTTATTTAATTTTACACATACCTAAGGTGACGTTTCAAGTTTAAGGGCAATTGCAATTGGATACTCATAAATTCTCATTCTTCTTTATTCTGTACACATGAATTCTATACACACATTGCCCAGCAGATTTTCAATGAGTGAACACCATATGTTTGGTTCAAGAATGTTCCTAAGGGACGTTGCTCCATTAAAATCAATCAATGTATCCATCGACAGTGTAAAGTCACTCAACCTTAAACCATGTGTTGTTGTTTTTGTTTTGTCTGTGGATATATGTAAAGGGCATCACTTACAATTAATCTCTTCCACAAAATGTGCATGGGATTCAAGATTGCATTAGCACTGAAGGGTTTTCCATTGATGTGAAAACTGTTAAAAAATGTCTGATAGAATCAGAATGTCTGATGAATATCAGAAGAGATAGCTTTCGAAGAATAATGAATGCGATTCCATTAAAATTTGTGAGTTAACATTAGAGGAGAAGGTGTAAAAACGGACACAGGTGTAAATATGGGCACCCCCCCCCCCTAAGTGGCTATGCCTGGGGGTGCTGAAGACTGGTGACCAGGACTGTAGATGACGCAATTGTTGATATGAGATAGCAGAGAGCAGTTAGAACCATTTATTCAAGTAGTGTGGATGCAGTGTGTGTTATTGTGTTCTGGACTGCAAACTTTTGACAGCTACCTGAAATCGTTTTCTTGTCATGTTATTATAGTTAGTTTAAAATAATTTCACAGTGATATGGAGATCCTAAGCTACTTTTAGAAGCACGCCTTTAGTTTATATGTGAAAGTGACCATCTTTCTTAGATGGGGTTGATATAAATATGGGCACTCATTTAAAGGCGACCCCTAATTACACGAGCTTTTCTCTTAAACAACATAAATTATTTCTTTACGTGATTCTTGACGCGTATTTTTTTACGTGAAAACAGCAATTACCTACAATATACACATTACGCAATATATTATAAAATAAACCTAACAAATATTTTGATGTAAGGACACTTTAAAATTATCTTGGACTTAGATAAAAATAAATTTATAGATAATCATAGGACATTTTATTACATATAAATCCTCAAAGATTCATTCGAGACCGTCGAGAATAGAGAGAATTTGCTAATATATCTACTGTTTCACTTAGAAATAGAATAAGAAAAAAGGCCTGCAACATTTTTTCCTCGTTTCTTATTCTTTTTTATGCTTATTTCGGGGAAAATACTGAAACATTATGATCACGTGCAGTTTTCATACAAATCGTGAATTTTTGTTTGATTAGTAAATTATAAATTTAGTCATAAAAACATCAGAATTTTGAATTCATAAGTTATAAATTTAGTTCTAAAGGCTGACACTAATAAACATGATAGTAGTCTTATACTGGTCTTATACTCTAGTAAACAGCCCCAAGTGGAGCTCACGACAAAAGGAGAGGGAAGAGATATCTTTCATCGAGAAAAAGAAAGTACATGATAATAAAATTTAGCCTACCGGCAAAAATGTGAAACATAATGATATACAAGATATACATTATTTTTAAGTGGTTATATTTTGTTCTACTCTGTTACACCTTCTGTCTTACATAGATATTCATCCTCACTTTTCAAAAACAAAATACGCGATAGTGATAAAAACTCGTACTTTTTTAAATTCCGCGCATCAAAACATATTAGAAACACCTGCTAGGTAACATTATATTTGCCTGTATCTCTACAGGTTTGATATACTGTATACTACCTTTGCCAGAGATCTAGAGAACTAAAATTGTGCCTAGGAAGATACCCGAAGTTAAATTAGATATTGAAGTCAAACTCATTCAAAAGTCATTTTATTGGTGACCACAGTTATTTATTAAATTTCATTCAAAACAGATTTAAACTTCATTTGAGGAACTTTTAAAACATCTTCAAATAGATATTCATTCAGAGCAGAAACTTTGATAAAATAACTTATTAAAATTACCTTATATAAACAAGAGTCAAACTTCTTTACTGAAGTTCATTTTAGTTCAAACACGTGATTTCAGTTTAACATGGAGTTTATTGAAATGTTAAAACTAGTTCTTTAAAACAGTTTAAATGTTCTTTTAAATTATAACTAAAATCTTTCATTACAACGCCGTAAACATAAACCATCTTACTGTAAAATTTACTTAATCATTTAAATAAAAATAACATAACTAGTTCAATTCAAAACATTCTGACATTTGAAGAAGATTGCTTTGAGACATATAAGCTACAAGGCTGTTGCCTCGAATGATCCACATTTTTTATACACAGAAATACATACAGGACTTTGACAAATTACATAAATCTTCTTCTTGAGGACGGGATAGACACAAGGAAGTAGACAGCACTGAAGACACAAACACACACAATGACATCCATGCCTTACCAGGATTGGACCCGGGTCTTCACCGTGGCGGTCGCCTCCTCTACCAACTACGTCGCCGGGCCGGATTCAATTCAAAAACTTAAGGAAGCCAAGCCTGAAAAAAAAGTATCGAAATACATAACGATACTAAACTGAAAAAATGCAAACGGAGCGAAACTATTGTCTCGTACTGTTCAAAGTTTACTTTCGAAAAAGCGAAATAGGGTGATTCTATTTGTGTAAGAAGGTGTGTTTTGTAGTAATCGATTACTAAACAACCAATGAAATTTATAAGATTTAAATGCTTTCTTCTTATCGTCTTGAAATTTAACTGTATTCTTAGAAAATAAGTAGCATCAAGTGAACTTTTAAAAATAGAAATTATAGTAAAGAAAGTTATTAAACCAATTCAGCCATTAGTGGTAAAACCGGCTAATTGTATAACACATAAAGAAAAATATTGTTTTGCAGACATATATAATTGTTTGTTACTGATCAAAATATAATACTTACTTATACGTTTAAATAAAAAAAAATTCCATAATTTTAATCAAGAATATATATATATTTGTTATAAATGCTATTACAAAAGTGCAATAAAATTATGTACAGTTTCATTTTTTTAAAAGTTGTGAAATAAGTGAAAATTTTAACTATACTGACCCGAAGGTACTTAAAAGTACCGAATCAGTTTATTAGCTTTGATTTACGAATAATTTTTTAATTTTAGATTATTATTTTATAAATTTTCTTATTTGCTTCTATAACATAATATTAAAAGAGGAGATACGATTTTATTACCATAATTTGGGGCATAAATGGTTAAAGAAAATCTATATTGCTATTACCCAGTTAGACAGCCTGTAAATGTTTTAATATATGTTTTCACTTTCAACTCTCAATAACTATTAACAATTCACTTATCACTATTCACTTCCATTAGTTATTTTCTTCTAAAGCGATGCATGCTAAAAATGTTTACTGTAAAATACTAAAAGATAAATTAAAATTAGTAGCTATTATAATTCTGTTAAAATTGAATAAATTAAATAGTAAGTTTCATTGCAATTATTTTTATGTTTGAACGATCATTCTAAAGTTTTTCAAAAAAGAAACATTCTTCTTCTATTTCTGAAAATAAAGTTCTACGTCAAATTTTATTATGGAATTACCCGGATTTTACCCGTTAATGAATAATAAATTATTTATTAATACGAAACTTTAACGAAACTTTTTCCTGCTAAACTTATTACTAAAAATAAGTTTTTACATCTTTCATAAATTTATTCATAATTGATTACATTTTTTTAATTAAATATCAGTGAAGGGAATATTGTCGTAAAAAAATCAAGAAAATGTGAAAAAAATATATATGAAATAAGTATTAAAATAATATTTTTTATTGTTGAAACATGAAAAAGATAACTTTTTTTTTATATTCTATAAAAGATTGATTTATATTTTGTGAATTCTTATTTGTAAAATTTTTCGAAATTTCTGAACTTTATGCACCATTTAACATACAACAAATGGGTCTTAAAGAATGTTCTAAAATTACAAATATGAAATTAAAAAATGCAACAATTTATTAGTAAAAATTAAAAATAAACAAGAATGCGAGAATAAACATAAAAAAGAAAAGTACAAAGATATCATTTTATGATTAAAAATTATTATGTTTATAGATTATATTTCCAATTTCGATTCACAATTTCTTTATTTAGATCGGACAATAGTATCATGAATGAAATCAAAAGAAGAATAAGAAATGGATGGAGTGCTTTTGGGAAGAACAATATTGTTCTGAAAAGTGACATGCCTCTTTGTTTGTAAAGAAAGGTGTTTAACCAATGTGTTTTACCTGCACTAACTTATGGAGCAGAAGCAAGGATGATAACAAAAGGGGTGGTAGAAAGATTACGAACAACACAGAGAAGTATGCAAAGATGTATGCTAGGCATAACTAGAAGAGACAGAAAGAGAATAACCTGGATAAGAAGTCAGACGAAAGTTTTTGACATCATTGAGCGAATTAAGCGGCTAAAATGAAATTGGACCGGGCACATTGCAAGAAGAAAAGACAATAGATGGAGCACAAACGCCCTACAGTAATATCCCCGATATATAAAGTGACCAAGAAGACAACCTCGAGTAAGATGGAGTGACGAAATCAGAAAAGTGGCTGGTGTTAATTGGATAACTAAAGTTTTAAACAGGAAACAATGGGAACATCCAGAGGAGAGCTATATCCAGCAGTGGATTGAAAACGATTGATGATGATGATGTCATGTAGAATTCCTAAGATTTTTCTTTAATTTACGCATAATTTATTTATTAATATTTCATTATGTTTGGTGATGATCAACTGTTAAATTTCGATATATACTTTGAAATTGAATAGCCATTTATAAACATTTCGGATGTTACAGAAAGCATCGGCTATACCCAGGTAGAAATTAATGCTAGTACCAGCAACAAAAAATAGGCTAGTTATTGCTATTTATTGCTTTGTATGCTAGATTTTCCTGCTATTATATTCTTTATAATGCTAGCCAGAATACTAAATGCTGGCCAGAATTGTTCCGCGATGAATTGTGCGCAACGAATTGACCTAGAACCGACCCACGTGATGCTGGCTAGCATTATAAAGCATGTAATAGCAATAGCTAGTCAATTTTTATTGCTGGTATTAGCATAAACATTCGCTGGTGCTACCAGAATTACCCAGTAAGTCATGGCGTGTATTGACCCACTTGATTCTGGCTAGCATTATAAAGAATATAATAGCAGGAAAATCGGTTCTGCGTCAATTCGTCGCGCACAATTCATCGCGGAACAATTCATAGCACACAATTCGTCGCAGCGTCAATTCGTCGCGGCGTCAATTAGTCGCGGCGTCCATTCATCTCGGCAACAATTCGTCACGGCGTCAATTCGTCGCGACGTCAATTCGTCGCAGCGAAAATGCACAATTCATCGCGGAACAATTCATCGCGCACAATTCGTCGCAGCGTCAATTCGTCGCGGCGTCAATTCGTCGCGGCGTCAATTCATCGCGGCAACAATTCGTCGCGGCGTCAATTCGTCACGACGTCAATTCGTCGCAGCGAAAACGCACAATTCATCGCGGAACAATTCATCGCGCACAGTTCGTCGCAGCGTCAATTCCTCGCGGCGACAATTCGTCGCGGGCTCAATTCGTCGCGGGCTCAATTCGTCGGGACGTCAATTCGTCACAGCGAAAACGTCTTTGAAGGCTATTATGATAAAAATAAAGATAATTCAGTAACATTACTTACTGATAATTTGTTTTTAGATTTAGAGAATTGTAACTAACATTTTACAGGCGATTTTGCAGGAATCTTTTTTCATATGCGATTTTTGTGAATTTCCCTGATGAGAACATGAAGGTTTAATGAATTAGAACAACTCATTTCTTATTTAAATTAGAGATCGAATAAATATTGCTTTAGATTACTGAAAAAATGGCGGAAGATTTAGGATAAAATCACCCAGAGCATGAAAAAATGACGAATACAAATGCTAGAAAAAAAATTACATATGCGTACACAGGGTAAAAAAGAGGACCCCCCCCTCCTCCTTATATTTGAAAGAATTAGGAAGTATAAAAAGTATTTAGAGATGTAAACATAAAAACTTTTTGTGATTGTGATTGTAGAAGTCTGAAAATTTGGGTGCGGATAGTCCGAGGCAGTCCCTGAAGACCTGAGGCTCAGATTTTTCATATTTTAAGACCCGGGGTCCCTGGGGCCTTTTTAAGGTTTTTGCATCTAAATTGTTAATAATTTGCCCCGGTTTATCCAATCTCCCTTGTTTTCGTGACTATTTCTCCATTAATATTTCCCCCCATTTCTACATTGCAGTTAGGGCCCTGGCACCCTGTGGCCCGATGCGTTGTTCACTTGAACCTTTTGTGTGCCCAGCATTTTTCACCCTCTCTAATTGTGTCACTCTCTCAATGCATGACTTTTAAGTTGAGTCTTAGACTCCTCTCAACGGGCCACCACCCTCATATTTCTATTGAAGCCCTAGGGCCCTTTTTTAGCATTTCTTTCAAATTTTATTCTAACAATTAATTTATAAGATATGCTTAATTTCGTCTAATTGAAGATGTAAAGCGCAACGTACTAGGATCTTTTAAGATGTTTTCCTCTTAAGGTCTTATTCAAAACTATCAGTTGGCCCCTTTTGGGACCTCTCCCTTAAAAATTGACCGATCCACTAAGCTTTTGTTTACTGATAACTTCTTAGGACTTCCAACTACAAAAGAACGATAAAATTTTTGTGCCCTAAATTGTTAATAATTAGCCCCATTTTTACCCGATCTCCTTCGTTTTTGGGGCTTTATCTCCATTAAGCTTTTCACCATTTCTACGATCCAGTTAAGACCCTGTCCTCCTGGGACTCGGTATAGGGAAGAAAAAGAGGGGGGGAGATGAAAGAAAATTTGCCGAAATCATGTTAACTAAAACTCATAAATTAAACCCGTTTATGGATGAATTCTGCTGTCTTGTTTGAAAATGTCAGCCACCCTAAAATTTCAAACCGCTATACCTCAGCCATTTTTTAAGATAGAGGCAAATTAAAAAATGCTCTAGAATCCTTGGATCAAGACAGAACATTTAACGGAAAAAGTTTTTAGGATTTCTAATTTTATTTTTACAACTTTTTGAAATTGTAATCTTTAAATGGCTATCACAGCGCTTCCTCCAGACGCAATATCTCCAAATTCAACTGGAACCTGCAGGCTATGGTCAAAAACATATACAAAAAATTGGTTCAATTATCTGCATAACTTCATAAAATTTTCGATGATACAACAGTAAAAAGGGAAGAAAAATCGCATTCACAGCGCCCTCTTCCGTCAAAATAGCCCCAAATTCAAGTAGGACCTGCTGGTCATAGCCAAAAACGCACAAAACATTTTTTGTTCAATTTTAAGTATAACTTCATACACTTTTCGATGAAACAATGAGGACAGACAGACGGACCGACGGACAGACAGACAGACAGACAACTTGTAAAAACATCTTTTTCGGAATCTCTGACCCCTAAAACGTGTAAATCCGTCGAAAACCGGAAGTCGAAAAAAAGTTCGATTACAATACTTTCTTCTATAGAAGAAAGTAAAAAATCATAAATTGGAAACATTTACTAAATACAACAAGTGGATGAAAATAATTAAAATATAATAAAATTATGATTTACTTTCTAACTAGGTGGCCCACCCGGTGTTTTCTGAGCCCGTGATAATAACCATAAACAGAACTCAAGCTTCTATTACTCTTTTAAAAGAAGCTGCATAAAAGGCCCAAGAAAGGGATTAATATTCAAAATTGGTGGTAGCTGAGGTCCGAGATATTTTTTTGTCGTTCAAGTAGTAGTTGGAAGTCCTAAGTAGTTGTCAGACAAAGAAAAAGCTAGTGAATCGGTCGATTTTTAAGGGAAGCTAACAAAGGGGGCTAACTGATAGTTTTGAGCAGGGCCCTAAGAGGAAAACATCTTAAAAGATCCTGGTACTTAGCGCTTTAGAACTTCAATTAGTCGGAATTAAACATAGGGTATAAATTAATCATTAGAACAAAATTTAAAGAATTGCTTAAAAAAGGGCCCTAAAGGCCCAATAAAAATATAAGCGTGGTGACCCGCGGAGGGTAATCCAAGACTAATCTTTAAAGTCGCTTAGTAAGAGGGTGACAGAATTATGGGGGTGAAAAATGCATAGCACACAAAAAGTTCAAGGGGCCTCGAATCGGGCCCCAGGGTCCTAACTGGAATGTAGAAATGTAGGAATAACTAAATGGAGAAAAGACACCAAAAACGAAAAAAAATCGGATTTAAAGGAGCAAGTTTTTAAAAATTTAGGGAACAAAAACTTCAACGGTGCCCCTATACCGAGTCCCACGGGGGCCCGGGTCTTAACTGGAACATAGAAATGGGAGAAAAGCCTAATGGAGAGAAGGCACCAAAAACGAAGGAGATCTGATAAAAATGGGGCAAATTATTAATGACTTAGGGTACAAACGTTTTAAGGTGCCCAGGGCGCCCGGGACTTGTCCGAGGAATTTTTTTGTCGTTCATATAGTAGCTGGAAGTCCAAAAAAGTTATCATTAAAAAAAAAAAAACTAGTGGATCGGTCGATTTTTAAGGGAGCTATATTAGAGGTCCCAAAAATGGCCAAATGATAGTTTTGAGTAAGGCCTTAAGAGGAAAACATCTTAAAAGATCCTAGTACGTAGCGCTTTAGATCTTCAATCAGTCGAAATTAAGCATAGGGTATAAATTAATCATTAGAATAAAATGTGAAAGAAATGCTACAAAAGGGCCCTAGTGCCACAGTAAAAATATGAAGGTGTTGGCCCGGGGAAAGGAGTCGAAGACTCAACTTAAAAGTTACGCATTGAGAGGGTGAAAAATGCATGGCGCACAAAAGGTTCAAGTCAACACCGCATCGGGCCCCAGGGGGCCAGGGTCCTAAATGAAATGTAGAAATGGGCGAGGAATTTAATGGAGAAAGGCCCTCAAAAAGAAGGGAGATCAGATGAAAATGGGGCAAGTTATTAACAATATAGATGCAAAACCCTTAAAAGGGCCCTAGGGCCCCCGGTTCTTAAAATATTAAAAATCTGAGAGTCAAGTCTATAGGACCCGCCTTGGACTATCCACACCCACATTTTCAGACTTCTACGTGCGGTAGATTTCGCTTGTCATTGCGCACACGTACACAGAACTCAGACAGACAAATACTTTCCTTTTATTAGTATAGATGAAATAAATGAAAAAACTTATAAAACCAAAATACTACTTAATGAAATTGCATTCATGAAGCAATCAGTTCAGTCGCAATCACAAAAAGTATTTTATGTGACATCTCTCAATACTTTTTTTACTTCATAATTCTTTCAAATATAAGGGAGGGGGGGGTTGTACCCTGTGCACACATATGTCAACTAATAATTTTTTTAAAAAAATTTCTAGCATTTGTATTCGTCATTTTTTCATGATCTGGGTAATTTTATCCTAAATCCTTCGCCATTTTTTCGGTTATCTAAAGCAATATTTATTCTATCTCTAATTTAAATAAGAAATGACTTGCTCTTATTCATTAAACTGTCATGTTCACAATAAGGAAATTCCCCAAAAATCACTTATAAAAAAATTCCTCCGAAATCGCTTTTATAATGCTAGTTATAATTCTGTATATGTAAAAAACAAATTATCATTAGTAAATAATTTTACTAAATTATCCTTATTTTTATCATAATAGCCTTCAAAGACATTTTCGTTGCCACGAATTGACGTCGCGACGAATTGATACCACGACAAATTGAGCCCACGACGAATTGAGCCCGCGACGAATTGACGCTGCGACGAATTGACGCTACGACGAAGTGTGCGCGATGAATTGTTCTGCGATGAATTGTGCGTTTTCGCTGCGACGAATTGTCGCCGCGATGAATTGTCACCGCGATGAATTGACACTGCAATGAATTGACGCTGCGACGAATTGTGCGAGATGAATTGTTCCGCGAGGAATTGTGCGGGACGAATTGACACAGAACCAGACGGGGTGTCGCGTCAATTCATCTCGCACAATTCATTTAGTTAACATGATTTCGGCAAATTTTCTTTCATCTCCCACCTCTTTTTCTCCCCTATACTGAGTCCCAGGGGGCCAGGGTCTTAACTGGAACGTAGAAATGGTGAAAAGCTTAATGGAGATAAAGCCCCAAAAACGAAGAAGATCGGGTAATATTGGGCCTAATTATAACCCATTTAGGGCACAAAAATTTTAAAGTGCCCAGGAGGGTCGGGACTTGACCGAGAAAATTTTGTCGTTCTTTTGTAGCTTTAAGTCCTAAAAAGTTATCAGTAAACAAAAGCTTAGTGGATCGGTCAATTTTTAAGGGAGAGGTCCCAAAAGGGGCCAACTGATAGTTTTGTGTAAGACCTTAAGAGGAAAACATCTTAAAAGATCCTAGTACGTAGCGCTTTACATCTTCAACTACACGAAATTAAGCATAGGTTATAAATTAATCGTTAGAATAAAATTTGAAAGAAATGCTAAAAAGGGGCCCTAGGTCTTCAATAGAAATATGAGGGTGGTGACCCGTTGAGAGGAGTCTAAGACTCAACTTAAAAGTCACGCATTGAGAGAGTGACACAATTAGAGAGGGTGAAAAATGCTGGGCACACAAAAGGTTCAAGTAATCAACGCATCGGGCCACAGGGTGCCAGGCCCTAACTGCAATGTGGGAATGGGGAGAAAGCTTAATGGAGAAATGGTCACGAAAACAAGGGAGATTGTATAAAACCGGGGTAAATTATTAACAATTTAGATGCAAAAACCTTAAAAGGGCCCCAGGGACCCCGGGGCTTAAAATAGGAAAAATCTGATCCTCAGGTCTTCAGGGAATGCCTTGGACTATCCGCACCCAAATTTTCAGACTTCTACGTGCGGTAGATTTCGCTTGTCATTTCGCACACACACACAGAACTCAGAAAACAAACAACTTTCTTTTATTAGTATAGATGAAATGAATGAAAAAACTTTTAAAGCCAAAATTTCATATGATGAAATTGCATTCATGAAGCGATCCGTTCAATCACAATCACAAAAAGTTTTTATGTTTACATCTCTAAATCCTTTTTTTACTTCCTAATTCTTTCAAATATAAGGAGGGGGGGGGGGGGTTCTCTTTTTTACCCTGCGTACGCATATGTAATTTTTTTTCTAGCATTTGAATTCGTCATTTTTTCATGCTCTGGGTGATTTTATCCTAAATCTTCCGCCTTTTTTCAGTAATCTACAGCAATATTTAGTCGATCTATAATTTAAATAAGAAATGAGTTGTTCTAATTCATTAAACCTTCATGTTCTCATCAGGGAAATTCACAAAAATCACATATGAAAAAAGATTCCTCCAAAATTGCCTGTAAAATGTTAGTTACAATTCTCTAAATCTAAAAAACAAATTATCATTAAGTAATTTTACTGAATTATCTTTATTTTTATCATAATAGCCTTCAAAGACGTTTTCGCTGCGACGATTTGTCGTCGCGACGAATTGAGCCCTTGACGAATTGACGCTGCGACGAATTGACGCTGCGACGAATTGTGCGCGATGAATTGTGCGTTTTCGCTGCGACGAATTGACGTCGCGACGAACTGAGCCGCGACGAATTGAGCTCGCGACGAATTGTCGCCACGACGAATTGACACTGCGACGAATTGTCGCCGCGATGAATTGACGCTGCGACGAATTGACGCTGCGACGAATTGTCGCCGCGATGAATTGACGCTGCGACGAATTGACGCTGCGACGAATTGTGCGCGTTGAATTGTTCCGCGATGAATTGTGCGAGATGAATTGACGCGACACCACGTGGGTCAATACACACCATGACTTGCTGGGTAATTCTGGTGGTACCAGCAAATGCTTATACTAGTACTAGCAACAAAAATAGACTAGTTATTGCTATTATATGCTTTATACTTCTAACCAGCATCAAGTGTATCAATACACACCATGACTTGCTGGTAATTCTGGTGGAACCAGCATGCTTATGGTAGTTTTTGCTATTTTATTCCTGGGATACAGTATTTAATGCTAGTCTAGTAAACAAATACCAGCATGAATTTTGACTTGAGTACAACTCTGAGGATACTCGGGGAGTAAAGACAAAAACTTTGGTAAAACATATTTAAAATCAATCCACTCAATTCCATTTAAGAGGGGAATAAAAATCATACAATGGCCACGGTTAAAAACATTATTCCCCACATTCTGCAGTCCGGTAAAAACTGTGAAAACATTTCATGAATGATTCATGCATTGAAAGGATGACGTATTTTTCTTATTAGTATTACTGTTATAATTAGAGTCCGGGTTATAGGTTTTTAATATATGCATATGAATTTTATATTTTGGCTCTTTTAAATGCATAATTTAGATATTTTATTAAAAGTGCAAATTTCTATTACTTATCTTTAAAAAGTGTACAAATCAAATCGTTAGTACAGATATAATATATACTAGGGAATCGAACCCGGGCTTCCCGGGTTACAGAACGCAGTCGAAAACCATTTTTTCCCCTAAATCTACTAAATTTTTCATATTTTTATTTGTCAAAGTTGCTGCATTTAGTGATTTTTTTTACTGGTTTCTTTGCTTTTCTCGTGCGTGAAGCGCTCATACATGCGGTATCCATCCAGTTTTTTTTTTGTACTAAGCGTTCATACATGCGATATAGTGATCGCGACATTAACGAATTTCAAGGGTTTTGTTTATTTTTTATTTTTTGGGGATTATTAATACAGGGAGTTCGCTGCATCCAGTGATGCTTCTTTGTTAATTTATTATTCATCATCTTATGCATGCGATATAGTGATCGCGATATTAACGAATTTCATGTATATTCGTTTTTTCCAACTTCGCAATGATCGTTAACATTATTTGTAATACTGATGAAATATGAATTAAAACGCTGTTTCTTACTGCTCATATTAACTTTTTATATGCATTTTTATTAAATTTGTGAAATATTTTTTTTATATTTTATTCAAAAAACTGCAATATCTAAAACAATATCTTCTGTTTATATTATCTGTTAAAATATCCGATGTTTGTTTATGATGTAAACAAATAATTTTCTTTTAAATTTTTAAATTATTACAAATCTTCCTTTTCTCCAAAATCGTCTGAACTAATCAAATTTTTTATCCGGTATAACGCTACTCTCATATAAAGGCGCCCTATTCTTGCGACGTTTTTATTTCAAAATTCATTAATTTTACTACCTGTAACTATTTAAAAATTTATAATGGCAGCATTCTTCCATTTGTTTATTGGGCGTTTCAAAATTCATGCTTAAAAATTATTTTATATGCCATAATATATCAGGCAATTAAGATATAGTTTTCAAACAAATTGCATTTGAAAGTATTTTTTTTTCCTCTATAACGGTGTAAAAATTGAAAATGTGCTATGTTTAGAAATTAAAAAAATTGCAATAGCAAAAATCACAAAACCGAAATTTCATCGTCAGCTGTTGCCATTCGCAAAATGACGTATGCGTTACGCACGGACACGTTTGGCCTTTATAATATAGATAGATAGATATATAGATAGAGCAAAAAGGAAAGAAAAATCATCTGTCATGAGTAGAGTATTTACAGCTATTCAGTACTGTGCTGTTACAAAACATCATCTTATCATACGGTAAAAGACCTTTAAAAATACAAATTAGAAAAAACACATAACACCAATAAAAAAATTGATTTTAGCTATTATTATACACAAACGGTAAGGTATTTTTATTCTTTTGGGCAATTATATATATGAGCCATAGAATTTTTATTCACATGCCGTTGTACGTTAAATTTTAATTGAGCTAAAACACTCATACCACAATTGCCAACGCTCTTCTGACAATTGTTATCTGTAGACTGCAATAAATCTAAATTTGTTTGCTCAGCTCTGTAAATGATTTTTCTTTATATTATACACACCACTTTATGTACTAAAAATTCATTTAACTGAAAAATTCGTAAAACAGCTGAAAGAATATGTTCCCTTATTCCAATATACAGCCACACATGTGTTTGGAATCTTTTGTGCATTATTTTTAAGATCTGGAGATTGTTATACACACTATATAGAAAATTAAAATTTAATTCAATTGGAATGCACCAAAGAAAACTTAAAAAGAATTCCCAGCAATTACATTCAGAGACAGATTGCAATATATTCAATTTCTTTTATGCGATCATTTTTAAATTGATTTACATTATACACATACCACATAATATTTTAATAAATATAGTTCAACTAAAAAAAACGTAACACAATTAAAAATAAACTTTCAGTGATTCACGCACGTAGATAGTACCGCATTCTAGTTACTTTGTGCAGATCTGTATGATATATGTACAAGTTTTACACAGTACAGTATAGACTAAAGTAGTTAAGCTTGAAAATGCATAAAACACCTGAATCTACTCTTCCATTAATTATCACACATAGATGATAATATATCTGAATTTCTTGTGTTGCCCTGTAAAGTACCAGAAATTTCGCGTTTCTGAATAACGTACATAAATTTCTGTGAGTTGGGAAAAATACAGCATCATTAAAATAAATATCAAACAACAACTACTTATAAACAGTACTGCATTCCAATTATTTAGCTTGTCCTTTTAAATGAACAATAAATTCTTCCCCCGAAACGCCCCCCTCAAGAAAAGTATCATTTTGGGATTAAAGTATATCTACGGCTCGTTTTACATTGTAATTTCATTACAATAAGCAGCTATTTGTAAAGAAAATTGTATCTTATCTTATTAAAAATATTTATTTACAGTTCAATCACGAAACATCTGCATCTTTAGCAGAAGTTAAATACAATCACCCGTAATAAAGATATTAATGAAAATGTAAGCTTCTGTTACGAGACGTACATATTATTTACGAGTCCAAAAATTTCAAAATGTTTGTTAAAAAGAAATTAGTGCCCATTCTATCGTATTTTAAAGAGAGTTCTTATCTAAACAAATACTGATCTACTTTGACAGAAAAAAAAATCATAAGAAAATTCAATTTTCGTTAATAGAACGGGTGTTATTTAAGTTTAATTCTGTCAAAATAGCCCGATTGTATATAATCTTCTTTTTCTGATATGTATTTTTCATCGTAAAAATCGAAAATTGCTTGAAGACGGTGTTATGCTTTTTTAACTTTAATTGTTTGCCGTTCTGCAATGAAAGATAATTCATGAATGAAGAAATGCTTTAAACAATAATTAGTTAAATTTCCCCTGTTATGATAGAAAAATTCTTGACCTTTTAAAGAAATATCCTCTTCGGGTCGTGAACCTTTTATAAAATGGATCTGTAAATTGATAAATTAATATCTATATTTTTAACAATGTGAAAATTCATAAAAAAAATAAATGAATCAGCGTATTTAAAATAGGATTGTCATTACTTTAATAAAAATTGGATGTTTTCTAATGAGAAAATATTAATTTAATCTATTGTATAATGTCCACGATTTAAACGAATTGTAAGAAAATATTTTTATTTTCACCCAGACAAATGTGTCATTCTTGTCATTCACAAATATCAGAAAGCTCACATATAAAATCTCTGAAAATAATTTTAACAGAAACAAGTAGCATAATCCACAAAACTTGAATGGGTATATAGATAACCAAATATCGTAAAAAATAAGTGTTGGTGAAAAAATACACAATGGTGAAACATCTATGATTCTAAACTTTATTTTAAACAAACTTTAAATCAAAACTTTATTTCTCTTCATTCTAATTTATTTTGTTTCTGGTTAATTTTTGACTTGAATGGAAAGTTTTAAATGTACTACGGTATTCCTCTTATTTAAAAAAGAAAAGCGATCGTACTCTCTAAGGGATTTCGAGCACTCGTACGGAACATTACATGCTTTACAGAAAGTAGTTGGGGATACAATTAAATACTTCTCAGCTATTTTAAAACTGCGTTTTACTTTCGCTAAAAAATAGAAAAATTTGTACTGAAAGGATTTGTCTAGATTCAAATACATTAAACGTTTTATGTAATTTCATTTTAAAATGCGTAAAGTGCTACAATAAGTATAATTTTGCTCCCAAAGTAAAATCAATAACTTTCCCGAGAAAACCATTTTCAAAACTAAATGTGGTTGTGTACCTCTCATTTTATTACACATTTTAAAAAATAAACGAATTTCTGAGACTCCTAGTAACATTTTTTATAAAAGAAAAATTGTATATATTTGTGCTAAATATAAAATATACTTTTCCCACAATACGTTTATTTCCTGTATAAATATACAGGTACGTTCCTTTATCTTGAATGTGTTTTAAAAGATGCAAATACATGAAAATTATGTATTGTCTTTAATTCAAAGTCATGAATTAAATTTGCAGAGAAAATAATTCCCTATGCGGCCAAAATTGAAACAAATTATGGTCAAAATTCATGTCATCCTTTGCAGCATTCTTTATGAAATATGTTAGTTAGAGTCAGTATATATATATATAATATATATATATATATATATGTATATAAGAGTCTTACGAAAAAATATATATATATAAGAGTCTTAAGAAAAGAGTCTTACAAAAAATACATTATATCCCACAACTTTGGAAAAGCTTTTAATTATTTCAAAATCTGAAAGCCAAATTTCAGCGTTTAAAACGTTTTTTAATTTCCCAAAACCTTCTGTTTGTTATTACTTGGTATTGGTAAATAAGAGACTGGTATCAGATAATATAAAGACTGTATTAAACTGAATGGAGTTAACTCCAGAGACATTAAAAATACCGTTCAACACAGCTGGTCAAGTTAAAAAAAAGTTATATTTTCATTTTCATTTACAAAAAGCTAAAAAATAATTATGCAAACACATAATTATTAAGCATTATGCAACGAAGTTTCTTTATTTGTTCTGGGAATAAAGATATATAGTGGATGAAAATATAAATGTACGCATATCAAGTATATACCGAAATAAAGACTAAATCTGAATCATTAGACAGAAATTTATTAATACTGTCTCTTCTTAATCCGCATTACCGAATAATTTTTATTTCACCACATTTTATGGCAATCTCTGGATTTATTACGAGTAAACCAATGTGAAGGTACAGTAACAAATCATACTAAATAATATTGAAAACCTATTTTTAAACACAACAGAAACATCGCCGATAAATTTAGGATTTTTTAATATTTGTGACTCTTTTTTTTATTATTATTTATGTTGTTCCGTATAGTTGTCTACTAAATTATGAAATAAAAATATTCTATCTTTTGTTCCATGCGTAGTTAAAAATTATCTCATTCAAATGCACACCTGTTTTTTAAATTTTCAATAGATTCATTTTTTATTGCAGAATAATGTATTTCCTGCATTTCGGCAAGTTTTTTAAAATTGACGTTAAATGTGGTTAAATGAGCATGTTAAAAACAAAATCTATGTGGAAATAGTTTGAGTTTTTTTGAAAAAACGTTCCTATTTCCATGAATATACGTGCTATTCTTAGACAAATGCATGCACATGTTGTAGGAGTGTTATATACTCATTTGTTACAGCTACAGATCAGTTCGAGTTTTTTTTTTTTATAATACAGGATGATCGCAAATATTACTTTTGCAATATCATGATAGCCGATGAGGAAGTTATCTCTCTTGAAAATTTAATGTGAAGATTATTAAAGAGAAACTATTATAAACAAACAATGCACAGTTTGAAGGAACTACAGGGTGTTTAAAAAATGACCGGTATATTTGAAAAATCAATAAAAACTAAACGAGCAGCGATAGAAATACACCGTTTGTTGCAATATGCTTGGGACAACAGTAAATTTTCAGGCAGACAAACTTTCGAAATTAGTTACAATTTTCAACAACAGATGGCGCTGCAGTCTGGAAAAATCTAAACCACGATATTTTCCACATATCCACCATGCGCAACAATTATATGGAGTAGTCTCTGAACGAAATTACCAGTTACCCGTTACTATTTTACTTATGAACAACAATACTTTCATAAAATCACTCACATCACTTCTAAAAACAAAACCAAAATTTACACGGATGCGCTACTAGCATCCCACTCATAACAGAACACCACCACTGACTGAATTTTACTCTGTTAATTTCAATTCACCTCCGGTCGCAGAGTTGGTCTCTTCACTTCGATTTACTTACGCTAAAAGAAACTAGTCGTTGGGGGCCACCGCAATACTTACCCATCATGGATATGCATAAAGTAAAATATTAAAATAAAAAGGTGTAAACTACTTATAAAATGCATTGCAATTCAAATAAAATCGTGGCTTGATGACGTTACAAACTTTAAAGGCTCGATTACTGAATTGCTTGAAATAGGTTTTTCCTTATAACTCCAAAAATAATAATCCTATTAACTAGCGGTTTATTGCATCTGATTAAGCGTCAAATTTCCAATTAAAATATATCTTTGAAGTGAAATTTGGATGAAATACAGGGTCATGAAAAATCGAAGAGTGTGGCAAATAGGATTCCAAATATCTCGGCAACTCATTATCCGATCGACTTCATGCTTTATTCAAAATTTATGTTTTTTTATTGTCTTTTATATTCATTTCTTAAAATAAACAATTTCGAAAATTTTTATATACCTTTCATCAGAACGAATATTTCGAGAGTCCGAAAAAAATTGTTCCGGTTAATCGAGGTTATTGAAATGAAATAGGCTTCTTCCCATTATTACATACTAAGTACATACCAAATTACAAGTCTCAATCTCAAATTTTTCGGGAGATAGAGCGTTTACAGACACACACACACACAGACACACAGACACACAGACGGACGGCAAAATTTTTTTTCTAAAAATGTGTTTTTCGGAATCTCCAGTGTCTGAAACGTGTAAATCCGTCAAAAAAAATTTTTCGATTTTCAAAACGATTACAAGACTTACCCTATACTACGTATGATGGGTAAGTAAAAAGGATTGGAAGGATGTTGGTTGCACGACGACTGTCTTATTCAAATTGACGTTGGTCACCTAGATGCTCTCTTGAATATTTCTTCATTGAAACATATACTGTCAAACATGTTTTTTGCATCCCCGAAGTTCCAGAACAATTTATCAAGTGTTTCTGTAAATCTTCGACACAAGAAATAAAATCGAAGTGTCTGGATACTATTGATCAAATAGTGTATATTAAAAATATTTATTTTAGACCATCTGTTATTACCGTAACCTTCCCCTGTTATTTGCCGAAACGTCAACTAGGCTTACTGTGGCGACCCAAAAAGATTTTGATTGCTGTCTGTGTGTTTTTTGTTTGTTTATGTGTATGTCGCACGATAACTGCCGCAAAATGTATCCGATTAATCTGTAATTAGGTAGGTATGTTGGTGGGGTACCCAGAATCAGCTGTATGGATTTTTGTTAAATTTTATTCACTTGTTTGAAAAATATTGAACATTTTATTTTACGATTTTGAAAATTTACCATGCGTTGAAAAGAAATAGCACATTTGGATAATTGGTTAAATGTTAAATTAATGATGGTAAAATTTATCACTGAGGGATCTTAAATTACTTCGATTAGTTAAATTACTCCGATTTGACACATATATCAGACAGTATAAATTATTTTATATATTTTTTATAGAATTTTATGCATACGTTCGAAAAATATACAGTCTTCTAATTTTTCCGTTTTCGATTTTTGTCATTAATGTAATTTGCTTTTTCTCGTTTTCTTTAACTGTTACCTAGTGGCTGTTTTTAATTATGTATGAAAGACAGAAAAAATATTAGAATAATTCATATATTGTTACATCCTCAATTATGAAAAAGTTTATATAATAATAATAATAATAATAATAATAATAATAATAATAATAAACAGATTAACTAACTTTTTCTGATTGGATCTTTCACAAAGATTAGCATAAAGAATGACAGACGCTAGAAGGAAAATACAGGGTGTCTCAGAATTATTGGGACACTCTTTAAGGGGAGGTAGGGGACATCACAAGGAATCAGATTTGCATAGCAACCCATGGTCGGAAACGTCATGGGAAAGTAGTATGACAGGTACAAGAAACGAAGAGACACAAGACTGAGATCATCTGAATTAATTTATTGGGCAAAGTTTATATGTGCTGTGGCAGATGATATGTGAAAATGTCACAAAAGATGTTCAAAGTTTCTACAATTGCTAGCTATGCATGCACTACACCGTCGGACCATGGATTGGCGGACTCGCTCAAATACACCTGGATTTTGTTGGATATCCGCAGCAGCACAGACGAGTCTTGCAACCAGATCCATATCGGAATCCACAGGCGTTGCGTACACATCACTTTTCAGTGCACTTCAAAGAAAGAAATCTATGCTGCTTAAATCAGGAGAGCGTGGTGGCCAGGGAATCGGTCCACCATGGTCAATCCATCGGTAACCAAACACCTGATTCAAATGTTCACGAACACATCTGCCATATAGGGGAGGTACCCCATCATGTTGAAACCACATATGGCGTTTGACATGTCGTGGCATGGTATCAAGTAAGCTTGGTAGCATCTCTTTCAAAAATATGCGATTATCAGCAAATGTTAGAGGTGCTGGCAACAAGTAAGGGAACACCATCTAACAGCGAACGAAGCCGTTTCCGACCATGGGTTGCTATGCAAATCTGAATCCTTGTGATGTCCCCTACCTCTCCTTAAAGTTTGTCCCAATAATCCTGGGACACCCTGTAGATTAAAGTGAATGCGGATACTGTTAAAGTACTGCCAGAAAAGCATTGCTTCAATTTACTCTTGCTAAAATGTTAAGGTTATAAGTTGACCCGATTGCGGAAAATTTCACAATAAGTTTACGCGTCTACACGTGTTCTAATGAAAGTAGACAATTTGGTGCATCACTACCGCAGTGAATACGGTAAGAAGTTTTTGTCACATTTTGTACTGGAAAGCTGAAGTACATACCAACAAAAATTTACAAAATGAATTCCAGAATGGGATATATTCTTGTCGTCACTATTGATTTATCCTCATTTGGTTGAGATTGAAGTAATTAAATTGCATGGAGAATTTACTTTTTTGAAATGCATAAGTGTGGGGTCATTAGTAGGTCATCAAGCTGATCATCGCAGGATAATATTTAAACAAAAATTAAAATATTTTATTTAAAAAAATATTTTTGCGTTTTTTTTAATGATTCTTGCATTGCAGGATATTTGAATTCTGTTCGATAAGGGCTTGTTTTTTAAATAATAACCACCAAATGTGATTTTTCCGAACAAATATTTTTAAAATGTTCTATTTTTTAATTTCATATAAATCTCGTAACGGGATTTACGATTTCACACGTATTTTATTACAAGAGATTTTTTCCAACTTTTGCAACAAATACCGATGTTTTGTAGTTGACAGGTATATCGGTATTTTATTGAACTACTTGTTTATTGTAATAAAATATAGTTTAAAATGTACTTGTAGATATACTAGAATCTTTGAATAGCACAATTATTGGCAAATACAGCATAAAATCAATAGTATAAAAGGGGGTTCACAGAGCCCCCCCTCCCACCCCCGGAAAAAATGTACATTTTAATTCTAAAAAAAATAAACAAAAAGTAGTTGAAGAGTATAATTGCATGGAATCGTGTTTTATAGTTCTTAAAAGTTCAGATTTTCTGAATCGTTGGGAAAACCTTATATGATTTAAAAAAATTCCTTTAACCTAACATGATTAAATTGCATATTTCAGGATATTAGATATTGCCTGAAGTGTAATAAAACTTAAAATATCTTTCAAAATTGACGTTGGGGCCGCTGATATGAAGATTTACTAGTTAAATATAAAATTATGATATTCATGTTTTATAAAGTAAGTTATTTCTTTTATTTAAGCAGCGACACAGACAGTTCAATACCTTCGTATTTTCTGATCACTTTTATTTACATATTAGAAATTTATTCTAGTTTGTAAGTACAAAAATATTTAATCAAAAGCATTATATGTAATCTACGCTTAAAATTTATTTGACTCGAAAAATAGGTAAATTCTATTTCCAACTCACGTCAAATATTTTCGATGTTCTTTCGAACTTATAAAAAATTTATGAAGCGTTCTTTAAACCCTAATGGTGTATATAAAGTCTCATAATTTTTAACATAAATAGTACTCTAGCTTTTGTCAGTTCTTAAATATTTTATAAGACTGTAATGAAATCTAAAATATTTATTGCACTGGTATTAGAATTTTAAATGCCAAGAGAACATTCTTTCCGAAGCTTTGGTATTTACGTTTCTTAAATGTACAAATTTTCAATAAGTGTCTTTGGAATCTATCTATTCAACCGGGCGTGAGAAGAAAAATCATATTTTCTATATGCATATGCATATATTTAATGAAAAAGGGAAAACGATCACATGTTTAAACAGTTGAATGATATTTTAGTACATGCATTGATTGAAATTTGTAGTAAACAAATCTCTGTTATAAACATGTTAAAAATGCAATAGGTTGAAAAAAGTTAGTTTCAATGAGTGGAAAATAATTATTTTTCACTATACTTAAGATTAATTAGAACAGTAAAAAAATTAATTCGAAAAAAATATATACAGGGTGACTTTTAATTAACCTACAACTTTAAACTGAAATAACTTCTCAGAGCATCGCTAGATGGTGGCACGAATGCGTGAAGTGAGAGAGGGCCTAAAAGGAATTTCTTTAGTGTCAGTTTAAAGTAATTTTGGAAATGTCTCCCAAAGCGTCATGTTCAACTGAAGATCGTAATTTTTATTGTTAAAAATTGGTATTTACATGGTGAAAATGCAACACTATTTCTACGAAAGTAGTCTTCAGCATTCAGAAACCAACCTAATCCTTCTAGAGCATTGATAAAAGATCTGATAAGAAAATTGGCTACCTTATTCACTAGATATGAATCCATACGATATCTATCTTTGGGATCATATGAAAGATTTGGTTTACAAAAAGAAGCCGACAGACCTTATTAGCCTCAAATGTTCCATAGCTGACTCATTTTCAAGCATCAAAAACGAAACGCTCGATTTTGTTACTGACAACTTTGTGACTAAATTGCGCAGTTGTATCACTTCTGAAGATTCTCACTTTTAAAACCTTATCTATTAAATTCCTTTTCCACGTTCTTTTCAATAAAAAAATTATTACAGTGCTATCTGCAACGACTCAAGAGTTATTTCACTTAAAAGTTGTAGGTTAATTAAAACTGTATCTACATTTTTTTAGGCTAAGGCTACTTCGCAAAAATGTAAAATATTTTGTATATTACTTTAAAACGCAGTTTATATAAATTATTTAAGATATGGAAATCAGTCCTTTTTAGCTCACAGGCTAACAAAGCCTGGGACCTATTGTTTCCGCATGTTCTGTATGTACGTACGTAACGCGATAACTCTCGACAGAAATATCCGATTTTCTAAATAATTTGTATATAGGCTCATTCTGATAAGGTGCTTTCCTGATTAGTTTGGGGGTTCATTGGTTAAATATAAAGGGGGATCCTTTACTTGGAAAAATTTATTTTTCCTTTTTAGATATATCTAAAATGAATCTTCAAAAATGAAAATAATATTATACTTTGTAAATCGTAAAATGTTGATTAATACGTAGCTTTTCAGAAACTTTGGAATCATAAAAAAAAAAAAAAAAATATGGGAATTATTTTTATACACTCATCTAAAAACATCTTTACGAGAAAGAATGATAAGTAATGTAACTTGGAAAATTTCTCGAGGCAATCTTACTAAAAATATGAAATACAGAAACTTTTGATAAATCTAATTTGAAGTAACGAAAATATAACTTAGGAAACGATGTTTATTTTATTTATATTTTTGTACTTGTCATGTGAATTCTAGCTTTTTGATTTTTAAAATGTATATATTTTATATTACCATATCACAATAGTTTGACTAATAATATATAGAGTATGAGGCTTTAATTTCACTGTAAAAGAATCAACACTTTTATTCTTTTTAATATTTTTATTAATGAATATATAATGTTAATTATTTAGTTATAAAAGATGTCTTATCGGTATTTCAGCGAATTCATATGAGCTCTAAATAACATTATAATAAAAGCAATAGGCCTTTTAATAGAAAGTGAAACGTAACTGATATTTACGGTATAATATTTTCAAAATAAAAGTGTTTCATTCATATATATTTATGATTTAAAGTCCTTTTAATAGTTTATTTTTTCTTGAAAAACTGTTTATGTTTATATTTTTTCTTCCAACTTTGAAATTGTCGATAAATGTTTCTAATAAATTTTCAGGAATATTTACTTTAAGTATAAATTATTTTGCTCTATTTTAAAGAATACATTGCAGATAAGTTAAAATAAGTTTGGGTATTACATCCAAAATCCGAAATGTATTTTGACGGCTGGATAAAAATGCAAATATTACCAATTAACTAAGAACAAAATAATTTCAATATAAAGCTTAAAAGAAATACTATTTATGTTTGCATTAGGAATTAAATAAGTGAAGATATTAATTTATATGTAGAACTTAGTTTTATATTAGCAGATAATACATCACTTTTTTATATTAGATGTAATAATTGTCTTTGTTGACGACAGATACGAACAATGCCCAAAGCTTGTACAACGAAATAAAATAAAACTTTATATTCCAAAAATTATCCTGTTATATAATATTTTTTACGTTTCCATTTCACAATGCTATGATTTAAAAAGCGTAGAGTTATTTCAGCAATATAAACAAAGGCCTTGTATACAACTTGTAACAGCATCGTTTACAAGAGTAACAAAACTTTAAATAATTTGATTAATATTAATATTTTTATAATATAATATTTTATATAATACCTGTGTGCTCTGTCCAGCATGAGATATCCTTGCCCACCCGCTTCAGACACCACAGGCTCCAAAATCGCGCTCATTTTCTTTGTTTTAAAAATATTGCGGAATATTTAATTACAACTAAACGTTCAGTGGCGATGTTCTGTAATCGGACTGCGATTCATTTACCCTTCATTGAGGAATTTTTCACTTCTTAAGATCGAATCCACTGCTGTCGCGACAACTGACGGCTGTTTTTGTGATTGATTGAAAACGATCAATTTAACATTTGAAAATCAGTTTGTATAAAATGGCTAAGTAAACAATTTCGCTGCCTACCCGGAAAAAATAATTAACTGTAATTAAATTAAAAACGCATTTTGAATGCGCTTTTCGATTAATTACAGTTAATTATTTTTTAATTTATTGACCAAATTAAAAGATTCTAGTTCATTTTGTTCATTGTTACAACATTAATAAGTTTGAAAAAAAATTGAGGTTCTATCTAAATTATTTTTGGAGAAATCGTGCGCGCAAGTTTGAAAATCATTGTTGTGAATTAAATGCATCTAAAGTTTTCACTCTCCATTCAAAAACAATGAATGACGATTGCGTTTTAAATATTTTTATTAATGAATATATAATATTAATTATTTAGCTTTAAAAAATGTCTTATCGGTATTTCACCGAAATCATATGAGCTCTAATTAACATTATAAAAACAGCAATAGGCCTTTTTCCAATACAAAGTGAAGCGTAACTCATATTTCCGTTATAATATTCTCATAATAAATGTGTTTCATTAGAATTTAGATATATATTTATGATTTAAAGTCCTTTTAATACAGTTTTTTTTCTTGAAAACTGTTTATGTTTATATTTCTTCTTCAAACTTTGAAATAGTCGATTAAAATTTCTAATACGTTTTCAGGAATATTAACTTTAAGTATAAATTATTCTGCTCTATCTTAAAGAACACATTGCAGATAAGTTAAAATAAGTTTCGGTATTACATCCAAAATCCAAAATCTATTTACGACCGGATAAAAATGCAAATATTACTATTGAACTAAGAACAAAATAAATTCAATATAGAGTTTAAAAGAAATACATAAATGTATTGACATGGTGATACAGTAAGACCTTGTTAAACCGTCACTCGCTTCAAACTTCACCCCACATATAATGTCAGTTTCTTAAAGTCCCGAGCAAAGAGGTAAAGCAATAACGTTAACAAATCCTAATAAATCGTAAATTGTCAATTATAGCTTCATATTTCCTTTTTATTCACAAAAGGTAGGATAAAAAGTAGAGAAGAAAGAAAAGTTCTGATGAGGGATTAAGTAATAGCGACAAAACACTCGTTAAAACGAAACCAACAGTACCAAAATTCCAGGATATTCTTGCTGTATTATATACCTTACGTAGTTTTAATTTCTTTTAAAAAAAAGAGGAAGAGCATTTTGAATCAACGAAACGAAATATGAAGCTGATTTCTTTGAGAGACCTTTTAGGAAGCTTTCAATACAAAAAAGTATAAAGTACTATTGCAGCCGTTCGGAGGAAAGCAGTATTTCGATATATTTTCACCGATCATGACCCCCAGACCCCAAAACCACCCTCCGTTCAAATGTTGATTTATATGTATATATATATATATATATATATATATATATATATATCTGACCTATGTCATACGATAACGCTCGTATTTATAAATGAATTTTGATGAAACTAATTGTGTGTATTAAGCTCACCAATGTCTCGACCGAGTTCGTAGCCAGCTTGGTCCGCCATTTTGTTTCAAGATGGCGGCCATTTAAAAATTTAAAACTAAAATAAATATACAAAAAAGCTAAAAATTCAAATTTATTTTTTAATTCAGTGTTAGGCCTTGAAACGAGGATTCCAGAGCATTTTTTGTTTTACCTCTATCTTAAAAAACGGCTCAGATAGAGCAGTTTGAAATTCTAGGGTGGCTGACATTTTGAAACAAGACAGCACATTACAAAAATTTTCATTGTTGTAATAATTTTCCCAATCAAACGCATAAAACTATATATTCATATCCGTTAGCGCCAAATTCTCGCCAAACTTGGCGACATTTGGCGAAATATCGCCAAATTTGGCGACCAAAATAAGTCTTCATAAATGAAGCCAATTTGGCTATTGCTCAATAATTTGGCGAATTTCTTATTCAAATTCAGTATGAACGAATCTTTTGTAAACGTTTTATTTGCATTTTAAGTTGCTGTTTTCGTGTAACATTAGCTAAAATTTTAAAACGAAGATATAGGAAAGCTACCTTTTCCTCCCGGTACAGGCCGGAAGGACTTTTTAAGTTATGTTTGTTTCATTTGCTGATTTCTTATGTATTGAAATTTATTTTAATAAATGTTGTAAAATAAATATTTTAGTAGATATTTTTAGTAAATATTTTTAGTTTCTAGATGAATTTTCTTCGTTTAAGGTTTCTTTCTCATTAAGTATATTGTAAAAAAATTACCTCTATTATACGATTTACTAATATAACACTCTTTAATAAGTTTCAAGATCGTTTTCGTTTAAAAAGTGAAAAATACAATAAATAAACAAATTAATTACAATAAATAAAGTAAAATACAATAAATAAACAAAATAATTACAATAAATAAAGTAAAATACAATAAATAAACAAATTAATTACAATAAATAAAGTAAAATACATTAAATAAACAAATTAATTACAATAAATAAAGTAGTTCGTATATAGTATCAACTCGCTCAAAGAGTTTCAATGGTATTGTCACAAGAGGTCAGGGTTTAACGAGTTTTATCTTTAAGACTTTAATCAATTGTCACTTGTTTTAAATATCACTGACGCTAAAACCGCAATTTTTTATGTTCAGCAAAAGAGACAAGAACCGGCACTAAAGAATCTTAAAAATCTTCACTTAAAAAAATATGACACCCTGTTAAGTCACTTGCCATTTATTATTCCACTTTTTTCACCGTAAGCACAAACTGGAAAATGATAGAGGAAAGGTCAGTTTCTAAAAAGGAATTTATTGAATGCTACAGGAAATTTGTTAAAGAAATACCAGCAACACCCAAATTCCTAGACACAATTGTTGTATTATGTAGCTTATGCAGCTTTTTAATTTCCTCTGAAAATTCTAAAGAAGAGGATTTAATGAAATTAGAAATTAAATAAAATCTCCAAACAAAGCAGAAAACATACTTTTTTGATAGACTTATTAATTTAAGATTTATATAACATGCTGACTTCTTATGTATCGTATAACTTTCCATTTAGTAACTGTTGTAAAATGAATGTTTTATAGCGTTGATTTCTTGATAAATTTTCTCAGGGTGTGTTTTACTACTGTTGTTGTTTGTTGTTGTAGTTTCTGCTGTTGCTGTTGTTGTTGTTTTTGCTTTAAGTGTTTTGTAAAAGAAAAAAAACACAGAAAAAAAGAAAGATATTTAATAATAAAATAAAATAATTTTAACCCCTTCGGCCCTGACGTCCTACTAATAGGACATATCTTTTATTGAGTATTATTTTGTCTTAAACATTATTTTTATTAATTCCAGCACCTACTAGTGATAGTATGAATCTCTACATTACCTATTATGACTTCACTTATGTTTAGCATTTAGTAATAATAATAATAATAATAATTTTCATAATTATTAGCAAGCCATTGCCATTTCTTTTAATTAAAATATACGTTTCGCTCTTTAAATTAAAATTTGGGAATACTTTTCCGAATTGGTAATTTGTGGTAAAATATAAAAAATATTACTAAATTTTTATGCTTGTTTAATTTAGTTGTAATACGACATTTTTTAAACGTCTTCAAAAATTCTTCCTTAGACTATTGTTATATAAAAAACACGCAAAATAACTACATTTGTGATGTTTTGGTAAAGAACGCATTCGTTAACTTTCATTAAACCCTAATTTCTGTGATTCCGATAGCTATTTTTAATTTTGTTAGCATAACAGTAATTTTTTTCCAAAATTGAAAAAAAAATCAGATCCGAAGGGGTTAAAACTTATAAGTATGTTTCCATATCATGTTCATTTAAAAAAATAATGTGGCCTATATAACTTCAATTAATAAAGTAATTTTCTTGCAACTCCGCTTAAAGGTTTACAGTCGCCAGGTCGAAAGAGGTGATGGTTTACGAGGTTTCACTGTAAAAATTACTATTATGTAATTATTTTTAGCTAATTATTAGACAACACATGTTAAATTACTTTTCTTTAACACTTTATATTGTTCGTTACTTTTATCTGAGAGCATCATCTTTTATAACTTATTTTCCTGCTCCACAGCATTTCTTAACTTATCAAATTAAAGCTATAAGTGTAACAGTCTGCTTCTATAAATTGCAAATAGTAGTAGAGTTTTAAAGATATATTTTTCCAATTTCAAGGTTAACTCTATTCGAATTCTGCATATTTCTAACGCCATGGAAGGCGACATTTCTTTTTACGCATTTTATCTCTTAGCTTTGATTCCCATTTATTTCTTATCCAATTTCGTTGCAGTAAATGCAGCACGAAACAACAGGAAGCTTTATTGATTGTTCTTCTATTAGGTAACTATTGATCGGAAAAGTTTAATTTTTGTTGTCTTTTTTTGTTTTACGTAGCTATTGATTTTTAAATATACGTATACTGATTAACCAATTTAACGCATTTAAGATTATTGTTTGACAATAGCGATCACCTTTTTTGTCTATCACTATTTCTAAACAAGCTTTTTTATGGGCAAATATTTTAGAAATAATAATATAAAGATTTTGTTGTTAAATACTGTTAGCCAAGACTTTATTCTAAAATAGTATTTGTCGGGTCTCACCATAAAAACTTGTTCAAAAGTTTAACTATTTTTTTATATGAGTGCCAGCCGGTATATGCAAAATCGAATAGTTTTTATACTACTTATTTGTGAGCAAAAAACATAAGCTTTTTCCTTTTTTGTTAACTATGAGAAATATTAATGCAAAACGATTAGAGAACATCTCAAAATGGCACAAAAATCCCCATCACGGCGGCCAGAAGGCTGTTTCGGAGAGTCCGAAGCAGGGAAGATCCGAAAGTGACAAATTGTCCTTCTTTTTCCCCGTCTTCCGCGCTCTCAATTATTTTATGAACAAAAAAATAAATAAAAATACATACCGTATTGTATTATTTTTCTTTTTCTAATGATGCAGTCCGTTTAAGGAAATATTAATATTAACCTTTCAAAAATATACTTTTCTAAACGTCGTTTTCAAGTTAGCTTTTGAAAGCGATCATCCGCTTAACTAACCTAAATATGATAACCAAAAACCGATAAAGAAAATGTTTGCCTAGAGCTGCTTCGTTTTTTTTTTCGCGATTTCTGCAATCTTTATAAATCTTAGTTCTGATACAAATACAGAAAAACTAAAAATACCAGACCATATCTACGTACATTTTTCTTTATGTTGCCTTAATATGTTTAAAAAAATGCGAATATTAACTCTCTGAGAACAATCCGTTGCTCACTTTCCCAAATTCCAAATTTTCAACTATGATTAACATTCTTCGTCGGCTTCGTAAATAAAACTACGAAAAAACCGGAGATACCAGTCCATTTTACTTTTGAATGCCGCAATCTGTTTAAAACAATATTAATGTTAACCCTTTCAAAATAGTTTGTTTCTGAAAGTCACTGACCCGATTTTCATTTTTTGTGCGATGTTCAGAAATCGACATTGCTTTCGGAAATAAAAATACCAAAAAACAAAAAATTCCAGATCACATATCTGTACATTATCCTTTCAAATGTTTCAATATGTTTAAAAAATATATTAATATTAACCTGTTGACAAAAATTCTTTTTCAAAATTCACTTATACATGACTTTCGTATTTTTGAACTATGTTTCAAACTTAGCAATGGCGTAGGAAACCAAAATACTAAAAACTAAAAATGTCAAATACCATCTGCTTTTATTTTTCTTTTCAAAGTCTCAATCCGTTACAAGAAAATATTAAGGTTAACTTTTTTCCGAAAATATGTTTTCGAAACCTTTTGTAACAATCTGATTTTTGTTATGATGTAACTTTCATGCTGAAATGCGTATTCAAATTCAGTATTAACGTAAACCGGGATTGAATCTTCTATAATCTTGTTCCAAGCAATTTAGCTTAGGGTGTTTGAGTAAAATGGGTTGAATTTTTAAAAACATGGACTGTGGACTATATGAAATCTACCTTTTCCTCCCAGTAGAGGCCGGAAGTACATTTTAAAAACTACGCACGTTTTCTTTTATTTTTACTTTGTTGTTTATTTTTATATGTATAACCATGGAGTAACACGAACAACAATTTCGTTAAGGTAAAAGATGCTGCATCGTTACATATTGTAGTTTTGCGTGTTACTATCTCTATGGTTTCTCTTATTATGGATGAATAGTGACTGGGGGGGGGAATTATTTTACTTCCATTGTAATTTATTTGGATGGTTTCTTCTTGGTATAATCTTGCTAGTACTGTGGTTTTTCTATTATACTTAATATCAACTATAAGATCCTTTTTTCTGTAACTACATTTCCTGCTTCACACGCCAATATAGTACATGGAAATTAAATGATAGCATTTCAAATAATAACTTCAAAGACCGTGCAATTATAGAATATTCTCATTTGTTTTTGAAAGTGGTTCGGAGTGAGCAGAAACATGCCAACAATCTAATAAAAGTTATTTTACTGTATATTATGTTGTTAATTTACATATTTTAGCATTTCAAAGAAATATATTATTACAAGGTGTTATAATTTATTATATTTTTGGGGTTATACTTTAATCAGTAGCAGTGTGTTTACAATCCGCTACACAGTTATCGTGATTTAATCATCCCTAATACAACGCAATTGTAATCATGGTACACACAAAGTGATAAGGCATTAAGTGATGGCATTAAACATTTATTTCGAGAATGTTGATGGATTTATTTTTTCCAGCGGTACATCTCTGAATAAATACTCCATATAATAATACAATAACACATAATAAATTGCTTTTATGAAGTAAAACATCTAATCAACATAAAAAAACAACCACTATTTTTTTTTTCTTTTACAATATTGGGAGAAGATACAAATCTAGTGTTATACCTTAACTGATATCTGAATTTTGTCTTTTAGTAATAGAGTGAAATGTTTCTGTTAATTCATATGCCACATGGTAACTTTTATCTACATAAAAAAATTATAAAACTTCTTTGTGTTTTTCTTTTTTTTCAGAAAAATACTTTTCAAAAGTTTTACTATGAATCTTAATTTTAAAAAAATTTAAACAGTCAAACATGGACTGTGGACTATATGAAAGCTACCTTTTCCTCCCAGTAGAGGCCGGAAGTACATTTTAAAAACTACGCACGTTTTCTTTTATTTTTACTTTGTTGTTTATTTTTATATGTATAACCATGGAGTAACACGAACAACAATTTCGTTAAGGTAAAAGATGCTGCATCGTTACATATTGTAGTTTTGCGTGTTACTATCTCTATGGTTTCTCTTATTATGGATGAATAGTGACTGGGGGGGGGGGGAATTATTTTACTTCCATTGTAATTTATTTGGATGGTTTCTTCTTGGTATAATCTTGCTAGTACTGTGGTTTTTCTATTATACTTAATATCAACTATAAGATCCTTTTTTCTGTAACTACATTCCCTGCTTCACACGCCAATATAGTACATGGAAATTAAATGATAGCATTTCAAATAATAACTTCAAAGACCGTGCAATTATAGAATATTCTCATTTGTTTTTGAAAATGGTTCGGAGTGAGCAGAAACATGCCAACAATCTAATAAAAGTTATTTTACTGTATATTATGTTGTTAATTTACATATTTTAGCATTTCAAAGAAATATATTATTACAAGGTGTTATAATTTATTATATTTTTGGGGTTATACTTTAATCAGTAGCAGTGTGTTTACAATCCGCTACACAGTTATCGTGATTTAATCATCCCTAATACAACGCAATTGTAATCATGGTACACACAAAGTGATAAGGCATTAAGTGATGGCATTAAACATTTATTTCGAGAATGTTGATGGATTTATTTTTTCCAGCGGTACATCTCTGAATAAATACTCCATATAATAATACAATAACACATAATAAATTGCTTTTATGAAGTAAAACATCTAATCAACATAAAAAAACAACCACTATTTTTTTTTCTTTTACAATATTGGGAGAAGATACAAATCTAGTGTTATACCTTAACTGATATCTGAATTTTGTCTTTTAGTAATAGAGTGAAATGTTTCTGTTAATTCATATGCCACATGGTAACTTTTATCTACATAAAAAAATTATAAAACTTCTTTGTGTTTTTCTTTTTTTTCAGAAAAATACTTTTCAAAAGTTTTACTATGAATCTTAATTTTAAAAAAATTTAAAGAACAACATAACAACACACGTAAAGAACAACACACATGTCTATTTTTACATATTTAAATTTTGAGGCTAGTACTTCCTAGTTTATTAATATTTAAATTGTGTGCTTTTTAATTCATTTGTATGTTACCGTTATTCTTATATACATATGTTTCTAATAATTGTGATTGTTTCTAATATTTGTGATATATAAAAGATCACAATTATTAGAATTATGGATGAATAGTATAGACTGGAGGGAAAAATTATTGTATCCTCCTATTTTATCCTATCCTATTTTGTTTTATTTTTATATTATTTAAATACAATACAGAAAAACTGTAAAACTTTTATTTCTCTTTTCACCTTACATATAATAAACAGCATGCAAAGAATAATCTTGCAACATAATATTTCTTTTGCATAGTTTTATTAGTACTTTTTGGCTTTCGAGTTATGTTAATATAAAGATCCATTAGTTTGTTTTGCAGATATAGCACAATTTCCCTTGAATAATACAAAAGTGTTTTTAAGGAATTTCAAAGAAAATATATTTTTTTAAACTTCTATAAATTCTGTTATTTTGAACTCAGTCACGCTTTTTTTCGTACATAATATTTTCCTGCATTTTCAGCAAAGAATACATATTTTCCATTTTGCAACACAAGAATTCCACTTTTTGTTTTCGTAGTTCCAAGTAAATACATACAATATTTCCTGTATCATAGATAATCAGTTGAAAATATATGTTATGAAATATTTATTATCTATGTTATATCAGTTTTTTTATGTTATTCAATTTAAAAAACCGGAAAACTTTCGTGACATATATTTAATTTATAACTACTTCGTATATATTACAGTCCTTGCACCTTACATACGTCACAGTCCAAATTAGTGAAAGTAGGTATTAAATTGTGTTATACATTTTCTAGTTGCCTAAATTTTAGTATTCTGTGTAATTTTCGTAAGTTTTCTAATCTTGGAGCTGAAGAACAAAAGATATATTGCATTGCAGAGGCACGCAGTTCATCCAGTGTATTTTCAATAATGAACTAATTTTGGTATGTTTTGTCTTATGTTCCAGGTATATCATCAGACATTCTTACAAGGGAACCACTCTTGGTGCAGCTCGCACCTAGCATTGAGACATGGTGCATTTTAAAGCACTATATTACAAAGTTTGAGAATCGATGAAATTTTTCTGTTAAAATCATATTTTTTGGTTTTACAGGATCATAACTTTTTGAAAATGCAATTTTCGAGACCACTTATCGGAATATTAACACAGAAGTTTTTTTTTTTTTTTTTAAGTACTTTAATATACAAATTAGGTAATAATAAGAACAAAATATTGAAAAATGTTAAAAAATATCTTTAAAATACGAATTTTATTTTGAAAAAAATAGAACATTATAATTGCATTTTTGGCGGCGTGACATTGACTTTATTTATTACAATTGAATTTTTCCCAGCAATCCTGGCCTAATGTCTTCTGCTGTGTGTGAGTGATAAGTGGTTTGTATCGTAACACCCTATTTGGCAACCTAACTCGCTTTTGGCGTGAAATTAACAATTAAAAGTCCAATAATAAAAAAATTAAGAGTATAAAATTATATAAAATATGATTTTAATAGAGTAATTTTAGTGGTTCTATATTTTTTATGTATAGGGCTACAAAATGCACCAGGTCATGATGATAGGTGCGAACTGCACCAAAAATGGTCCCCTTGTTAGATATTACCATCTAATGAAACAATAAAATAACAATTTAGTATTAAACATATTTCTAGTGAAGATGTACAGTTGCAGAAAAATAACCGCTACCACTTATAGCAAAGTTAAAAGGAAACATGTTAATCGATAAGGAATGGTGTCTACTTATTTACGAATACCCAAGAATTGAGTTTTAGGAACCGTTTACATATTAAAATGTCAGCAGACATTTAAATGTTCAATTGCAACACCTAATTTTCACGAAATATGTTTAATAGCTGTTAAAATTTACGATTTCAATCCATATTTATAATTTTTTAAAGGAAAGAAATATTTGAAAAAATTAAAATCATTTCAATCAAAAGTTTTGTAATTCAAAAATTTTAAAATCTAATTTTAAATTATTTTTATACATTTTCATCAATATTACCTGAAATTGTAATATTTTTACATGAGCATACTACATTAAAAGCACCCCCCCCCCCAAATGTATAATATTTATACAATTATTATAATTTTGTGATTAAATTAATATTCGGCACTTCTGAATTATAACCTAATTTTTTTTATTGTAATCGATTAATAAATTTTAGCTTTATATGAGTGTTTTTTAAGTTGCCTTAATCTTCTTTTCACACCGACGAAAACGATACTCACAAAAAATAAATGCATATTTCTCCCCCCGGAAGTAAAATGTCACAACTCAAAAATACCACTTTTAACATAAGAGGGGGAAAAATATTTATTTATTTTTTTAATAAAAACATAAACAGTCGTTAAAGCCAGAGGATGTTTTGAAATTTTATGGTGGGGCTAATTCACATCTTGTCTTTTCCCCTCTACCTTAACGATATATATCAGGCGTGTTCAAATATCAGTGATTCGAAGCGTCGCATGTATTTTCGTGAAACAAACGCGATAATGAAGGTGTGTGTAAAACGAAGGTTTGTGATAACTTCATTCGTAAGGAGTGGCATTCAGTTAAAAATGGGTGGTGTGAATGCAACTGCCTCCAAAACGGATCAGAGAGCTGTAATTAAGCTTTTAACATTGGAAAGGTGTAATTCAGTGGATATTCATCGCAGAATGCTGGCTGTGTACGGTGACACGTGAGTGTCGAAGCCCACGGTGACGAGTAGGCGAGAATGTTTAGTGACGGAAGACAGGAGACAACGGATTTGCCGTGGTCCGGTCAGGCGCACAAAGTTGTGACAGAGAAGCTGATTACGGACATTGACACTGCAATCAAGGGAAACAGACATCGAGGCATTCGTGACGTCGCAACTGAGTTAAACGTTTCCATGATCCACGAAATCGTTCTTCGCAGACGGAATTCGTAAGCTTCCTAAGCATCGGGACACTTGCCTAAACGGCATGGGTGATTTTTTTTAACAAACTTTGTATGCATTTCACTCATTAAATATTGTTGTTTCTATCTATGTATCTGTCTTATTTCTGTCCCAACGCATCTCATGGATACACACCTCGAATCTCCTTCATTTAAACACCCCTCATAAATATTGATGGAAGCAGAGGCCAAGTCCCCTTGTCACAAAACTTTTGATTACAAACAATTAAAAATTTTAAACTATAATATAGATGATATTAGTATTGAAATATTATGAAGTCTACAGAAGACTGAAGAAGTTTTATAAGTAGGAGGGGGAGGGTGCGTTCAACACATCCTTACTCCGTCTTGTTACAACCCTGTTTTTTACAGTAATGTACAACTATAGCACTTATCACTGCATGGAACTGTAAAAGCGCACATAAAAGAGTAAAACCTTAATAATCAAGACGTAGAAGATATAGGCCTAATGTAACTTTATCCCCTTCTACCTTTTGCCTACCTTCTATGGTGGCAAAGTGAATCATAGCGTAATCTAATGGTCTTCAAGATAACTTCACTTATGATACTTTCCCTGTACAAAGATGCACCTAAGACAGATTTGTTTAGTGGAATAAGACGCATAATGAATTTTTTTTGGTTTTCTGTCACCTTTCTTTTTTTTTGGGGGGGGGGGGGTAAGCGATATTATCCCATAAATACACGACAATGCGTTTCCATTTCATACCATTGATTGAATTCGTACCAGAAAGAATTGTATTTACTGACAACTCGCAAAACTTTAAGATGACGAAATTTTAGGACGTTTAGTGGCTATTAAATTCTTGAATTCCATGATTATCGAGAAATTTTACTTTTTTGTATATTTAGGATGACCCGTTAAAATAATCAGCATTTTCCAAAATTCTACCAATTTTCTATTGAAAGAGGACGTTAAGTTTTCATTTCCATCCTTTGCAATAATTTTTGGGCAGTATTGTGCATGTAAAGCTGAAAATTGCACTAGACGACTTCGATCATTAGCGGGAAAAGTATTCTTCCGTCGTGATCTAGCTTTTAAATAAATGACTTCATCCGATTAAAAATTTTCACCACTCGATTACATGTTCCATGGGGTAGTTCCCAAATTAGCCATTTATTTCTGCTCTCAGACAAGCCTAATATCAGGTTATCTGAGATGTAGAATTCTGTTTTGAATTTCCATTGTCATAACATTTTGAATGTAATTATATTTTTATAACAAAATTCCTGTCTTCATGAAAGCAAAATTACTGTACGCTGTCATTAAGTTTTATTATATAATGTGTTTCAATATTTAAAAATAAATTTGTAACTGCAATATTCATTTAAATTTTTTTATTTTTGTTTGAAAGCCATTTTTGACATTTTTATTGCTTCCTGCTAAAATATTGATTTAGTGTTGGGATGTACATGCCATCTATAAGGCAAAATTTAGCAATGACTTGTATTCGACATAGAGTTGTTGCTGGATAATCGCAGGCAAATTAAAAGAATGATATTTAAGTACATGAAATGTTTTTTCTACGTAATGTATTGTATTGATTCTGTGCATTCTGTGATATGGAATTTAACAGAGCACCTAGATAGTGGAATCTTTTCAAGATGGTTTTGATCAGATGAGCTATATTCTGGAATATTTTCAATCTAATTCCAATCAAAATATCAAGATTGGGGAATATTTTCACGATACAGCCTTTATATTTACTGTGAACCTAAATGGGTTCTATGCAAATATCCCTTCATTCATCTAAAATATGAAGATTTTATAATAATTCTCGTAGAAGGGGGAGGGGAGGTTTGAAAACATTTGAAATGTATGCGCAAATACTTTTTTCTTATGATGTAGTTCAGTATATATCATATTTGTGGTGTATTCTCTACTAAATAAATACCCAGATATACTTCATACAATTTGCATCATCATTCGATAAATATTATTTGTAATATTATTTATTTATTATGATCTTTCAATATTCTGGTAGAAAGAGCTTGCAATGTCCCTTTTATTTCTTTTAGTATGGTAAAAAATATTTTACTGTAATCAATTTTCAATGAAACTGTATATAATGTATTGTAAACCAATTTTATACTTACCCGAATGTTCAATAATTTGTTACTTATTAAATTAAAAACTTCGTTATAATTTTTAAAATATTATTGAACATTATTATAAAAAACATTTTTCTAAGAAATAAAACGTAAACTTAAATATTGTTAAAAAAAAATCTCGAATATATAAAAAAAAGTCTCGAATTATATTTGAACCACATAAATATATAGTACTGCTATCTGGTATAAATTTAAAATGGAATTAAAATATTGTTTTGTGATCTTGTGCCGGAATAATGTTTCGTATACATTTAATATTATTTAATGATAATACAATACATCTGCCGAAAGTTGCATATATCTTCATTTCCATTTCAATTCATTAGACCAAATTTCTAAATATGAAATAAATTTAAAAACTTCAGTAACATATTTTTATGCATAATGAAACTGTGTGAAAAAAGTGTTTTCTGTATACATGATACTTAACTACGTAAAACTTAGTTTATGCTCATTTTAAAACGCATATCAATTTCCTATAATAAACTTAACATTTTGAAAATCATGTTCCTTATCGATCACACTTTCGACGATTTTAATTAATACTACGAATAAAGCCTTTAGGGTAACTTGAATTTAGATTTTAAGCTAACTCTCGAGACCTTCTGCTTATTAGAATTCTATCTAATACTATGAACAATTACGATTCAGCATTGATGTTTACTTTCGGATACCAAAGCAAACGTAAGCATAAACAGAATAACTAGTTTATTAATCATGAATATCATTTAAATAAATTTGATTGCAATAGATGAAGATTCTAATGTTATACGCGCTTAAAATGAAACTACTTATCAGTAAAGAATATTTTACTAGACAATTTATGCAATGTTATAAAGTTATATTATACAGTAACACTGTTTATATACTAGCATTCCATTTCATTAACAAGCTATTGTCCATTGTCACTTCCACGTGACACGACTTTGAAAACATATCTAGGCTGGGATTTAACCCTTTGAGAACGGTGTTGGGACATATGTCGTTCCAGCAACTATCTCTTTACTCTAACTATACCATTTTTGAAAAAATAATATTTACCCTTCAATTATACTAGGATATTTTGAAGACATCTACCACGAAGTAATTATTTTGTAAATTTTCGTACTACGATGGTAATCACCAGTCCTGGCCCGTAATCAAAAGGTTATCTGAACATGTACCGTGTCGCCTTTAATATGATCTAGAAGAGTTTACCTAATCATAGAAAAAGTATCATATTGCAAGGATTTTCCTATTATGAAACTGTAGGATTTATATTTAAATTCATACAATTGCTTATAATTACACTTTACTTATAATTACAAATGACTATATTTATTCAATTTAACTTTAAGCAATCTTTATTACTTACTCAATACTTCAAATCCATCAATACTATAATATCATTGTAACATAAGCACGAATTCACCTAGAATTCTAAGTTTCAAGCATTTATTTTATATGTATCGTAATATCAATCTTCATACTGAGTTACAAACTATGGAACTACTATTTTCTCTTGCTTTCTGGTTAAACTTCACCTTTCACGAACCTCATGATAATCGTGCGATTTCATCACGCTCCTACTCTTACACTTTTTCATTCCATATGATATCATGTATGTGTTAATTGAACCCTTGGGTTTATTACCTTGTATTAATTAAAATCCCACATTGGTTTATTCTGACAGTCCAGTGACTAAACGGAATTTTCAAATTTTTATCATATAGTAAATATATGAAACATAACGATACACATATACACATAACGATACATCACATAACATTTAACATTTAATTCATTTGCAAGGGTTTAATATACTCGGATGGTGTAGATTTTTGACATGCTCCACCGTGTTCTTCACGTGTCTAAATCATTTCTGCTTCCATTATGAAAAGAATCATTTTCACGTACGTCATCTCTACGCTCATCCGCATTGAAACTGGAAGAAATATTACTGCGTTTCACACTTCCTTCAAGTCTATTACCTCTTCTGTCATACTTATCTTCATATCCTCTATAAACAAAACTATTAGTAGGGCCTAATGATTATTCATGTTGCCTACAATTATTATTACACCATAAGTATAGATCTCTACGAAGATCATTAAAATGTCTTTTAGTGCTTGTTTTATCTTCTATTCTCATATGATGCCTTTTACACAATTTCATCTTTTCTCTTTCAAAATTTCCCCGTTTTCTTTCTATCTGTTGTACGTCTAAAATTCTTATCTGATCTTAACAATATCTGTGACGTCTATCAACAAAATTATTTCTCGGAAAATATGGTCTTATTTTATTTGAATAATTAGAATCACGTTCTTTTAAAATTTTCACGAAATATTTTTTCATTTTCTTTTCTTTGTCAATATTAATTTCTTCTCTCACGTTTCTTTTTTTATGCCATTTTTCAATTTTTATTATTTCTCTATCACCTGTACGTTCATCTCTTTCATTCAATGTTTTCTTACTCATTGCTTTTGATTCTTCCTCACACGTGATCTTTCTATTATTTTCATTGTTGTATTTTCACTTGCACTGTTGGTCACACATTGTAAATTTTCACTAGAATTCCTCAATTATTTAACATATCTACTATATACGTTGATTTCGCTCTTGGCTTTTTCGTTCTTGACAAGAATTTTTATTTTGAAGCCTTCTTTGTTGACTGATTAATCGCATTCTGATATTGCATTTCTACATAACAATATGTCACAGTCTGGGTCTGATACTACATGAAATGGTCTTTTAATTTCGCGCCGTCAACTTGTATTTTGTGCTCGAAAAATCCTATTGATTCCGTTTCTTCTTCGACAAATACGGTCAATATATATAGATTTTCTTGACCTAACTCAGGTGCACATATTTCATTGTAGTGTTGTTTATTCCTCAAGCTTACATCAATTATTATTTTAATGAGCTTCTGATTTATTTGAAAAATACGTATCTTTGTACTTGCATTGTTTCTGAATTTTGCATTTAAATTTACAAAGGGACTTTCACTTTCCGAACCGGCTCAACCGGTTCCAAAATTGAAAATGTCTGTTTATAGAAAAAAAATTTAACCAAAATCAAAAAAGTAAAAACACACAACGTTAGAGATCGACCTCAGCTATCCTATGCAAAATAAATCTTTTTAAAATATTAAAATGCGAGCTAAACATTTGAAAATAACATTCCCATAGACTTAAGATTAGCTTCCGCGTTTCTTCGCATGACTAGTGTAGGCTGTTAAGACTCTTAAATGGATGGTTTAAAAAAGAGACACTTAATAGTGTCTGAAAATCAAACTTTTGAAACGTCTGAATCGCAGCCATTTTTGTAATCTGATTTCTCAATAGGCAGCCATTTCTGACCACTTTTTTTAAGCATTAAATGCAACCATGTTTGACCGCATTGAATCCTCAATAAATGGGAAAATATTTTACCATAAAGCAGGTCTGGGGATTGTTCCAAAAGCAGAACCTTATTAAAGAATGTGCAAACCCTGTCCACCCTCCACCCAATAATTTTAGGGGCCCCAATTTGATATGAAAGTTTCGTCAATCTGATATTTTAAAACACTTTCGACATTGTACTGATTATACTCAATATTACGAACTTTTAAAAGGTAAAATTTAAAGCAAAAAATATATTTATTTAATACTGAAAAACCTCTCAATAGTGGAAACTCCGGGACCACAGAATTTGTACGCTATTAGAAGGTGTCTGCTTTTCAGAAGTAAAAGTATACAAATAATGAATGTGTTTCTGTATTGAAAAAAGGTGCTTGATAAATAGAATTGTCCGATATTTGGCAGTGTCCGTTATGAAGGATTTGCGGGACACCTCCATGACGATTCTTCCAAATAGCGAACACTTCTATTTAGCTGACACTCACCTTTTTCAATCCACAACGCATATATATTTGTATGTTTTCACCCCTTGAAAAGTGAACACCCCTAAATAGCGGACATATCCGCAGTCCTGAGTTCCCGCTATTGAGAGATTCAACTGTATTTGGATAAATATATTTTTTGTTTTGAATCGTATCTTACTCTAAAAGTTCAAAATATTCTGTATAATCTTAAAAAAAAGCAGTTTTATGAAAATTTCATTGCAAATTATGGGGGCTCTAAAATCAGAGGGAGGTGGGTATGAAGCAGAGCAACGTCAGTTTTCCCATGCTTTAATCAGATCCTGTTTCTGGAACAAACCCAAACCCCTGTTTATGAATACGAAAAAGCTAAAAACAACGTTGAAGCACACAAATTATAAAACTTTAAAACACATACGGCCGTTTCAAGGATACATTGATCCCCTTCATCAGTGTAAGGTGAGGAAAAAAATGTTAAAAGGGTTCAAAAAACCCACGCTCGGCTATAGCCCCGAGTACTGGCTGTAATCTGACCAAAATGGCAAAGCAAGTGTAACCAGAAGAGCAGAAGTGACGCAGCTGACAGGAAATCACCGAAAACAGGCATCACCGCGCAGGCTATCTCCAAACGGGAGAAAGAAAAGGGGTGATAGACATGTCGTTCACCAATGAATCTCTATATTTATAAATATAATGTGCTTCGTAAAAATCAAGATCAAATATTGAATTGCAATTTTGAATAATTTTGGCTCGGAAAAGTTAAATCTATGGTCAAAATTCCAACAATGCTTCGCTATTGTACATTTATCAAGTTCTTGCTTTTTGATATAATTTTCGTGTTCTTTTAATCTAAATTTAAGTGCTTGCCTCGTCTGACCAATATAAGAAAGACCACATTCACAATATATTCTGTAAATTCCCCAACTATTATGACTTGGAATCGGATCTATAAGATTAGAGAAAGTGACTTTATTTATTGGGGAAAAAACAACTTTAAAATGAAATTTATTTAGAATCCGTGAAATTTGAGAACTGACTTTTGGAAAATATGGTAGTACAATAATATTTTTAAAATCTTTGTTTCCAGATATTGGATTATCTATCTTAGGGATTTTAGATAAAATACGATCAATGGTATTCAATGGAAAACCACGATCGATAGCAATGGCTTTAATATAATTTATTTCACTATTGAATAACTCTGTATTAGAACACACGTTACGAGCACGGGAAATGGATGTATTGAAAGAAGCAAACTTGTGTGCAGGGGGATGATTGGATCTGAAATGAGGGGGCAAACAAACAGCAAATGGTTTACGAAAAACAGTCGTAGAAAAATCATGTTCATTACGAATTATTAGAACGTCAAGAAAAGCCAGACGTTGCTGACTTTCCATTTCATAAGTAAACTGGATGTAGGGGTCAATTGAATTTAATAAATTAAGAACAGCATCAATATTATATTGAGACAAATCGATTAATGCAAAAGATTCATCCACATACCGAGTATAAAATGGAAACTGTATTAGTTTAAATAACTTAACCTCAAAATAGTGCATATAAATATCACTTAAGACGGGGCTCAAAGGATTACCCGTAGCTATGGGTTTTTTGAAGAGACAAAATTGGAAAAAAAATTGTTCGGTCGCATTTCTAATTATAGAATATAAAAATTTGATCATAATAGATGTTTGATCACTTGAATTTTTTAATCCAGTATTAAAAATTGAGTAATTTACACGTCTTTCATAACGAACAAATAATTTAAATCAATTGTTAATAGAACATTGTTTTAACCGCAAGAGAAAATGTTATAAGGAATTCAACACATTGATCAACACATTAACTCACTAATACAGGTACCTTTTTTTTCTTACGTGAAATTGTTTTATTAACAAATTTCCGTTTCTACCTTTTTATCAAAAAAATAGATACATTAAATTAAGAAAATTATATACATATATATTACTGACTTTTTTACAGTTGGATTAACATTAACAGCATATAAATACATGATTCGAAGTATATATATTTCTGGAATTAATGTGTTTTGTAAACCGATAAAAATAAATTACATTTCAAACATTTTTTTATGTTACTATGAAATATCATATCAACAAAATATGTCAATATATTAAAAAAAACTATCCCACTTACTTGAAACATTGCCATAAATCAGGTAGATTTAGAAGTCTTGCATATTTTTAAAGGCAAATTTCTCTATTTACCCAAAACGCTGATAGTAAGAATAAGAGATGAAAATACTGTACTGCCCCAAAGAATAAGAGGAAGGAAGTCTTGCAGAAAATTCCTTGATATATCCTGCAAATTTATATTACAAGAATTAAACGTTTTCATCCTAGAAATATAAATCAGCGGGACAAAATATCTATTTATCAAGCTTTGGTGAGATCAAATTAATACGATTTAATGAAGGTGATACGAATGTCACATTCCACAAAACATCACATTCCGTAATAAATGAATCAAACCAAATAAAAATATTAATTAAAATTGGCGCAAACTTCCACTTAAAAACGAACATTCAATTTTAAATTACAATGCCATTAAGTTTGAAGAAGACACGCCTAAAACAACTTAAGATTGCGCCTTCTGGTGGCTGCTCCGGAAATATCAAAATGTATTAACTTCAGACGAATTCACTTGATTCAGACATTTTTATCATGCTGCTTATACCATGATTATAGTAAGACACTTATGTGTTTTAAAATAAGACATCTTTTATGTCTGAAGTTTCAAAACCAGACACTTAGGTGTCTTAATTACATTTCAGACACATTTTGTCTGATTGAAAATTTATATTTTTCATTTCGTGTAGTATAATTGTTTGAGATATGGTTGATCTACTTTTTTTGGTTGCTCCACTGGGACGATTACCTCTAAAGCAAATAGACAGTGATATTTGAGGTTAGAAAAAAGCATGGACTTCTGAAAATTCATTAATAATTACTACTGTTAGAGATAAAGTAGTAGCAGTAATAAAAAAATAAGGGAAAACATTTTCATAAAATAAATAAATCTGTGAACTTAACTGTAATTCGCACAAATCGTGATATGACACAGACAAGTTATTTCAGCTTAGCTGCAAATAATGATACAAAATCATCATTAAAAACATACCCAAAAATGTTACTGAAGTTACCTCACTAGATCCAGTAATGCAAAGTTTCCACTATTAAAGCGAAACGAATTAAATAATATTTATTTTATTTTTCTTACATTTTATTTTTATACAGTATTTTTATTTGGATTCGGTATTTTCTCAATAGCTACTTTAACTGTATATATATAAAATAGGCTTAGTTTCAAGTACTAAAAAAATACCCTCAAAATATATTAGTATTTTAATAAAAAGTGCAGCTACTGTTATCAAATTATTTTATACTATACTGTATCAAAATTTTTTAACTGAAGATTAGCCTGTTTCAGTGAAATTATTTTGTGTAAGAACTTGTCGTACGACAGCTTAAGAAGTCTCATGACTCTTATGTTTTTATATTTTTAATACAAAGTTTTATTTTCAACAGTATAACCACCTGATAAAGTATATTTTTTAACAATAGAAATGCAAATATAGAGTCAGTTTATGCAGACTAACATGAAACATATATTTTGAAAATTGCATGAAAAAATATAGAAATGTTTTTGCGATATCCTGCGCATTGTGTTCATAAATATCATTTTGAGAAAAATGACTTTAAAGTTTTGTTTTTATCCCTTCAGCTCAGAGTGGGTATAATTCTAAAAGTTATAACTTCTGTTCTAATGGGAATTTCGAGGAAACAATTTTATCAAATTGTTCAGTAAAGATAGCAGTTTAATGTGTAAAAAGTTAAAATTTAGAAAATTTCGAAGATTTAAGAGTCCTGAGACCCCTTAAAAATCCAATGCAAAATCTAACTAAAAATACAGCTAAAGAGATATTGCTTAAAAAATTGCGTTTACGTTATTTCAAATAAAAGAGGTATAATTTATTAGCCGTATCGTATACGGTAATTTATACATGAAAGAAGACTAGATTAATGTTTTGTTTTTTGACTATTCTAAATTTCATTAATTGGTTTTAAATGTTTAAAATGTATGGATTCATAATATAAATACACTGCTCAAAACAATTAAAGGATATTGCAGTTTTAGGTGGATTTTGTATCTGGGAAACTTTTTAGCTGATTGATAGATGGTCGACAGACATAGTAAGTTATATGAGAATAAATTACACATGTTTGACAGAAAAAAATGCATTTTATTGCGCATTTGTGTACAAAAGGAAAAAAACACAATTTGTGCATATGAGAAAAAAAGAATAAGAAAAGGTGTTTTCTTCAAAGAAAATCATTTTCAGTAGGGGGTATGGTTTCCACGGGCGGCCAGCAACGTTGAACACCTTTGAGGCATGGACTCAATGAGGTTATTAATGACGAGTTGGGGTATTCTGCCCCACTCTTCCAGAAGAGCTCTTTCCAGTTCTTGGAGAGTTTGTGGGGGTTGTTGGCGGCCAGAAACTCGTCTTCCTAGAGCGTCCCAAACGTGCTCGATTGGATTCATGTCTGGAGAACACGCTGGACATTCCATTCGAACGATTCCTTCCTCGAAAAGGAAATCCTCCACCAGGTTTGCACGATGTGGCCTGCAGTTATCGTCAATTAAAATGAAGTTATCTCCGATTGCTGCAGCGTAAGGGACTACAATAGGTCTGAGGATCTCATCCCTATATCGGCGACCAGTCAGAGCTCCATCTCGAATGATGTAGAGGTCAGTGCGCCCGTCAGTGGAGATGCCACCATACACCAACACTCCTCCACCGCCAAATCTGACACTTTCGTGCACGAACGCAGGATTATTCCTACTGTCACGGTCCCTCCAGACGAAAATACGCCTATTATCCGGATGCACAGAAAAACGGGACTCGTCAGAAAACAGAATATTGCTGCATTCATTTCTCCTCCAGTTGACATGCTCGGTTGCCCACTCCCTGCGGTCGCGACGATGCCTTGATGCTAATCTAACACATACCATCGGTCGGCGAGCATACAGACCTACAGCATGGAGCCGGTTTCGGACAGTCTGAGTTGAAATCGTGGTGCCTGTAGCCGAGCGAAGGTGTTGTTGGAGAAGAGTAGCGTTCATGTTTCGGTGTCTCCGAGCTGTTAACGCTAAATACCGATCTTCATTGGGCCTTGTTGCCCGTCTACGACCTTGCCCTGGTCTTCGGCCTGCACATCCACTCTCCAAAAAACGGTTCCAGATCCTGGAAATGACACTTTGTGACACTCCAATGGCTTGCGCTACTTCGGCTTGAGTTTGGCCCCCTTCTAACCTAGCAACAATTCTCCAAGCTTCTGAATCTGTCAAATGACTTCGCTGAGACATCTTACTCATCGGAACAAAGCAATCACTGAATGCCGATCATCCTTGTCTTCATTCTCTTTTATCCAGTTGAAAGTCAAATTTCATTCGCTGCCGCTGAAGCGACGTTTTTGACGTCGAACTCAAAATTTGCATACTCCACAGTTTGAAAACCAGAAAAATTTGCATTTGTGATTATCTTCTTCTATTTTCGGCAAAAAAAAAAATTTCGTTTATATCTTTATTTTATATAAAACTTCAAATATCCTTTAATTGTTTTGAGCAGTGTATCACTATTCAGAATAATGAAATGGAACCTATCTGTAAATAGAAATATTTGAGAGCATAATACCTTAAAAATATTTAATGTAGTTAAAGGTTTCTATTTTTTTAATTGGGAAGCTTATAATACACTGAAATTTAGAATTTAATAGTTGTACAGCTGCTTTTAAATGATATACAAAGTTCTATAGCATTAAAGCGTTAATTCAGTTATAAAATTTGAAAAGAAAATATAGACGTGTTCTATAATGTAATCAGCTATTTCATTGATATAAGTGAACACTTTAAACATTTCTCAGGACATTTTAAAGTGCCATAAATTTAAATCTGGAACTCGAACTAGTAAAGTAGGTACACGTATTTTTTATTTATGTAATTATTATTACATATTCATTCGAGTGGTATCTAAACAGGTTAAGGTAAATTATTGAATTATTTAAAAATATAGGCCGAACATGCAAGCATAATTTTTAACAAATTATTAAACAATCAATTATTTCAACAAATTATTTTAACATTCACAGTAATGACAGCATATTATGGCATAATACCATAGACAAGGACGCAGGACATTTTTTTTGAGTTCCTTAACATGTCTGGAACCATAAATTTATAATTTACTCGTACTGTGTCTGTTAAAAAATATATTTTAGATTATATATATATATATATATATATATATATATATATATATATATATATATATATAGTTATAGTTATACAGTTATAGTTATATATATATATATATATATATATATATATATAATATTTTTTCTTTAAAAATATAAAGAATTTTTATTTTTATTCTCATATCTGTCTTATTTTCAGTTTTTTGCTGTTTTCAAAAAAGTTCATTGTATAAAATGCATATTCCGCTAAAAAAATAGAAATTCAGTGCACGTTTTATTGCATTAAGATAATTAACAAAAGACATTTATTTTAAATTAGTAGAAACTAATACGATTAAGTTTTCTGTGATGCGTACCATTTTTTCGATTTTTTTTTTACAACAGCGCTTAAAGCTTATTATGGGGACCTATAACAAGTAATGAACGCCCTATCATGACTAATGAATGGCCTGTAACAAGTAACAAAATTTATTATTTATGTGAATTATTCTTTTTAATTCGTTTGAATTAATAATTTATTAGCTTAAAAAATTTGCTTCAAAAGCAAATTAAATAAATTTAAAGCATTAAATAAATTTTAATTGATTCCGAAAATCAAATCAACTAATTTATTGAAAGATGTTGCATGCTTTCGGTCATTGGAATTTCATCAAGAAAATATAACATGTAAAAATTACATGAAAACATTTAAAATTCTAAATTCTATTTTAAATTTATTGAAAAACCTATCACGTTTTAAAAGAATTTTTGTTACTACACAAAACAGTTTTAATGACATTTTTTTTATAAATATTTAATTAAAGAATTTCTATGGTAATTTTTCGTTCTGCCTTATGCAATCCTCATAAGTAATTTTTTAAACGATGCAAAAGTTCTATAATGATTCTGCTGAAGGGAAAATTCTAAAAATTTATTTAAGAACTGTTAAAGTGTCGCATCAACTATGAACTAACATCAAACTGAGCGAAAAGAGTTGATATAATTTTTCTGCATCCACTAACGATTCAATAAATTGCATTTTCAATAAATGCAGTTTCATGAATTTTTAAAACTTTCTTTCAAAAAGGACATTTTAAATAAAGAAAAATATCAATTTGTATTTTTCTCGCGAATTCGAAATTTTTTCAAACAATTTGAACGCCCGAATTATACTTCAGGCACAAATGTTGTTTAAGGTCAAAATGAAATATTAAAAACTAATTTTAACTAAACGATGAAATTAATTATTTATTGGGTTTGTTATCCTTTAGAGTACACTGTTAAAAGTTTCGTGCTGGTTTGAACCAACTTTTGGTGCTGAAGTAGCTGCATGTATAAAATGGTGAAGTCTTATTCCAACATTTGGAACTCCAATTGAGCCAAAGCTCCAAATGTTGGAATGAGATTCCACCATCTTTTGGTTTCAGCGACCTCATAACCAAAAGTTCGTCCAACACAGCAGAAATTTTTTTTAATGTGTAATATCAAAAGAATATTTAATTATTATCTCATTTTAATGAGTTTTATTCTTTTATAAATTCAAATTTTCATAAAGTTGATAAAAAATGTGTTTTGCAGTATTTCCTAGTAGTTATAGCTTTTACCAACTGACGACATGTTCCATGTGCAGTTCTAAGAACATCCTTATGTTTTATGTCCCTCTGAAAATACATTTAGCTACCGAACTTGGACTATTTTCTAAACGTTTATTGGACCTTAAAACCAATCAACTACAAAATATATTTCAGACACTTTCGACATCTTAGTTAGTAGAAAAAGAAAATAAACAAGAATTTTAATTTTAAGAAAAGATTTCGTTTGGAAGAAAATGACGTCATTTTTGAAATAAAAGAGACATTTCGAAATATTTTTTAATAATACAAGGAGCATGAATATCAACAAGTACAGAGAATAGATGAATATCATTTCGTATATGAAATAATTAATTGAAATATTTTTTACTGATACTGATTATTGAATATGAATATCAGATATATACAGAAATAAGAGCGTTTTCTGTCAAAAAAGACTCCATTATTAATATGAAAAGACACTGAACAGCATTTATCCACATTATAAAGGAAAAATATGCCCTGAGTAACGCTGAAGTCATATTAACGGTGACAACGACTTGGGCAATTAATTTTTGTTTTTATCGTAAAATTATTCACCTCTAAACATGCTACAATTTTCCTTCTTACATCACCACATTAAAAAAAAATCAGATGAAATTTGTTTGAAAAATGTAGCTCAATTTATTTTGATTTTTTAATTATTTGTCATGTCTTTTTTTATACACCTGATAAAGCTAACACGATTGCATAATATTAACACGATTGCACTTGAAATAATGTAAATAGTTCAGAATTTTTTTTCGGGCAAATGCGAAACAATCAAAAGAAATAAAGTTGCTAAAAAATATCTAAAGGATTGACGGTTTTGTTGCCTATTAATCGCTGTCACGGCACTAATACGAAAATAATACCATTTTTAGTAACTTGAAACTTTAAATATATAAATGCATAAATCTTATAAATGCAAAATGTTCCATACAAAATTTCTTTTTAGTTTAATTGGTAAGCAATTTAAAAATATATATATTGAACCTGTAACAGCATCCAATTAAATATGTTAGACCCTTCAATTAAAAACAAATTTTTTGCTATGTTCTACAAACCTGGTACATTATCCATTAAAAACAATCTATTAAAAATCAGAATCCGAAAATTTTCACGAATCCATTGCTTTTTACATATGAGTATAGGAAACAGTAAACATATGTGTGGAATAATATTATTTTCTATATACCTAAAGAAATTTAACATTAAATGCGATACATTCATGTTAAAAGTTATATGTACAAGTACAGTATTAATTCTAAATATTTTTACTTTGAATTGCATTTTAACTTAATACAGTTTTAACAATAATTTTAATTTTCATTCTTTTAAATACCACTGTGTAAATCTATGTGATTCTTGAGTTTTTTTTGTGTATTTGCCATTTATCTTACATAAATGATAAAAGCAAATATTTTTTCCAAAAAAAAAAAGAATAATAATACAGCAAAATTATACTGCAGAATCGTTAAAGTTCTTAAAAAATACATTTCTGCTACATTTAAGTGAAAGGTATTTATTTATAATTTGTATAACTGATTCGACATTTTAAAATTGCAATTTCAGATTTGGTTGGAAAATCTATTTTAAAATAACAAAACATTATTTTGCTAATTTCAAATAAAATGCATGAATTTATAATGTTTTAATTAATCAATGAATTTAAAAGGTATACATTTGAACCTCAGATTCATTTCAATTGAAAGCAGGAATTAAACACCACAGGAAATTCCATAAAACATTTTTTATGCATTTCATTACAGCTGCTTGCTGTTCAATAAATGAAGTTCGTCTGATAAAAACTTACTAAATGAATATTTTATCGCTTGCTAAGATATAGGAATAATCATTACTGGCACATCTTTGGAATTATTTACCTATTCCAGTTTTCTGCGCTTAATTTAATTTTGTTTATTTTGAAACATTAAATGCACACAAATGCATTTTGAACAAAAAAAAAGTGCTGAGCAATACATATAAGTGGATGATTATGTTTTTTTTTTTTTTTTTTGACTAATGAAATTTCATTGATTCATGTTCTTGTGAAAAAAGGTGTGGGTTTGATTGGTGTTAGAGATAATGATACACTGGACAAATATTTGAAAGTAATAATGAAATTTATGGTTTGATCGGTTCATTATAAAAGGTGTTTTATCGGTCAATTGTGTGTAGTAGTTTAATATATAACATGAATGCGTGAAATCATTTGAATCGGTAAGGGTTTTTCTATTTAATGTAAAGTTCTTTGGTAAAGGATCTGCTAGGCGAGAATGGGAAAATGGTTTTTAATTTTGATAGTGTCGTACGTTGGAGGAGATAAAACAAGAGAATTTTTTTGTCACATATAATGCTGGTGTGGTTTCTGGCAGTAGGCGGGCGGAAAACAATTTTGTCGGTGATTTTTGTACTGAAAACAAATAGCATCTTCGCATTATTAGTGCGGGCACTTAATTTTAATACAATTGTAATTAATTAGAAAAATGTAGACAAAGTTTTTTGGATGAATGGGATTTGATTAAAAGTGTATGAATAATTTTTTCGTGCTTTTGTGGAAAAATGGGATTCACTTTGGAGACATATTGATATAAGTGGTAGAAATGAAGTCGGGAATAAAATTCAATTTTTCGCAAATTATGTTGTTAAAAATGTGTTTTATTTTATAGTTGGCCAATAGTTAATTCCTAAACCGTTAGATTTAGAGGTATAATTCTAATTGCTTAAATGTCTCAAATATTGTTCTTCATAATATGACAATCGTTTTTCGTCAAAATAGTTACTTTTTAAGTAGTTACAAAATTAAAAATTATATACGATGCCTGGGTCCTATAAGCTTTATTAAAAAAGCATTTCTTCGTGTTCTAACAATTAAAAGAGACAAAAAATCATTTTTTATCACCAAAACTTAACCAGTCACGATACTTAGAACTTTATGCCTTTTTGGCCTTTCATGCCACTAAAAATAGCAAAACGTCTTTTTAGTCCTTGAAAACTCGGGAAGTTCAATATATCATAACTAGTAAGTTTTTGTATCGTAAAAATTGAATTTTTGCTGTGAAAACAGATTTTAACTGTGTGGATTCATCTCAAGAGAATACAACGTTTACACTTACATCCTAAAGTTATTTTAAACATTCTTTTACAAACCTTTTAATTAAAACAACCATTGGCAGCATGCATAGCGATTGATTATCCGTTACAAAATAACAGGTTATTGGAATATTTTGCCAATGCTACTGTGGAATAATGTAACTTGTTAACCAGAAGTTACTGTATTTTCCATCTCTCGTCAGCAAACCATTTCTTTTTCATAGTGCGCAAAACTTAAAAAAACACAGTTTTAAGAAGGGAAATCAAAGTTTTAAAAGCAATTAAAAGTCTGCATTAAAGTACACATAGGAATTTCAAATTGACCCAATTCGAATTAGAATATTTTGATGCCGTTTGGAGAACATAATTAAGAGAAGTTAAAATTTTTGAAAAATTAAATAAACAATTTTTCAATTTTTTTGAACATTTAAAAATTGTTTACCCCCGATGTAACAGTCAGACATAATAGCCATGATATCGACCTGCATTGCATATATTAAGCACCAACAATTATTTTGCATCTTCTTACTTTGTCACAAAGTTAATAATGCAAAAGATTGTTCAGGTTTAATACATACATCATACTAAATATTATATAACACATCTACTAATTAACGTCCCCTGATTGATCTAATCTCACATAATACACATGTTTAGCTTGAATGCCATTATTTAACATAAATCATAAGTCTAGCGATAATATGCATGCAGTTGTTTGTGCTATAAGGATTTAAAGTCAAATTTGTTATTCAAGAAATAATAATGACCATAAGTATAATACTAGATGGAACCCGTCAAAATTTGACGGCAAACAACTTGATAGTACCATAAAAATAAAATTTATAGTTGCTTTAACTTGACAAATTTCATAGTGGGGAGGATAATATGATTAAGTGGTCACAGACCTTTCCAATGATATATAACATGAGGGTTGTGTGCAAAATTTAGAAAGTACCCCTTGGGGGGGGCAAAGTGGGGAGATGGGCATCGGAGATGCATAATATGATATAAGTGGTCACAGGCCTTTCCAATGATATATAACATGAGGGTTGTGTGCAAAATTTAGAAAGTACCCCTTGGGGGGGGGGGCAAAGTGGGGAGATGGGCATCGGAGATGCATAATATGATATAGGTGGTCACAGGCCTTTCCAATGATATATAACATGAGGGTTGTGTGCAAAATTTAGAAAATACCCCTTGGGGGGGCAAAGTGGGGAGATGGGCATCGGAGATGCATAATATGATATAAGTGGTCACAGGCCTTTCCAATGATATATAACATGAGGGTTGTGTGCAAAATTTAGAAAGTACCCCTTGGGGGGGGGGGGGGCAAAGTGGGGAGATGGGCATCGGAGATGCATAATATGATATAAGTGGTCACAGGCCTTTCCAATGATATATAACATGAGGGTTGTGTGCAAAATTTAGAAAGTACCCCTTGGGGGGGGGCAAAGTGGGGAGATGGGCATCGGAGATGCATAATATGATTAAGTGGTCACAGACCTTTCCAATGATATATAACATGAGGGTTGTGTGCAAAATTTAGAAAGTACCCCTTGGGGGGGGGCAAAGTGGGGAGATGGGCATCGGAGATGCATAATATGATATAAGTGGTCACAGGCCTTTCCAATGATATATAACATGAGGGTTGTGTGCAAAATTTAGAAAGTACCCCTTGGGGGGGGGGCAAAGTGGGGAGATGGGCATCGGAGATGCATAATATGATATAAGTGGTCACAGGCCTTTCCAATGATATATAACATGAGGGTTGTGTGCAAAATTTAGAAAGTACCCTTTGGGGAGGGGGGGGGGCAAAGTGGGGAGATGAACATCGGAGATGCATAATATGATTAAGCAGTCACAGACCTTTCCAACAATATATGACATGAGGGGTGTCAACAAAATTTAGAAAAGTATCCCTTGGGGTGGTGGGGGGGGGCAAAGTGGGGAGTTGGACATTTGAGATGCATAATATGATTAAGTGGTCACAGACCTTTCCAATTATATATAACATGAGGGTTGTGTGCAAAATTTATAAAGTACCCTTTGGGGGGGTGGTGGGGGGCAAAGTGGGGAGATGGACATCAGAGATGCATAATACGATTAAGCAGTCACAGACCTTTCCAATGATATATAACATGAGGGTTGTGTGCAAAATTTATAAAGTACCCTTTGGGGGGGGGGCAAAGTGGGGAGATGGACATCGGAGATGCATAATATGATTAAGCAGTCACAGACCTTTCCAACAATATATAACATGAGGGGTGTCAACAAAATTTATAAAAGTGCCTCCCTTAGGGGGAGGAGGGTGGCGGGATGAATCCCAGAGATGCATAACATGAATAAGCAGTCAAAGACTTTTCCAGCGATATATCACATGAGAGGTGTCTGCAAAATTTAGAAAAGTGTCCCACTTGGGGGGGGGATAGACCCGAGATGCATAATATGATTAAGCAGTCACAGACCTTTCCAATGATATATAACATGAGGGTTGTGTGCAAAATTTATAAAGTACCCTTTGGGGGGAAAGGGGGTGGTGGCGGGATGGACCCCGGAGATGCATAACATGAATAAGCGGTCAAAGACTTTTCCAGTGATATATCACATGAGAGGTGTCAACAAAATTTATAAAAGTGCCTTCCTTAGGGGGGGGGGGTGGCGGGATGGACCCCGGAGATGCATAACATGAATAAGCAGTCAAAGACTTTTCCAGCGATATATCACATGAGAGGTGTCTGCAAAATTTAGAAAAGTGTCCCACTTGGGGGGATAGACCCGAGATGCATAACATGAAAAAGAGGTCACAGGCGTTCCAACTTGCAAGTTTTTCTCGAAGGCATTTGACAATATTAAATTTTTTTTTACCGAAGACAATTTAACGATATTCTTAATTTTTTTGCGTAATTCGTCAAACGTTCATGGAAAAAATCATGAAATTCGCTAATCAATAGTTGATAAATTATAAAATTCAACAATCGATAGCAGTAAAATTGGTCAATCGATATTGGAAAAATCACAAAATTCATCAAATGGTTCACGTAAAAAAAATTGTCCTGCACACTGATGATATGATCAAAAGGGTTTTGAAGTATAGGACAAAATTAGCACTTGCCAAACAGCGAGTAATGCTGAAAATTTGGCAATGGACTTTATTGCCACTACTGGTCAAACATAATAGTCACACTCACCAATTGCGATGATTGAATGGAAAAAGATCTTTTTCTCCGCTGTCGATCGACAAATTTCGAAACCATTTGGCGAATTTCACGATTTTTTCTCCGAAATTGACGGATTGTGATTTTTTTTCTCGAAGCCATTTGACGATATTCGAAAACTTTTTCCCCCGAAACCAGTTGATGAATTTTGCGATTTTTCACACTGTCGATTAATGAATTTTGCGATTTTTCCGCTATCGATTGACGAATTTATCAACTATCGATTAATGAATTTCATGATTTTATCCATGAACGAACAAATTGCGCACTTTCTTTCCGCTAATGTTTGACACATTTCGCCCTTTACAATTCAGCCAATGAGTTGAACGTTGTTTCTTTCCAGAAATGTCAAGAATGAAACAATGATTCTTTAGGATGAATTTTCTTCGTTCGATGCACCATGGAAGAATGTGTGCAATGCAGCAACGGGCGTCACAGACTTTTTAGGGCACCTGCAGACTAAAAACATCTAACCAATCTTCGCGGGGGGGGGGGGGGGATCACAGATTTTGTCAAATGATTGAGGAAAAAACACTAAATTCATCAAAGGATCATGGGGAAACATGACTTTCGTTAAAAGACATCAGAAAAAACATTAATTATGCAAAAGGATCGTGAAAGATAAGCAAATTTTGTCAAAGAATCGCAAAAAAGGAAAGTTCACCAAAAGGTCATGCTTTTTTACTAAATTTCGTCTAAAAATTGCGGAATAAAATGTATTTTATCAAAGAATCGCTGGAAAATGCGAATTTCGTTAAGGATCACGAGAAAAATGCGAAATTCTTCAAAGGATCGCTGAAAAAACATGAATTTCGTCAAAGAATTGCTGAAAAAACATGAATCTCGCCCAATAATAGAAAAATCATGGTTCATAATCATTATATCTAGTAGTATATGTAAATACAGTTTGTGATATAAGACAAAATTAACACTCACCAATCGGCGAGTAATACTGAAAATTGGTAATTGATGTTATTGCCAGTACTGGCTAAACTTAATAGTCACACTCGCCAATTGCGATGATTGAATGTAAAACGAAATTTTTTTCCCGCTGTCACTCAAAGAATTTTTAAACCATTTGGTGAAGTTTTTCCCGAAACCATTTTGTGAATTTCCCGATTTTTTCTTCAAAATCATTTTTCAACAATATTCGACCCAATACGCATGCGTCAAAAAAATCGCCGGCCAATGAGGTGAGAGTCTATTACTGTCTCTATTAACGTGTTTGGGATCATCTCCTGTTTTTTTTTTCTTGCACATTGCATTAAACCTAGGAAGGTATTTATATAGAACTCACTGTGGAGTGTTTAGAAGGTATTTATTTTATTTATTATAATTTGTATGAATACTTAGGTGTCCATTTCGGATTTACTGTTTAAAAATGAATTTAGGCTCATTTAACATTCGCGAAATCAATCCCGATGGAAATTGTGTTTTTAGATCTCTATCATTTTGTATATATAGTACAGAAAATAATTATTCAAACGTACGTAAAAATATCGTAGAACACGTAATACAAAATTGGACCACTTATAGTCCGTTTATTATCGGGGATGAATCTTATGGTGTTCCGATTGCTAATGAAAACGATTATGTAAATATATGGTTCTTCATAGAAGTATGTGCTTCTTCACACTTCAATAGATGCATTGTTTAAATTAATATAATTCTACAAATATGATGCAGTTTTAAAATATTGAGTAATGATTAATATAGTCAAGGAATCTACTCATATACGTAATTAAGTTTTGGTACTTCTCTATTATCTCATCGACCACTTTTCATAACAAAAAACTATCGCCAAACTGTAACGCCAAATAAACGGGAGAACGTTGTCATTAATACGCGCAAATGTTGAATTAAAAACCACTTGACGACATAACAAACACGTATAATGCTTCCGACATCAAGTAAATGGGATTGCATTTTTGGCATTTAATCATACATTTTGGCAATAGTATTTTGTTATGAAAAGTGGACGATGAGATAATAGAGAAGTACCTAAGTTTTTTATACCAATTTTGAAAATTTATCTTTTTTTGACATTTAAAAAAAATAACAGAAAAAACATTACAAATTTGCCCATTCGCTCAGCGGTCAAAGGATTAAGAAAATATTAATGATTAGCGGAACTGGTTCTAGCTATGAAGTAATATTATTTTGCTCAAAAACCCCCAGCAAAAAAATAATTACAAAGAATAAGTAATCGTCTTTAAATATACAAAAAACAATGTGATTAATGGCCAGGATTTTTTTACATATAACATTTTTTATATACAAAATAAAAACCGAAATAACCTCATTCCTTTCACCCGATGTCAAAAATAGTTTTTTTTCCACATTCTTGGGCAAAGCACTAAATCAATAAAATCACCAATTTGTGACAAATTATGAGTTTCATATGAATCGCCCATGAACGGACATGCAAACTGGTAAAAAATGAATGTAATAAATTAAAACATTCAAGATTTGTATACATACAAACAATACAATGTAAATATTAATATTGTTTGTATATATACTTCTTTGTATACATATATTGTTTGTATACATACAAACAAATATAATGTAAACATTATTCAAATATTAAGAGTTTGCAAATCAAAACATTCTAAACATTTGTATACATACAAACAATATAATGCATACATACTCTTTACAAATAAAATAGCACACTTATGTAATGACAAAACTTTTAAATCGAATAGAGATAATATATTTCTGTTAAAAAGTAATGCTAAAGTTCAGACTTACATATATTATACATTCACATAAAGCTAGTCACATTCCTGCATATTTATTAAATATTTAGTTGCTAAATATAGAAATAATATTTTATAATTTATATTCAGGCGCTCAGATTCGCTTTTTTCGAACACATAATAATAAAAATATTACTACCGTGCGTACTGTCTTTTGACATTATATTTACATAATAGTTTTCATTAGCAATCGGAACACCATAAGATTCATACCCGATCATAAACGGAATATAAGTGGTCCAATTTTGTATTACATGTTCTACTATATTTTTATTTACGATTGAATAATTATTTTCTGTACTATATAAACAAAATGATTTGATTTCGCGAACGTTAAATGAACCTAAATTCATGTTACACAGTAAATCCGAAATGGATACCTAAGTATTCATACAAATTACAATAAACACAACAATAAATACCTTCTAAACACTCCAGAGTTTTTTATATAAATATATTCCTATGTTTAACGCAACGTGGAGGAAGCCATCAAAGATCAAAACAACAGGAGTTGATCTTGATCCCAAATACGTTTGGAGACAGGAATATACCCTCGTCTCATTGGCCGGTCCTTTTTTGACGCATGCGTACTCGGTCGAAATTCGATGGAATATTTGACATTATTAGCAAACTGCTTTAAATAGATGGATTTGAATTTTGAAAATATATGTATTTTTTAATTTCATTTACTAAATTACATTACAGAACATTGCGCAAATCATGTCACTTTATAGAATTCAAATTAATATATAGTAGGAAATATAGGTATCTCTTAGAAATTATTTTTAATATATGATTAAAATTTTCTAAATATTTTAATAAATTAATATATGAAATGTATTAAAAAATAAATTCAAATGAATAGAATATAGTAAAAACCCCTATGTTTAGAATGTTGCTTTTCTGCTACAATTGAAGTTACAAATATGCATAAACCCATTTGATACTAACCTGAAACTGGAATATAATAATTCTCTTGGTTATTACAAATTACCAGTTTAGTGAAGAATCTGAATAAAAAAATCTTTGTAAAACCATTTTTATTTCTCATTTTTTGTGTAAATGAAACAAAGACAATCCTTTGTGTCAACATGTTTCTGGACCTTTTCGTATTTCAAGAAAGAATAATGACAAATTGGCTCAGAAAAGGAATTTTTTGTTTCTGAAAAAAGCAGTTTATTATTTTTTAAATGTTTATGCAAAATAAATATCTTAGGGGAAGGAGGATAACAAACGAGAAAAAGTGCAACATCTCACTCACAAAGGAAAAAAAATCGTGTCAGTTTTTCATTTACATAAAAATATTTTTATGTCAAACAGTAGAACATTTTTAATGATTTTTTCTGCATTTGTAATATTTCATATTTATATAAGCAATTGTGACTTTTTATAGTTGGTAAAAAAAAGTTGAAAATCTCTTTCGTATTTTATACTAGGTTATTTAGTATTTTCTAAAAAATGTTCATAGGAACTGAACTATTTAGTCTGCTAGAAGGGTTTAACCATCTATATGAATCGAGCACTAAAATTATACATATTAATAAACCCTATAAAAAATAATTCAGAAAATTGAATAAAGCAAGCAATTGTTATCATTAAATATTTTACTATTCATTTCATAAAAATATTGCATCAATGCAGTAACTTTTGCTTTAAAAATAGTTGTTCATAAATTTGTTGTTATAGTTCATCTATCCCATTATAGCTCACCAATAGTTAGCACTCACTTTTGTCTTTAAATTTGAATAAGAACAGAAGATATAGAATATATAAGAACATGAATAAACTCTTAAAAGCTTATAAAAGTCTTAAGTTAGTTTTATTTGGGTAGCATTGAGACCTTTAGCTACCAAGGTTGTTGTCTAGAATGATCTTACATATATTTCATTAATTCCATACAATACACAATTATTGTTACAACTGATTCACAGGACAAATATCGAATATAGTGGGAGAGATATTAGACATAATGCGAAGTCCGAAGGGTAGGAAGGCAACTAGGGAAAATTACACAATGGAACCATTGATTATCTTAGCATCTACTATTACTATATCAGATAAAACGCATTATTGAGTTCTTGAAATACTTTGTATAAAATAAAACATTTTGAGTTTGATTATAATACATTACATCAAAAATAAAAAAATCATTAAAAATTACTATTTTCCAAATGATATGCAGAAAGTATTTATTTTCAAATATACAGCCGTTCTGCTATTGATGATCGGGTTAGATACCAAAAAGTTCATCATAGCACGAAAATATAGTAAATCATAAGTAACAAATAAAATATAAAACATACTTTGTAAAGGTAGAGGTTTGTAGTTATGAATATAAATTGTGTACTGTGCTTCACCATTAATATGTACATTTGAAGACGCATTTGGCTTGAAATATTTTTTACAATTAACTGAGAGAATAATTTAATTACTCAAAGATTATGGATCGAAAGCTATCAATGTTGGCAATGGTCCCATTCTGCACTATGGTGGTTGAATGTCGGTAGCTGTACGGGTGTGTGAGATATGGTGTTTGAAATTGATCGACCTAGGTCATTTTAAATATAAAAATAGACTGATATCTCCTTATATTTCACTTTACAGCCACAACTAACCAGCGGAGACTGGTGTTTGTGTGTGGTATTAGCCTAGAGTCTCCCATCGTGCACTTTGGCAGTTGCATATTGGCAGCTGTAAGGGTGTGGGAGATATGGTGGTTGAAAGTGGTCGACCTAGGGAATTTTCATATTTCGACCAAAGTGTCTTAAAAATGTTTGGAATCTTCCAGAATATACTAGAATGTTCTTGAATGTACAAGAATTTTCTAGAATGTACTAAAATGTTCTTTATATGTTATCCATACATATTTTTTACACATATATATATATACATACATATACATATTTTTATTAGGTTTACATATGGACCGAGAGGGATCGAGAGCATTCTGGATTTTCTTAAGGATCGAGAACATTCTGGAATGATCGAGGATCATTCTGTGGAAGATATGGTGGTTGAAAGTGGTCGACGTAGGACCTTTCATATTTCGATCAAAATGTTCTAAGAAATGTTTGGAATCTTTTAGAATGTTCTAGAATTTTCTTGAATGTACTAGATTTTTCTAGAATGTATTAAAATGTTCTTTATATTTTATACATACATATATATTTTTTACACGCATATATATATATATATATACATACATATGCATATTTTTATTAGGTTTACATATGGATCGAAAGGATCGAGAACGTTCTGGAATTTTTGGAATCTTTTAGAATGTTCTTGAATGTAATAGAATTTTCTGGAATGTATTAAAATGTTCTTTATATTTTATACATACATATATATATATTTTTACATACATATATATATATATATATATATATATATATATATATATATATATATATATATATATATATATATATATAACATACATACATATGCATATTTTTATTAGGTTTACATATGTATCGAAAGAATCGAGAACGTTCCGGTATTTTCGGGGACCATTCTGCGGGGGTATGAGAGATATGGTGGTTGAAAGTGATCGACCTAGGGCATTTTGATATTTCGACCAAAATGTTCTAAAAAATAAAAGAAGAAACGAAAAAAGAAATGTATTTTGATATTCGTCTTCTATATTAAACATAGAAAAAACTGCACGGATGCACCAAAAAAGAAAAAAGACTGCGAAGCGGGTTGTCCTCAGCTAGTATTATTAAAATATTATCATGAATTTTCGATAGAATTCTATTTTCTTTAAAATATATCATTGTATCCCTAAATGTATATCAGTAAAATTCCATTTGTTATGTTTGATATGTTTTTCTTTTTTTCTTCTATACATTCACATATTCTTCAAGAATTCAGAAGTAACACCATAATAAACCAGTGAAACGAGAAAGAATTTCTTGTGAAAATATTGATCAAGAAGCGAAAAAAAGATGAAATCTAATAGAAATTTTCTTTATCTTGACACAATTTGAACTACATTTTTGTAGTAGAAATGCCATTGTTTGTATCATTCCACTTGAGTACTTCTTGAAATACCTCATTTGAAGTTCACTGAAAATATATGATGGTATTTTATTTTTAAAATCTGTATAAAAACAATTTTTACAGCAATATTTTTTGGATTCTTTTTGTTTCACTTTTTGTAATGCAGGATTTAATATAAGATGCTGACTTTATAACCAACTATACTTGAAACATCTTCCAATGTCAGATTTCTATGTATAACAAAATAAAGTGAGTTTTAGGGGTTTTCTTAAATATGTATTAGGATTATACAGAAAATTAGGATTATAAAGATATACAGAAAATATATTTCTTTTAGGATATTATCAAAGATCTCTTTCTTTTCTCTTTTAAAAACGGGTAAATATATTTTTCAATTTCACAATGAACACGTAATTAAAAAATAATACTAATATGGGTGATAGGGGATGAATGGGACAAGTGATGGATGGGACGTTCTCAATATTTCAGGCAATAAACTTTTTTTTTTAGTTGCTTCCTATCCTCATAGATTTCACTACCATAGTATGCTACAGAACCAAAAGCAAGACCACGTGGCTGTTTTCAGTTTTCTTCAAATTATCATTTCCTGAAAACTCTGCTTAAAAGTACATTTTTTTACATTTGAAGTTACTTAAATATCTTATGCAATGTAAACAATTAAGATATGTTGTAGTTTTTTATTTCAAAGCTCAATATTGGTAATTAAAATGAATGAATATTAGCCATTGTGACAATATAATTTTTGAGACAAAATGGCTGACAATTGATCATATGCATCATGGGGATGATTGGGACATTTCAAATGGGATGAATGGGATTGTCTCATTCATCCTTAGAGGATGCTGAAAAATATATTTATTAGCTAAATAATTTTATATAGTTTGATAAATTAATAATTTATGGTAATTATTCTTTTTTAACATTTTATCCTCATTGTAGTTATTGCCTTCAGCCATTGAATGCTTCCGTTTATGGGCCACTTAAGGTAAAGCTGAGATGAGTCTAATATGATTGGCTAACAAATAATTCTGGAGATCATATTACAATTTACAATATTTCAGCTTTTGCCCAGGACGCATTTTTTTAGCTTTTAGTCCTTAACATTGAATAAAGGGAGGAAAATATTTGTGTCCCATTCATCCCTGCTGTGGAGATGATTGGGACATAGAAGAATTGCTTTTTAATTTCCTAATATATTTCTGTATAATAACAATCTTGAATAAATATTGTTCATAAGATGTAGCCAAACACTTGATGTACGAAATGTGATATATAATATTGAAAATAACTTAAATAAAATATTTAAAATAAACATTTTTGTGAAAATGTCCCATTCATCCCCCATCTCCCCTACAGACTTCAAGAGTGTGGATTTTATCTTATTGCACGAATATTTATTTAATACACGTTAGTTGACGGAATTCTGTGTGAGGGATTTGACACAACAAAGTGTATTGTCGTTACCCTGTATTCTTGTACAGATTCAATGTAAATCCCATTATTGGCAATATCGCTCACTTTGACGGATATTAGACGGTGATGTATTCAAATTTTTGATATGTGGTGTAAAGAAAAACTATATAGGATATGATAATTATTGTTAAAACATAAACTAGAACTGTGTATAGATAAACAACTAATGTCGCGATTGGGACATTTTACAACAAGTTGCATCCTCAGGAAGTCATTAAGAAACAACAAAACAGACAGCAAATACACATACTACTTTTTAATTCTGAAGAATTTTATAATGAGACCACCACTAAACCAATTTATTTTCCAAAAATAAATCAAAATCGGAGCAATCATTTGGACATACATTAGATATATATATATCAAAACGAATTGTGTAATATAATTTGTTGTAAGTCGATTAAAATTAATTGGTTTATCTGTTTCAATTATTTTACCAAAATTCAGGTAAAAGCAAAATATGTGTTACTTATTTCACTCAAATTTTGTCACACGTTTGAATGCAATACTGAAACAAATCAGGGTCAGAACGACTCAGACCTTGGAATTTTAGAGAGCATGAATATTTTGACGAACCTATATCATTTTACGTGCTTGTTTAACATCTTACTTTACAAATTTTAACGTATTTGCATACCACGAAGTATGAGAATTACATTGTGTTATATCTAGGAGTGCGGATAAGAGACACCGCTATGTTCTACGTGCATATTTGAAGCTCAATCAAATATATTTTCTACATAATTTTCTATAACAAGTCATGTGGTATTCAAAATCTATAGAAAGTTGAACATAATTTAGCGGAATTTATCTTGTAGTAGATTGAGAAATTGCAAAGCTAGTATGTTTAGTGATACAAACTAATTTATTTCACTAGGGACATCACAAGTAGGTGTTGGCTAATTCTCAAGACATCTAAATGTCCTGTGGACTAACTCTCCTGTCGACTAATTGCCCTGTCGGCTAAATGTCTGCATCAGCTATATGTCCTGTCGGCTAAATGTACGTGTCGGCTAAATGTACGTGTCGGCTAAATGTACTTATTGGCTAAATGTACATTCAGCTAATTACTGTCATCTAAATAGCTTGTGGCTAAATACTGAAAACTTTGAAAATGAGGACTCCGCAGTAGGGTGGAGTGAAAATGACCATGACAATTTTTTTTTTAATTTTTACTTCAGATAGGTCTTAAAATTTGCCTTTTGGCACACTGAATATTAGGTTAAATTTTCATTTAATTTAGAATTCATCTTTAGGGCTCTACCAGCTCTTAAAGATTATGCCCTTTATACCTGAAAAACCAAAGGAGTGTACATAATCATGAAATTTTCTTTTTGGAAATTTTTCTTCGGATACGTCTCAAACTTTGTCTCTTGGTACACTGAATATTAGGTTAAATTTTAATTTAATTTGGAATTCACCTTTAGGGCTCTACTAGCTCTTAAAAAGTATGCCCTTTATATGGGAAAATCTAAGATATACACTATGCAGTTACACTGAATAGTGTATATCTTGGATTTTCACATATAAAGGGCATTTCAAATTATTTTTTACAGATTTCTCTGATTTTAGTAAAATAACTCATAAAACATGACTGATTAAAGTATTACTTGTAATCAATCCAAGAGTCGTCCTGTTTTGACACCTGGAAGGTAAAAGTCACACTAAAATGTGACTTGTTCGCAAAGATAAAGAAAAAGTAAAATCATTAGATATACAGTTCACTTTTATATTTTGAATATACATGAAATATAGTTCTCAGAATGTATAGGAAAGACAATTTTCTTAATATATAGTTATACAATAAAAAAGATATATACAATGTACAGTAAAACGATATGATATTTCACTCTAATTTATATTGGCCTTTGGTATTAAAACTAGGCATTATGTTTCGTAATTTGATTTTTGTTCGTATGTATCCGTCCCTTGCTTCTACTCCTACAACTGCCAATGATGCTTCTGTAACTAATTCCATGCATCTTTCAAAATCAAACTTTCAATCTTGTGGCAATCTTTGTTTCAAAAAATCTAATAGCACCATTCGTTCTCACAGTGTTTATAGCTATTCCGTCACAACCAACAACCATAAGTTTGTCAAGGTTTAAGTCGTTTTCAGTGTAGTATTTTAAAATGCTTTCTGCAATATGCTTTTTGGATCCAGAAAATGGTGTAAAGTGTCCTGATAAGTGAATTTGGCTCTTCAACCTGAGATACATGTTCTTCACTTATAGTTATTCGATGTAATCTATCTCCAATTTTCTCTTGATGTAGTGTTTTATATTTTCTCCCATCAAAATATATACTTTCGATTCCGGCTTCTAAAGCTTTCAGATCATCTTTTGTAGCTCGTTCTCTAGGTTTCTTTCTTGTTCTGCGTACTTTGCTTCTGTCAAGTATATATGATGAATAGTTTTCTGTTCTAACGCTAATATCGTGTAGAGTTGCAAAAGCTATTGCAGCCACGCATCTATCAGAAACCCCATACCGATCTGAGACCCCTGAAACCATAGGAGAAGTGTTCTCATTTGTCTTTGTGACAAATTAGATGAGACTCATTTGTCTTTAGAAGTAGATGCTTGTTATACGGATATTAATTCTTCACACCCTCATGAAGAGCTACTACTTCTTTCTTCATCACCACTGCCAAAATAAATAACAACTGTACTGCCCTGATTAACTGCAGACTTTAAACTTGGCTTTTCAGTCCTCATTGAGTCCCTTGTTTTTCTGTCTTCTCCTTGTCTCAATTTACTTGCCTCGGCTTTATCTAGCGTGCCAATAACACTCTTTCTTGTTGACCTTTGGTCAAGAAGAAATTCCTGTTCTTTTGGAGACACCTTCTTTGATTTTTCACAAGTACATTTAGCAATTGGCTTGTATTTGCACTCCGAAATGTCTAGAAGTTTACTTACAGTTTCAGATTTGAAAAACTGAACTTTCTTCATGTCATTATCATTTCTTTTGGATTTTGCGAATCGGATAAGATTCTGGTATTCAGAAAAATCGTTGTCTATCATTTGATTAATAATCCTATAAGAATTGATGCTTTCTACCAAATTTTTTGGATCTTCTCTCTTAGTATTTGAATTACCTATGACTTTTATGGATCTTTACCATTCCTACTCTGTTTTAATTCTTGTCTTATATATAAGTAACATTTTATAACGTCTGCTAATGTTCTCAAAACAACTTCATTTAGTTTTGAAGGCGCACCAAATATGAGAGATCCCACTGCACTTCTAGTAATGGTTAACTTCGGTTTGCATCCACTCGCACTCATTTTTGCGCTAAAAACAAAAAAAAATAATTTGTAAAACTCAATAAAACGTTTCAAATTTATTAAAATAAAGATTTAAGGATTAGAAATGATAAAGGAAGTTACACTAAACATTTTTAAATATAAAAATGTCAAACGAGATTACCAACTAACACTGTAAATGTACAATTTATAGTAAAAACATATTGCGTGAAACAATGAAAATATAAAGCTCCTGGTAGAGCCCTGAAGGAGTTTTTCAAAACTGATAAAATTTTGCACGTATTTTATAGGTACTAAAAAGCAACTTTTGGCTGCTATCCGAAATCAAAATTACAACTTTCGTTTTTTCACTCCACCCTACTCCGCAGTCATACCCATCCGGATTCGCGCAATTGACACGATTTCGGTAAGCGGCAAGTAGTTATGTTTAATACGAATTTTCAAGTTACGCGTATGGCTAAGGTACAAAGTACCTGTTAATAAGACAAAATAAAGATATCAACATGTTATGAGATTTATTTTTATTAATAAAATAAAATATCTGTTAATATTTGATAAAAAGAGCTTCTAAACATTTCATTAAAATATCATTTCGATAACAACGTTGATGAAGCATAAATATCTAATTAGCAAAATTATTTTCTTAAAATGTGAATTGTATTTTTTAATATAAATATTTTTTTTATGATTGCATATTTTAATAACGTACGGACAAAAGGGCAATGCACATCGTAAAACACGAGAAACAAATAATTATGGAATTAAAGTGTTATGTAATTATGGAATTAAACAATCATGTTAGTAGATGAAAAATACTTGCTTATATTTCCAGTAGAAATTATATAAACATTCTGCAGAACTCACCCCTTCGAGGCTTGGCTCCGCACTCTAGTTCGAGAGGTTTTCACGCTCATTTAATAATGTCAGTATTGTTTGTGCAAGAGTTTTGCAAATTTTGTAAATTATTATTTTTTAAATTATTCAAAATCATTATTAAATTGTCAAATTACTGTCAATCATTCATCACAAGATTCACGCAAATATTTAATGCATAAAAACAAATATTGTGTGTGCTTATTTATAGACAATATAACGTTTAAAAAATGTAATTAAAAAAATATAATTGAAGAGAAATATTACTACATTAGTATTAAAAAAAAATATTAAAAGACTCTATAATTTAATATTTTAATAGGGAAATAGCTCATTTTGTCGTATTTAAATATTTTATTTTAAGAATAAAATTAAATCTGTAAGTATTATGAATATAAAAATTTACTTTTATCAAAAATATTACATTTATCATGGAAAATATATTAAACGACCAATAAAACAATTTTAAATTAAAAGTGAAAAAAAAATGAAATAAAAGATGTACGTGGGATTTGAACCCGTACAGATTTAAGATCAGCACTCTGATCATTACGTCACCAACATCACTTCAAAGATGCAATAAAACTTTTTAAATAAGTAAATTCGTGAACCAAACATGCTACACTGTCAAAAAATATTATTGAGGTTACTAAAAATTTTTTTATAAATTTGTATTCCAAAGAATTTTTTAGTAACCGGTGTTATTAACCGGAATCGTTGCTAACTGTTTTCTAGTAATTCTTACAGATTTTCTTTTAACGGAGTAAGAATACAAAATTTTTTTTAATAATTACAAGGATCAATGAGAAAAACTAAACTTTTTAGTAGATCGACCCATTTGTTTTTAAAGTGTAGAAACACCAGAATACCGTAGTAAACGCCTGTGTTTAGCGCTTATGGAAATCACTCCAAATCGAGTGCGCATGGCTGAGGAATCCTCATTTTTAAATCAAGCGTCCACGATCGCATTTTTTCTTCAAATTTGAAGGATGACACAGATTATCTGAAAATGAAAATGGAGAAATTTATGAAGTAATATTTCTGTATTTCCTCAAATTACTGAAACAGAAAATTAAGAAAATATACGTTCATCACATTTAGATGCTTGATGACAGATTGATTGTCCCTTTAATCCCCTGACCGCCGAGCAAATGGGCAAATTAGTAATGTTTTTCTGTTATTATTTTTTTAAATGTCAAAAAATGAATTTTCAAACTTGGTATAAAAAACTTAATTACGTAAATGAGTATATTCCTTGACAGTATTAATCATTACTCGATATTTTAAAACTGGATCATATTTGTAGGATTATATTAATTTAAACAATGCTTCTATTGCAGTGAAACCTGCAGCATAGTAAACGGATATATCAATTCACGACGGTGAGAATGTTAACAATATTTAATATAAACAGTACAGTCCTGGAATAAATGACGATGATGTCACATATATTTTTAAGAGCATTTCCAAAAAGAATATCTGATGAATGTATTTCTACTAAAAGCAATATCAAGTCTTCAATTTTAATCAATTGCTTTTCAAATATTTTTAAAATCTCATTATAGGGAGTTTTGTAAACAATGAGACAGACTGTACAGTAAAACAAAGAAAGTTTTATAAAACAGTTTTTGTTTGTACCGCTTCAAGTCAGGCTGTTTTGTGATGCTTTGTTTCGAGAGTTCACCTGCCGCATATCAAGCGCGACTGTTTGGTCATTTGGAAAGTACGAAATCAAAATATATTCAAAAGTATATTTTCGAACACAGTGAGCCAGAGCAATTTACTCATGAAACTCAGTTAAAGATGTTATACCTTCCGCCTTTTTGTGTGTAGTAGCTGTGAATATTATACATGCTGTATTATTTCTCCACTGCACAACACAGATTTAACTGGAGCATAATGGAAGAAAGAGATATGTAACCATTTTCTTTCTACAAATTTAATTAATACATTGTGAGGCATGGAAGTTGATACAGCGTGAAACAGTGCAAAACTGTACCGCATTTCGAATATATTTATTCTATTATGATAATAGGCATTGTATTCTTCTTTAACATGTTTTTATGTCCTTCAGACATGGGCGCCTATATATAAGAGACCCTTTTATTTCTTTACCACCTCATAGCAAATACAAATTCGAATTTTTGTATTTAACTGTTTTTGAATCCTTTAAACTTTCTACAATACGAACGTTAATACATGGATGCTTAGCAATTCTTTCACAAACACTAGATTGTTGAATGTATTGGTGAAACAGATAAACTATAAAGACTGTCTCACTCTGTATTAACTGTGGTACAAAACGAGATGAATTCGAATGATATTTCAAAGTGATTCTTTTCCCGTGTCTATTCACGTGTTTTAGTAAATCATGTATGCAAGATTCTCCTAATAAGCAGATTTATACAAAATGAATTTGACGTAATCTGTCAAACGAAAGGGGGTGATATAAGAGCCCATTTGGATCATAAAACACAATAAACCATGTCTTATCTCTAATTGTTATCGAGTTATGGTTGATAGAAGGAAATGCGCCAAAAGCTTCTCATGTCTGAAAAAACCCAAATTTGTCATGTTTCTGTAAACCCTATATGCAACATAAACAAATATTTGGAAAAAACAGAAAACATCCTGTAATGTGACATCCTTTTCATAGGGATATCTGGATTTAACGGCAAGCTACAAGCGCTAAAAGACTGGCGAAAGAAAAAAGCTAATTGTCGCAAAAATCTGTAATCGACTATACCGCAAATACCCTTCTAGCTACAAACGGTCAAATGTATCACAAAAAATTTCCATTCTACTATATTTTGAATCAGCATACAATAAACCATATCAGTATTCCACTTCAGGCGAAATTTAGCCTTTTATTTTCGATACATCACTGAAATTCACGTTCGTTGAAAAAAAGAGGACCGCGAGGTCCCATGGTTGACCCAGATTTCAATTACCTGTGCATCTTCAGTCTCCTGTCTTGTCAGGTGCAAAAACGAAAATTTTATAGCCAACAAGAAAAGTAGCATTTGTATTAATTTTACAAACACAAAGCAAACAAAAGAAGTATGACGTTCCTCACACCTTTCGTAAAGGAATATGTAAAATAAAAATATGATTGACGTATGCCACGTCTATTACTAAATAAAGAACGCATTCGGAATCATGTGTCAAACTTACAGCGGTTTCTGAAACAGTTTGCCCCCACACATGATACACACCATTGCCCGCTTACGAACTGAAATCATCTTAGCTGTAGCTGAAACTAATCCCTCAGTTTTACTATTGATTCATAGAGCCGACTTGTTATAACTTGGAAACTGGCAACTACTGAGCGGTAAATCTTATGCTTAAAAAAAAAAAAAAAAAAAAAAAAGAGAGAGAGAGAGAGAGAGAGAGAGAATTCCAATGGATTCAGATCTGGCGATCTTTGGGTCAATTCCTTGTCTACGGAATTAGCCATCTACGACTGTGAATACTGTTTAGTCAGGAAATCCCGAACGGTATTTGAAGATTTTCTGGACTAATTGGAGAAAAATGCAGGGGCCCAACCATATTGAAAAATGTTTTCTCCTCGTTCAGGTGTAGCAATGGCATCAAGAAATCAAGATGTTTTTTCAGAAATTCCAAATATACATTGCTTGTCAGACAACCCAGGAACGTATGTGGACCTAACAAGCGATTACTAACGTCTTAAAGCCACACGTTTAAGCTGAATTGCGAACGGAACTATGGCGCTTTACAAATGGATTTCGTTGAGCGTAGTGATGCCAATTTTGTAAATTTAAATGCCATCCCACGCTAAAAGTGGTTCATCTGTACATAGAATGATACTCAGGAAATGGTGCTCTTCAACATCCCTCTCTAACAACAAGCGGCAAAATGTTACCCGTGGTTCCAAGTCAGAACGATGTAATTCTTGCACCGGTATGAAATGGTATGTGTGATACTGGTTTTTGTGCAAAGTATTCATCACTTTACTTTGTAAAATTCACCTTCTCTCGCAAGTATCCATGAACTCACGCATGTATCTTCCTCCACTCTGTCGAGTACATGCTAAGGCGATCATGGCCGCTTTCGCACACCTTTACAAAACGAACCAGTATCCCTAAACCTTTGGTAAAGTGCGACAAATACAGGACGGTTAGGCGCTTGACGATATGGGTAACGCAAATGGTACTCTTCTTCGGCTCTCTGAGAGTGTCCATCACAAAATCCATATACAAAATGCATATCTGCGCCCTCTTCGTTTGTAAAATGAGACATACCCGATTAGAGGTTGGAAGGTATGACAGGTTTATTCCTTTAATTATACCAATTAAAAATAAAATTCACAAGATTAAACATAAGGGTTCAAATTTAAACAATAATTTACAAAAATAAAATACAAAAAACTTCAACGGAATAAGAACCGACTTGGATAATTCATAGCAATGTACGAAAACATACGATGTACAAAATAACAGAAAGCATGTAGCAGTGTGTGCAGCGTGAAAAGAATTGGTCGAACTGAAGTAAATTCCAGAAAATCCTAGTGCCATATCAGCTACTCAGTTTTCTTAGCATTTCGACTCGGTTTTTGTACCCACAAGTGGCATGTGGGCGCAGGAAGGTTGGAGAATATCTTCGCATTCAGGAAAGTTCGAGAAATCAGTATCTCCGTCTGAGATATTCACCATATGTCAGACGCAAATACTGATGGATTTGCATATGTTTCATTTATTCACCATAGTCCCGTTTGGCAAGCCCAATATGTGGCACAGATCCTTTGCAAGTACATTTTGGACAGGTTTTCATACATTTGACCGATTGTAGCTAGAACGGTATTTGCGGAATTGCCGTTTGCAGAATCTGGCGACAATTTTCAATTTCCTCCGCCAATGTTGCAGCGCTCGTTTCTTCTCCGTTCAGTTCAAATGTTTCTAAAAATGGAGTCACCTTATAGGGTTGCTTTTGTTCTTTCCAAATATATGATTTGTATTTTTTATGAACATATGATTTGTGGTACATTATGTGATTTGTAATGTATATGCGATTATGTGATATAGCCAAATATGTGATTCGTGGTACATTTGCATTGTGATTATTTTGCATCTAGGATTTACAGAAGTATCACATATTTGAATTGTTCAGAGTTGACGCATTTTTTTCCCCAATTCCTTCTGTCCACCGTAACTCAGAAACGTTTAGAGACAGAACAGCGATTCTATAGTTTTTTATAATCCACATGGGCTATTCTATCACTCCCTTTCGTTTGGAAGTTTACGTCAAATTCACTCTGTATATTCAATGACTAAAATTTTATCAATCGATTATGTAGCTCTTATATCTAGCTGTTATTATAGTTTTAACAAAATCTTTCACACTGTGTACGACTCACCCCTACATCCCTTGTTGTGACCGCTATCATAGTTTGTGCTTGAACTCAAAAATTATTTCCACTCTATTATCGAATCTATATCGAATTACTTTACAGTGTCTTTCAGAAACGGATCTATTCAATAAATGATTTATCATGCGAATTCTATATTTATCAAAGAAAAGAAAATAATATTTTCTATACGCTCAGATGACGTCTGTATCCATAATGCTAAAGCAAACAGTCAAATAATTTAATTGAAGTCTTAAAATTAATGAAAGAAAATGAAAACAAAAGTTATGCTGAAATTTTCAATGTTCAAAGTATATTTAAATAGAAAATTTCCGTAATATATTTATCCAGAAAAATATTGATATAAAGTTTTTGATCGATAAAAGTATACATCAATGAGATAAATATCCGCAGGTGTATTAGAGTAATGATTTATGAACGAACTATTCTAAAATTTTTCACTGTTTAAAAATTTATTGTTTATATTTAATAAACATATTTCATTTTAACAGAGGGTATATAGCATATCACTTAAATGTCTAAGATTTTTAGGAAATTTCTTACATGTTATAAGTAAACCATAAATCATTTAAATAGCATTTTATTCCATCCTAATCTGAATCGTGAAACGACACTCAGATTTTTAAAAATGGAAACGTAAATCATTGCTGCTCCAGAATCAATCATTCTTTATGATATCTATCCAAAAAGGAAATTACGTTTCGAAAATAATGGTTCACTAAATCGTCCAAAATTTAAAGAATGCTGAAATTTTTGAATGTTTCTGATCGTTTACTTTCTGTAAATTGATCGTCACCCTTAAATGATATTCGTAAAAAGAAATACAATAAATACAATTTCAAACTTCAGCATTTTACATTTTCAGAAAGTTTGTGTTTGCATTTGGAAAGATGGAGTTATAATAAACCAATCAGACTTTTTGCTTTATGATAAACTTTAATTTGTGTTAAACATATATTTTCCATTTATAGTATACAAATATTACCATAATTTCTTTTTAAGCACGTTTAATACAAAATGCCATTTTGAAATTTCCACACACCATGCATTTAAATGTGTATATATTTGTCATTACTTTAAGCATAAGTAATTTCTTTATTATAAACATATATTAAAATAACCATAAATAAAAATATTACCATAATTTCTTTTTAAGCACGTTTAATACAAAATGCCATTTTGAAATTTCCACACACCATGCATTTAAATGTGTATATATTTGTCATTACTTTAAGCATAAGTAATTTCTTTATTATAAACATATATTAAAATAACCATAAATAAAAATATCAAAACTACTTCAAATAAAAATATATTTTACAAAATTAAATTACATAAAGATTACTCACATTAAGTAAATAGAAAAAACTGCATTAAAAACAGTATTTCCTTTATGCAATTTTTTGAATATTTATTTTATAAGAGTGATCTTGTTGCAAATCATAGTTCAAATTAAAAACAATTTGAAAGCTTTAAATGTATAATGTTTGCTAAAATTACTGCCCTCTTCACAAGGTACTCAGCATTACATAATTAAAGCGAAAGGTTTCACTTAAAACTCATCATCTAATTTTTTGTTGTTGTTAGTTAATATATTACACTGACATATGATGTAAAAATAATGTTTATAAGAATCAGGCACAAGAAAATAATTGAATATGAAATCGATCATCATTCGAGACACCTGTTCTTGTTCCTGGTTATTTCTGATTCAGCTAAGATCATTACCGTTTATTTGGTGCTCATGCAAATATGTTTTTTTCTATATGATAATCAGCATGTGCATGTTTTGTGTTTTAGTTTCTATGAATAAGTTTTTTTTTATAAATTAAAATGAAAAGCAACATTTTTCGTATCATTAGCAGTGAAAATTTATTTTGTTAAATTTCAGTTAATGTTCTCTTAAATTATTTGTTTTATTTCCTTGAGAATTTTCAAAACATTAGGCTTTCTAAATATAACATAAATTTTTGAGAGGTGTACAACTCAAGATATATTTGTTTTCTCAACCTTATAAAATGTAAAATATTCAATTAAAGATGTATATCTTCTTAAGTGCGCTGTATATTTTATTATTTTACTTTAAGGAAATTATTGATACATTAAATAGTCTAAAGTTTATCTGCGTGAAAATAAACATGAATCATAAAATCAAAGATACTTTTATCATGATTTTGTTTATTATTTTTTATTCTTTTAAAATGCTGCCTTGATTTGAGAGGTATATAAAACCATTGCATTATAAACCGTGTCATGTAAAGAAAAAGGAAAAACGAAGGACACCTAAAACCACTATCATATACCAAAAATTACTTTGTGCTAAATTTATGTCAAATCAATGTATTTTACAAAGTGTTTAAACGGTGGTAAACTCATAAATTTTCCAGTACCAGAATGCTTGATTTTTTTCTAGTAGACAACATAGATGTAATCCACTACTACAGAACAATGCCATACAGAAAGAACATTCATTTGGATTTTTACAAACTAGAGTATCCAACCGGGTTTTCCCGGGATAGAGAATATAGGTGAAAACCTTTTTTTTTTTTTTTACTCTAATAGATTTTTTACATTTATTTTTTTTAGATTGTACCCTAACAACACCAAAGAGCATTTTATATGAAATATGTCAATTATATATTCAAATAAAATTTTGAAATTTATTAACAGCGGTAATTTCGTATTGGACTCGTGCCAAAAGTTAATAAACAGCAGTTTTTTTAATTATTATTCTGATAATTTCAGCTTATTTCGATTACATGTCTGTTAAATTTGTGTTTTATTTATACTATTGTATTTATTGCTTAATGAAGTTTTAATTTCGTATGGAATATCAGATGGAAACAAATGATGAACTTTTTACTATATATTGTTTAAAGTAAAAACGGATTAATATTTTGTAATCGTCTGCAAGCGATCGAGATAGATTATAAAAGGAAAAAATCATGCTTGAAATGCTATAATAAATGAGTAAATTGCGATACAGTTTTCAAACAAATTGCATTTGAAAGTAGATTTTCCCCCTATATAGCTGTGTAAAAATTAAAACCGTACGATGTTTCGAAATTAAAAAAATTGCAGTATAAAAAATCGCAAAACCGAAATTTCATCGTGAAGTGCTGCCATTCACAAAATGACGTCAGCGTTACGCACGTTTGTCCTTTATAATATAGATATGAATAAAAATTCACCTTTCCCATGTCAAATGTATAATTTTCTTGTGAATTAGATTTTAAAGACTTATTTTGTCGCTGATTTTCCCACGGATATCCAAACTAAAAGTCTATTTTCGTATTTATATTATATATAGCGATATTTATAATATAGGTCAGCGGTTCCAAAACTATAGATCACGACCTACTGGTGGGTCGGGAAAAAATTGTATTTTAACCTAAAACCTTCTGTTTAATTCGTCAATGCTCTGCCTATTTAGCTACCTGGACCGATCCAAGACATCTGTATCCCTCAGATGGAAACATGTTAATTTGTATGATATTTTTACCAATCATTATAACTGAGTTATAAATAATGAAGTGTACCTACGTATCTATAATGAAGTGTATCTACGTAGGAGTTACATTATCTGTGGTATTTTCTGTTCAGCTGTATACATGGCAGACCGATGCTATTTCCAAAAAGCTTGTGCGAGTGAATTGTTGTGGCTGGTTGTTGGTCCAGATAGATCAATAGGCAGAGCGTTGGCAATTTAAGCCACATATCTTGGGTTCGTTTCTTGGTATAGATACTTTTCCACTCAGTTGTCAAAAAGTCAACTCGTATGATAACATACAGGATTTGAAAGTAGACGAATTTTAAAACAGTTTTATGCTATGAAAAATGTTTTTATAATTTGGAAATTTACATAATGTGTAAATATTTAAGCCATGACATTCATATTTTTCCCTACTGTGTGTTTAAATGAGTGAGAAGATGTTGAATGTGCTATTCGTAATCCCTATTAAGGATTTATACAAGCATATCTACAGCAAAATGAAAAATAAAAATAATTTATGAAATCAGTTTCTCAATTCTAGACGTGTTTTCTCGTATCAGAAGAAGAAAACGATTTTATTAACATAAAAAGTGATTATACCGGTTCATTTTGTAACAAGTGGCTACACTATCTTATGATAGTTAATCTGATAAAACAATAAGTAATTTGTAAGTAAGGATTAGCATGTGATATACCCTCTAAATATGCTTTAAAAAAGTAAATAAAAATTAACCCGTCATATCTATGTGTAAACTTTAACGCAGAGAAAATTGTTCTAAAGCTTTTATGAGATTTATCTTATCCCAAAAATAATATTTTGCTAAATTTACTTTAAAATAAAAGTATTTATAAATTTTATAATACTGTTCGGGCACAAATAATTTTTTAACTAACTATTTGGTACTTTTAGACGTTTCATTTATTACTGGATATCAATTTAATGGTTATCAAAATGTATTTTGTTGATAGTACATTTTCTATGAAATCTTTATTATTCTACCTTCAAGATCTTTTTAATTCAAACTTTTTTTTTATCTGAACACAATAATATGTGTTATTTTAGTAGGAACATTTAAAAAATGCTAGCTGTCTATTTCTAGAAACAAAATGAATAAAAGACCTTTTTTATAAGAAAAAAAATATAAACACTAATTTAACGATCAGTAGATTTCAGAAACACCTGCTCTTTTTCAAAGCTTATGTAATTTGCCTCAAGACATTAGCTTTTATGTAATAAACATGTAAATATGTTCTTTTGTTTTTAATACATTTATTTCATAATGACTGACAAATTATTCTGTAAGTTATACAAAACATAAAATTTTTCTTCAGTATTGTGTACAATAGATTTTAAAGAAATATATTTTAAAATTTAACTGAAATCATAATATAGGATTATTATAATATTTATTCTATGGAACATGTTTATTTAAATTCGTATAATGACATGCATATTAAATCTAATATATTTGATTTTTAATTTAGTAAGACATGCATTTGAATTGATAAATGCGTTTTAAAACATTTTCGATCGATTCACTGATATGACGATTTATATATTGTTTTATGAATGTTTGTTTATGTATCTATATAAAAATATAAGGTTATTTGAGACTACAGGCAATATTATTTTGTCATTAAATTGCTTGCACCCAAGTTTTCATTTATACATTCAGATTGCGCTTTAGGTTGAATTTACTTGTATTTCTGCATTTTATTAGTCACAGATAGATTCATAAGAAATACTTTTTTCGTATATATTGTGTTATATTCTATAAATAGTGTGATTTGGGTTTCTATCATTATGTACATTATATACCCTGTACATTTTATAGCTTCACGGAAAACACCAGCTGTATAAATTAAAATGAAGCGACAAGTCAAAACAGATGATAGACACAAATAAGTTTTAAAAGTCCTTTATATTTTTCGTGCGTGAACATATATACTTTTTATCACTTTATACATACGTTCAATTCTGTTTTTCAAGGAAATGCCCTTATTTTTGCCATGATCTAGTGTTACTATCATCATTTTTCACCCTGACCTTCCAAATTAATATCTTTTTCAACTATATACAAGGATAAGTTCTAATTCACCCTTTTCAATTAACTTGCTACTCAACGCATAACCAACAGTGATACGCTGAATAGCAAGAAATAAATCATATCTTTTGTGATATAAGTAATCTCCAGAGTAATTTCAGCTTTGCTGAAAATTTGATTATATATATTGGTTTTAATTCGTCTCTTGCATGCCAATGAAGATGTTGTGTGCTCATGGGTGACTTTTCATCTTGTGCCGCAGGCGTGCTAATACATAAGTGTGAGAAAATGCTAGACTGGATGTCGTCTGGATAGCTCTAAATGGTTGAGCATTGGTGTCTAATACCAAAGTTTCCGGATTCGATCCCCGATCTGTACTTTTTTCACTGCTGAGTAGCAAGTAATAATTGATATTATTTATTATATATGTAATCTGCAGAGTAATTTCAGCTTTTCTTGAAATTTAATTAGCATATATAATTTTTACTTATCTTCAGGAAGTTTATTTATATGTGTTGTTTTGTTTGTTTGCTTTTTTGGCATTTTCTACAGTTCATATTTTTTAATAAACCCATAATAAATAACAGGAACTTGCATTGCCAATACTTTTAAGCAAAATAGGTCTTATAATGCCAACAAATATGTCTCTTTTGTAACTGAAAGAAAGGTGAACTCTAATGAATCTTTTATTTATCTTGACAAATACTTAAATCAACTTCGAAAGGAAATAATCATTTTTTACGTTATATAAATTTTCTGGCTCCAGTGATACTTTATAAAAAATTGCTTTTACCATTGTCAAGTGTTAAACGAGAATGTGATATTATTATTTTTTTATTTGCTATACAATCTTTCAATATATTTCTTGTTGTGTGTCAGTTTTAATGAAATTGTTGAACTGAAGCTGTTTTCAAAAGTTATTTTAGAAAAATATTTTACAAATTTTAACATTTTATCAATGAAGCCGTATTGTAATGTAAAAAAGTATACTTGTTTTATAGTTGTTCTATACATATCTATAAATGCCAAGTAACAGAATTAATATAGGTATAATTTAAAGAATACTTTTTCGTAATATTAGAATAATTTTAGTAATATTTGTTCATCAATAACGCTCAATAACATTCATGTAATATTATATGATAATTTGTTTTACTAGTAGTGTGGCATCAGTATCAGTTACAGTAAAGTACATTCAATTACGCTATGTTTTATAAAAATGAAATAAACCCATAATTTCGGATTTTTTTAAGTATTATAACAAATTTTGCAATCTAATGAACATGAGTTATAAGTTCCTGAAAGGGAAATGCATTTAAAAGTATAGATTATGTAATTATGTTTGTTATACCTGTTCGACAATTTGATAAAAACATATTATGTATGCCGATTAATTATACTTATGCTACCTATTTATATTTAATTTATCTAAGATTTATGGTGTGCAAAACATGACATGAACTACTAAAATGTCAAAAAACAAAATTATAGATTTAAAAAAAAAGTTTTATCTTATGTAGTTCTAAGCTCTTTAAAAGAATGAATAAATGTTAATTTTTATACATGCAATTCACTTTTTCTTCTTTCTCGACGTAAATGAAAACTAAATTTTCAAATTCTTTAATGCTTTTGTCCTCTTGTGAAATTTGGTACAAAAGTGCGTATTTAAGTACACATATATAAGTAAAAGTACACATTTTATTACATAAAATAAATAAGCACATCTTGAATGAACCAGCCTTTTTTTCTATTTGATACAAAATGTTTAATGGACATGATCCGTTGATCGGAGTTAGAAGTTATAAAAATCACATGTTTGGGAAGATCAAACCGAATGTATATGACACCAAAATATGAATAAAATTATTTAAATGCCTGAAATTAGAATATGTTAAAGTATTGTGCTCAGTAAGGCTGTGCCAACAGTTCGATTAATTCCTTTATAGATGGAAAAATATTTTTGTCCATAATTTTGCCTTGATGAACAAGAAACTAAATGTTTCGTAATCGGGGCTCCTGGCACTCTTCAGTTATGTGGTACATTTTGCGTAACTAGCACAATTTACTTCAATATTACACGTCTATACTTACGATAATTATGAAACTGTGTTTCAATTTTACTGGAATGTTAATAAAATCTAATAATAAGCTTAATACCATTAAAAACATTCTCATATTTGTATTAAATATGGGAATAAATGATTTGTTTATACCCAATAATAATTTTTATAAACTATAATGATTCATATTAAAAATTTATGTAAATGTATTTAAATTATTTTTCTGGCACGAAAGAACGCAAACAAAGAAGGTTATAAAAGTGAAATGAATCACAAATAATGAAATGAATTTTGCGCCAAACCATGCTCTCTGTAACACGTTTCTGCCAGAAGTATACGAAACTGACGCTATTCACTCACTAAACTAATATTCATGTTCGAAAGTATTTTCAAATAAATTGAGCTGCTACGAGTTAAAGAAAAAATATTGCTTAGAGTAACAGGTATTACTATCTCTAAAATCTGATAATAAGCGTAATAGCTGTAAATAAAAAATAACATGTATGGCAAGCACAATTATTTTTATAGTACATCACCTAGTTTCTCTTGTCAGTCACATGATGTAGGAGTGTGACGGAAGGCGGATATTGTTCATTACTGTTGAATTAAGTTTGCATTCTACCGAAACGATTGCCGAAATATAGTATCTTATAGTATAAGATACTTATATAATAAATTATTATAGTTATCTTTATTGAGACTAAAATGCTTTTAATAATGCAATATATTTTCTGTGGGTCCAAATTAAAGATTGAAAATTAATTCCCTCCCGTTCTAGAGTGTTAAAAAAATACTAAGAACAGGAATTAACAAATATTAAGATTTTCTTTTGTTATCTTCCAGTTCCTCCTCTTCAGTTATAATTCTTCATTTTGGGAACATAAGTAAAGAATTGGGAATTTTCATATTAATCGATAGGTTTGTGCTCTTATGAAATTTAGAGTTTGCAGGAACAGAAAAGTACAACACTCCAAATTTATCCAGATTTTTAAACAGTGACCTTTTTTTCGATTTAATTTTATGTGCTGTAATATTCGCAAAATTTAATTGTTCTATTCATAATTTTAAAATTCTTTTGAGGTACCAATTTTATATTCTTTACTGAAAATGCTAAATGTAAAAGATAAAAGAATATCTTATTTTTAGGCTCATATCAATTAAAATGCTTTTAGTAATATAATATATTTTTAACTGAATAAAGTTTTAGAATTTTATTTTAATAGAGATGCATGTATACAGTGAATTTAACGATATTGCGAAATATTAAGCAATACATCTGAAGCCACAATTCATTTTAATGTGACTAGCATAGATGTAAAGATTTGGTTTATGAATCAAACATTGTTTCTGAAAAAATCTGCTTTTATTAACTCTTAAGTAACACATTACTACAGAGTAATACTAGCGGTTAGTTTTTTCAGTGTATGCATTTTAAAAATATTTGCAAGCTGTTTCCAATTTTGCTTCTGCAAAAATTGATTTTTAATGTAACTGTCATTATTTTTACATAACATTATATTAAAATTCCTTTTTAAATAATTTCAATGCCTCAATAAAACATATTTTTACATAAATTAATGTTTTGATTCTAACATAAAAGTTTAGGGTTACTTTCATATAATTTTGAATATTTTTGTAGTGAAATAAAAATCATGTAACAGTTTTTTAACATTTCGATGTAATGGTGTATTTTTTTTAATCTAAGGAAATACTTTTTCATTATTGTTCTATAAATATCTGTGGCTGTAAAAGTAACACAGTTAATTTAGGATGAATTTTCAAAAGGGAATAAAGATGAAAATGCATGAATAAAAATGTATCATTTAAATAAGAAAATGTATTCTTACCATCTTTGCCAAAATCATGTTTTGCAAGAAATATCTTAGGATTTAAGCAATGATCGTCTTCAGAAACATTTGTATTCCTATTAAATCTTTGATCATTCGGCTTATGTCACAAACTTTCATCTCATATAAATTCCAAAAAGACCTCAAATTATTATAATTTATTTATTTTATTATAAATGATGAACATTAATATTCTTATACACTGTTAAAAATTTGCAGCAACCTGTCCGGTCATTCGACCGTTTTTATAGAAAAAGGTTACATAACCGTAATTTAACACTATTCTGACCATGTTATTGCTCATATTATGGCTAGAATATGAGCAATGGCAATATGAATATGGCTTAAATTACGGTTATGTAACCGTTTTCTATAAAAACGGTAAAATGACCGGTAGTCCAGGGGAAATGTACATGTTACCTTGCAAAAGGTCGGGTAGAAGATTTTATTTTTTTGACTTGTATATAATAAGGCCAGCATGGAAAAACCGAATTATCCAACAAAATTTCTTAAGGGAGAATTTTCTGTGGCCAAAAAACACCAAAATTTTGGGACTTTTATTGTTGTTTTTTAAATATCTCGAGAGCTGTTGTCGTAGCGTATTATTTATTAATTACAATGTTAAAGAGAACAAAATTCTCTACAACTTTCATATTTACAACTTTTTTATACACTCAATAGCAAGCGCAGTACGACATTTCAAAAATAAGACAATTTTTTCAATGTCCTTAAAAACCGTGAAAAACGTAGTTTTGTCCCGATGCGATGATTCAAATGTTCCCCCGGATGTAATGATGTATGTCAACCTCCACAGATTGACAGCAGAAAATTATCTATTATTTGCACACCCTCTTCTTCATTTTCATCAACAGACATATTTTAAATTCAATAAATCCATATAATTTAGTAAGTAGGGGAGAGTGTGGATGACTAAGACAATTTTCATATTTAGACAATAACTTTAAGTATATACAATTGTTAATTTTAAAGTATTGTTTAAAATAATATTTCAGTATTTAGTAATTTATTGGCACGAAAGTTTCAATAAAAAAAATCTTGTTTAATTTTAATAATTATTTTTATAATGCATGCATATTGTTCATTTTATTCCATAAACATTTTACTCTATAGTACAATGGTATATTTTATTTACCGATTATTGATGACATATGTTTTAATGTTTTACTGTTTTTAGTATATCAAACATTGGATTGTAGTTCTATATAAAAGGAGGGACTCAAAAAATAAATATATCTTATGTAACAAATACTTTTACCTTATAAAATATTTACAATAAAAATGACAACAGATTATTTCATTAACTAATATTATGCATTTATATCTCTTGTAAAATTTAAAAATTCTATCAATAAAATATTTGAGATAACTACTTTCATAAAATTTTTCAAAATATTAGTTTTAGTAAATACTGTCAATATTTTCATACTTTTATTATATAAATATAACAAGAAATTATAACATTTAAGCGTGTAAAAATATATAAAATTTTAAGATTTTATCTATTAAATGCTTTAAAGCTCAAACAGAAAAACTTACTTTGGTTGGTGAAAAATACACTTTGTGGAATATTCTAATCTTCTGTAATATGTACTGTTTTGAAACTATATCTGTTGAATGATCTCAGTGCTACCATCTATCAAATGAAATACCGAGTTATTTATGATTGTAGACCATATAAACATTTTTGTTGTTACATTCAGCCCCTATCTCATTCAAGTCCACTTTCCCTATTTAATAAAGTAAGGTACGCAATATGACTGCATAAGCTAAATGAAAAATTCTATTTTAATAATAATAATTTTTGCGGGATATTTAACAATATTTTTGTCTCTTTGATGGGATTGTTGTAGGATTATTAGCGTTCAGTTTCCTGGATAGAAGATATATCAGGATCATGTTCCTCCAGAGCAGGGGTTCCCAAACTTTTAGACCGACGTACCACTAAATCGAAGTTCATACTTCCGCATACCACAAGATAAAACACGTAAAGCTAATATAGAAAAACCTATAAAAAGGAACCTGCCTAAAACGAAATATATCTTCGGTCTTTCATGTTTCCGTCATAGCAGGTTTTATTGTATTTAAAAATGAATGATTACATTACTAAATTGGTACTAAGATAGACTGCTTCATAATAACATTCAAGTAAAAAGTAGTATAACCATTAAATTTTAATAATGATATATATTGAGTATAAGAAAAAAGTGTTAGGAAAAAAGCCACAATATTTAATGACCTATTGGCGCACACTGATATACTGTTACAGTAGGCTGATTACACTAATTTGCTTCTATCGCTAATGAAAAGGGTGGACTTGTTTTATCAAGCACAGCTTCCTCACGTCTGGCTCAATATTAGGTAGTTTTAATCATAAGTCAGATTCGATGTTTAGTTTATTCCTGTATTTGTTTTTGATATAACGAAGGGGGGGGGGGGGAAAGCACATTCACAGATATATGTTGTGCTAAACACGAGCAGACTTTGACGATATCAGACGGTACTCTCACATTCTCGCCAACGAAAAATCTGTTACATTCATTCTTTTGAATGTGGACTCCAGTAATCCATCACAGAAGAGCTGAATAAGTTCTTAATAATCTGAATAAATTGGTACTAAGATTGGCTGCTTTATAACAACATTCAAGTAAATGTAGTATCACCATTAAATTTTAATAATGCATACAATAATAAAAAAAAATGTTTTGGTATAGGGAAAAAGGCACAATACTTAATGAGATATTGGTGCACACTAATTCATATACTGTTACAGTAGGCTAATTTGCTTCTATCGCTAATGAAAAGGGTGGACTTGTTTTATAAAGCACAGCTTATCTGGCTCAATATTAGGTAGTTTTAGTCATAAGTCACATTCGATGTTTAGTTCATTCCTGTGTTTGTTTCTGATGTAACGAAAGGGGGGGGGGCACATTCACAGATATATGTTGTGCAAAACACAAGCAGACTTTGATGATATCAAACGGTGTTCTCATATTCTCGCCAATAAAAAATCTGTGACATTCATCCTTTTGAATGTGGACTCCAGTAATCCGTCACAGGAGAGCTGAATAAGTTCACTTCTTTCCTCTATCGTGAGATACAGTGGCAGGGTGTCTCATATGATATGCTGTTTTCTGTATTTCATTCCACGTACCAGTACCGGATTTTTGCGTACCAGTAGCCAGAGCTTCCTGTACCAGTACTGGTACGCGTACCATAGTTTTTACCAACCCCTGCTCTAGATGTATCTTTTCTTTCTTCCTGGCAGTTATTTGTCACCCGTCCCCTCTTCCTCATACCCACTCTGTATAATCGAGCGGGTATGTAAATTGTAAAAATAGCCTAATTTTTGAAAAGCCGTACTGCATTTAAGAATATGGGGGGGGGGGGCAAATAACAGATAATTTACTGCTATCAATATATAGAAGATGACATCCATGATTAAATTCGTGGAGAACATTTGAATCATCGGAACAAAAATACGTTTTTCACGGTTTTTAAGGAAATTGAAAAAATTGTCTTATTTTTGAAATGTCGTACTGCGCTTGCTATTGAGTGTATAAAAAAGTTGTAAATATGAAAGTTGTAGAGAATTTTGTCTTCTTTAACATTGTAATTGACAAATAATACGCTACGATAACGGATCTTGAGATATTTAAAAAAAAAAAAAAAAGTTCCAAAATTTTGGTGTTTTTTGGCTACAGAAAATTCTCCCTTAAGAAATTTTGTTGGATAATTCGGTTTTTCCATGCTGGCCTCATTATATACAAGTCGGAAAAACAAAATATTCTACCCGACCTTTTGCAAGGTAACGCCTTTTTTTGGTACATTTCCCCTGGACTACGGGCAGTTTGCTGCAAATTTTTAACAGTGTACGAAATAAGTTTATATCGTCCACAAATAAAAATATGTGTATATGTAAACTTTAGAGACATTTGTATAAATAATGATGTGGTCATCTTGATATTTTTATTTATTTAAATTATGTGGATGTAATTTATTTTGTTTTACTCTGTTATAAATATCTAATCTGTTATGTATATAATTCTTTGTATAAAATTTCCCTCAAATTACCTAAACCCAAAATTAATTGGTTTTGAATATTTGTAGGAAGTAGTACATTCTTACATTATAATCTTCTGTTACTATTAAATACAGTAACAACTCTTCTATTACAAAGCGTTTCGGAAATATTTACGAAGTTTAGTTTAAGGAGAGTTGCGTTTTAGTAATTTTATTATAATATATTAATATTGTTTTTTTATTCATACTTTTATACCGAATCTCTCAATAACAATGAATCCAATTACAAACAAAACTAGTCGTTGGGGTCCACTTACCCATCATGGATATGCATAATATAAAATATGAAAGTAAAACATGCGCGAACTATTTATAAAATGCATTGCAATTCTAATAAAATAGTGGCTTGATGACGTCATGAACTTTAAATTTTCTATTACTGAATTACTTAAAAGAAACATCCTTATAACTCCAAAAATGATAATCATATTAACAACAGTTTACTGCGTTGGATTAAGCGTCTCATTTCCAGATAAAATATATCTTTGAATTCAAATTTGAATGAAATACAGGGTCACGAAAAGTCGAAGAGTGTGGAAATCATGACTCCAAATATTTAGTAAACTAATTATTCGATCTACTTCATTCTTTATGCAAAATTAATGTTTTTTATTGTCGTTTATATTCACTCCTTAAAAAGAAACAATTTCGAAAATTTTTATATACTTTTTATCAGAACGAATACTTTAACAGTCCTAAAAAAATAGTTCCGGATAAACGAGGTTACTTAAATTAAGTAAGTTTCTTTCAATTATTACATACTAAGTACATAACAAATTTCAAGTCTCTATCTCAATTTGTTCGGGAGATAGAGCGTTTACAGACACACAGACAGACGGACGGCAATTTTTTTTTCTAAACATTTGTTTTTCGGAAACTTCACTGTCTGAAACGTGTAAATCTGCCAATATATTTTTTAAACGATTGCAAGACTTACCCTATACTTACTTATGATGGGTAAGTAACATGAAACAAAAATCATGCGTCAAACATACGTCATGAAAGACATTCCAACACATTTAGAATACTGTAACAAAACTTCACAGTTTAATAAAATAAAATATGATACCTAAGTAAGCAATTTGTAAAACGCAATTTCAGCATTTACCATCTACAATCTGTAAAGTATCCTAATTCATATGTGTAGCCCTGATTTATAGATTTCAATAGGTCCTACATTGTATTCTTAAATTTTATTTGGTTAAAAAAAACATAACACAGTTGAAAATTCTTTTTTATCAATTTTCGTCCATAAACGGAAATGTACTCGAATTATTTTGTGCAGCCTGTATATAATATATAGAATTTATACGCACCAAGTCCTTTAGTGTGCCCCTGTAAATGAACGATAAGTATATAACGAACCATATTTTACAGTAAGTATCTTGTAGTATGCTTCATTGATGATGTATATCAATTTCAATACGTTTGAAATTGTGTAATATCATTTAAAAACATTGGAAACGATTTTTTCTCATAGACCATAATTCAACGGACTTATTTTGAGCATACTTGTATATAAACGAACTATAAATACTATGCGTTTAATTTTGAATACTGAACATGCCATAGTAAACCTCAATAATATATATCAATTACATAGCAATTCGGTTAGAGTAAGAGCAGACGGCAGACAAACCGAAGTCATAAACATTTTTCAACTATGTTCAAAGTGTTAATAAAATGTAATAAACATCATTTTAAAGTGCATAATTTTATTATTTATCAAATAAAATATCAAATGCAATTTTATTAATCAACTAGCTGATCTGTCTGGCGTTGCCCGGAAATCAGTAACGTTATTTTGCGGTTTCGATAAAAATAGTCATTTTCAGCACGCATTCTGTTCTAAACAAATCTCTTTTCGAACGAAATCCGGCACTCGTCCCCGCTGCCTACGACATCGTATACCAGGCGTGCTACGCATGCGCTGCAATAGCCGTTAGTTTCAATTTCCACCGCTAGAGGGCGCGAAATCATCTTACTTTGTTATCTATATCTTAATTAGTTCATGTAAACTTGAATGAACCAATTTCCGTTGAAGAAGATTCCAAACATTTTTTAGAACACTTTGGTCGAAATATGAAATTGCCCTAGGTCAACCACTTTCAACCACCATATCTCCCACAGCTACCAACATGCAACTATCATAGTGCACGATGGGAGACTCGAGGCTACTACCACACACAGACACCAGTGGTCTGCGCTGGGTAGTCGTGGCTGCAAAGTGAAATATAGGGAAATGCTCTGGATCTATATGAAAATGCTCTGGATCGTATATCCAGATCCGTTATTCAGTATTTAGATTCCGTTATTAAGTATTCTCGATTCCGTTATTAAGTATCCGTTATTCAATTAACTACTAGACAGAAGAAAATATAGAGGTAAAATTATTTTTATCATTCAAAAATTCATTTTTTTGCTCATTTCATATTTTTATTAAACTTAGTTGCAAATACGTTAAAGAAATTTAAATAGAAAAATAATTTAAATTGCGTGATACTTCATTCGTCGAATACAATATCATATATAGACTAAAAAATTTTAATATTTTCCAAACATATAATATTTCAACCACCATATTCTTTCAACCACCATATCTCCCACAGCTACCGACATACAAACACAATACTGCGCGATGGAAGACTCAAGGCTACTATCACATACAAACACCAGTGGTTTGCGATGGGTATTTGTGGCTGCAAAGTGAAATATAGGGACTCCCACGTCTATATGAAAATGCTCTGTGTCGACCACTTACAACCACCACATCTCCCACTTCCACAGCTACCGACATGCAACCACCGTAGTGTACGACGAGAGACTCGAAGCTACTAACTACCACACCCAAACACCAGTGGTCTGCGATGGGCAGTTTTTGCTGCACAGTGAAATATACGGACACACACGTCTATTTTTCTATATAAATGTAGATATAGACATAGATTGTTTACTAAAAATTCAAAGAAAAAATTACAAAATATCTGAAAATAAACCATAAATACTACAAAATACCACAGTACTATCGATTATTACATGACATGATACATATTAAAAATGAAAAGTTAATAATTTCGACTTTTAAAATGCTTAAGTAATTGATAAAACTACAAACATTACTTTTTAAAATTTAATACGATTTTAATATAAAATCCATAGCTATAATATGCATTATTATCCTTTATTTGTGTACAAAACTAATGTAACCTTAATTTTGAATCTAAAGCTGCTAGAAGCTAACTTCAATTAAAATACTAAATAGAGTGTGTTCTAATTATTTTATCCATATTTTAGCAATTAGTAATTTAACATCACAAGGTTGTAAATTTAAGTAAATGATAATAGCTCATTAAAATGAGTTCTTTAGTTCCATATATTTTTGTTAACAATTGGATTATGAAACTTATAATAAATTTGTCAGATACTGTACAATTTAAATCACATCTATGTATCTAATTTTCTTGCTATTTAATCATTTGTACTTATAACTAAAGACACATATAAATAAAATAAAATACATAAACTATCAATAATCATGATGCAGTTATATATTAAAACATAAAATATATAATCTAAATTGAATGCTACATTTCGATTTATTCAATTAACTACTAGACAGAAGAAAATATAGAGGTAAAATTAACTTTCTCATTCAAAATTGATTTTCTTTGCTAATTTCATATTTTCATTAAACTTAGTTGCATGTACATTACAGAAAATTAAATAAAGAAATAATTTAAATAGCGTGCTATTACATTCGTCGAATAAAATATCACATACAGACTAAAAAATTGGAAATATTTTTCTACACATATAATATTTTAGAATAAATGCTTTAGATTTTCATTTTTAAAATGCGTAAGGGTATGATAAAAAGGAATTTATTGCAATATGTACACGAAATGTAACTTTCGTAAAGTCATTAAATAGAAATACATTTCATAAATATCTTACTTTAAATTAAGAGAAATTATATATATTATGAGCTTTTGTTTTATGTAAAAACGGTTTTAGTGATTTCTCTAAAAATCTTTACAGTGGAAAGAGAAAATTATGAAAGTTTATAGTTTTACAGATAAGATTAGACTTTTCTTTCTTAAATTTTAAATCTGTGATTTATATGCATCATTAATGTGTTAAATATATTTTTGCAGGTGAAGCTTGTGTATTTTAGCAAATTAGAAACTTTTTTCTAAAAATTCACAACGTAATTTTAACAGTTTTTTCAGATTCATAGTTTTTTATATCGTGATGTTCTTTTTTTCAATCGATAAAATGTATTCTTCAGTACAGATTTTAGTCTGTAAAATAGTTATTTTCTTCTAATTTAAAGAAATTATACATTTCAAAAAAGTATTTAAAAAATATATATTATTTTTTTAATGTTTATATAACATACGTCACTACAGAAATACGGATTCGGAGTATGCGTTTAAAAATTTATGAAAATAAATCGATTGAAATATTTATGCACATTTCTTTCAGAAACTTCACACGGGCATAGAGAAAAAAAAACAATTTATTTACAATCTTTTGAGAAATAAACATTTGTGTAAAATTACATTTCATACAATATCAGGTTTCTAAACGAATAATAAATTTTATTATTGTTTATGTCTTGCTAAAATCTCCCATTTCAGTGGCAAACAAACCATATTTAAATTCATAAGTCATAATAAGTATTAATAAATAAATTTCAAAGCAATTTCTAGAATTTATTCGTTTGTCGTATCTCTTTTGTTTACAACTATTTTTGAAATATCTTTTACTGTAAATTTGGGACTTACTGCATGATATTCATTCACAACAATTGTATATATCACAATTTCTTGTTATTTATTCATGTAGATATCTAAATAAATACAAGGATATAATACAATAATATAAAATACATAAACATGTCGATCTTCATTTCCAAACTACATTTAAGCATGATACAGGTAAATATTAAAAGTGAAAAAATTCAATTTAAATTGAATTTTATGTTTCAGCTTTGAATTACTTACGTACAAGGACGAATAAAGGTGAAATTAATTTTAGTTTTCAGAAAATTCAATTTCTACGATTTTCTGACATTGCCGTTAAACAATTTTCATATGCAATAGATAAATTTGAATAAACAAACATTTTACTGTGCATATTTTTTTATGTACAGCGAATGAATTATTGCATAAAGATATTCATTTTTAAATATTTCAAATAAAAAACGATTACAAATATTTTCGTTAAATATTTAATGTTGTATTATCATTGTTTGTAATTTTAGAATTAAAATTCATCAATATTTGATAAAAATCATTATTATTTCCATGTCTGTAACAAAATGTATATTTTGTAACAGCCATTAAGTATAAATAAATTAAATAGAGTTTAAATAATTTAATTACATATGAAAAGAAATGACGTATTTTATATTATTTGTTCTGTACAAACAATTTATTTCCTTTTATCTTTATAAATGAACAGACAGAAACAAAAATATTTTTAAATATTTCAAAAAGTCTTATTATTTATTTACTTAAAATAAGATTGTATGACTTAAATGCATAAGCGAAATACGTTAAAGTTACGTTTGCATTTGAAACTTGCGGATTATATCAAATAATATAAATTTATATTTTGAATAGAAAGAAATATTTTTAATGTATCAGGATTCATATGCAATTTTTTTCGTATCTTTTCTTTTGGTTTCGGATACACGTGAATTAGAAATCAATAGTTTTTATTTTCAAATGTCGCTTACACTGTAAAAAAAAAAAAAAGAAAAAAGTAAAGTAAAACGAAATGTCCCTTGAACATTTCTTTTCAAGGAAGAAGGTTCACGGAAGTATAATATAGCATCTTCTAAGTTACAAACAGTTCTGAAAACTGTTATTTTATCTAAAAATACAATAAATTAGAACACCTTTTAATAATATATGTCTTTTAAATGCTAAAATATGTAAACTAACAACATAATATACAGTAAAATAACTTTTATTAGATTGTTGACATGTTTCAGCTCACTCCCAAACTTTATCAAAAACAAATGACAATATTTTAAAATTGCACGGTCTTTGAAGTTATTATTTGAAATGCTATCATTTAATTTTCATGTACTTTTTTTAAATTACGCACGTTATCTTTTTTTTTTCTTGGCTTTTTTTTCCATACTTGTAACTCGAGCCACAATTTCGGAAAATTAAAAGATGCTGCATCGTTACATATTGTATTTTTGCATGTTACTGTCTCTATGGTTTCTATTATTTAGGAGTATGTGAAATACCTTTTATTAAAGAAGACGGATCTAAGAATTACTATATTGGTATGACAAGCAGAATATTCGGTTACAGAAAAAAGCAGCATATATCTTATAATAAATACAATAGAAAAACACAGCCCTGGCAAGATTATGTCAAGAAGAAACCATCCAAATAAATTTCAATGAAATTAAATATTTTTTTCCTCCAGTCTATACTATTCATCCATAATAAGAGAAACCATAGAGATAGTAACATACAAAAATACAAAATAAACGATGCAGTATCTTTTAACTTACCGAAATTGTGACTCGAGTTACTCCATGGCTACAAATATGAAAATAAAAAACCAATTAAAAATAAAAGATAACGTGAGTAATTTTTAGAAAGCACATGAAAATTAAATGAATAGCATTTCAAATAATAACTTCAAAGATCGTGCAATTTTAGAATATTCTCATTTGTTTTTGATAATGGCTCGGAGTGAGCCAAAACATGGCAACAATCTAATAAAAGTCATTTTACTGTATGTTATGTTGTTAGTTTACACCTTTTAGCATTTAAAAGAAATGTGTTTATATATCTTCAGGAACCCCAGAAATGAATAGATTTCCGAGATATAAGGAGAAACCTTTCTGAAACAAAAGTTTTTTGCTGCCCGATATTTTCGGAAACGTTTCCGAGTAGTTTTACAGTGCATTAATCAGTTTTCTCAATCAGGAATACCAAGTTTTTGGGATAGAATCATTTCTTAAATAAATATTTTTTTTGTTCAACAGACAAACGTGCTAAAATAACTACATTAACATTAACATTAAATTTGTTTGTTACTCTTGCATATATAGTAAATTTTGTTATGCAGCTGAAAATGTTTGTTTGAGAATTAATATCGTCTGAAAAGCTGATATCCTGGTTTTCAGAAAACTGATTTTTACACAGTAAAAACTACTCGGAAATGTTTCCGAAAATATCACGCAGCAAAAGAAAATTTTGTTTCAGAAATGCGTCTTTAAGGTGCCCGATTACGTACGGAGCAATTTTTTTCCAAAAAAGCTATTTAATTATTTTTTGAAATTATTCTTATTAATATTATAACTAGAAACTATGAAACAAAGCAAAAAATATTTTATTCATTGAAGAAATTTTGGTAAATGGGCGATTTTGTGGTAAAATTTAGTGAAATTCGGCACAATACGCAAAACTCCCTACAGAAAATTCTATTGTATAGATATATATATCAATTTTCTTTTTACACTTCATACTTATGACATTGGTAAAGGCAATGAACTAAGATCTTAGAGACATTTTAAATGTTTCAGAACTTATAGCATATCGCACCTTTTTCCATGCTGATTTTCATAAAATTTATCTACGTCTTTCCATGAACGCACCCATAGAATAAATAAATATTTATTCTATAATTAAATCTTTGGTTTATTGCCTCCACAATAGTGTAGACAACTTGCAATTTAAATTTCATAGTGATATTCTAATGTTATATAAAATTAACTTTTAATGTAATATAAAATTAACTTTTTGTGAAATCATGTTTTTCGTATGGAATTTTCACCAAAAAGTTATATTTTCCAAAAAATGCATTTAAAGTTTAGATTTATGTTTTACTACGAGAATTTACATAGTAATATGCATTTAGACTTCACTGTTTTTATGAGTCATACTCTTTTTTTCAAGTACTGAGCCTCTGTTTATTTCTAGAACTCAATATTTTTGCTTCTCCCCTCCCAGTTAGTACCTGTAAATAGTACTTGCGGTCCTTCAAGCAATACTTTCGGTTTGAGTGACAGCAGTTGGCAGTTGAGTAGTTTAAAAACCGCTACAACTCTGGTTATATTTATCGTACAATAAAAATAAATACAGTTTTGGAAAGACAAAAGTTGGGCTTTAATAAATTTAATAAAATCGTTTTGACAATTTTGGTCAAAAACCACTTTTTTAACATAATCAGATACCTTTTGAGAAATCAATAGGTTTCTGAAAATAAAGGAACGCTTCTCGGAATTGTGAGAAGAGTTTTTATTTTATTTCTTAAACCTTCTTTTTAGATTTAAAAAACATTTTTTATATATATTCTATAGTCTAAATGTACCGTTTTTCGTTAAACTTAAAGTAACAATGCCAAGCTTTTTTATAAGTTTAAATTATTTTTGTCATTTTATATTTTAGTACAACTGAAATACACATCAGGAGTCCGCATTTCAAATTTGTATATCGAAAACTCATTTGATATAATAAAGTTTATTTTTTTGTAATGTCACTGTGGCATAGTTTTCATCATTCATTAAAATGAATGTATATAGATGTTACGGTCAATATGATTAAAGCGGTCATTATTAATAATAACCGGTTAATATTATTAATGGCAGGATTAATCATATTGACCGTAACATGTTATATATATGTTTTTAACTCATGATATTTTAAGAAACATAAACTTCTGTGAAAACATGTTTCTTTTATAAATGTATTTATAAATAATATGTAATATTATGAATATTTATTGTACCCTTCCGTTATTTCTGACACTTCGTTAGTAAAAAGTACTTAAAATAAGATTTTGTTTTCTAAATAGTCTTAAATACTCTCACGAATTTTATATAGATTAACCACTTTAGCATTTTAAATAATATTCACAGGAGCTTTTTTTTTTTGTATATTTGTATTTTTCACTATGGCATAGTATTCATCATTCATTAAAATGAAAATACTTATATATATGTTTTTAACTTATAATATTTTAAGAAACATAACTTTCGGTGAAAACATATTTATTTTGTAAATATATTTTTCACCTAATATGTAATATTATGAATATTTATTTTTCCCTTCCGTTATTTCTGATATTTGCTTAATAAAACATACGAGAAATAAAATTTTATTTGCTAAATACTCTTAATAACTCTCGCCGATTTTATATAGATTAACCACTTTAGCATTTTAAGTACTATTCACAAGAGCTTAATTTTTTTGTATATTGCTATTGTGCACTTTATTCGTGGTTTTCTCCAGAGTATTTAGTGTCTCTTGTGCAAGGTCAAACGTATTTTTAAGATAATTTAAACAGGCTAGCAATCTTTTTGCACTTTGTAAATAAAAGTATGTCAGATTTTACTTTACAGAATATGTATACTTTAGTATTTTTTAACATACATATAATCTGAAAACTAGTATTATATAACAATACTAGCAAGCTACGCCCGCTACGCTGGTCAATTTCTTATAACGAACTTTTAATCCAACAAAATATTGACATTTCATAATTCACTTTTATATTTTAACAGAATAATAAGGCTACTATAATTTGTGACTCGTGCTATAACCAATATACACGCCAGGACACGCCGCCCTTATCATTATCTTTTTACGCATGAAGGTTTCGCTATGGTACTCCATTGTGAAATTTGGTAATTTTTCAAATTCAATATTTAAAAAATGGCATAATCATTAGATTTGAAATTTATATCAGGAAAAATACAATTTTTTACCTTTCAAACACAGTTTGCCTAACAATTTTCAGACAAATACTTTTCGAGCTACTATTTTTTTTTTCAGTAACTTCAAATGTTTCATTTTCCGAGATTAATCTGTGACAACAATTAGCGAAAAACCCAGTCGTCAGAAACGCATAGTTTTTTATTAAAGAGGCTGTTGGAGCAGGGATTGTCACCACCAATTTGCCACCATCACTTTTGAAATCGGTTCGGTAGTTCTAGAGATTCCATAGAAATTGTAATTTAAAATGTTTTTAGAAGGCTTTTCGCTCATTTCACCCTTTTAAATTTCGAAATTTTTTTACTTTGTTTTTAGAGAGCAATTACATCTTATAGGTAACTACAATGCCAAATTTCAAATTTCTAGCTCCTTCAGTATAAACAAAATCGCAATTTTAGAAAGTTCTTCGCTCCTGCACCCCCCTGGGGATAGTGACACCAACATAAAATATATCCTATGTTGGAGTAGGGGTTGTCACCATCCATTTGCCACCATCACTTTTGAAATCGGTTCGGTAGTTCCAGAGATTCCATAGAAATTGTAATTTAGAAAGTTTTTAGAACGCTTTTCGCTCATTTCACCCTTTTAAATTTCGATTTTTTTTTTTTTTTTTTTTTTTTTTTTTTTTTTTTTTTTGGTCTTAGAGAGCATTTACATCTTATAAGTAACTACAACGCCAAATTTCAAATCGGTTCGGTAGTTCTAGAGATTCCACAGAAATTGTAATTTAGAATGTTTTTAGAACGATTTTCGCTCATTTCACCCTTTTAAATTTCGATTTATTTTTTGTTCTTAGAGAGCATTTACATCTTATAAGTAACTACAACGCCAAATTTCAAATCGGTTCGGTAGTTCTAGAGATTCCATAGAAATTGTAATTTAGAATGTTTTTAGAACGCTTTTCGCTCATTTCACCCTTTTAAATTTCGATTTTTTTTTTTTTTGTTCTTAGAGAGCATTTACATCTTATAAGTAACTACAACGCCAAATTTCAAATTGGTTCGGTAGTTCTAGAGATTCCACAGAAATTGTAATTTAGAATGTTTTTAGAACGATTTTCGCTCATTTCACCCTTTTAAATTTCGATTTTTTTTTGTTCTTAGAGAGCATTTACATCTTATAAGTAACTACAACGCCAAATTTCAAATCGGTTCGGTAGTTCTAGAGATTCCATAGAAATTGTAATTTAGAATGTTTTTAGAACGCTTTTCGCTCATTTCACCCTTTTAAATTTCGAATATTTTTTTATTTTTTCTTAGAGAGCATTTACATCTTATAAGTAACTACAACGCCAAATTTCAAATCGGTTCGGTAGTTCTAGAGATTCTATAGAAATTGTAATTTAGAATGTTTTTAGAACGCTTTTCGCTCATTTCACCCTTTTAAATTTCGAATATTTTTTTATTTTTTCTTAGAGAGCATTTACATCTTATAAGTAACTACAACGCCAAATTTCAAATCGGTTCGGTAGTTCTAGAGATTCCATAGAAATTGTAATTTAGAATGTTTTTAGAACGCTTTTCGCTCATTTCACCCTTTTAAATTTCGAATATTTTTTTTATTTTTTCTTAGAGAGCATTTACATCTTATAAGTAACTACAACGCCAAATTTCAAATCGGTTCGGTAGTTCTAGAGATTCCATAGAAATTGTAATTTAGAATGTTTTTAGAACGCTTTTCGCTCATTTCACCCTTTTAAATTTCGAATATTTTTTTATTTTTTCTTAGAGAGCATTTACATCTTATAAGTAACTACAACGCCAAATTTCAAATCGGTTCGGTAGTTCTAGAGATTCCATAGAAATTGTAATTTAGAATGTTTTTAGAACGCTTTTCGCTCATTTCACCCTTTTAAATTTCGATTTTTTTTTTGTTCTTAGAGAGCATTTACATCTTATAAGTAACTACAACGCCAAATTTCAAATCGGTTCGGTAGTTCTAGAGATTCCATAGAAATTGTAATTTAGAATGTTTTTAGAACGCTTTTCGCTCATTTCACCCTTTTAAATTTCGATTTTTTTTTTGTTCTTAGAGAGCATTTACATCTTATAAGTAACTACAACGCCAAATTTCAAATCGGTTCGGTAGTTCTAGAGATTCCATAGAAATTGTAATTTAGAATGTTTTTAGAACGCTTTTCGCTCATTTCACCCTTTTAAATTTCGAATATTTTTTTATTTTTTCTTAGAGAGCATTTACATCTTATAAGTAACTACAACGCCAAATTTCAAATCGGTTCGGTAGTTCTAGAGATTCCATAGAAATTGTAATTTAGAATGTTTTTAGAACGCTTTTCGCTCATTTCACCCTTTTAAATTTCGAATATTTTTTTATTTTTTCTTAGAGAGCATTTACATCTTATAAGTAACTACAACGCCAAATTTCAAATCGGTTCGGTAGTTCTAGAGATTCCATAGAAATTGTAATTTAGAATGTTTTTAGAACGCTTTTCGCTCATTTCACCCTTTTAAATTTCGAATATTTTTTTATTTTTTCTTAGAGAGCATTTACATCTTATAAGTAACTACAACGCCAAATTTCAAATCGGTTCGGTAGTTCTAGAGATTCCATAGAAATTGTAATTTAGAATGTTTTTAGAACGCTTTTCGCTCATTTCACCCTTTTAAATTTCGAATATTTTTTTTTTCTTAGAGAGAACAATATACAGTCAAATGATAGTTTCACAAGAGACACAAAAGGAAGCTAGTTACCTTAAAAAAGCATTATATATTTATAAGGTACAGCTAGGAGAGATTGCGCACAAAGGGGATCGGGGGGCGAGTAGTAGAGTCCACCCGCAGCGATTCCAGGTGGTTGTACAACAGCAGTAGTGGAATGTCTACTTGAATGTGCACGTTGATTGTTTGGAGCGTCTAGGATAAAACATTGCTATTTTGTTTTGTTTTCCCAAAGTAAGTGCGTGAATTTCCATAACTATTCGTCAGAATTTGTATATAATGTCAGTATCACAAAATATTTTAAATTTTAACGATTTCCCATAAGCTACTAACCTAGACTAATGGTGCGAACATCACCGATTTGTTTTAGAAGCGGCCATGTTTAAATAAAAAGCCGCACAATCTCTCTTATTGAAATTGGAGAGTTTGTGTGTCAGCTATTTTGGAGAGATGGCACATTGTTCTCATGCTAGGAGAGATTACGCAGCTTATTGGTAAATTTACATAAATTGCAAATTCATGTAAAACATATGAATGAATCAATTTTGAAATAATTTTTGAAAAACACATAATTCTCGAAACTAAATTTGGCAATAAATAAATTTTCTAAAAAATATTGGGCAATGAGGTTGAGTGTACTGAATATCTGGAACTGTAACAGGAGACACCATCGAAAAGTGAGTGGATTCAATGTATTACTTGTGGCAGATGGTTGCATGAAAGCTGCACCATTTACAAAAATAAGTGCATCGATTGTGAACGACAACTTTGGTCTGCAAACAAGAAAACTTTGAAACTGTGGAAAAGAAATTTGACTAATTTTAAGTTAAACATGTTATCAAGTAAACTTAATGTTAATTTATTATCTTATCTGGGCTTGTTTTTTCTGATTCTTTGATTTTTTTTTCTGATTTTTTTTTAATTGCTATTAAAATTATTTCCCTTTCCTGATTCTTCAATCATTAGGTTGAAATATTCACTCCTAATACAAAAATATTTATTCACAAAATCATTACAACAATGCCATTTAAGTACAAATATTACTGATAACAATTTAATATAGTTATTATTAATAACAATCTCTCCACACCAAACCTGTAAGGACAGATTGCGCAAAATAGCTTTCTTGGTTTTATTACAACTATTCTATTAAATTACAAAATAGCAATGGAATTGCATAAAAACAAATAAAGTCAAAATTTTTCATGGGTAGTTTAGCAAAAAATTAATATTTATATATTTTTTTATTATTTTGTTGAATTGTGCGCAGACTCTCCTAGCTTTAACTTACATTCGACAGCATTTTAGATGTAGCCTTATAAATATATATTTAAGCCTTGAATGGCAAATGTAGCAGAATAATAAAACCATCATTTTGCACTAGAAATAGAGTTACATGATGTTACAAAGCCAATGCGTTTTAAAAATGCGAAAGATGCTCCCGAATAATATTTCCTCATTTTAAATGTATTTAAAAATGGATAAAATATTTAATATACAAAATGGTAAGCCAAATATTCTCAGAATTATTTACAAAATTTAGAATGTGAAATATTCGATTACAGGAATTGTTTACAATGAAACGTACAACTCAGTACAAATATATTAGCTGTAAAATGATAACTATGACTTCAATATCATGTGAAATGTAGTAGATGTACATAACTCTATCAGATTGAACCTGATATGACTATCTTATGACATGCATAGTGATTTCCTTAATGCAAGCCGTGCAGTTTCAGAACACGACATGCGTAAAATGACACAAAAGCTTTCGCGTGTCTTAGAGGAAATTTAGTGTATCATATCTGTAGCAAGGAAGTTATAAATGGAGGAAAGATTAAACTGAGAGATTTTGAGAGTCAAATTTTTATGTATGCGTTAATTTCTGATACTCTTGCGAAGGCATAGAACTTATTATACCGCCTTTCGTGCTTAACTATGTGATGTTGCAAATATATAAACATTGAATAATTTAATTTACTGAATTGTATATACTGGGTGATTTAAAATAGAGATTATGGCAATTATTTCTTCAATGTTTCGCGACGATCGTCCCGTAAATTTTAAATGTTTTAGCGCCGGTAGACCCAAATAGAAATGCATTACAAAAATTCTGTAATTTAATACGACAAAATTCACTATTGAAAATAGCTGGTAGGAAAAATGTAGAATTGTAAACAACCCGCGCGACGATCGTCTTGAAGGAGCTAAATCACAGATGATAGAAACATACTTCTAACTACAAAATATATACAAAAAAAGTATAGCTTTTAGCTATGGCGTTTCACAAGGGACTGTATCTTTTATAGAAATATCTGACCGTTTGCACTGATAAAATGACACTTTCAAATCTAAGGAAATCGATGTTTTCATTTTGTTATGAAACTTTGTGTTTCAAATAGGACGACCCAATGCTTTCAAGTCTGAAATACCAGAAATACTCAGAATATTGAAACATGGACATACTCAAAACTGAGCACATAAAGGTGAGTTCATACTCATTTTTGTAACATGAACATACTGAAAAATTATTAGGATCACTTCAAACTCATTCTTGAAACATAGACATACTCAAAAATGAGCACATAGAAGTCAGTTCATACTGATTTTTGAAACATGTTCATATTCCAATATGAACACATAGTGTTTTATTTTTGAGGGTGTACATATTTTCCGAAATGAGTATATATATGTTTCAAACTTGCGTAATTTTCATTCGGAGCCATTTTGACTACGCAACATACTCAGATGTGAGTATTTTTTGCTCAGTTTTGAAAATGTCGTTTTTAGAGTATGTTTGTATTTCAAAACTACTTCTCCTACAATATGTAACGCTTCGCAATAAAATTAACACAGGTTATTTGCATAGCTTCGAGGACATCATACAAACTCCAGATTTTAAAACTGAAATCTGTTTTCAGGAATTTTGAGGTTAGAATTTAAAAATTTAAATTAGTTTTCGAGATATAAATTTGTTTTCAAATTATAACGAAGTTTCTCTAAATATGGCAACTAAATTACCCCATTGTTAAGTGTAAATAAAAGAAAAGAGCTCACTTTCATAGACCGTAATAAAACATATTTAATATTTATAGCATAAACATATGGAAAAACACATAGACATTAGCGCGACTTTTGCTATTACGATGAACTACTCTCAAACGTGATGCGGAACCTATCATTAATTAGAAGAACCATGAATATCCTATTTTTGCAATAAATAAATTTAAATTAGAATATAGGAAATGAGATTTAAATTGGCGGGTGAGAAAGTTTGTTTTGTTTTGTTTAACTTTTTAGAGATACGTAAAAAAACACTATGAGGTATGTAGACCATCATGTCCATCCAATCACGTTCAAAAGAGTAAATTTACATTATTAAATGCATAACATTGTTAAAAATGGCAAGTAAAATGAAAGATAATAAATAAAAAACGACGAAAATGCAATCTTTAAAGTTTTATAAATTTTCTGTACTCCTACCATCTTCGCAATAGAATGCCAATTTTCACAATCCGTCAAATGTCTTTTCAATGACATGTTTCACCTTCTACACGCGAAATTTATATCGAAATTTCATATTCCTGTGTAGCGAAGGTGCTTGCCATTGGACTGAGAGATAACATTGACATTGAGAATCCAAACATATTCATTTTACGTTTCATTGTACTTCAATTAATAGAAGTACCTCATTATCGTTGTTCCTTTTATTGGTCCCACCAGTGTACCTTGATATCAGTACTGTAAATTAAACCTTTTCACTATTTACTTTAATTTTCATTAAAAAAAAATTATAAATATTTTGGACCGCAGTTAAGCTATTGATAACTGCAGTGCAATCAAAGTGAATATTCTGTCTTATTATTCTAGGAGCAGGTAAAAAGGTTATAATATGGATCAATGATTTTTTCACGTCATTTTATCATTAAAATTGACAAAGATAAATTATTTTCAATTTAAATAGACCAATGGACCCGTGCAAAGATTTTGCACTGCAATCTAATATTTTTTAGATGCAGATTTAAACTTCTAAAAAAATAAAATACTAAAAATATCTGCAAATAAAATTAGTCAATCCAGAATATCATCTCATTTCTTCTATCAAAGTTACAGTAAAAACTGATCGAAGCAAAAAAAAAATATTATCAATCATATTTTAACTGCATGATTACAACATCTGTTTCTGAAAAAAACATGGGATAAAGACAAAATAATTGAGCATTTGAATTTAAATATTGCTTTTTAATCATAAATATAAAATAACCCCGTGTAGAGACGTCCCACTTTATCTATTTAGTACTATTTATGTTTTTATAATCATTTTTGGTGCGATATAATGCAGTATTTTATTTTTGTGACCAGACTGATTTGACAAAAACCTTTCATTTCATTTATGAAAACAATGTCGATTTAATTTTTAATTAACTGCAATTCTTAATCAAAAAACATGTTTTAACAAAATGTAAGTGTAATATGTCAGAAGTCTGTTCAAAATCATTTTATATGGTATCTCATTTATCGTTTTATATTTGCTTAGAAAAAGGGATGTTGACAACAGAAATAATATATAGGATAGTGAAAAAAATATATTGATATTATTACACTAAAGGAAAATGCATTGAAACAGAGAATGCTGCCCAAAGTAAAACTGATTCTAAATTCAATCTAGAAATACAAACCAAAATTAAGTAGATGAATTCTTACAAAACATTCCCGCCTGTTTCTGTAGACGGGTTACTGTTTCTGACGTCGACAAGAAACGAGTTGATTAGCCCAATCTCTTGCCAGTTTTTTTTAGCATTACCGAAAACAGTTTTTACTAACTTGGAACTTCTGTAGGAATTTTCGAAAATCAGTATGCGAGATCAAAAATCGCTTACACCCAAATACTCAAAATCGAAGTCATTCCCATCTATAAAATAACTCTCCGGTCAACTGAAATTACTCAGTTCACAGGAAACAGCCAAGAATTCGTCAAGTGTATGTGTAAGACCCTATTCCAAAACATGAAATGTTTTGTGTAAAAAAAACTCCAATGAAATTCAATTCGAAATAAATACTATTCAAGCCTTTCTTCTTGCAATACGTAGGCTATTTTTATTTCGTCTTAATAAGTTCAGAGATAAAGTCCTGTATTTCATTTGATATTGTCTTGTTTCATTTAAGTTTTTTGAGTTTTGTTACTAAAACGAAAAACAATTAAGTTCAACAAAAAATAAAATTTATTCTTTTCATGTCGCAACAAGTGCGTACACATGTTATTTCAGTAAGAAAGTCTTAAATTTAATTTTAATATCTTTCTCTTTCATATACCTCTTTTCAATAAAATCCCTTTTAATACTATGCGGAAATAGCAATTGCTATTCTTTATAATGTCTAGGCAATACATACAATCCGTTTGCAAAGTATGTAAAATAGTCAAATGATTCATATATTACATACTAGGGGGCCTACCCCCTGCGAGCTACGCTCGCCAACCCCCGCTCAGACTTCGAGGCCTCTAAAAACATGACAGCGTGCTTTGTTTTAAAAATATTGGTAAATCTGTAATTGGGTTGCTATGCTTTTAACGTTTTAATGGGGCATTGTTTGATTATCATGGCCTCATACACAGATGTTGCGACAACTGACGACTGTTTTCGGGATTGATAAGTAAAATCACTTACAACTTGAAAACCAGCTTGTATAAAATGGTTAGGTTTAAATTGTGGCTACCTTTCGGACTTTTATAACAACGATCTGTATTTTATTCTTCCTTTGCGTTTAAGGATGAGAAAAATTCCATCTGCTTGTGAATAACATTAAGAACCACGGTATTGAAAAGTACTATGTTATAGACATTTTCAGTAACAGGTTTTAATTTTCTCTCTATTTTAGTGCACCATCATGCATATTTTCATGTTATTTTAAATATGTAAATTATTTATTTTAATTAATATGTATATACGAATTTTCTAATAATTATTTATCATACAAAATTAATTAAATATTTTGTTATGCATGCCTGTATTTATTCGGCATCAATTTATGGCATATTTAAACAAATTTGCTATCCGCGATAATTTTACACCATGTTTTGTCACTTGAATATTGTCCATAAGAAAATCGGGTACTTTTCCAGTATAGGATCCTTTGCTTTTAGGTTTGGCGTAATTCGAGCTTCAAAAAGGGATAGATTCGTTAGTATACATAGATTTGTTGCCAAAAGTTATGAAAACAAACCCAATGAACTTTTGGTGCTTTTCTATTGAATTGACGCTGCGACGAATTGACGCTGCGACGAACTGTCGCCGCGATGAATTGACGCTGCGACGAATTGACGCTGCGACGAATTGTGCGCGATGAATTGTTCCGCGATAAATTGTGCGCGACGAATTGACGCAGAAGCCTTTTCTATTATAGGGGTCTTGACGCTTTTTTAAAAAGCTTGGCGCAATTCGGGCATCAGAAAGTGAGATTTGGTGCCAAATGACATAAACAGCCATGGAAACAAATTCGACGATTTTTTTGTTTATATGCGTATCTTAATTATACGTATATTATTATTGTTTTTTCTATACAAATTACCTCTGACTATAGTATATAAAATAGGATAAATGACATTTTACGCTAAACAAATTGTATAAATATTGAAAAAATGCTTCTGTATGCGAAATGACAAAGAGAATAGGTTGACAGAAAGTATGTTGCCAAATTTCCTTTTCCGCCAAGGCTATTTTCTCTGTTTCGTCAAGGCCCCATATACTGGAAAAGCACCGAACTTCTATGCTTGTTTATACATGTATTTATATGGATATATACAATTTATTTATAATTGTCTTTCAATTTACCTTTTTTTGTACATAAAAATAAATAAATTCGTTTACTTAAATTTTACAAAAAAATAACAAAATGATATCAATAAATAATAATTACTATTAATTACTTCCCCCTTTCTTTTGCGTTTACATAAATGATGTCATTTGGACGATTTTATTCAAAATATTTTCAGTTTATAAATTAAATTAAATGCTCACAGACGATTGAATCCTGACGATAGAAATGTGATTTTTTTTTTCAAATTTTCCTGAAAAACATAATTTAATCATAATCTTGTCTTCATTATCGATTGAAAAGAAAGACAAATTCAATTTCAATTTGAAAATGACGAATAAAAAAAAATCAATAATCCCTATTGGGATCCTTTTCAATTTTTTTCCCTTTTTTGTCACAAAAAAACTGAGTAATTAGTTGTCATCATTACAGAAATGTCATTAAAATTAGAAAAAAAATTAATATCTCGAAAACTAATTCCAATTTCAAAATTCTATTACCAGTTTTGACATCCGCGGATTTTTATGGACAATTGGTATTAATTTCACCATCAAGCGTTTAATATTTTATTAAAAATAGCCCTGAAAAATAGCCCTGATCAGTCGTTTAATGAGTCGTTTCATAAAATCGTTTCATAAATTCGTTTCATAAAATCGTTTCACAAATTCGTTTCATTTGGATTATATATATATAGGGTAGATATATATAATATCTAATTTATAATATAAAATTGCGATTTTAGTGATGCTTCTGGTCTAGAAACTTGAAGTATAGCATGGTGCTATTTTCAAGATTTCAATGCTCGCTAAGAAAGATTTCTAAAAAATTTCGAATGTTCAAAGAGAAAAATGAACGAAAAGCGTTATAAAAACCTTTTAAACTATGATTTATCTGAAATTGTTAGATATTGAAACTTGAAATTTTACGCTGCTGTTACGTTAGAGAGATAAATTCATCCAAAGGTCAGTTTTAAAAAATTAGGAATTTCAATGTGTGCAAGAACAAAAAAGTTCTAAAGATGTGATTTAAGTGTTATACTTGTTATAGACGTTTTCTTAACCAGAGGTTTGAATTTTGTCCGGATGATTATTTTAAAGATGTAAATACTCGCTTAGAACAGTTTCTAAAGATTTCTAAACTTCAAATGAAAAATTAAATGAGTCGAAATCCTTCAAAATACCATTTATTTGGAATTCATGTTAGCTCTTCTCATTCATTTAAATCTCATGTTTGCCTAATGCAGTATAAGGAGGAAGTTTACTCCTAATGCTACTTAATTATTAATTTTAGAATTATCCGTATCAAAATAATTATCTCTAATAAAAATAGACCCACGAATACCAATTGGTATATTTCAACAATAACGCAAGTAAAACCATGGGTTTTGCAATAATGATAGCAAAACCCGCGGCTAATTGCTGTTTCCACGCATAATTGTTGAAATATGTCAAGTGGTATTTGTGTGCTTTTGAAAAGGATGTTGAATTTATTAATTAACATATATTATGTAAAATTGCATAGAAATCGTAATTTAGAATGTTTTAGAACGTTTCCAACTCATTTCAACCTTTCAAATTTCGGTTTTTATTGGTAACCATTCATAATGACCATTTGTATCTTAAAAGTAACTGCCATGCTAAATTTAACATTTTTAGTCCCTAAAGTATTACAAGAATAGTAAGACTAGAAACTTTTTTTCTCCTACATCCTTTTAAATTTCGAAAATTTAAAAATCTGTTTTGTGCGCGTATTTGTGTCTTAAAGATAGCAGCCATGTCGAATTTCAAGTTCCTGTCCTTAACAATTCCATAGAAATCGTAATTTAGAATGTTTTTAAGAATGCTGTTCTGACATTTCACCCTTCTAAATTTCGAATTTACTTTAAAACTGTTCTGTGCGAGCATTTGGGACTTAAAAATAACAAGTCATGTTAAATTTTTAGTTTCTAACTATCCAATAACAATTTTATAAAATCGTAATTTAGAACGTTCATAGAAAGTTTCCATCTCACTTCACCCATTTAAAATTCGAATTTTTTATAAACCATTCGTAGCGAGCATTTGTAGCTTAAAAGTAATCATCGTGCCAAATTTCTAGCTTCTAGTCCCTTTATCACAAAAATTATAATTTAGAGCGTTTTTTATTTCCCCTGCACCCTTTAAAATTTTGAAAGTTTTAAATTACTCTACCGTGCGTGCATTTAAGTCTTAAAAGAGCAGTCATGGCAAAGTTCAAGTTTTTTTTTTTTCTTAACATTTTTTTAGAAATCTTAATTTAGAAATTTTTAGAATGCTTTTGCCCCTTTTAAATTTCAAATAATTCAGGAACCGTTCTTAGAGAGCAGTTACATTTTACAAGTTAACTACCATGCCAATTTTTAAGTTTCTATATCCTCCAGTACCTCAAAAATCGCAATTTTAGAAAGTTTTTCGCTTTGCTCCAGCTTGTGGATAACGGTACCGATATACGAGGGAAAGTCATTAAGTAAGTCACAAAAGATAATTAAATAATAACTTACAATGATATTCATTTCAGAACTATTTTTATTTCTCAACATATTCTCCACTAATATTTATGCACTTATATCACCGTTTTATCACTGCCCTATCAACAGCTGCATAACATTCTTTGGGTTTCTGTCTCAGTCACATTAGGACTTCAAGTTGAACCTTTTCATCATTTGTGAACATCACCTTGCAACTTCTTTAACACCCACATACAGCTTCGCCCTAGCCCCAAGCGATTTGCATCTGTTTAGTCCACTATAAAACCATCTTAGAAACAAGATGAACATTCAAAGATGATGAAAACGTTCAACTTGAAGTCCTAATGTGGCCGAGACAGCAAGGCAAAGAATGTTATGCTGCTGCTGTTGTGACACTGATAAAACGGTGGTATAAGTGCATAAATATTAGTGAAGAACATGTTGAGAAATAAAAATAGTTTGAAGTGAATATCATTGTAAGTTATTATTTAACTAGCTATAGTACGAACGCACCTCGTTTGTCACGATTGACGTACAATTTTCAACTTGTTTAATTTACTAGTCGATCATTTGTCATTACAAGTAGGTAAGGTAGCTCTTTATCTAATTATTTCACTGTCAGTTTTAGATAAATTTAATTAAGATAACTACATTTAAATAAACTATAATATTTTAATACAATTTAAAATATATTGTTATTTATCTCAAAAATAATATTTTCTTTAAAAGAAAATAACTCGCAAAAATAGGCAAGTGAATATGGTATTATTATTATTTTTTAAAAAGGCTTTTTTCTCCAAGAATTTTTTCTCTCCTTATTAGCTACGCTCGCTAACCCCCGTCCACATCCCGCGTTCTGTAAAAACAAGATAATTTATTCTATTTTAAAAGGAAGAAAAAATGGCTGCAAACATAGAAACTAATATCCATTTAAACTTTCCTTCATGTAACTGTTATCCGTGCTCCATGCATCATTAAAAAGTACTTCAACGCATGAAAATGCACTGATTGTTTTAAATATGACGTACTTTTCACCTCGCGCGTAATAATCTTATTATTTTAAAGTTTTCTTTCTTTTTTTAATATTCAAGTATAAATATATATCTCAATCGAAAATACAGTGTCAGCAAATATCATTATTCGTGTTTTTATTATTATTATTATTATTACTAGCTGGCTTCGCCCGCTAGGGAGCCCCTAATTTACATCGGTGCCTCGAATTGTAGAAAATCTCGAATCTTGTAAAACCTCGAACCGGACAAACCTCCGACCCGGGTCCCCGCTGCCTTCGGCACCGGATAATCCCTTAATTTGCACATTGAATAGTACAAACCTCTAACCGAACGAACCTCCGACCCTGGCCCCCGCTGCCTTCGGCACCGTATACCGGTCGTGCTACGCACGCACCGGATAATCCCTTAAATTGCACATCGAATAGTATAAACCTCTAACTGAACGAACCTCTGGCTCGGGTCCCCGCTGCCTGAGGCACCGTATAGCAGTTGTGCTGCGCACGCGCTACAGTATACGTTAGTTCCACCTTCCGCCAGCAGATGGCGCAATCCGTTTATACGATCATAACTGAAATCGTTAAGGCTTTCGATGTCGAGTCGAATGAGCCATACCCCGTCGTTTTTATGCCCGTAGAACCAGAGATAGGAAAGCGCCCCTGGTGGTGAAAAAACGAAGTAAAATTGGTAAGCTCTATCGATGTCGAGTCGAATGAGCCATACCCCGTCGTGATCCTTCCCATAGAGACAGAGATAGGAAAGCGTCCCCTGGTGGTGAGACTCGGAGCAAAAATCGATAAGCTGTAGTATCCTCTATCGACGTTGAGTCGAATGAGCCGTACCCCGTCGTGATCCGGGCCATAGAAACAGAGATAAGAAAACGCCCCCTGGTGGTGAAAAACGAACTAAAACCGATAAGCTCTAGTATCCTCTATCGATGTCGAGTCGATTGAGCCAAACCGCGTCGTGATGTGACCCATAGAACCCGAGTTGGCTGAAAATTTTCTTAATTACACCTTTCACCACCAGGGGGCGCAATGTGTTCTATACGAACATGACCAAAATCTGTAAAGCTATCCATGTCCAGTCGAAAGAGCCAAACCCCGTCGTAATCGGGCCTTAAGAACCCGATTTCCGGAAGCGCCCCCTGCTGGTGAAACTTGGAACTAAAATATGTAAGCGCTATCGATATCGAGTCGAATGAGCCAAACCGCGTCGCGATGTGACCCATACGACAGGAGATATTTTGAAAAGAAATTGATAATTCCTTAGTTTTTTTTTTTTTCGTATACAAAAATCGAGATTTTGCTAACATCAAAACTTATGATCCGAAATCGAAAATTTTTTACCTGGTTGGCACTCTAATACAAAAAACTAATTACGCGTAATGCCGTTTAGACATCTTAGCTGAAAATCTGGGAATAGTGTTGCCTTTATGTCTGGCATTAAAAATACTTGTTTAAAAGACTGTAGGAAAGCGATGGAATTAATTAAAAATTAATAATCGTTTCTCGTAAACTAATTATCCTAGCTTAAAAAAAACATATTCTTGATCCTCAAGAAAAAAAACTCTAGGTCGCATGATTTTCAAATCGGTAAAAGCAATATTTAAAAAATTTTTATACCCCGCTCAAAATAAAGAGTAGGTTTTCCTTTTGAAATATTTCCTTGTCTGAAAATATCCGGTTACGTGTCGTTTTTCTGCGTAGGTTACAAATGATTAGAAATAAATTGCTTCATTAACCGGTTTTTAATTGATATCTTCGGATTTTACTGGTCGAATTGTACGATCTTTTTTTTTTGTTGAAATCAGGATTTTTTTTTTACGTGTGATGGCTGATTTGGGGGTCCAGAGATTAATTCCTTCATTGTTTTTCGAAAACGGACTTGAGCATTACATGAAAGCTGTCACGTGAATTTGCTCTTCCTTCCTTCCAAACATCTGTCGCTCCAGGCAGTCTGCGGTCTCCACATGCCCCGCCGAAAGAATAATTTTTTTTATTTTTATCGATCGATTTTTAAAGGATTTTTTCGGTTCAAATTGTCGTACGGAAATGATTTTTCGAATTTATGAAAGCAAACGCTCGCCTGAATCTGTCTGTCTGATTTCCGAATTTCTGGCCCCCGACTTCCGTAGATCCGGGTCGGTTTAAAAACCCGCACTGCGGTTTGGGGCTTAATTTGCTCCGCGGTGACCCTGCATTCTCCCCGATCCGAGAGAGACCGGCAACCCTTCTCGGAGGCGAAAATTTGCGGCTTTCGTTTCTTTTTCAAGTTGGGTTTCGGTCCGTAATTAAAACAGTTTTGTCAATTAATAACTCCCCGGGTCCGGGTCGGGATCGCCACCCCGCCCGAACTTGAGCCTCCCTTTTTTCCGAATTTTTCGGTCCGCGTCCGCCGTCCGTGCGTCGAGCGGTCCCGGAGCCTTTGAGTGTACAGACCGGGAATGCACAGACGCACTCACACACTCACACACAGACGTTCACGGACATTAATAATTATCCGATTATTTTTTGTGAATTAATGACTTTCCCTCGTAAAATATAGTTATTATTATTATTATTAAACCGCAGACCAGGCCCCTACCTGCCGGGCATTATGCCCAGCTTAACGAGTTTGTATACCTGGCCGCGGGGCGAAATTCGCCTAATCTCCTCATAGCGGAGATCCACCTGATTAGCTTCTTGGGTGTCCTTGGCTGCAACGCTATTTCGTGAGAGTAAAATATAGTTTATATAGGAGCAGGGAGAGTCACCATCAGTTCGCCACCATTACTTTTGAAATCGGTTCGATAGTTCCAGAGGTCAGAAAATATTCAGAACCCGTTCAAACAAACATTACTTTTTTATAATATTGATATAGATTTCTTATTGTCATACGCATATATACTTCTTTATGCACATAATGATATTTTCAGAATCGTCAAATATTTAACCGTTAAATTAATCTTAGAAAAAGAAGTACATTGCTAACATATTCTTTTTGAAAGAACAATTTATGAATTTATGCCATTTTAGCATTTCAATGAAAATGAATTACAATAATTGTCATCCTTTTAAAAATTAATGTAATATTTAATTTAAAATAATAAATGCATCTGAAATAAAAAAGGAACATATTCTTCAATTAGTATGAGTAATTAATTATACTAATTGCATTTTTACTTTTAAACTTTTATTTTTAATTCAGTTGAATTCGTGACTCCTTCAACTTTCTGAAAATTATCAAGAAGTTAGCAAAAATTAATCTTAATAAAAATCAGCTCATGCCTGAAAGATTCAGAATAAGCAAATTAACAGATATCGAGTAATCTTAATTAATGAACAAGTATTTTCAACCAATTGAAAAAAAAATCAGGAGACTTTTTTGTTGTTGTTGTTGTTAATTGAATTATACTTAACATTTGATGAATTATGTACGTACAGAACTAAATCAGTATAAAATATAAATTTATGTTTAAGATATCGTGAGTAAATCTAGTATGATAATATCTAGTATAGTAAGTATGTCTAGTTACTAAAATATGATATTGACTTTATCAATCTTAAACATACTCAATTTCATTTCGCGTGTAAAGATTAAAAAGTTTGAATATTAGTTTGTAAAAGGCAAAATTGCTTTTTTTAGTTTTCTGGTAAGAGGGAATTTGCTATACTATATATTGATTGTTTTAAAGTGATATACAGCGGGCTCCATAAATTCGTTACAATTTTAAAAATTCATTAAAAAGTAACAAATGATGTTAAAAATTTGCGGTTAGCACGAATGCGATTAGAGGGTTATTGGATTTTTTTTTATAAAAAAAATGTGGATCAAAAAATTACCGATAGATGGCGCAAGCATGCATAATATGAAGCTGATGTCAAGAAGAACCTTTCACTTTCAACGATCCTCCAAACAATCCGTTTCTTCGAAGCGTCTGACAAGCTTCAGTATCCCAGCACCTGAAACGGGAACTATTCTCGTCTTGAGTCCTTTTGCCGTGAAGAAATTACGCAATGCGCAGGTAGATGTTTCCCCGTTCTTCTGAAAGAACTTAACGAACAGCGCTTGATCTGGTAATGATAACATACTGCTGGAATTGAATAAAGAATCTTGTGCATCGAGATGTTTTATTGACAGCCTGAGTCCCATAAATCCGCTTCATATTATGCATGTCAGCGCCATCTACCGGTAATTTGTTCAACCATAACTTTTTTTTTTCTTGTTAAAAAATATTACGATCTCCTCTAATCCCATTCATGCAAACCGAATTTTTAGCATTATTTGTTGCCTTTTAATGAATTTTTAATTTACCGAATTTATGGCGCACCCGATATGTGATTTTCATTGCTTGTTACTTTATATGTATTTAGGATTTTTTTTTTCAATACTAAGAGGCTCTGTCCCTACAAGCTACGCCCGACAACCCCGTCCAGAGCACGTAGCACCTAAAAACACACTAATTTGCTTTGTTTGAAAAGGTTACCAGGTTACGAAATATTGAATGATATTATCAGGAACCGTGGCGATCTTTTGCGTTCAGCATGACATGCATTTCCTTTTGGCTAGGGGTAGTTTTTCGGGTATCGTGGCCGCATTCACCACTGTCGCGACAGCTGACGGCTGCGTTCGTGATTGATAAGTAAGATCAATTACACATTGGAGAACCAGCTTGCATAAAATGATTAAGTAGAAAATGTATCTGCCTCTCGGACTTTTAAAACGCTTTAAAAAAGCTATGGACAATATTCTTCCTTCGCGTTTGAGTTTACAAATATTCGTCTGCATAGGAATAACAATCAGAACCGCGCCATTGAAAAACCCTTTGTTTAGAAAGTACATGCTTATATGTTATATTTATATCGAGTTTTTGATATTTTCAGGAACAAGTATACATGAACTCTTTTTTAAATTTTAATGAAATTTTATACATATTTTTAATATTATTTATAAATTGAAAATTGTTTATTTTAATTAATAAGTATATATGAATTTTGTAATATGTAATCATTGAACAAAAATAAAATGTTCGTTAACTGTAAAGCGCAAGTTCTTACAAAATAAATTTTAAGTATTTTGCGCATGTATTTACCTGCATTTATGCTGCATCAAATGGTGAAATATATAAACAAACGTCGTAATTGCTACGTTGACGCCATGTGATTCCCACTGTGATCTCACATAAATACTGTTCATAAGAAAATCGTTTTAAAAAAAGACGTAAATTTCACCGTTAAATGCTTTTCGCGTGTAATAATTTTATTTATTTATTTATTTATTTATTTAATTTATTTAATTTATTCATTTATTTATTTATTTATTTAATTTTTTTCTTTAAATATTCGCGTGCAAATATATTTTTTAATTGCAAGTATTTTTAAATCATAATTTTGGGAGGTTCTAAAATGGAAAACAATAGGTAAATATACAACATTTCAAGATATGAATTAAATCTCTATTAAGATGATGAAAAGTTGAAAAAAACTTTAAAAAATAGACAAAATTAAAAAAAAAAAGAATTAGATACTGCACACCATAACCTAGTCTCGTATGTGCTTGAAAAAGATGGCTAAATTGCTATGCATATTTTTTTATTCTATAAAACGTATTTAACTGGGCTACTTTGACCAATGTCAACATTAAATTGTGCTTAAAATAATTCTTCTATGTAAAAACTTCCTCAGCATATTTATTATACATTTTTCTACAAATTACCAGTTTTCATGTTTTTATATGCCATAGTTTTTTATTATGATCCAAGAAAGTCATAAACTCACAATAAATGCAATTACGACAGCAGCGTCGACATCAACGTTAATTGCTTTATTTTTCTTTAGAAGAGAGAGAAAGTCTAACAGATAGATGAGTTGTGAAATATTACCTTGACATAGGGAAGACAAATACCGAATAATTTTCAAAGAAAACTCGATTGTATTATAGTAGTAGATTATATTTCATTTTGATGAGTCTTATATTGATTGATTTAACAATCAATAGAAATAAATTCATCTGGTGTGTGTTAAAATTTCATAGCATGTCATTTGCAGGTTTCTATTCTGCGAATTTATCTTCTTTTTTTTTGAATAAAAGAAGTAAATTTAGGTTTTTGAGAGTGTGGTGAGTAAAATTTACTCTTGAAAGTGAACAAAAAATGTATTTCATATGAACTTAATATAATGACTTTTTTTCAATATAACTTCTTGTAGTTACTTGTGCAACAGAAAAAAAATATATATTTTAATTATTTTTATGAAACACATTGCTTTAACGTAATATTTTTTCTTTATTTTTTTAATCGTCATTAATTTTAAATGAGTCAGTCATTACATAAGGCGATTTGTTTCGTGCAAGGCAGGAGTCTATATGTTACCCTTTGTCAGTCTAAAGCAAAAATTCGAAATACAACAAAAAGAACCTGTTTCTGAAATAACATAAATTTATAAAACCTTATTTATTTGAAATACATATAACCTATCAAAAACATTGCATGTAAAAAATGTAGCTAAGTCTCGTGACTCTTTTACAGTAAAAAGTTTTGAAATCATGTAGAGCCAAGTTTAGCTACGTTATTAACTTTGAAATTTTCATTCACAAATAACTCCTAGTCTCCAATCTTTAGATAATGATTATTTTGTGACTTGGCAGTTATTCAGCACGAGAATGTGACGGCTGTATATAATTAGCGTTAACCAAATAATCCCACCTCATCTCATAATATAGTAAGGTGTAATAACTTCCATGTGATTCGTAATTGCCAAGTCACACAATAATTATTAACTAAAGATGTAGAGACTAGGATTGATGTGAGAATGAAAATTTCAGAGTTTATAAGATAGCTAAACTTGGCTCTACATGATCTCAGAACTTTTAACTTTACGGTAAAAGAGTCACGGGACTTGGTTACATTTTTTACATGTGATGTTTTTTATGGGAATTCACTTATTTTTGTAAGTAATAATCCTCCTTTTCTTGAGTTTGGGCACTCAGAGACCGCTGACCAGGCCCCTACCTACCGGGATTCGACCCAGTTTGACGGGTTTGAGTGCCTGGAGAGTGGGGCGAGATATATGGGTCGCCTGATCGCCTCATGGGGCGATCCACAATGACAATTACCCAGGTCGGCTGACCAATAAAGTCCGGATTTTACTGGGTTGATCACTCCTAGGTTTTAGTATTCTGAGATCTGTTGCCGCACGCCACATACTCGTCATAATAGTTGGAATGGGGCTGGACAATTTATTGCCGAAACTTTGGTACTCAACTTAGCTTGAAAAAGGGGGAAGAATTTTGAGGGAAAGCAATTAAAACCACTGAATCTTGCTTTCCATTTTATTATCGACTTATAATTTTCCCTTTGTTTAATCTTAAACACTACCTTTATACCAAATTTTAAGTTTATAAGACTACAAGATAGAATTTTTTTGAATTTTTCAAATTTTTTCAAATACTTAAATTTTTCGAGGTTTTTTTTTTTTTTTAGGTTTTTTTAATTTTTTCTTATATTGTATCCTAAACAATACCTTTATTCCACATTTCGAGTTGCTAGGTCTACGGGATGTACCTTATCTTTTTAATGATCGTTGAGTGAATCAGTGTCAAAAAATGGAAACTTTGAGTTCATATATCTTCTGAAATAGAAAAGATATAAACGTGAAATTTGTAACTTTGGTCCCTTTTGCAACGTACGCTGGATACACGAAGTTTCGAGTGTTTGGGAAACTCCAGCGCAAAGATATGGGGAGTCAAAAGTGTCCTCAGTTCCTTCCAGAAAAGGATTCCTACGGCTGTGCTTTCTCAACTTTGCGCTCCAGGTATAACAGGATATTTTTTTTAAATTACGATTAATCTTTATATCTAATTTAACAGCTTCTCGGGAAATATTAGTAATTGTTATTGATACGAAATCCTAATATTTTTTCTTATTAAAATCGCATAGGTTTTTATTTTAATTTAACAGTTTGTTATTAATCATACAATCTAAATACTATTTATAGGATAATAATCTTTATCTCATTAATAGGTTTATTTCAAATTTTAAATAAACAAATAAGTAGATCCAGAATATCTATAAAATAATTTTAAAATAGATAAGAATTTATATATTCTGTGATTAATAAAACATTGAGGTTTTTCAACGATCACATATATAAATAACAAACCAGTGAAAGATCTCGAAATCCTCTATCGAGAACCGCTAATAAGATTCATTTATTATATCTTTAAAATGAACGTTTACTTTTAAAAAAATCGAAATATTATAAATATAATTTTTTATCAAGTTTATTATTATTATTGTTGTTATTATTTCACATTATTTTATTTATTTCCGTATCTTTCTGTAGCAAATTCCCTTTTCGGTACTTTTTCTTTAGCGTCAGTCAAAAATGGAGGATAGCATGCCAAGAATTTCAGTCTTCCACTGCCAAAGCCGTCAAATATGGTTACTCGTGAAGTTCATCTCGTGAACGTAGTAGTAACGTAATAACGTAAAAATCTTAATAACTTAAATAACGTAATAACGTAATAACATAAATAACGTAATAACGTAGTAACATAATAACGCAACAAAGTAATTTTGTTTAATATTCTTATTCTTGGTTACAATTACTAATGGAAAAAACTTTAATGACTGGGCCTTTACAGTTACACTGTCTTACTCATACGTTCGAAAGTTTACATATTCCGCAGTACAATTTTTTGGTATTTTATTTAGTTGAGTATTAAGACGTTCAATTTATACTTATCCCGTTGCAGAAAAATTATAAACAAATTATAAAAGTTTTTTTTTTTATCTGGTTAAAATTAGTGACGGGCAGAATGACTGATCTTAATATTCGAATGAACCATTCGGATATGCGCAGAAGCATATACGCCAAACTTAAAAAAAAAATTATTCAATTACTATTAGAAATTTTGAAAAAGAAAAAGAACTGCTATTTTAATCGGAATTAGGTAAAGAGCGAGATAAAAATATGAAATGTCTTTTGTTTTGCAAAATTTCTGGTATAAATTGAATAAAAGGGATACGAATTTTGATAACTATGTTTTTCCTTCTTTTTTGTTTACAAAATCTGTGGTAGTGATTGATTAAAAAAAAATCGAATGTTGGCAACTATGTTTTTGCACATACCTGAATGATTCATTCGAATGAAATAATAATTCATTCTGCCCATCACTAGTCAAAATTAAAAATAGTTTTAGATTCTTTCGAAACTTAAATAATGAAATATGACGCAACATTAGCTCGCTAATGTCTTCGCGTGACTTGCGCAGGCTCTTAAACTAGTTACATCAAAAGGCAATTTATAGCATTTAAATATAACGCTACTTACTATCTCATGATTGAATACCGGAATACGTATTATAAAAATGAACACTCCTGAGCCATGCGCATCCGGATTCGCGCACTTAGCGTCATTTCCATAGGCGCCAAATACCTTTTTTTACTATGCATAGTCATTTTTAAATTACACAGATAGCGAGAGTATACAAAGACTGTGCTATCCTTATATTTCTGATTTTTTTTTCTGATTTTATTTATATAAAAAGACTTCATTAGTTGCTTTATTCATGAAATACTGTTAATAAAACAAAATTATGATATCAGCATGTTATGAGATTTATTTATATTAGTAAACTAAAATATTTGTTAAAATTTGATAAAAAGAGCTTCTAAACATGTCATTAAAATATTTTTTACGATAAAGACATTGGTAAAACACAAATATTTAACTAGCAAATTTAATTTCGTACTAAAGAATTCTCTTTAATTTTTTATTTCTATATAATTTTTTTCTTTTTTATGATTACATATTTTAATAACATAAAGAAAAAAGAGCAATATAACACCAGAAACAAATAATTATGGCACTATAAATCTTGTTATTATATGCAAAATACTTATTTATACTACCAGTAGTAAATATGTAAGCATTTTACTGAATCCATATGCGTATGAGAGAGCAGTATTCTTTTTCATAAAAAGCATACCGGTAGTAGCAATATATAAATGGGATATTTTTGAATTCTCGAAACTATTGAAAAATTACGCTTACAACAATGCCTACATCAACTCAATTAATTTATAGTTAAACGAACTAAATCATATTAAATTTTATATAAAATTAGTTACAATAATAATATATAAATATTTTTAAATTTTATGACATTTTTGCTATTTTCTTAGTATTTTTAAAATGTACCTTTTTTCCTTTGAAAAGTATTACAATACAATGTATTTCTATAAAAGAGAAGTTCTTACGAAACAAGTATGTTAAATATTACATATATTAATGCTTGGATGAAATAATTTATATAATTTCTATCTGATTAAATATTACATTTTGTTTTAATTATATATTGTCCAAATCTAATAATATTACTGTGCGGCAACAGTGAATTTGGTATCGATTCTATGTATGTTCATATTGATGCATCGGATGCCTTGGGCTGTCTTCTATCTTGAACTGCCTATTAAAATGAAACATTATGACGCCAAGAGTACTTCCAAATGCTTTGTTAAAGTGCAGTGAATCGTAATTATGAAACGTCCTCTATAATTTAGCATTCTGTATATCCCGGATGATAAAATATTTATTCAGCATTAATGGAAATGTTGAATAAATAATTATATTTAATTCTATAGAGATTTCATCTGACAGTTTTATGATGTGAAACAACAACTTTATCCAACTTAAAACAACTCGATCTTCTCGATGGTAATTCGAAATTATCAATTGAAGTTTGCATAAAGTAGAACAGAGTAATTTTCAATTTTGTAAAATTATATAAGGCTTTTTTTCTGCTTAAAGTTGTAACGTTGCATAATTTTCAATGAATATAATTTACATAAATGAAACAAAATAACTTTTGTTAAACTATTTTGTGATATAATTTTCTAATTTAGAAAGTATATTTTTAATTTTATTTTGTATTTTGTATCAAAGAATAGTTACAGAAACAGGTTTCATTAACACTTTTTAATTACATACATTTACATATAATATATATTATGTTTTATTTCCACATGCAAAAAAATGTAGTTATTATTTTTATTTTTAATAAAATTAAACCACTTTTTAAAATTCAAATATATCTAGACGTAAGAAAAAAATTGTGCTTAGTGACAGATAAAAGTTAAACTCAGTATTTTATTCATTATGGAATGCTATTTTTAGGTGCGTTCGTAATTATATAAATACGTAGCACCTATAGTCGTCGTTTGGTCCGTCCGTCTGTCCGTCCGTCTGTCTGTCTGTCTGTTCGTCTGTCTGTCCTTCCGTCTGTCTGTCTGTCTGTCCGTCTGTCTGTCCGTCCGTCTGTCTGTCTGTCCGCATATAACAACGCAAAAACTACCCAACCAAATGGTTTGCAATTTAAAATATATTATCTTTGCAGAATTTTGTCGAGACATTTCAAATTTTATTAAAATCGAATCAAAACTTTAGGGGATATTAATAAAAATATTTATTAAGAAATTTGATTTTTTTTTAATCGGTGCTTTTTTGTTATAGGAGTTTCCGATGGATGTTAAATCGTTAAGCGACCGAGATGCTTATTTTATTACAGAAATTAATCTGCAGACGATATAATTCATTTCACAGAATTAAAAATCATCAAGATCTGAATATTTATATAACTAGCTGATACATATATATCTGAATATTTATATAACTAGTTAAGATATTTGTATGAACAGTGTCATAAAATATATACTTAACTAGCTGTTTAACCCGTTCTACGCACGGGATATCATGAATTTAATTCTAAAACGTGCGTACGAACGCACCTCGTTTGTAACGTTTGACGTACAATTTCCAACTTGTTTTTATTTATCTGGAAATTAAAATTTGCAATTAAAATGTATTTTTTGATTTAAAAAAATTCTATTTACAATATACAGCTCTTACATAATATTTTTTATGCATTTTAGACAGATCCTGAAATATAAAAAAACGATTAAATCACTTAAACATATATTGAGGCATTATTAATGTTTTTGTTTTGTTTTGTTTTGTTTGCTTTTTTTCACAGCAAGAAGAAAATTGTGTTTATTTTGCCTTTAGAAAATATCCTATTTTCTAGTTTATTTGTTTTATCCAAAGGCAGTAAGTAGAAGCTTATTATATTGTCTGCTTTTATTTGTTCTCGTATGCTTCTTTATAAGAATCTAGTTTAAGTTTAAAGTGTAAAATTTAATGTTGTAAGACTTAGGATATTTGACTATTAAAATTTTCAGGAAGAAGTTTTATTAAAGAGAAACGAGATTTTGTTTTTATTTCTTTTTAACTTTGAATATCTTATATATTATTTATGTGCGCGTCTGTGTGCATGTATGTATATACAGAAGTCGTGTGCACTTTATGGAAACGATTTTCAAAGTTAATTTCTACGCATAAATGACATTTATTTTCAACAATTTGACTTTGTTGGATAGCCTTGACTTTTGGCTATAGATCCGGCTCAAAATTTCTATGATAATAGAATTTTCTTGTTACAGTCATGTCCGTTTTTCCCGATACCTCTTGTAAAAACTTTCTAAAGTATTTTCAATGTACGTCAATTCATTTAAACAATTCAAATGCAGAAAAACGCCATTAATGAGGGGAGAGGTGTATGTCAGGTAATTTTACGTGCATTTCTTTAATTAATACACAATTTATTTCCGTTTGGGAATCTTTCTTTACTGAATACGAGTCAGTGGAGTTATGGAAGAACGGCTGGGATTCATTGTTCATATGAAGCTCAATTAATGTATTTTTCATATAAAGCTGGAATTTCTTCTTCAAAAATGGGTTCTAAAATATTTTCCTGATAATAAAGTTAAATCACCTTAGCTTTACTGCATTTTTTACCTTTAATTTAATTTCATAACAAAATAGAGCAGCAATCATGAATTCTTTTGGAAATATTTCTTTACATTCACAAACCCATTTCTTTCTTTTTTTTCTATTAATTGATAAAAATTGCTCTTCTTTTGATACACTCGCTTAAATAAAGTCATGTTTCATCCAGTGTTGTGATAACTTTTTATTTATCACCACCTATGTATTTGTTAAAGCGGGCGTTAGAAACAGTTATCCAAAACACATTGGAAGACTTTGGAAAGTTTTCCAAGAGATGTGGGAAAAAATTGATATGATGGTACTAAGAGAAAAATCGACTATGATGAAAATTTCGATCCAGTATTATAATCAAGAGTCAGGGCTCTACAGTAGAGTAAAATTGTCGCAAAGATTATGGCACACATGCTCAGAAATTAATTGTGAAAATCGTTTCCATAAAGTGCGCGAAAGACCTTCTGTATGTGTGTGCGTTAACGCATCTCTGTTTTTTAAAGAAAGAGAGAGAAAGTATACACATATTTTTTTTAGTATACATAAAAAAATCACCCGAATGTTTTAAATAAAGTTTCACTATTTTTGATAAATGACGTTTTTAATGATTATACTGCTGTCAGATATAACTCTCAAGATGACATAGTACATATATTATGAACGACATTTCATTTTAAACAGAAAAACGTCTATCACAGAAAAATTTCGTGTAGTTCTATACACTAAGAAAGTTAATATTTATGAAGTTCCCTTTGTTTTACCATTGCATTCCTTTTCTTAAAAAATGAAAATAATCATGCAATTGATATTTATATCACAGAACATAAGCTTGTAAAAACTGTTTGCATAAATAAAGATTTTGAAATTTCTATTAAAGTACAGTTTTCTTTATTTATCATATAAAGTGTATTTTATATGCAAAAACGATTTTTTTGTTGTTGTTGAAAATTATATATAGAAATCTTTCAAAAAATCAGAAAAAGTACTCTTCCTTTACTTTGAAAGTTTCAGAATTTCTAAATACTTTTACAAAGGCTTTCATCTTATTTGCTATTCAAAAATTTTAATGAGTAGTTTGCTATTTAAGCGTTTCATTAAAGAAGTGAATAGCGCGTGAAAGGAAACTTCATCAAAGAAACTCACATGAACTGGATATGAAAAGAGATAATTTAAGGGTTTTTTCTGTGCGTATTTGAGGAAAAAGTTTTATCTTTTAATTTATTTTTTTTTCCTTTTGAGATAAATGTTGAAACAAAATTGCGTCTGAGTGGTGTTATAAAACATAATTAACTTTTAAAAGAAGAAATGATTTCTTAAAAATAGTATCTTAAGAAAAAACCGCTTTTTAATATATAAAGTTGATTCTCTCTCTTTCATGGACAAAAAATCACGCATCAAGCTTAGATTATGAAACCCTTTTCAACGATAACAGAATATTATTAAGACGTTTAATTTTTTTTTTTACAAAATGAAATGCAATATCTGAAAAAAGCAATTAAAAAAATACATAACTCAGTAAAACACTTTTTCAGAAAATGCTAACCGAGTTATGTGTGCGAATTATTTTCTGCAGCCCCGTATAACATATATAGAATTTATACACGCCACGTTTTGGACTTTACCTACGAGTGGCAACAGCCACGCCTCTGCGGGTATATGCCCTCCGAAAAACACTGTTTATTGGACGAAGGGGAAGTTGTGTTAAAATGTTCTTCACGCCTCTTGGTGTTTTTCTTCTATATACCCGCAGATAACGTGACATGGGTAAAGTCCATTTGTTTGGTCCGTGGGTAAAGTCCATAGCCTAATAATTAAATAAGTTTAAGTATGCATACCACAGCGGAAAGCGCACACTTCCATCAGTTACTGATCAAAGTCAGTCCTGTAAACGAATTATTTTGTGTTGCTCAAGAAATAAACGATAAATACTACGCACCTCATAATGTTTAGAAAAGTAGTGCACCCCCAGTGATCTTTTTCAATACTTTCCAACATAATTAAAAAGTTTTTATGACTTCTGTTTCCCGCCTATCGTCTATCCGTGTTCTAACTCTCGTAAATATACTTGGATTGTCATGTAATTTATATATGTTATTGAGGTAATATCATGGCACGTTTTCTATTGGAAAAGGAGTGTATAGCATTTTTAGTTCGTTTACAGGAACGCATAAACAAAGATACAAAAAATACTTTCTCAGCATCGGTGTGTATACTGTATAATTGCTAAACTGTGATTTTTAATTGTGTTATACATTTTCACGCTGAACTATATGTTGTATACTAACAGATGTTTGTCTACAGGTAATTTTATATACAGGATGTAAATTAATATACAGCTGTACGCGAAGAACTGGATACATTGCCGTCTAAAGCTGGTTGTTTCTAAATGTACGTTTACAGTTGTGTTATGCTATTTTGTTTCAGGTTCAGGTTCAGCTGAGCGGAGTAGTCTACCGATTGGCTACAGCTCTACAAACCCCGCTCAGCGAGGATATTCGCTATTCAAGGATCCTAACCAAGAGGCAGGGTCCGTCCAAACCCCCAAGAGAGCCAGCTCATCTTTAAAACATTTATACGAAAATAAACAAATAAAAGTAGAAACAAAATGCAAATATCAAAATAGTTAGAATATATGATTAAATTAAGGTACAGAGAGTCACCAAAGTCACTAAGCTTCTATAGGAGTAGCATCTGCTGCATTTCAGAGTAATAGCTGGTTATTTCCTATCAGTTTAACACAGTCTATTATATTATAAAGGAGATTGGTTCGCGTTATAACGTATTGGAACTAATTGAATAAGGGGATTGTAGCAGGTTTTCTCATATGATATGTTGACGTTAGAGTGCAGTTCAGCAAATAATGTTATAATGTTCCACGATGTCCATATATACATAATGGAGAAGAAGATTTGCCAAAAAGATACAAAATAAATTTTATTTTAACATGAGGGGTGTATAAAGATCTGTAGATAACATACAGGTATGTACAAAATTATTTAAGTGCATTTCCGCCAATTGGTGGCAATTGATGAAGGTGAATTTTTGAACGTGTTTTGCTTTTTGTAACTATGCTAAACATTAGTACATTATTTAGTATATAGAAAGGTCTATAAATTATGTACAGTGATGCAAAAGTAATTCGAACAATTGCTTTTTCAGATATGGACGACTATTTCTGAAATTGGGTTTTCAAATATGTTATCCGTTTTTTAAATTGCTTAATTAGATATTGTCTTTCAACTTTTTAAACTATGATGTTTCGTTACTGTATTCTGTAAGTATTGAAAAAAGTTTCATAATCTATGCTTGATGCATGTTTTTTCATTCTTGTATTTTTCATTATGTTTGAAGTAGCATAAAATCAATTTTTGCAATAGACATTAATGTAGCGGAATACATTTGTGTGTCCCAGTATATTAACTACAAATGCTTTGTACTTTACTTTCAATACCAAATTTTCTATAGTAAACCTCAATAACAGATAATCTCTACCTGGTATTTCAAACATGTTTACGAGAGTTAGCGCAAGAACAGACGAATAGGGAGACAAACCGAAGTCATAAAACTTTTTCAACTATGTTGAAAAAGGTCCGATGTTGAAAAGGTGTGATCTATGTTGAAATGGAAAACAAATCTACAAACATAATTCATATTTCAGCGTGCAGTTTCTAATCATCTACTTCATACATTCTAAATATTCCTCTTTATTTTTTTATCTTATACTTTTATTATTTCAGTTATAAAAAGATATTCAAATATTCCAAATTTTAAAGATCATAACCAAATATTTTACTTTTTAAATTCGTATTTCAAAACAAATACTTTTTAGACCAGTTTGTTAATGTTATTTTTATTTTCGAATATCATTTTATAAGTAATTGTTGTGTGTTTGTACAACTGAAGAAATTGAAATTATACAATTAATTGTGGTTTCAAATATTGCTCTATTTAAATTCGATTAAAAATAAAGTTGTTATTATATTTCTTAATACATACTTCGGTTATGTTATTGATTGTTTAAATATCTGTAAAAATAATGTGATTACCAATAAACTTTAGAAATCCCTCCATGACCAATATTTTCACTCGAAATACAAAAGTTTCTATCTAATGAATCTTAAAACAATTTTCGTTGTAATTCCTATACAGACACTATATAGCAATGGGTAAATAAAAATAATGATGTCAATAACACATAATTAAATAACTCTAATTATAATGACTACAAATAATGCACTGAAAATAAAATCTGCCACTTGCATCTAGATATTAAATTGTGCTGAAAAAAGTAGTTCCATGTTACCCTTATAAATCTCCTTCATATAAGTTCCCTTTGCTAGAGAGTTCTAGTCCTCCCTATTCAAATTCAAGAGCATTTTCCTGTATTATCGTGGTCAGACTTATTTATAAATATCTTCAAATAAATGTGAACACAAGAGGTTACTTTTAGTAACTGTAATTCTAGTTTATGAATTTATTCCAGATATCAAGAGATAATTTCTCGCAATTCAAACGATTCATAATATAATGTATCGTTTCATCACCTAGAAAACTAGAAACTAGAAATTCTTCATCATTTCGTCTATTCAGTTTATTTCTTTACCTTATTCGCATAACTTGGAAACCTATATTTCTAGTTTAGGGATTTGGAAAATTGCTACTTATTCGTTCTAGATGAAGGCGGTATAAACTTTCTTTCAGTGTGCTATGATGGTGATTATTATTATTACCGTAATTTACCATCTTCCTTTTTTTATTGCAGAATACATATTTTGTTTTGCTCAATTCACACGTAATATACATTCAAGAGTTTGTAAATTTTCAGATTTTTTAATACTAATTTATATGCATTAAACTCTTTAAATAGTAAATATTGTAAAATATAATTAAATTGAAAACATATTCGAGAAATATGGAATATTGTGGATTATTAGTATATATATATATATATATATATATATATATATATATATATATATTATAATAATACAAATAATGCTCTTTAAAGATTCAACAATTTAAAATTTTATTAACGTTTCTTATATATTTCTAAATCATGAAGCAGATCTTTTTTTAATATATAAAAGAAAGTCTTGACTGAGAAGTCATTAACGCACAGAAGACCTACTGAATGTAGAAACATGAAAATGAGATGAAATATACTTCTTAGCACGTAGATGAGCACTAAAAAAGGGATTTTGTTTTATTTCATCCTTGATCTTTTTAAAAATTCGTTAAAATCAAGTAATGAATATTTTTTTGATTTTTTAAGACTTTCCGAAAATTTAATTAAGTATATAGTCAATATTTTATTTCTGAATGAGAATAATTTCAAATCGCTCAAAATAATAAAAACGATATTATTTTTTCCTAGAGAATGGGTTATGAAACGAAAATTATTAAAAATCGAGAATTAGTTCTGTGACTTCTAAAAAACGTTTATTGCAAACTGAAAACATTTTCTACAATGGGTATAAAGGTTGAAACTGGGTTGCGTTTTGACATTCGCTACATTGACGGAAAATGAGGAAAAATAAAAATAAAGAAAATAACGCATAAAGCATTTTTTTTTTAATCAAACATCGTTTTTCGAGATGCACGTGAAAGAAATCTCTGCGGCGAACAAATTACCCCACCAATCACACACACACGTACTTATTTTTATTAATATAGATGTGTGGAATTGTGCGATTTGTGTGCTGAGTGTCTGTGTTGGCATCAACTATCGATTACATCATTCTCTTCACTGGTTTGTAAAAGAAGCTCCAACAGAATTTTCACTCCATGCTTTTATTTTCATACACTGGGTTGTTATAATATAAGTATCTCTATTTAGAGCTGTCTATATCTTGAAGGAATAACCCGAATGAAACAAAAGTTGCTACACTTACTATTCGAGAAGGAGAAAGAAGCAGAAGAAGGGAACAATAAAATAATAGTTGCAATAATTGCTAACGGATGGCGCTACGGGTCACCTTCGATGCAAATGCTATTGTGTACCGTAGAGGTATCGCAAACCTCAATTACTTAAAAGATCGCATATCATAACATGTGCGAAACATCACTCCTGATGCATTACATTCCGTAGCTGAGCACGTCGTCCCCCGCCTGAATTTAACCTCCAGCACAATGGCCATGCGGGACCTGAACTTGATCGGCATGCGAAAGCGTAACCACATTCACTGTGACATTTTCCCATAAATTATGTATGACATCCGGTTTTAAGCTTTAATTCTTTGTTATTCTATTACACACTGCATTCCATACTCAAAAGTCCCATCTGTCGGCAGTGATTGCAATTATTATTTTTTTATTATTGATCCATTCGTCTTCCCCCTTTTCGAATAGTAACAGTACCGATTTTGGTTTGCTTCGGGTTATTCCTTCAAGCTACAGTCATCTCCGAATAGAGATACTGCTTATATTATAACCACCCGGATAAAATACATACGCGTGTGTGTGTGTCATCATGAAATGATACTTTTTTTCAGATTTCAAAGGTAAAAAAATATAAATGACACTGGAAATGAAACTCTGATTTTCTTTTCCAATTTTGATTTCTCTAAATGCACATGAAGCAAGTTGAACTTCAAAAGTGCATTTTGATTTCTTACGTTTACTGATCCAAATGTTACAAAATAGTTTGCAGAAAATCAGCTTTAAAAGAATAGAAAACTGTTTGAGAGTTCTAACAAGGATCGAGAATGGAAGCAGCATTTTGTGTAATGTTACTTTCTCTCAATGTTCTAGTGTGCGAAAGGATTTGTGCGAGTAAACATTTAAGCTGACATGGGCGTTTATTATTATTCAAAGGAAACAGTGTTTAGGATCGCAAAAGGCATTACATCAATTGTATTCTGTCATAGAAGAAACAATTGACTCAAAAACCTTTAGTACGATATATTTTGTTGTATGACTTTTTTCAACATCCATAGAGGACTTAGAATTTCACATTATATTAAATCACAAATTGTTTGGAATGTTTGTCGAATTTAAAATATTCCTGCAATTTAATTATTTTTGCGTTGTATTTGAATAATACGTTGAGAAATACTGACATAGAATTATTATAATGAGTTTTTGATTATTTAACTAATTAATAGATACTTTTAAAAATTGAGAAATTAAATAACAAGAAATATAAATTTACTTTCCACACATATATCTGGATAGTATATTCAGATTCTGAAAATCATTTTCAGAGGCATATATGTGCTGCATAGTAAATATATAAATATGAACTCTTAATTATTTTAATTTTAGAAATAAAGAGAAAATATTCCATTGGAGAGTAGAAAAAGTGATTTAATTAACTCCAGTCCATGTTAGGGTAATCAGGAATTTATTTCAGTAGAATTTAGCTTCTGTTTAGGATTTGAACAGTTTACGCATTTCTTGGAGCTACCCAGTTGACGCAAACTTTACGCCCTGTTTAGGAGTAAATGTATTTCTAAAACATAGGGAGCCATGCGAGAGAAGAAGTCTAACTGTAGTTTAAACACATAAGAGTGGGTATAATTTTAATTAACGATAAGAAAGAGTTTAGGATGAAACATGCAATTAAATTTTAAAAAACAAATATAGTAATTACAGTTTTAAAAAGTGAAAATTTAAATAATAAAACGTTTAACTGTTCAAAACAGTCGAGATTAAGGAGAAAAAGGACAATGGGACACATTTCAATGATAGCCATACATTTATTTTTATTATGAATAGTAACTGTAGGGATATAAAAGTAAAATATAAAGTATAATAATTTTACATATTTAATTATTTATTTTATTAAAAAATATATATGTAAGAAGTTGGAATTAACTGTCCGTAAAAAACAAGACAAACAACAGAAAGAAAAACATATATCATTGATGCATAATGCGGACCTTTCTTATTCCTGATGTCGGAAATATCGTAGTTAAGCAGTTCAGCAATTCGTTTGGAATATTATAGATAATTTTGTTAGAAATTATTCGACCGATTGAATAAGGGAGCAAATATTTAAATCACATCTTATGGTAATATTACCGAGGCATCTGCATCCATTTTTTGGTATTTCTTAAATTTCTACTATGAATTTCAGACAGATTTTTCATATTAGATTTGTATATGAAACTCCAGATCTTGAGATGCCCTAGTCAGGAGAGACAGGATACAGGCCTTATATATTAGTGTTTTATTGCGAATAGGATTTTTAAGAAGAGGTTCAAGATATTTGGAAGCAGATACGACGACCTTATCTCCTCTTATGTTATGAATATGTTTTCTGAAGGTAAGTCTTATATCAAGGGTAACTTCTAATGTTTACGGTGTATCTATTTGATTTATTTGATTAAATTTGGTTTAATAATTTTACGGATTCAAAACAAAAATAAAAGACAGAATAATGTCGAAAATTATCCCAATGGTAGCAAGAAGGTTAAAACAGTTACAGAAAAATAAATCTTTATGTAGGTGTTAATTCAATACAGAGGGTAAACAATTAGTAAGTATTGTGATACCACGTACTCTTAAACTTTGATATAGGTATTGTATTTGTATTTTCAGCGTAATTTATAGCTCAACTTGCATTTTTACTAATGTAGTTTAAAATCTTATCTTCATAAGCTACACGTTGTTATGGAAAATTGTTAAAATAAATTCGACCACATGGATTTTCTCACGATTAAAAAAAAAAAGATCAGATATTATATGCGGTATATTACATATTTGCAGTATATACATTATATTAAGTTATCAGACATTATATGCAGTATCGACATATGGAGATGTAGATCATAACTCTAGTTTTAAAATTTTAAATAAAGTTGGCTGTACCAAATTTATATGTTTGTAATTTTGCATGCGCTTTCAAAAATTTGTGGGAAGATAGTAGTGGGAGGGAGTGTACATAATTGTTTTGGTACTTTTCGGTTAGCCGGGCGCCAGTGAAATTTATATATCTATGTATACATATATATACATATATATATACATACACACATTTATATATGCATGTATATATACATACATATATATACACATACATATATGTGTATATATATGTATATATATGTATATATAGATACATACATTTCACTGGCGCCCGGCTAACCGAAAAGTACCATTGTGGTTCATTTAATTTTCTAAATTTATCCTGTAACCTCTTTTTTTAGCATTAAATTTATCATACTTCGTTTAATCTGCTATTTCTGCCATATATCATTCATTGATTTCCCATGTTCTACTTTAAAAAAAATGTTTTAACAATGAAATTTTAGAGACATGTGCACACGCTATGAAATATAAACATTATTATTCAGAAATGTAAATATGAACCACTTTCTGACTACAGAAGATAATTTGTGGTAACATTTGCAATTTATATATCGAAGAATAGATTTTGAAAGAAAGGAAAATACCCCAGATCATTTTCGCGGCACAATTTTTTATGAGTTAAAATAGAGCTAAATCAAAAAGAATGCATTTAAATACTTTTATATGCTATTTAATTATATTTAATGCTATTAATTTTTAATTTTATTCACATATATTAAAATGAAGCCCCATCTCGTGTCATTGTATTCGGATGATTTACAGAAATTCGTAGAGGTTAAAGTTCTCTCCTCAATGAAGAACACAAAGGAAGCTCTTTATCATCTGTATGTTCAAAAAAATGTGTCAACGATATAAAACATTTTAATTGATGATAATTACTGCTCCTATCAAATGATACAGAAGGAACTTACCAATATTTATTTTTAAGTTACTTTTATAAATAAATATTAACTATAAACTATGTATATTTTAACAGAAATCAATTTCTAAAGGCTTTAAATATGCGAATCCAAAATTACAGATCATTCCACCAACTGGATCTATCTACATTGCAATGTGTTTTGCAACGATTAAAAATGAATTTAACATTAATAATTCCACACTTTAAACATACGTAATTTCTAAACTATTTGACGAATAAGAGTTTGGTATCCAATTGGTTAAAATTTACCGAAGAATGCAATCATGGTCTCAAAAATGGGTGTTAGTTTTTATAAATATTAAATTTCGTACATTTCCTATGTGTAGACGACCCCTATGGAACTTAAAGCACAAGATTGATTAGATAAAAGCACATTGATTGATTCAAGCACAAGATTGATTGATAGACATTATTAATAATTGATTGGTAGTGATCACATTTTTAACATATGATTTACGGCAGAGTTAGCAGGGGGGAGGGTATATTTTTGTTTTCCAGGGCAGTACATAGAAGTAAATTGTTTAAAATCATTTTTGTTTTTCGTTTGAATAAATTATTAGTAGCGAGTTTTTTGTGACTAAATATTTCAGTGTTTCTAATTTGAAAATTTATACCAAGCCATATTGCTGAAATGCTGAGAAATTACACATGCAAAAAACAATTCTGTACGAATTTGCATAGTCTCAGAGCCTAAAAGATATTAAACAATTACTTGAAATAAAATTCTTAAAGCTTAATAAAATTTAACCTACTAAAAATAAAATTCAATAAATTACGCAATTTATTTTAAATGGGTTTTTTTTTTCAGATAAATTCTAATAGTTTTTGCCATTTCACTTAAATATTAAAAGAGGAAATCTTTAAGAACAAATGACATTCATTTTATAAAATTTCTCCATCCACTAAAATTAAACGTTTTCCCAAATCAATTTGGAAATAATCATTTAAATGATTTTAGTGAAATTAAACTTTGAATCTGACTTTTATTCCCATTAAAGATAATAAAATAATAATGAAAATTGTATGTATATATTAGGAAACATCATGGTATGTTATTTTATCTTAAATAGCTTTAAAACGGTAAAAAGGAAAGGGGAAGTATATAAAGTAAAAAGGATAATTCCAGCAGAGACGAAAAAGTCTTAACACATTACTTGATTTGTGATTGTTAAATCGATAGAATTGAAGATAGAAATACACAACCAGTATTATGAGTTTAAACAGCAGCCATTTACATTTATTTTATATGATTAACATTGATGAAGAGTTTACGTGGTAACAATTGCAAAGAATTGTCAACAATGTATCTTTTAAAAAGTGCTGGATCATATTTCTGTAATTGTAGTTTAAATGCAGGTAATTTTTAAATTTCACGCTGCGATTAAACACTTTATCTTAATTACAATAGTTAATGCACTTTGTTTTAACAACAATAATTTAATGCTACTGTAAAATTATCTCACAGAGAATATGTAACATGAATATAAATTATGGCTAAAAAAAATAATAAATTAAAAAAGGGCACTTTGTGAATTGTTTTTGCAAGGCAAATTTAATTCTCCTAAAATAACAAAATACTTAAGAAAGCTCAGACGTTTATAGCAAATGCAGGCGTAGACTTTTCTTAAATTCAATAATATTGATTGGAAGATTCTCTAAATAAATAAAATATGTATTTTAGTTCATTACACGGCTTATAAATTCCTGCTGGTGAAGGTCGTGTTCCAAAATAATAATTACTTACTCAGATACTGGTCTTTTTTCTAATTTTTCCACAGAAATTGATATTTCTATAAATTATAAAATGTTGTTAACTAAAATTATCAGAAACACCAAGGATTAATATTTATTTGACATTTTAAACGTATATACACCATTCAGCAATGGACAATAAAGCAACATGTTATTAATATTTTCATTACTAGCGGGTTTTATGTTCATTACTAGGGGGGTCTATAAGTTACCGCTCGCATCTAGTCCATACCATGCAGGCTCTATAAACACTCTAATTTTATCTGTTTTAAAATGATCAATTTCGGAAAACTGAAATATATATTATTACGGTCAGTGCCGATCGTCGGTAATGGCCGTTTGAGTGGGGATTTTTCGGTTCCCAAAACACATCCACCGCTGTCGCGGCAGCTGACGGCTTATTAAAAAAAGATAATCTCAAATTTGTAAATCAACATGTATAAAATGGCTAAGTAAAGAAATGTTGCTGCCTCCTGGATTTTTATTATAAATTTTAGAAGTCGTTTTAAATATATTGTGTTAAATATCACGTTGTTTCCCCATTTTATGATTTTCGCACGTAATAATTTAATTAGTTTAAAGTTTTCTTTCTTATTTAATATTAATGTGTAAATATGTTTTTCAATTGAAAAGTATTTGGAAATATTATTATTTCGGCATTTTTAATATGACGTAGTTTTTATCATTTAATGTTTTTCCCACGCAAAAATGTCATTATTTTAAAGTTTTATTTCGTTTATAATAATCACGTATAAAAATATTTTTCAACCAAAAATTGTAGCCGTGTTTGTTAGTTTTTTAAGAATAGAGAGATTTATATAGGAAATATATATTTCACTCTGATTTTGTTTACACATTTTCTTTATTTTTTTTATTTTTTGAGAGGGAAGGTTGGAGGTTGGGGGAGGGGTGACTGAAAATAATATCAATAGAGCATACAATTTACTCATCATACTTAACGCTGTACATATTACATGTTTCATTTTCAACAGGTTAGAGTTACAATTTTGCAATCTAGAGGGGTTATATCCCAATGGTTTCATATTATATAACAGTTAAAATATTTATTTTCAATAAGTTACTAACTACCATTTTAACATAATCAACCTAACATTTTATAAAACGGTATATTATTTCAAATGTCAGTACGATCTTTAAAATATATCAAGTTGGTAGGAGATGATCTTTTTCATTAGTAAATTTTAGACATAATGGATCATATAAAGTCTTCTTTGAACATATCAAAAATAACGATATTGATTCTTTCACGTGTATAAAGTAATGTTTTTTAATTAAAATCTCATTTATTTTCAATTTATTTATTTCACACAATAGTCTGTAGCAAGCCTCTTGTAATGTACCTTAGTGATATATATAAATTTCAATGCGTTAATGCGTTCGTTTAAAATAGTGAAACATTATTTAATTAAACCGCAAACGATTTTTCTCCATAGACGAATGTAACGGAATTCCTTTGATTGTCCCTGTAAAGTAACTATAACTGCTGTGCACACCCTATTCCATATTAAGCTTCTTGTAATGCACCTTAGTGATATATATCAATTACAATGTGTTTGGAATTGTGTAACATCATAAAAATAAACCGCAAATAATTTTTCCCCATAGACCGTAATGTAACGGAATTCTTTTGAGTGTCCCTGTAACAATACTATAAGTGCTACACACTTCCGTTGAAATAGGGAACATGCTATAGATAACGATAATAACATATAAAAATTTCAGGGCAATCCGAGCATATTTACTCGAGTTAGAGCATGGACAGACGGCCATACGGCAGACGGCAGACGGCAGACGGCCAGACAAACCGAAGTCATAAACACTTTTCAACTAGGTTGCAAAGTGTTAAAAACGGATCGCAATACAGCCAGTGTTTTATGCTTAACTGAAATACATCGTGGTGGAATGAGCTAGGATTTTAGACTCGAAAATATTACGCTTTTATAAATCGATTTCTAATTCATATTTTTTTTATAAAATCCTTTTTAAAAAAATGTTTTTTTTTTCAAAATTAAAATTCAATTCTGCGCAATTTTTTTTTTCATAAACGCTACTTTTTCATAGTATTTCGGAGAAAAATATATTTAAATTAGTTATAACATAAATTACATTGTTAAAATGCGTACATATAATATAAATATGAGTATGCCTTTACCAACATCTGACAATTACAAACATTTTTAAAAATACATGATGCCCACAAAACCTCAACTTCAATACCCCATTAAAAAATTAACTATCATTTCATGGTTTATTCCTAATCAAACAATACATACTATGTTTGTTTTATAGGCATTTTTGTAAATATCCATTTAATTGTCATTCAGAAATGACGTATGTGAATTATCCATTTATTCTCCATTACTATCTCTTCAATTATTATTTTCAACAAATTATTTGTTCAAGATTAAATTTTATCCATAAGATTTTGAATGGAAAATGTGACAAAGATATAAAGAAGGAAGAGGAGGAATTTTTATTAAGTATAATATCTTATTTGCTTATCAAATATAAAATTTTATCTGTTCAGCATGAGTTATGATGTTAGAGCATGATGTTAGTAAAGTGTTTTAAAAGGAAAGTGACATAAAAAAAGTAATTTTTGTAATTTTTAAACCTTACCGCAACCACCATATAAGGAAAGCGTACTATCTGCTAGGACTGAGAAAATAACATATAATAAGCAAAGACTACAGAAAGAGTTTGAAAATGTATTCTTTTTTTTATTATTATTCATAATATGCGACAGCATTTTGAGATGTGTTAGGCTTAATTTTAAAAAAAAGTTTACTTTAAAGTAAATTAATACTTGAATAAAAGAATGTCCAAGAATGATTTTGAAAATGCAATTTATATATCAAGATAATATAGTAGAAAATGAATGATTTCTATGTAATAATATGGGCTAATAAAGAAGATTTAACTCTATAGTGATGTTTTTATTGCTTCGCTTACAAATACAGAATTGCTAAATTATGCTAAAAACATTTACGGGAAATACAATGTCACGCGAATTACCATACATGTATTTGTGCTTAAGGCATATACTCCAAAGCCAAAGCAAAACATTTAAAATTTATATATATATATATATATATATATATATATTATTTAAAATCTCCTCCATAATAACACAATTACATAGGGTGTCACAAAATTTTCTTTACAACTGTGATCCTCCATCAAACTTAAACGAAACAAGATAGCGAAGTTGGATGGATCATTTTTACACGTTGATTGGTGCAAAGCTGGCCGCCTACTGTTTTGCACCAATCGCCGTGTAAAAATAATCCACTCCATGTGACGTTTTAAACGTCATGCACCGGCCGTGTATATATAACGTAGTTTGCGGTACGACCCAGAAAGATCCATAACTGGTGATGGCTACACCACAGGAAACGGCCTAGTGTGTGGCCTGATTTGTAAAGACGAAGTCAAATACATAAATCTAGAGGAATTTCCAAACAAAATATGGACGTCACCCACCATCAAGACCCTCAATACGCGCATGGCACAAGACGTTTATAGATACCGGTAGTGTGCTTCATAAAAGAAGGCGCGGGAAACGAAAGGTGTTCGTGCAATCAAAGGTGCTCATGCGGAGCTCTTCTAGCATCACATAAAAACTTTGGAACTTACTGTTCATTATACAATAAACAGATTTTTGTTATCTAATTTCGTTTAAGTTTTATGGAGCATCAAAATTTGTAAAGATAAATTTGGGACACCAAAAAGTTTAAAAGACTACGATACACAATAGATACACATATACCATTCCTATGTATTCTGAAATGATATTTAATTTGCATTTAAATATTTTTAAAATTCATAATTATTTGAATTAAATGTTGATGTACGTGTGTACATAAAAATCCGAATAAGCAGTGCAACCACGTTTTACTACTTTGTATTATTAAGAAACATCCCTTTTTAAAATCGTTTAATTTTAATGCTTCATCAATTCCAGCAATACAAATTTAACAAGATTGTAAATGAATATTTATGAATGCCGTTTGAAATGACATCTTAATGACATGTAATTTTCTCTAAGATCATTTGGAATCTCGGATATTAATTTTCTATAAATTTTGATTACTGGTACCGCTGTAGAATATCTTTCAATTAAAAGTCCATTGCATTTCGAACTCGAGGTCGGATAATTCATTTGCATAACTCAGCTTTGGAATGTAGAAGAGTTTTCAAGGCTTCCATACTCAGAAATAATGAATACAGTTCTATAATTTAAGAAATGTAGACTGTTGGAAGTCAACCTCATTTGCGATAAATGCATAAATGCAATGCATCGATAATGGTTTGATGACCGTCATTACAGCATTAATATAAATAAAGGTGAACTTAGTGATTAGTAAAAAAAAATAGCTTCATATCAATGTGTATTATGTATTACGTATCAATTGATATATGTTTTCTTGTGTGTCTGGAAATTTAAACATAGATATACTGCCTGAAAAAATACAATTTTTTGAAAGGAAATAGTATTTAGGAACTAGAAGAAGCATTTATTTGCGCTTTTGAAATACTCATTTTTAATATTAATGACACATTCGTCTATTTCAACGTACAAATTGCATTCTCTATTAAAATAAGTAATATATTTCATAAAATGAGAAATCTCACTATATTTTTTGGCAGGGGGGGGGGAGGAGGGAGCGTTTGAGGTATTTCTTTTCATTCCTTTATTGAATTTTATATTTATGGCGTTTCAACGAAAATCTTAAATATACAAAAAATTATGCATTTATGAAATTTCATAATACTGATTATTTTTTATAATATACAATTTCTGACACGCAAATTATAAGACTACTTTGATTTTCAATGGCGAATTATGCAGTGTGTCCGACAAGGTCTTTCCTTGAAAACAAAATTTATTCATTATAAGATAAACATGTGAAACCGGTGAAAAAATGTTGGAGATCTAACCAAGTTTTTTTTGTTGTAGGTTTCCGTAGCGTCGCTGTAGTGGAGCAGTGTCAGTGTCCAGAAAACCGGAAGTGTTCAGAAATCAGGGAAAAGCTCACAGTTTTTTTCTGTTATCATGAGACCCTTTTGACATTTTTAATTCTCACGATGTCGTGCGCACTGATTTCTTGGGACACCACAAAAAACACTGTCTCACTTCTTCCACCCTTTCAGCTGAGGTTGATGATCGGCCAGTTCTTGGTATGTGGTCCGGTTTTCTACACACTGACACTGTTACGTTACAACCACGTTACGGAAACTGAACAAAATAACTTTTTTAGTTTCCAACACCTTGATACCACCTTTACATGTTTGTCTTATTTACAGCGATCTTATACAGGGTGTCCCAGCTAACATATTACAAACTTCGAGGGGAAGTAGGGTACACCTAGACGACTCGGAATCACATAGGAATGCCAGGTTGGAAATGACTTCCTGTTGCATTAGAGGGCATTGAAATAGGCGCGGGTGTTTCGAGAGTACTTGTTTCGAAGTTGCATTTCGCATTTTGAATTTTTTAAGCATAAAACACAAGGAAAGGAAAGGACACAAAATAGGAGAAGAAAGGTGTTTATTATTCACTGTTCATAAACATAAAAACAAAAGTAATAAAAGGGTAATCAAAGGAGGCATTCGAACTGACGACACACGCATGTGATGCAGGCCTCACATGTTTGCTGCGTGGAAGTTCGAACATCAGCAAACATTCCAAGAGTGTCTTGGATTTCCCCGGCAGTTGCAAACCTGTTCGTCTTATCCACTGTGGCACCATTCTCTTAAATGCGAGGCCAAGTATACGCTTTCTGTGATCCAGCCTTATCATTGACCTTTCTGCGTCAGGAAGGCGTTTCCAACCCGGCATTCCTGTCATTCCGAGTCGTCTAGGTGTACCCTACCTCCCCTCGAAGTTTGTAACACCTTGGGTAGGGCATCCTGTATATAGTGAAGAAAAGCTTTTCGGACACCCTGTGTAACTACGATCTGATTTCTCTTTATATCAGAAACACACCTGTTAACTGTTGTTATCAGTACCTTTTGAAACACATTCCATAATAGCGAGTGAAGATTTAAAGAAAGAATCCAGGTTTATGCCTTTAAAAACATAATAAATAAATGCACACATAATAATGTAAATAATCAAAAATACATCAGAAAATTTCCAGAAAATTGCCCTAATACGAATGAAAATGCATTCATGCAAAATGCAATTTTGTACTCTTGTCAAATAAGTCGCTGCTGTTATGTTCATTATTCATTGTTAACACATTTCATATTCCAAATAAAATATATATATTTCTTCGTATAAAGCATTAAACATTTTCACGAATATGAAAATACAATGGAGTTTAGATGAATTTCCTAAACAATGGCATAAAATATCAACATGAATGCATTGAAAAATTTAACATAAAACGTATAATTAATCTTTTAAAATTACCAATAGTTATATTTGAAGTTAGATGGTTTTAAATAAAGAAAGAACATAACATTTGTTTTTAATTAACAAATGTATACCTGATTTTTTTTCTGGTGTCACAGTTTAAAAAAATTAAAAAATATTTTTGTAAAACATGCATGTTTCTATACATGTATGAAGCAAAGCAAATGTACAACTTAGAAGAAGAAGTTTAAAGAGTCCTTCCGGCCTGTACCGGGAGAAAAAGGTAACTTTCCAATATCTTCGTTTTATAATTTTACATAATGTAGAAAGCCGCAAGCTAAAATGAAAAGAATCCAATCACAGAAGATTCGTGAATACTGAATTTGAATGAGAAATTCAACAAATTACTCAACTACAGCCAGGTTGGCTTCATTTATGGAAACTTATTTTTGGTCGCCAAATTTGGCGATATTTTGCAAAGTATCGCCCAGTTTGGCGAGAATTTGACGTTAGCAGATATGAATGAATATAGTTTTATGTGTATGATTGGGAAAATAATTACAACAATGAAAGATAATAATTTGCGAGAAAGCCCGTTCATTAAAACTCATAAATTAATCTTTGATTTGTTTTAATCTGCTGTCTTAGTTCAAAATGACAAAAACCCTAGAATTTCAAACTGCAATATATCAGCCATTTTTTAAGATAGAGGCAAAACAAAAAATGCTCCCGTAACCCTTGTATCAAAACCTAATACTTAAGCAAAAAATAAATTTGCATTTCGAATTTTTTTTCTATATATTTTTCGTTTTAAATCTTTCAGTGGCCGCCATTTTGAAACAAGATGACATACCAAGCTGGCCAACGATCTCGGTCGAGATATTGGTGAGGTTAATACACACGCTTAGTTTAATCCAAAATGGTTTATAAATACGAGTGCTATCGTATTACATAGATCAGATATATATATATATATATATATCACCATTTGAACGGAGGGTGCTTTTAGGGTCTGGGGGTCATGATCGGTGAAAATAAACTGAAATTTTCCGAATTGCTCTCCTCTGAACGGCTGCAATAGGTAGCTTTTTTACTTTTTGTAATGAAAGCTACCTAACAGACTACAACCAGTAGAAAAAAAGTACTGATTTTGTCTTCATTAAGGCGGCGTGGGACCTTTGAGTTTCTCGAAACGATAAAAATTAATCCCTGCTTTGAAAGTGTCAAAACTCAAATAAGGTCATCGTGCCTAAATGTGACGACCCCTAAACGCATCAATGTTCAGGTACTTAAAATCTTAACACAAGAATCGTATATAAATGTTATACAATGATACATCCGTACTTCAAGAAAAAAACGCGAAACATTTATCTTCGTTTAAAACGTTTTCGTTAAAAATTTCCCTTATAATATACATAGTTCATTATAAAGCGCCCCCATATTCCGTAAATTATTTCTCCCACACCCCGAAAAATCCCAAAAATGGTTCACGGCTTTTCTTTTTTAACAAAAAAAGGCATTTTCTAATTCAATCGGTGTGTTGTTCCAGAATTTATCTTCCTATCCCAGTGACATTCAACGCTATTAAAATTTACAAAATTAGAAATATGTAGAATTAAATACTTCTATATCAGTCATACCTATCAATAACTTGGCTGATAAGAGTTTAGCTGTTAGCAATTAATATAGTTGTGCACTGCCCTGTTTCCTGCCAATAAATAAATTTTTATTGGTGATTGTCATGTCAATGAATCGAGTATTAATGATGATCTTCCCAACACGATGGTAATATGTTCCTGATTTTTAAATTACAGATGATTTAATAAATAGGGTTAATGAGGACTTAAAAACGAATGCTAACTGTTCTAAAAACTGGTAAAACACCAGTTTCTAAATTGAGCGCCATGGAGATAATAGTACAGCTTCTCCAATAATGAGTGATATGTCTCATCAAACAAATTTAACATTGCATAGAAATATAAGTGGAGAAGATTTTGAATTTTTGCAAACAATGAATGCATATTTTAAAAAACAAACGTGAACAACCAGATCATATTATATTTAAGAACAGTCTGGCTTTCAACCAGGAATCAAATTCACAAATATATCTTCCTGAATATAATCCATCTTCTGCTTTTGAAAGCTGTTGATTAAAATCAGTTTCACAAACAATTCAAAATTTAGCCAAAATTCAAAAGGCTGTAGGGACAGTTTGAACAGACATTGCTAAATGCGAAACACTGAAGTATAGTTGAAAAACATAAAAGAGGACAATGAAGTGAAAGAGCAAAACTAAAGATAAAAATTGGAAAAATAGAGAACAATTAAAGCTGAAAGAAGCAAAAAAAATTTCAAAAACAAAATTCGGCAAATATTCGAAGACGAAGAACTTGCTGAAGTAGAGGTACAGCAAAAACAGACGTTACGAAGAAGCCTAAATCTTAAACTTCTATTTTTTAGATTCATATCATTCAGAAACAAAAAACAAAAAAATTTAGGCCTACACGGAAGATGGAAAGCAAAAATGAGTTAAAAGCAAATGAAAGCTAGAAATTTGGTAAAACTTGTTGTATCAATCATTCATGATTTACTTTTTTCAATGACGAAAGTCAAAAATGTGTAAAGTATGAATGATGAAGTATCCATTATTTAGTCCCGCAGTGGCGCGGACGGCAAAGCTCGGCTCTCGTAAGATCACCGAAAGCCAAGCAGCATCGACCACGGTCACTGTTTGGGAGGGTGCATCGTCTATCCTCTCTCATCTGCCTCTGCTGTGGGACCGTGTACGTTAATGGGAGATGGTGCACGTTAAATCTGTTCGTGGCTCCAAAGTCCTCCAAGTTCTGTATAAGCGCTACCTCTGGGGGTGCCAATCCAGATGCATGTCTCTCATCTGGAATTGGTTCAAAATTAGGAGACCTGGGGGGATAGTACAATAGACCTCTGGTCGCGGTGCTTTGGCTTTCGAGCCTCCCTACAGTAATACAGTAATCCATTATTTAATTTATAATATATTCAAGATTATGTATCTCAAAGTTATGTTTTTGTAATTTAAGTTATTATCAAATAAAGTTATTAGTATATTAAGTAGATCAATAATAATCTGTTCAACATTCAATTTTATGTATTTCAACTTTTTATTAAATAAATCAAACATTTATAGAAATTAAATGAATATTTTAAGATGAACTGGCATGTATAAAACGTACTGCCATATTTAGGACTTTGGACGTCTCACATAGATTTTAACTACCGTAAATGCGAAAAAAATTACCTAAATGCGGCAGTTGTTTATTGTTAGCTTATATTAAAGATAATGATTCTCATTTCTACAAATACAGTTTGTTTTGAACTGAACACAGAATTAAAACTTAACTACTGAACTCGGCACAGTATTAAAAACAATTCTGCTTAATAATATATATATTTATTTAAGAAAATGCCAAATATACCCTAAATGCGACAAATCTGTGGAAAATCGCGTCGCATTTAAATACAATGACCTTTATATGCAATTAAAATTATTTTTCCTTTCTGCTTAAAGTATAGACAAAATATACTATAGTGGGCTAAGCCTTGTGAGCGGAATTCCATAAGCAGTGTCAAATAGACGCCATAAAGAGTGAAAAATCGCCGAAAATAACATTAAAGTTCCGTTGTGGAGGATAAAATTTACTATATTAGCCTAAAAGTTTGAAACCAAATTCCTTTTGGTGATGTTGAAAATCGGCGCAAAACGCTAAAAACTCTAAAAATCGCATGAAAAATCGCAAATTTTTCAAATATTGCCGTATAACATTGATATAAACTTTATTTAAAAGATGAAAAAATTTACTATATTGGGCTAAAAGACTTAAATTTCATTTAATAATTAATGTAAAAAAAAAACGCAGCAAAACTTGAAAAAAGAAACTAAAAATCACATAAAAAATTAATTTTTAAAAAATCTCACCCAAAAATCAAAAAACGGGCTGCGAGGTGCATAATTACATACGTAGATGTGCCATCCTGCCATACTTTGTAGCTCTACGTGCAGCGAGCTCTTCCGCGGAAAGACACACACACCCACACACTTACTTCTTTCCTTATTATTATAGACTAGCTAATTCGCCCGGCGTTGCCCATTCCCGTCAAAAAATAGCACGTAACGCGAAAACACGATAAAAATTGCTGCACGAATTCCCAGTAAACTTTATTGAAAAGAAAACAGAAATTACTATATTGGAGTAGAAGATTGAAACCGGTCTCTTTTTCAAAATGTGAAAATATCGCAGCGAATCGCGTGAAAGCTCTAAAAGTTGCGAAACAGCTAATGAAGAAAAATCGACAAGATACAGATTTTCAGATTCAGATTCAACCAAGCAGGGTGGCCTACCATGCGGCTTAAGCTCTACAAGCCCTGCTTGGCAAGTTTATTAAAAAAAAAAAAAAAAAAAAAAAAAAAAAAAAAAAAATACAAGTGAGGCCAATAGGCCATTAGGCTTTTACATAGTACTGAATTGAAAGTTTATATATGATATATATACAATTCAGATATGTTTTAAAAGTTTTTACAAATGATTTTAAGTCTTTGTATGATGCGGACATAGTCTATAAATATATTTTTAAAGTTTTTACAGATGATTTTAAGTCTTTTTATGGTGTAGGCATAGTCTATGTATTGAAATGTTCGGTGATTATTAGTCTACAACGTTTCTAGATTAATTGAAGTATTTTGAGCTTTGAGTTTATAGTTTTTCACTGATTTTTGTGAGCACTGTTATAATCATTTTTTATTCTTCGTCATCTGAGGACTGGATGTTTCCTAGTAAATGCGCTGGAGGCATCTGAAAAAGTTGTTGGTTTTTTTCCAATAGGTGTACACATTCTATGATTTTTTGTTTTAAGTTTGGAGTACTAAGGACATGATGAAACCACACCGATGTTCTCAGTGAAGCCGGTTTTTTTATGTGGAAAGCGGATGTCAGAGGGCAGTTAAGAATGTAGTGAGTGGCGTCTCCTCGTTTGCCACATGATCGACAAGATGCAAAAAAAATAATAATAAACTCGCTAAAAAGCGCATAAAAAAATTTCTAAAAATTCAAAAATAGCCGAGGACAAAATTTACTATAGCGCGCCAAAATACTGTAACTATAGTTCTTTCACTAATGTCAAAAATCAACCCGAAACACGAAAAAACGGTAAAAACCGCTTTGAAAATCGGGGAAGACAAAATATACTATATTAGACTGAATGATTGAAACAGAATTCTTTTTGCGAATGTTAAAAATTCGCTGCGAGTGCAAAAATTCGCTAAAAATCGTTTTCAAAATGCGCAAAAAATTCAAAAATCGTGGCGAACAAAATTTGCTATATTAGGCTAAAAGTTTAAAACCATTTTCTTCTTACGAATGTCCAAAAATCGCAACAAAACACAAAAAATTGCTAAAAATGGAAAAGTCGCGAAGGACAAAATTTACTTTATAAGGCTAAAAGTTTGAAAATTAATTCCTTTCACAATGTCAAAATATCGCCGCGAACCTAAAAAAAAAAAAAAAAAATTGCGTTAAATAGCGCGAAATATTAAAAAATTGCTGCGAACAAAATTTACTATTGTGGGCATATTATAGTGTAACCGTATTGTGGTTATATTGTAACCGTAATTCTTTTACGACTGTCAAAAAATCGCCGTGAAACATTAAAAATTCCTAAAAGTCTCAAAAAAATTCACTAAAGGTTCAAATATCGAGGAAAATAAAATTTACTATATTAGGCTAAAAGTTTGAAACCGAATTCAGTTTTACTAATGGTGAAAAACTTGAGAAAACTCTTAAAATTACATACAAAATTTCTCTAAAAATTCCAAAATCACTCTACGAGTTCCGAATAAATTTTATTGAAAAGAACATAAAATTTACTGTAGTTGTATAAGACATTGTAACCAGAATTCTTTCACAAATGTCAAAAAATAGATGGGAAACGCGAGAAAACACTAAAAATCACAGTAAAAATAGCTAAAATTTCAAAATTCACAGAGGACAAAATTTACTACAGAGAACTAAACCATTGTGACCATAATTCTTTTACTAATGTCTAAAAACCGCCGTAGAACATGAAAAATCAACAAAAACTCAATAAAAATCGCTAAAAATTCAAAAATCCAGAAGAACAAAATTTACTATATTATGCTACAATTTTGAAAAAGACTTCATTTCTGATCACTAATTTAATTCACTATCATTGTCCTTTTGTACATTTTATAAGTAAATATCTCTGGCGCCTTCAGTTTTCCGCTAATAGTAAAAAAAATTACCGTCTTATTTTTACAAAGATTTATACACATATGTAAAATATGTTTCTACTTCGGCTCTGAAAATTTTTAATTGATATCTTAATTAGTTTTCTTATTTTTTGCTGAATAGTAAATATTCTCAATTTATTTCCATTATTTCCATACCATACGATTTTACAAATATTTATACATTTTAATTAGTTTTCTTACTTTTCGCTGATTACTAAAAATTCTCGATTTTTATCCTTTCCTTTCACAAATCAGATAAGTTGGTTGGCTGATCTGCGAAAACAGATCTCTTTTTATTTCGATTGTTAATGAATATCACGTCCCTATATCATTCTTTCTTGCATTTTCCATGAAAATATCTCCGGAGCGAATTAGTTTTCTGCAAATAATAAGAAAAATTGACGTCCGATTTTCACAAAAATTTATGCACGAATATAAAATAATTTTCTATTTATGCTCTGAAATTTTCAACTCGATATCTTAATTAGTTTTCTTAATATTGCTTGAATAGTAAAAGCTCTCAGTTTTTTCATTTCTGCTAGGAAATGCTTTTGCCATTTTGTGAAAAAAATCGCTTTTTCATTGAGGTTTTTATTTAATATCTCGGCTAATTAGCTAATTACGGACCGGTTTCTTTGAAAATCAAAACTGTGGATTTTTCGGATTTTTCTGCAACTAATCAGTACCTTTAGCACCATTTAACTACTGCGCTGCGCGCAGCCTTTCCCTGCGGATCGTGAAAAATCGCTAGAAACCGCATAAAAATTAAATTAAAAAAATCTAATCAAAAAATCCAAAATCGGGATTAGAGGTGCACAACTACATACATATAGATCTTTCCTACCATATTGCTCTGCATGCAGCGGTCTATTCAGAACACATCCGACAAACACACAGACAGACAAACTTCTTTTCTTGTTATTATATATTATTTTTTTAGACATATGGACAAATCTAAAAACAATGTTTTCTAATACAAACATGTAATAATGTTGGTAATTTTTAATTGTAATTTAACAATTAATAAATAGTCTGACTACACATACATATGAAAATCTAGACATGAATATCACATCTTTATTATGTGTTAATCAGTACGTCAAAACATAACAAAAATATATACGACAACTAACATTTTAAATGAACGTAGGCACATATCATATGAAAATCTAGTTGGATGTTATTTATTAAATATAAATGAATTCATACATGCCATCAAATTACTAAAAGCGCTGATATTACTAAATTTCTATTACATTCAAATTGTGCAATAAATAACGGCTTACAGCAAAATTTATAGATTACATTAAAATATAAACTGAATTGGAATGTTCCCTACGCCCCTTTATTAAAATGCAGTCAAACAGAACTATGAAACTGATGCTTGAAGCAAATGAGTGTCATTAATTTCTAAATTAGAAGTTTTCATTTCTATATAAAATTATTTGATAAACTGCCGATTCAGAGGAACGAAATTAGTAAATCATCTGCGGAAAGAATTTGAAAAGTCGGAAAATAATTACATATAATCTAAATGTATTAAAATTTTCGTCTAACGTAATGTATAATTTTCAAATGAAAAACTGTCAGTATCGTTTAATAAAGGAATAGAAATCCACAAATGATCAGTAATCGGTATACATCTATTAGCTGTATAGAAAGCGTATTTGGTGGAGAACTGGAAAAGAAGGAATATTTTTCTCTAATTGTTTTTGAGTAAGTAGCTAAAATACGTACATATCTATTAAAAATTAATTTTCTATAAAGTATCCTACATTAATTCTGTAAATATTTAAAAATCAAAAACTGCAATGAATTGTAAAACAGTAGCAATCGTTTAGATAAGATTCTTAATGATGAGAAATTAAAAAAAATTTGAAAATTATTTTATATTTTCCTTTACATGCATGTCTTATGTATACAAAAACCCAGAAGTAAAATCTAATAAATCTTTTTAAAATACTGTAATCGTGGAGAAAATTAATTAACATTTCATTTCAGGATAATTTAAAGCAACATGAAATTAATGCTTAAAGCAGTGTAAAAAAGTAACATGATAAAATATAAACACTTTCATCATTGTAAAAAAAAAAAAAAAAAAAAAAAAAAAAAGAATGTTTTAAAAGTAATTAATTTATTTTCTTTTTTATGTATGAGAATATTTCTATTTATTTACCTTAATCTCATACAACAGGTATGACAAACATCGGCTCGTGTGCCGAATGTGACCGCTGACAAATAGTCTTTGTTATTCCATATGTGCTACCTTCAGTTACACATGATTTCACATGTGCGAAATATACTGCGCGTAGCATTGGTAACTTCTTGGTCATAGACTTGACATGCATCGAAATGTATATATATGTATATAGTATATGTTACGGTCAATATGATAAATTCGGTAATTATTAATAATAACCGGTTATTATGAATAATTACGGAATTTGTCATATTGACCGTAACATATATATTTATATATATACCATATTTTAAAATTTTTAGCCTATCTTAAAATCTATTCCAGTTAATCTTTTTATTTCGTTTTAAAATACTATAATCCTTTCCTTTTTCCCTTCAAAAATCTAATTGTTTTTTTTTACGAGTCTTTGGTGCTTTTTGGTGTTCTGACAGCAATATTTTTTTCCTCTTAATAATTCATTTTCCAAATTTTCCCCTTTAATAATCCCCTTTTATTTTATCATCTGCTTTTTTCTCTGGATTTCCAAGGCTTTCCAGAATATCGTGGAAGGTTTTTTTACTACTGAGCTCTACCACAATGTTTGTTATTGTTCTGCATATTAAACCAATCATGTAACTGATACAGATTATTTAAGGTTTGTAATAATTATCTACAACAAAAATGCGATTTTTGAATTACAAGCAGAAGGCATGAGTTCATTCGGGTGCTGAAATTTTCAGGTGGGGCGATGTTGGATGGCATGAAACAATTCTACCAACTTAGTCATAATAAGGATGAACCAAACCGAAGTAAAAGAAAAAATATATACAGAATGCTCAAAGCGATCGTAAGGAGGAATAGATGCATTCCCAACATTTCGAGGAAACAAAATCACAAACAAGATAAACATTAATCAGATGGCGGTTCAACAAAGTGTGAAGGAATTCCTGAGATGCCAGTCATAGAGGTCTGCACGGGCCGAAATTTCCAGGCCCAGCTCAAACGAAAGCTATCTTGGCCCGCTACAAAATCAGCGAAAACAGGCCGGCCCGGGATGTGCAAAAATCAATGAAAACAGGCCCGGCCCCACCCGACCTGACCCGACCCACTTACTATGAACAATTCCGATTTTTATAACATTCAATTTGTTTCTTTTAAAGAATACTGCATCCATATATACGGAAAATTTTAGATTGGTTACTATATGTTTGGTCTATTTTAGATTACTATATGTTCGCTAGTCGTAGAATATAGAATAGCAATATTGATGATCACTTAGACTATTAGACTATTACATTGAAATTAAGACTCATTAAAAAAACTAATGTAGTTTAGAAAAAAAGAGAAAAAATGGTTTAAAACATCATAATTTTTGAAGCGGTATAATAAAAAAAAAGTCGATTTTTTAAAATATTTGTCTGTATTTTATTAAAGTATATTTCCAGCTATATCTCCAATATTACTATTTGTACAAAAGACATTGCCTGCCCCACACGTCCTGAGAACAATTAACTCCAGTTTCGATCCATCCCGAGTATGTACAATAAAATGTAAGCCTGATTCCAGCCTGCCCCGAGCCTGCTGAAAAAATTAAGCTCGGGCTCATACGCAATGCAAATGTCCGATGTCGATCTCTACGCTTGGCATATTGAATTTCGGTATTTTTTTTATCAAGCTAACATCGGCTAGTGTACTGATATACTTATTCTCGCCCTGTCCTGTCCATTGCAAATTGTCTATATTTTATCATCTTAGTTTGATCCTTTTAAATTTGCTATATTGGGTCTGTCGGACGGATTATTTTTTTTAATCGACCCGGCCCGTTATTGTTTTTATCGTACCACCCGTTATCGTTTTTATTGTGGCTCGTTAAAATTTTGTCTTTATTCTGCCATCCCGGCCCGTTTGAAAGTTTGCATTCATTTTACCGGTCTGGCCCGGGGCCGTGCAGACCTCTATCATACAAAATGAAACAGTAGACGATAGTTACGATGACCAATGACAATGTAAGATTTTAATAATCGCTAGCAAAAATACAGCAAGTTGCTAATGTTCGCTGTCAGAAAGAATTTTCAAAAGTCACAGAATTTTCACAATCGAACTGAGACATATTCAACACATATTACTCTTACTCCACAGCCGTTATCGAAAGAAGGCAAAAACTCCAGTCCAACGTTGTGGTTTATTTTCACCCTGCAAAATGCTGTTGAATTTGCTGTTGAAGGTAACAAATCAACCCTGAAACGTACCGTTAAAACATCTTCGAGAGTGAATTTATTCCCTGGTTGCACGAGCACTTCGAAAATGAAAAATGAACTCTCCAATAACATACTGCTTAAGCATGAAGAACAAGAAGCGCAAATGCATGGTTCAAATCACATCTACCAGACACCTTGAGAGCAAAATAATGACCCCTGTGCTTACTACATGCCAACCAGCCTATTATAAAAGATCATCTTACACAAAATAGTTCGTTCTAACCTCTCAGAGGTATGGAGTCTCTGAAAAAAACTCTTCAGAAAAAATGAGTGAACACATCGCGGGATGAGGTTTTTCCAAAAGATTTTACTCTTCAACATAAAAACAAAACCCTCTTTATAAACTTATAGTTTTTCTGTAAGCCACAGATCTATAATTGATCACCCAGCAAAAACGCCGTGTACTTTTGTTCTTGCAGGTATCAAGATCAACCCTCAAACGTACCGTTAAACCATCTTGGAGAGTGAATTTCTTCCCTGGTTGCACGAGCACTTCGGAAATGAAAAATGAACTCTCTTAATGAACTGCTTAAGCATGAAAAATAAGAAGCGCAAAGGAATGTTTCAAATCACATTTAACAGACAGTTTGAAAGCAAAACAATGGTCCCTGTGCTTTCTACGTGCCAACCAGACTATTTTAAATGATCAACTTACACAAAAAAGAGTTCGTTCTAACCTCTCAGAAGTATGGAGTCACTGAAAAAAATCTATCCAGGAACAATAGGCGAACACATCGCGGGATGAGGTTTTTTTTGTTTTTCAAAAAATTTTACTCTTCTACATAAAAATAAAACCCTCTTGATAAACTTATATTTTTTCTGTAAGGCACATGGGCCTATAATTTGTCCGTTAGCAAACATGGAATAGATAAGTACAGAAATCAATTCAGTTTATTTGATTTCTGTGATTATTAGAAAAATTATATGTTAAAATGTTTAGCGAGTTATTTTTGTTTCAATTTGTATATTCATTTGCAAGAGTTATTTAATTTGCTTCTTTTAAAATAAATTCAAATAAATCGACATAGAGAAAGCACACTTCAAAATAGGTAGAAGAAAAAAATATGTATTAAATAATTTTACGCATCATGAGCATGTAAAATATAATAATGTTTCACATTACATTTTCAATGGAAAATTTAATTCCAGTGGGCCGCTATTTTGCACTTTCATAAAGAAATTATTTTTAATGTAAGGTACCAGTAAATCAAATTTTTCCATAAATAGTAAAAAAATTTAAGCGCAGATTCAAACTGTGTTAAATGATTTTCTATAGTTTTAACACTTTGGGGCATTTTTAAATATATTAGTACGATAGATACTTCATAGTTTCCTTGCAGCATCATTCACTAAATAAGTTTTACCAAATTTAATTATAACGAAATGTTCATATTTCAATTAATAAGATTATTAAATATTGTATGATTTTGAACAAAGAAATGTAACAAAAATCAAATTATTGAATTTAATTTTTAACTGCATCATGAATCTTTATGTAAATTAACTTAAATTGTATTTTTTTAAATTCCTGATCGCATTTCATTTTATAATATCCTAATATAAATACAAAATACCGTATTTTAGAAGAATCCAAGGATAATTTGTAAGCTTTAAAATAAGTTACAAACATACAGTTTTGAAACAATAGTATATAACTTTAAAATTATAATAAAAAAATTCCATTCAAAATAAAATGTTTAAAGCTAAGAAAGTAAAGAGTGTATTATTTGTGTGCTTCATTAAATTTTAATGCGCTAAATATTTGTATACTATTAAGTTCGCAACGTTTCCAACGGGAATTCCGAAAGCCTTCGACTTTCCACACTGTTACACCATTTGACCGTTTAGAATTAACCGCTGCTATCAACACTTTTGCTTATATTATCAGTAGTCAAACATCGAGTCACATGTAGTTCGGGATTACGACTGATAACTACAGTACATCTGAGGACGAAAAGAAGCCTAAAATTATCGCTGTTTCCCAAATAGAGCTGATCATATTGAAGCTGTATCATTGGTAGAGAGGATTTTGTCAATCTTGCATGCAATTAATGCCTCTAGACCGCTGGTCTAATCAAGATCACGTGAGGATAGTTCTGCTGGGACAGGTAAAATTGTTGCCATAGGTTAGCTCTAAATGTTCTAATAATTTTACTGGTTGCTACTGTCGTACATAAACTCGTATAGCGTACTCTAGTTAAAAACATCCTCTGTGCTGTCCAAAACTATCGAATACAAGAAAGTCTTCTTTTTAATACTTTCCAACAGATTGTTTATGACTTCGGTTGGTATGTCTGTAAGCGGTTGAATTCGAATACAGTGTGGTCTGTGGACGATAGTTGTTTGAAGTACTTTTTAATGATGTTACACTACTTCAAGAATTCCGAAATTGATATTAATATTGATATAGACTACATTACATTTATTATAGAAAAGGATGTTCGTAGCATTCGTTGTACATTTACTATGACACACGAAGCAACTCGATTGTATTAGTGCCTGTGCACAGTGATTATTTGAAATACACTTTATTAAAAATGTGTACGTTAGTGAGGTGCGTGATAAAATCATCCTTATAATATTTCATGTTATTTTATAGGACACTGCAGAAAAGTTCAGATACAGTGTGGTCTGTAATCAATAGGAAGAAGTGATATCAATTGTGGTATGTGTTTTGAATGCTCAAAAAATTGTAAAATAAATAAATTTACTTCTACAGGCCAGAATTTATTAATGGTTAATAATTAGTAAATGGCATATTTAAAGTGTATTTATATTAATAAATTACACAGATAAAATTCTGGAAGGGGGCGGGTATTTAATTTATTCTTATCTTATACATAAGCTTCAATTGATTTTATAGTGCGCTTCGAATTAGTAACAGACATCAATATTTATGAACCACGATGTTTCTGGGGGAATAATGCTAGTCGTATTATAATTAGCCGAAATGTTACCAGTTTTCATCAGCATTACCATTTGGAAATAAATGAATTATTCTGCTTCATTTAAACATTTTTTTTACTTATATTTTTACTTTATCTTTAGCAACACATTAATATTTCATAATTTTGCATAATTAAGAAAATGTAATTTTTGATATACAAAAAAAATGTACGACAAATTTACTAGCGTTAGTGATTTGTATCAGAATACACAAGATTTAAACAGAATTCTATGAATTATTAATGTAAACTCATTAACATTTGAATATCTATAATTGTATATTATCGCATGCATTTTTACTGAGTTGCACTGGCATTTCATACATAAAAATTCACTCATATTCTAAAACTCCATATTAATAATTGTAATTTGAAAAACTTTTTAACCATATATGTTATTTCTATGTAAAAAAATCTTGCAAAAAAAGGCTAAAACGTATCATTATAAATGTAAATATTTTCCACTTTCATCAATCGTGAAATAATAGCAAAATCTGCAGACGATATCGAAAAACGTATAGAAAATGTTTTTTAATAATGACCGCGGATATTATTAATAATACCCACTCATTATGACCGGTCTTATTAATAATAACCAGTTATTATTAATAATGACGAGATTAATCATATTGTCCGTAACATATACATACACTGCTGGACAATTGCTAAGGACGGATCACATATTGCAATGTAGCATAACATTAAACGAGATATGAGGCCTGGTAAGATAAATATTGTTGCCACAGTGTTCAGACATTAGAATAAAGGACATTTATTGTTCTGGAAAATACAAAAGGCTATAAACATCTGAAAGAAAAAAATGTTTATTTGATGCTGCATACGGAGAAATGGAACAATGCATATGAAAGTCAGCAGGCACTTTGGGATAAGGTGTCCGTACGGGACATGTCCACCGTGGAGTGTGATGCAACATTCTACACGTCGTATCATACTTTGCACAACATTATCCAGCAGCTGTTGAGGCAATTTATCCCATTCCTCTGTCAGTGTTGTTCTTGTTTGTTGGAGGGTAGTTTCGACTAGCAAGTTGCTTCCCCAAAGCATCCCAAACATTTTCAATGGGGTTTAGATCTGAAGAACGCGCAGATTATACGAGGCGTTGAATACCCTCGCTGTCTAGACAATCCTGAACAGCGAATGTTCGATGACATGGTGCGTTGTCGTCCATGAAAACAAATTTATCACCGACAGCACCACGGAAAAAGCGAACAAGAGGAAGTAGAACTTCATCAATGCATCGTTGGCCCGTCATAGTCCCAGTCACAACCACATATAGGCGCGTGCGGCCATTGATCATGATGCCTGCCCATACCATGACACTACATGTCGGATATCGGTCCCGTTCCTGGATATTTTTTGGACGATAAGCAGTACCACTCTCACGCCAGATCAGTTGGCGTCTACAATTCGATGACAGACTGAACCTACTCTTATCTGAGAATAGTACGCATGCCTAGTCCTGTTTAGTCCAGTTACGATGCTCACGACACCATTGCAAACGGGCAGTAGGCTGCTGTCTGGTACGTGGGACACACACAACAGGTCTGCGGGCGTATAATCCCCCATCCCTCAAACGTCTGGATACAGTTTTTCGGGAGATCTGCTGTCCTGTGGCAGCAAGAAACTGTTTTTCCACTTGCTGAGCTGTGGTGCGCCGGTTCCTTTTTGCCGATAGGGCAATGTATCTATCTCCTGCAGGCGTCGTACTTTTAACACGACCTCACCCGTGACGCCTGATACACATACCAGTAGTTTTAAATGATTTCCACAGCCGTGAAACAACGCTATGGGCGATATCGAAGTCCCTAGCAACATCTGTTATGTTTCGCCTTTCTTCGATCTTTCCAATAATTAGGCCACGCAAAAAATTATCTAAGTGATATCGGGAAGACATGCCGAAATTTTCAAGTTCGTCAATTGTCTTTCCTGTAAAACTTTGACTTGGAACAACAACTGTCCATACGCGTCAAACCCTTTAAAACTCTTATCAGCGCTATCACGTGATGGACAGACGTGGAAAAGAAAATTTGCATACGCATACCTCTTCTTACTATATCCCGCACTTATTCTAATTTTCCACAATTTGCTTCTTTTCATTTTGTAGTTGCTATGGGTGATAGTGTTATCCGTCCTTAGCAATTGTCCAGCAGTGTACCCGTAACGCCTGATACACATACCAGTAGTTTTAAATGATTTCCACAGCCGTGAAACAACGCTATGGGCGATATCGAAGTCCCTAGCAACATCTGGTATGTTTCGCCTTTCTTCGATCTTTCCAATAATTAAAACTCTTATCAGCGCTATCACGTGATGGACAGACGTGGAAAAGAAAATTTGCATACGCATACCTCTTCTTACTATATCCCGCACTTATTCTAATTTTCCACAATTTGCTTCCTTTCATTTTGTGGTTGCTATGGGTGATAGTGTTATCCGTCCTTAGCAATTGTCCAGCAGTGTACCCGTGACGCCTGATACACATACCAGTCGTTTTAAATGATTTCCACAGCCGTGAAACAACGCTATGGGCGATATCGAAGTCCCTAGCAACATCTGTTATGTTTCGCCTTTCTTCGATCTTTCCAATAATTAGGCCACGCAAAAAATTATCTAAGTGATATCGGGAAGACATGCCGAAATTTTCAAGTTCGTCAATTGTCTTTCCTGTAAAACTTTGACTTGGAACAACAACTGTCCACACGCGTCAAACCCTTTAAAACTCGTATCAGCGCTATCACGTGATGGGCAGACGTGGAAAAGAAAATTTGCATACGCATACCTCTTCTTACTATATCCCGCACTTATTCTAATTTTCCACAATTTGCTTCCTTTCATTTTGTGGTTGCTATGGGTGATAGTGTTATCCGTCCTTAGCAATTGTCCAGCAGTGTATATCTATTATTGTACATTTACCGTATTTACTCCTGTACTCATACTTGATTACTCATTTGGTACTCTTTGTACCAAAATGCTAGACCTAAAACTTTTATGTTGAATAGGGTGTGCGCATCATACGCGAAATGCATTCGACGGTTATATCGAACCATGCATTCTTTCACGAACTTACTGAACACTACTCTTAGATCTTGTGATTTTAGAATGTGGATATAGAACATAATTAAAAATTTCCAGAAAATTGTCCAATCATTTGACCGTTTTTATAGAAAACAGTTACATAAATGTAATTTAACTCTATTCTGACCATACTATGGGCAATAAAATGGTCAGAATGCAGTTAAATAATAGTTATGTAGCCGTTTTCTATAAAAACGGTCAAATGACTGGACAGTTTGCTGGAAATTTTTAACAGTGAAATAGTATGCATAATAAGTAATTTGTGAACAAATATACGGTAATAATATCTAGTGTCGATAAATATTTTCGAATAAAGTTTCTAATGAGAGAAAAATGCAAACTGAAGAAACATTAATTTTATTGTATTTTAATAAGGAGGCTATTATATACGTGAATGAATAAGATAATTTTGATAGGAGGGAAAGAAATTGTAAATTAGAACTTCTACAGAATTCAATTTTTGTTTCCAGTTTTCCAGATTTTCCAGTAAAATTTCTTGGTGCGCATTATACACGATATATATTTTTGTTTTATTTTTCTGTTATTAAAAACAAAGTGTAACTTATACACAAGTGAGCATTATATACGTGTAAATATGTTTTTTTTTTGTATCATTTTGATAATATGTATTTACATTCTTTTATGCTTCTATTATTTTTCAAAATTAATTAATTTTATGTTATTAATCTTACATTTGTATTTATTTGGGTAAACCGAAAGCATAAGAAAATACAATTTAGTTAATTAAATATTAATTGTTATTTGATAATTAACTGGGATATTCAATAAATCTGAAACTTGTTGCAAATGCATCGCAAAAAATAAAATAAGTACACTATTAGCACTTGTTAAGCTCGAGTTGGCCAAAGAGCAAAATGTCTTAACTTCAATGTTATTTTAATAAATATAACAATATAAAAAAGGTTTTTCTAGGCACACTCAAGCCGAAAAACATGTTTTGAGGTACTTTGGTGTTACGAAAATACATAAAATTAGACAGAAATAACTTACACGAAATTAAAAAAAATAAAAAAAATAACATTAATTGTTGAAAGAAAATAAAGAAATATAACGAAAATAATTGTAACAATTAAACCAAGCAAATCATATTACAGGTTTTGATTAAAATAGCAACATATTTTTATATTACGTATTTTATTGAAAAAACAATGGGCGTTTTAATTTGGTTAGAAACTCGTTGACAGTAAAATGTTCCTGGTTCTAAATTTACTCATAAAACTGTAAATTATGTCTTGCTATAACTTTTATTATATTAATCTCAATTCATAATGAAAAATATCTTATTCTAAATTCAAGAACTTTAAATTCAGTTTATAAAAAAACTGTTCAAGCAGCTTTTAAAAAGTGAATTAAAATATTCTTTTACTTTTCTTTTTTAGAAAATAGACTGATAATCAGGACAAGTAAGATCAGAAATCATTCTTTCTTTGGTTAAAAAGAAGTTCTTTAAAAGTGAGTGGGGGTTCAAACGTAATTTAATTCACTTTTAACCTTCTGGCTATACTTTTTTGAACATTATATTAAATCAGATAAAATCCTACAAAAGGAAATAAGATTTGTTATACTTAGCCTGAAAGACGGAGAAATATTTTAAAGAGTCGGTTTACTCTTGTAAAAGGCTTTGTAGGATTTATTCAAAGCGTGCACTTTTATAACTATGTGTTAAAAGTTATATATATATATATATATATAATATTATTATAATAATTATTTGTGCTACCTATTTTCACAGACATTATTTTATTTTCCAACACATAAACAAGCATTGTACATGTACAAAAGTCTTAAAAAATACGTTTAAAACTACACAAAACTAGTCAATTTGTTAAAAATTGTAAAAGTGTAAAAATATTTTCACCTGTCGCTCTCAGGCATCTTCAGTCACTGATGTTATGTTTTCTGCTCTGTTAGTCAATCTGTTGAAAACCTCCATTTTGCTTTTTCTTTATAACATCTGGCGCCATCTGTTTTGCGTGGACCATATCGTTACATGTTTCTGAATTTGATGTACATATTTCTATGGCTTCCCTCTGTACTAAGTAGTTTAAATTATTATAATTGGCTAAATTTTCAACATTATTGAAGTCTATTGTAATTGGGGATAAGTTTATTTTATAATATTTATGATATATATTTAATTTAAAATTTCAATTTACATACTTTTATAGTCAGGTGTACATTTAAAATATGCATGAAGTGAAGTACAGAAGGCGTTCAAAAAATTTTATAAACATTTTGATATAATAGTATATAAACAAAGACAAGAATTTTATTTTCTAATGCGATCAATCTAATATCCCTTTTGTTGAACTATCACAATCTCCCAGAATCCATCAAATGTTTTCTGATGCCCCTTATAAAGATCTTGTTTAAAAAGTCCAAATGCTCAGAACTTTATAGTCGAAACGTCTGTGGACTTACGTAGAATGCATTTAAATAGAATAGCCGCAAATCCGGTTTCATTTCTCATTTTTTTTCTACAAAAATTAAGCAGTAGATTTGCCGGTATGGCTCGTAGCCTTATCCTGATGGAACTTAACACAATGAAAATTGCTTGGATAAAATGATTGAAAGTATTTTTGAAACAGGTGTGAAAACATATTTCTGAGAGTAATCCTAAGTAAATTGGGATATTCTTCTCTATTATATTCAAAGGTTGGAGTATCATAGTTAAGATTCGTTCCAACAAAGCAAAAGAAAAGCTGGGACCAGGACTCGAACCTAGGTACTTTGGCTTGTCGTGCTAACGCTCTTCCTACTGAGCTATCCCAATGATAGACTGACTGGCATATTTCACTCTTATTTGTTGGACAAAACTGTGAACTGCAGCGCTAATTTCATTCACCCGAGCTATAACCATACCATTTTGCACGATGAATATGAAATAACACGAATGTTCCACCGAATTCACATCCTGTTAGAATAAATCTCAACTATGATACTCCAACCATTGAATATAATTTGCCTAGTTGCAAATACGTTCCTCTGTTCACCCTTCTCTATTTTTCATATATTAAGTTTTCCAATAGAGGAGAATCCATCAATAAGAATAAAACCTTTAACAAAACTTTCCTTCTCTGAAATAGAAACCTCTGAATAGAATTTTACGGTATTTTTCTCCTCTATTTTCATATTGTTCGGTATGAAATTTTTACCTTTTTCTGAGTCAAATGTAAGCTTGACGTTTCTTTCCATTTTTATTAATTATTTTGCCTTTACAAATATTAAAAGCATTCTTTTCACAACTTTTTTAATAATTGAATAAGAGTATTTCTCTTCAGAAAGCGTAAATATCTAACCTTCGATCCATTGTTTATTTTTCAGCAACATTTTAAAGCAAATAATATTTTTAATGATGCAGACGATAATTAAACCCTACACTGTTACAAATTTGCAGCAAACTGCCCAGTCATTTAACCGTTTTTATAAAAAAGGGCTACATAACCGTAATTTAACCGTAACCCTATTCTGACCATAATATGGTCAGAATAGGGTTAAATTACCGTTATGTAACAGTTTTCTATAAAAACGGTCAAATGACTAGACTGTTTGCTGCAAAATTTTAGCAGTGTAATCCGATTTGATGCCATATAGGTTTTATCTTTTTTTCTTCATTTGAATTTAAATCATAGAGAAAGTCATAATCGTTACATAAATGTGTGAAAACACACTGTATTAATGAGTTTTCATGTATGTTGAAAAATAATAGTACGCTGCGTGTGATTATGAAACTGATTGAATGCACATTTATTTGAAACTGGGAGCTTTTTTCATCGTGTTGAAACGATATACTATGTACTATGTCCCTGAAAGTCTACGTACTGAAAGTATATGTACTATGTCCCTGAAAGTCTACGTACTGAAAGTATATGTACTATGTCCCTGAAAGTCTACAAAATCTAGACAAACAGAGCGAAAATCCGCTTTTAGAATGTATGATATTCATTAAACAGCCATAAATATATGATGCGTAGCTTCCGAAAAATTTTGAAACAAAATGGACTTTGCATCATGTGCACAGAAAATAAAATTTGTAGAAAATATACACATCTGAATTAATTCATATGATGTAAGGCATGGAATTCATATCAGAAGAGGCTCAACAGAACCATCATTATTATGGAGAAATCCTTCAGCACGGCTAAATAAGATATATTATGGATAAATACACAAAATTTGCATCTCTTGAATCATATAAGGTCATTCTATTTAAATGTGATGACCCAAAAATGCGACAATGCCCTTGTACCTAAATTATTGACGCAAGAATCTTCCATAAATATGGCATAATGAAACATTTCTGCTTCATGAACAAAGTACGAAATGTTTCACCGAATTTAACACTTTTCCTACAGCAGAATGTTTTATTGCAAAAGACTTCGTTAATTATCAAGTTCCCCCAAAACTTCCTAAATACGAAGAATAATCCCAAAATAGAGACTATCATTCCTCTTTTATCTTTGAAAGTCAAATACATCCATTCACGTCACGGCCTTGCACGTCTGTTTTATCTACTACAAGTGAAAGCGAGAAAAGAAGACACATTAAATTAATGTTCTATTGATTATTCATTAGTTACTTCTTATTTATTAAATAGTTAAGGTTAAAAGTAATTAAAATATTAATGTTACCGTATTCATTATTTATTATGATGCAACATTAAGTATTTCGAAAAATGATAACAATAATATATTATTGATTTATTAATAAATTAAGTTGAAATCACATATACATAAAATGCATTGTCACATTTAAGGTACCACAAAAATGACTTAAATATGACAATAATATATTTTTTGCTTATTTTACACATAATAATTCAATTTCTTCAGAATAAATCAGTTTTTGTATAAAAACATAATATTTAATCCTTTTTTAATTATATTTGATAAAACGTCAAATATACTCGAAATGTAACAACCGTAAGTGAAATTGCGTTAGGCACGATGACCTTATTTGTTAACTTCTTAAAAGTGCCTCCAACCGTGCTTCTTTATGTTCAGTGATTTAGTATTTAGAGCATCAACTATTAAAAACATAACAAATAACTGTACAAATACAGATTTTCATGATTCCAGTATATATTATAGCGTATGAATAGAATATCATGTCAAATATTTTCTGTGGCAATTAGTGAAAAACTAAGAAACTTAGATAGATATATTTCTTTTTTCATATTTAATGAACTGCGAGAGATGACATATAATCAGAGTATATAATCAGAAATATTGGAAGACCCTGAATAACATTTTAATATTTATGAAGGTTTCTAAGCATTTAAAAAAAAGGAAAAATGTTATAGCTCGATTCACAATATTTCAATTTATAAATAAATACTCGCCTATTTATTAATTAAAAAAACACTAATTTCATTAAAACATAAATTTTCCTAAGCCTACACACATCTACTCATAAAAACATACATTTTTGCATATGTACGCATACTAACATATAATCAAAATGTAGAAATAAGAAAGTAAAGCAGAAATCTTAAATAAGAAAAATATTTTGTAACTAGGGGCTGTACATATATAACGTTATCAACATTTTGGTAATTTTTGACCACCTCCCCCCTTACGATATCATACGTTATCATTCCTCGACCCCCTTCTCCCTTTAATGATATAGTTATCAATAGTTCAAAATTATTTTTATTTTTACAATCTTTATTTTGTTTTTATAAGTTTGCAGTGATATAAAGATATTATTATACAATTATTATCAGCATAATTTACGGATTCAAATGAAGTGAAGAAGTCAATAAAATATCACTATTATACATGAAATAACTTTCTATCAAATAGCATTTAAAAGAGATAGTTACTATTTAAATGTATTTAATAATAGTTTATTGTTACATAATGCATTCCATAGTAATTTTGTCTTTTTGCACTTGTCCTCTGTACGGAGAGGATGAAAGCAGAACTTCTAACCAACAAAACAAGTGAACAACATTATTTTCTTTTCCTTTACTAGTAAACACAGCAAGTATCGTTTAAAACATATTTCACACCTGTTTTCTCTAATACTGAATTATATGCGCATATAGGAGGATAACAGGAAATCCGAACGGTAGGGCAGTCCATATTTTGGGATAAAATGATTTTATAGTCATTTAATGGATTTATTAATAACTACGTACTTTCATAAAAATAGATAAGACAATTAAAAGAAACAGACTATTTTCATGCAAATTAAAAGTAAAAAAAAAAGTTGGATAAAATATGATAACGATATTAAAAGACAACTCCCTTTCCTCCCCCGCCCCATTTCCCCTAGAGATATCTTACGATATCAAGTGCAAAACCACTCTCCCACCTAAAGTGATAACGTTATATATGTACAGCCCCTAAGCTAAAAAAAATAGTATAGTTTAATAGTATATTTATCTAAATTTTATATAAAACTTACGTTACTATTATATTCACTCCATTTATGTAGATATAAACTGCGACTTTGTTCTGTGAAAACAACATTAGGATTAGCTTTAACATTGTAATTAGATGTATTTGTATCTGTACTATGAAAATGTGTAATGATGTATAACATGCGGGATATATAGTTTCTAGGAAATATTATCTTGCATAATGACTCGGAAAAATTTCCATGGAAATGTTCTATTAGAATAATTTCAAACGAAATTGTGTAATGGATTGCAGCAGAAATTCCATTAGGCATTACATGATGGTGTGCATTTGAAACACGGTTTTAAATATCTGATTAAAAGTTTATTAAAAAAAAACACTATTACATGTATGTAATATTAACTAGTATAACGCTTCAAAATATATCTGTTAAGAACATGGATAATTTCATTTAAATAAATAAATAATTCATTCAGAACGAATATATAAAAACTATTTTTAAATATATTTAAATTCGTAAAGGAATTATTATCAAGAAATGTTGCAATCTTTAAAAAATAGTTTGAACTCAACAAATATAAATAATTATAATAATTTAAAAATATACTATTGGAAATAAAAAAATAGCGTTTCTAACAATATTATTTTAAATTTTTTTTTATAATTACTATCATTTTTAATATCTGTTAAATTCAATCTTATGTACAAATAAAAATGTATTCCTTATAATTTTTTTACAAAATCCGAAATAACATTGTAATCTGGCAATGTGTTCATTACAGTATGGATATCGAAATTTTTAATTTCATCCCTGGTTTTTGGGGAAATTCAAAACTGCATGGCTAATGATTTTTATCTAAATATAAATATTCACTGAAGATGAGGTAGGAGTAGAGTGACACTAATTGTACTTAAACTGCTATTTTTTTATTATTATTCGTACACCAATTCGTATACTAACGTGATAAGCCATACACTGAACATTCTAACTGAAGGGAAGAATGGGACACTGGGAGGTGACATGTTTAATTGCTTTGTTTTTGTGTTCCTTAACAGCTAGAAATATTTAATTTCATAATTTTTTCTTTTAGGCGGATTTTTAAACTACAGATGATCTGCTAGTTTTAAATTTTGTAATGCATATATTAATAAATAAAGCCAAATAATGCTTCTAATTTAACTTAGGTCTCTGAAAGTATAATATGCGATAAAATTTTAATTTATCATGCTCATCATTTGTTTTATACGAGTGTCTCATGCCTCTCACCAATAAAGAAGGACAAAAATTCAAAATTCTTATATATATATGTATATATATATACACAGGGTGGTTATAATATAAGTATCTCTATTTGGAGCTGTCTGTAGCTTGAAGGAATAACCCGAATGAAACCAAAATCGCTACACTTACTATATGAGAAGGGGGAAGAAGAATAGAACAATAAAAAAATTAATTGCAATATTCACAGGCAGATGGCTCTACCGAGTATGAAATGTAATATGTAACACAAGAACAAAGATTTGAGGCATCAAACCTAATGGAAACCTAATTTATTGCAAATGTCATAGTGAATGTGGTTACGCTTTCGCATGGCGGTGCCGATCATGTTCAGGCTCCACATGGCCATTGTGCTGGAAGACACCATCCAGGGGGTGCACGACGTGCTAAACTGCGGAAAGTAACTTATCAGGAGTGATGTTTCGCACATGTTGTGATATGCGGTAAAGTCATTGAGGTTTGCTACACCTCCATGGTACACAATATTACACATTACACTGCACACTCAAAAGCACCATCTGTTGGTGATTATTGCAATTAATTTCTTAATTGTTCCATTCTTCTTCGCCCTTCTCTGATAGTAAGTGTACCGATTTTGGTTTCATTCCTGTTATTCCTTCAAGCTACAGACAGCTCCGAGTAGAGATACTTATATTATAACCACTCGGTATATAAACTCGGTTTGTGGCGTCAGGTGCCGCCATCTACAAGAGACCACGCCATGTCTTCCGCTCAAGGGTCCATTCTTCCTCCAGACCCCTATACCTAATGGCTTTTTTATATCATCCATCCAGGTCTTTCGTGGTCTTCCTCGTTTCCTCTTTTGGTTTGTTCTGTAATTAGATGCAATTTTGGGTAGTCTCTCGTCACTCATTCTTTTCACATTGCCATACCAGATTGTTTCTTTTGGAGATCGTCTAATATAGTTACCTTTACTTTCATCATTTCTTTTATTCTGTCAATTCTTACTATTTCTGTTTTTGATATCCTGCATGATCTTCTTAGGGCATCCATTTCCACTGCTGCTAATTTCTTTCTTTCTTTCTTTCTATCTCCATAATTCTCCATCCCTCTGCTCCATATAACAAAATGCTCTTTACTCTAGAATTGTATATATTATATTTTCTTTTCCTAGAGATCTCCTCACCCCACCAAATAGAGTTTAAAAGTTTTACAGACTTTTTTCCTTGGCAGTTTCTGTATTTAATTTCCTGTGAGTCTGTGCATTTTCTATTAATGTCTACACCAAGGTATCTATAATACTCACAGCTTAATATTTTTATGTTATTATTTAAATTTAGTTATGTCTCATTTCCTCCTATACATAGGTATTTAGTCTTACTAACGTTTATGTAAAGTCCCATTTCATCATATTCTTCCTTAATTTTTATCGTCATTTTCTCTAAATCACTTTTGCTTTTTGCAATTATAACTTGGTCATCTGCAAATTTCAGAGTGAGAATTCATGTTCCATTCACATTAAGTCCCATTCCTCTGCAATTTTCTTTCCAAATTTTCAACGCTTCTTCAACATAAATTTTAAAAAGTGTTGGAGAGACACAACATCTCTGTCTGAGTCCTTTATCTGTTATAAAACCTTTTGACAGTCTTTGGCCTATTTTAATCTTTGTTTTTGAGTGTCTGTTAAGTTCTTGAATCGCATCTATAACATTTTTATTTATATTCATTTCCTTTAATACATTCCATAATTTTGCGATTGGAACATTATCCTATGTCTTCGTAAGATCAATAAATAACAGATGAGTTTGATTTCCCACCGCCATTTCTTTCTCAACAATTTGATTAAGACCTTTCATGTATATTATCCATACATGATATATTATCCATACTGCTCTAAATCCACTCTGCTCTTCACTTTCCTTCGTTCTAATGTCTTCCTCAATGAAATCTTTTAAGATTCGTTCCATATAGTCTACTAAACGTTTCTGTTACAGTAATGCCACGATAATTTTCATATTTTTGTCGGTCTCCTTTCTTATATATTGATGTTAAATATCCAATTCTCCATTCCTCTGGTGTTCTTCTCCGTTTAAGCATTTTTCGAATAATTGTGTAATAAATCTGAGCCATTTATCGGTTCCATTTTTGATCAGATTTGATTATTATACTTTCTGTAAATTAAAAGTTTCAAATACTTTGTCCTATTTTATATATTTGTTTTATTTTCAGACAATGGTAAACGTAATTATACCACAATTGCCCCCAGAACTAACAAAAATATATTGATTATGAATTTTTTTAATGATAAAAATCTGATTCCTGCAGAAGTTAATAATACTCGTCTATCCATCCGCACTCGTCTAATCGAACTCACGAGGGCAAGTGTTGTTAAGTTATGGTACGTGGGTTGCCATAGTTTGGAAAAAAACTCTTCATACACATTGTGCGTGTTTCGCCATTGTTATGTATAAAGACATTCTACCTATTTGATAACTTTGAAGAAGCAGCGCCAGCTATGAGAAATTTTTTAAACTACTTTTTTTATTTGCTTAACCCTTTCAGTGCGCAATTTTTTTGGGGGGTTACTGCACTACGCAGGCGCAATATGTCATCACTGCTAAGCCCATGACGCACTACAGTGAGCACAACACCCGCCGTGAACGCCTAGGCGACTTTTGTCGACATTTAATGTAGTCTACAGCACCCAACTCCTAGATGTCGACATTAGTCGACTCCCGCACTAAAAGGGTTAAACAAAATTTCATATCAACAGAAGCATTTTCATAAAAATCGCATTCTCGTATACCAATTGCTTTATCTTTATTGAATTTTAAAATGTGTCAATAATTTCTGGGACACCCTGTATACTGTTCATTGCTGATGTCACATTTGGTCTCTAACCTGCGAAATCACCTATATGCAGATTTGAAAGTTTTACTACAAGCTTCTGTAACAAATTGTGCATGCAGTGTTTAATTTTAAACTACTAAGTTGCATTGCTTTTATGAGATTTATATGCAATAAGATCTTAATAATCAGTAGTATTTCATTTGAAAATATAGTCTGTTGAAAGCAATTATGTTTAGAGATTGTAGTCATTTCCTAACCTAAACAAAAAGCCTAGAAATAGTTATTGTTGAAAATAGGATAAAAGTTTTATTTTACATATACGTACAACATTCATATATATTTTGTTGTTTCTGTTGTTGCAGCGTAATAGAAATATTCGCGACATTTATTGCAGTGAATGTGATTGACACATAAATTCAAATTGACAAGCTACACTCTAAAAGCGACATTTTCAAAAATGAGCAAAAAATACTCAAATCTGAGTATGTCGCATAGTCAAAATGGCTCCGAATCAAAATTACTCAAGTTTGAAACATGTATATACTCATTTCTGAAAACATGCACACATCAGGAATAAAACATCATTTGCTCATATTTGAGTATGTCCATGTTTCAAACAGCAGTAAACAACAGCGCTAGTGCTGCCATCTCTGGTTCTATTTACAATTATGGGAAGATAAACTAAATTTACGTTTTTATCCAAAGACAGCATCGAACCCGAGTCCTACTAGTTACAAGTCCATTGCTTATCCACTTCGCCACCCAGATCACATGAGTAAGTTATTTTAAATGCAAGTCATCGAATGATTCGGTCGCATGTTGATATTTTTATAGGATTCATTAATTTGTTGCTGAGAAAATTGGAAATTTTTAATGAAATTTCGAATAGATTTGGTCAAGTTGAGATGGTTATTAAGATTGTATAACTTTATTATTTATGTAGAGAAGGGAAGACATGAATTATACAAATTTTCAATTCGATTGTTATCAGTATATTTCTTAAATGAAAAAGTGCTCCCTGTATATTGAAATTTAACTGACTAAATTTTTCTTTTTAACCCATTAACGCCACAATTATTTTTTTCTTGAAAAATGGAAATATTGCATTTCATTCAAATGAGTATGAACTGACTTGTATGTGCTCATATTTGAGTGTTGCCATGTTTCAAAAATGAGTTTAAACTGATTCTAGAGATTTTTGAGTATGTCCATGTTTCAAAAATGAGTATAAACTGACCACTATGATGAACAGTTTTGAGTATGTCCATGTCTCAATATTCTGAGTATTTCTGGAATTTCAGAATTGAAAGCATTGGGTCGTCTTATTTGAAACAAAAAGTTTTAAATCAAAATGAAAACATCGATTAACTCAAATTTGAAACAAAAAGTTTCAAAACAAAATGAAAACATCGATTTACTCAAATTTGAAAATGTCATATTTCTCAGTGTATGTTCAAAGTTAATGTAAATTCTAAATACTTCGGAGAAGTTTATAAATTGAACAAATTCAACGAATATTATTGTTTATCTAGTTAGTCTAATGAAAATTTATCCACACAATTCACTAGTGATAACACGTAGATAAAATTGTTCGGTGAGTTGTTATATGAAACTTTGTGCTATTATTTTACTAGTGTGTAAAATATTTATACAATTCTCTACAAAACTTTAATAATATCATTAGGAAGAATTTTATTTTACTTTAAGACCGCCTAAAAATTAAAATATATATAAGCTTTTCTTAAATAAATATCAGCATTGTTTAAATAAATATCAGGGTTCTTGTTTAACCGTTGCACTTTAAAAGTTGTTAAGTTGCCTGTTTAATTGTTGGCCTAAAATTTAAAAATAAGTGTAAGTTTTGGTAAAATAAATATCAGTGTGGTTGTTTAAATTTTGGAACATTTAAAAACTCCAACATTTCAAGAAAATTTACTAAAATAAAATTATGAAACAAAATAAAACTTGAAATCAATTTTAAATAATAACAATTGACATAATACTAAAACACTACATCGAAATATTTGTACATCTGGTTGGATGTATTTTTTGTTTATGGTGTGCTTCCAAAATAAGAATCCAACATTATAAAGAAAATACAAGTTTCATTTTTACAGGAATACCTTATTTCTTAAAATCTATACATATAAAGGAGTAGCTAAATTTTCTCATAATCAACGCCGAGCCTCAACCGTTTGTCCTAGAACAATGAAATTTGGAAGACATGTTGTTTACACAATGTAGGCGCGTACTAAGAAAGAATTTTTGAAAATTCACAGCATAAGGGGGTCAAATGGAGGGTCGAAAGTTTTAGATAATTTCGCTTTTTCGACACATCTCAGCAGGAGTTTTAAATAGGAGCGTGAAATTCGGGATAACAATTCTACTAAAGAATAGTTAACCATGTATTTCAGGCGATTTTAGAAATTCAATCATTAAGTGGGTTAAATGGGGGTTGAAAAATTTTCGATGATTTCACATTTTCTCCATATTTCATCAGCAGTTTTAGGTAAGAGTGTGAATTTCAAGATAACAAATCTACTAAAAAAATAATAATTAAACACGTATTTAAGCGATTTTAGAAATTCAACCACTAAGGGGCTTAAATGGCGGTCTGAAGTTTCAGGTCATTTTGCCTTTTCGCTATATCTCAACAACAGTTTTAGTTAAAAACGCGAAATTCGAGATAACAAATGTACTAAAAGTTAGTTAAACACATATTTCTGCGATTTTAAAAATTCAACTGCTAAGGGGGTTAAATGGGGGGTCGAAAGTTTTTAGTCATTTCACGTTTTCGTCATATCTCAGCAGCAGTTTTAGGTAGGAACGTGAATTTTAGGATAACAAATCTACTAAAAATATAATTAAACACATATTTCAGCGATTTTAGAAATTCATTCATTAAGGGGGTTAAATGGGGGGGAGTCGAAAGTTTTAGGTCATTTTGCCTGTTCGCCATATCTCAGCAGCATTTTTAGTTAGGAGCTCGGACTTCGGGATAACAATCTAAAAAAAATATAGACAAACATGTATATCAGACATTTTAGAAATTCAGCAACTAAGGTGGGTTGAATAGGAGGTCAAAATTTTTAGGTCATTTTACCATATCTGAGTAGAAATTATAGGTAGAATCATGAAACTCAGGATAACAAATCTACTAAAAAAATAGTTAAACACGTATTTCAGCAATTTTAGAAATTCAGACACTAAGTGTATATTAGTCGAATGTTTTACGCCATTTTGCTATATCTCAGTAGAAGTTATAGTTAGGAGCGTGAAATTCGGTATAACAAATCTACTAAACAATAGTTAAATATGCATTTAAGGCGATTTTAGAAATTCAACTACAAAGGGGGTTAAATAAAGTGTCGAAAATTTTCGATGATTTCACCTTTTCACTATATTTCATCAGCAGTTTTGGATAAGAGCGTGAAATTTAGGATAAACAATCTGCTATAAAAATAATTAAACACGTATTTCAGAGATTTTAGAGCTAGCGAGTTTGTGGCCAACATCGGCTATGAACCCGATTATGAAAGACTCACCGGTCGATTACGATTGGGTCCGAGATATAAAGTACTACGTGTGCCCCACCCCTAGATAAACACGGGTAGGGCCCAGTAGTACTTTGTCAGGGGCTCATGAAAAAGAAATTAAGTCGCGAAATCTTTATTTAAGTGCTTTTTTGTATTATTATTAGTTATTTTCGTATAGTTTTAATTTAAAGTATTTTATCTATGTTTTTCTGGTTACATGTAAAATGCACTTTCTGGGCCCCAAGCGAAGTCAGGACAGAACACTGCACTATGTATCTGGGCCCCACTCAGAAGCAACCGGCTAGACGGGCGAAGACCGGCTAGTTTAGTTTTATAAAGCAACTTGCTAATTTTTACTAATTTACTCTAAATAAATACTTCGTTACGTCTTGAAAATTCTCACAATTCCGTAGATTTATTATAGCTCTTATAGAAAATATATGAGCTATCGGAACTGCCAAATAACAATGCTTCTATCTAATATGTTGCTTCTCGACTTGAACATCTGCGCGCGTGTACATTATATGCGTACGTGTAGTTATAAATATTTACATTGTGGATGGAAATGTACAGTATATGGATTCCATACAACTATTTTTGAAACTTTTCATGAACTCCAAGATAGATACTTAAGTATTATAAAATGTACATATAATAAAGAAAGATTAAAAGATGGAAAGACTCATTATATTTAATGTTATTGATATTTTTGGATGGAAATAGGGAGTTGTGGCAGTTCTGCATTGGCTAAATATAGTAAGCCGCCGCGGCATACAGATTAACACACTTCCTTTTTACTTTAACTTTTCATGGCCATAATCTTTCATGGCCATAATTATTTTCTTTCTTTTGAAGATTTACAGGATATATGATTATTATTTTAATGAAATTTAATTTTGGTTTTTTTCCCCTGGACGTATATTCTATACTCTAATTCAAAATGCAAGGTACGTTTTTTTTCTTATTTCAGAAAAAATACAGATAAGTATATTCATATGCAAAGCTTTCAAATATTCTGAACACAAACAACGGTTTTAAATTACATTCGTCAAATAATAGAATGTGTATTATTTTAGAAAAATTTCTATTGAAAATATAATTGAGTTCGACCCTATTTCATTTTCTTAAAAAAAAATAAGTTAATTATCATCACAGGAAATATGAAAATGGATTTTTCTCTTTCAAAAATGGTAAATATCTTTAAATGAATATGGCATTCCATTAATTGATTTCCTTCTGATATTAAACTTTAATGTATTTTTTACTATTAATGCAGTAATTACCTATTAAAATGATTTTTATATAGTTAAAATTTAAAAATAATATTAGTAGTATGAATTACAAAGTAATACGCCCGTTTCTTGTTAAAAATGAAAAAAGAAATATTTCAGTTGCGCTTCATTAAGACGCAAAAATATTGCTCCAGGAAATTGGAAGAGTAATTTATAGTTGAATTAAATTCTAAAATTGCTAGAGATTTTAAATTTCCAAAGTATTTTTTTAGATTTCTCTGTAAGTTAATTATCACATTTTTGAATATTAGACAAATGTAAGATCCAAATTTATGGAATACATAAAATAAAAATGCATTAAGCTTGTTTTAGTAAATTATAAAAAAAATCATCCTTGCGTTATTAATTCAAAATATCTTAACATAATGTATTTAGCCAATAAAGTTTTCTGCATCGAAGAACATAAAAAAAAAATATTTTTTTTTAATTCCCTATTTATAATTCACATCCATACATAATTGAACTAAAAACTTCAATAATACTAATGTTGATTTTATTGGACATTCAAATCAAAAGTAAATATTAGAACAATATAGGAAAACTTATAGTTTTATTTCTTACTTAAAAGGGTTCTTTTTACTTTAAAGGGTTTATTTTAAAATTATAGTTTTATAGTTTTATACTGGGTATCAAAAGTAATATTTGTCTATTTTTAAGTGATTAATTAAAAGAAAAAACATGTGATGATAAAAAAGGCACCATTTTCGGTAATTTTATTGCATGAACAGTAGATATTGGGCCATGTATAATTCTAAATTAAATTATAAGTTTCACAAGGTGCTGGAGGGGATCTTCTTCAGAAGTAGAGACGGTGAATATGACCTAATCTGCCAAATGAAAGGGCTTGGTAGAATAGCTCATTTAGAGCGAAAATATCATAGCAACCATGCCTTACCTCTAACCGTTTCCGAGTTCTGTTGGATAGAAAAAAAATGCGTCTAGACTGTGGGAAGTCTAAAAAACACCTATTTGCAAATTAAGAACATGTTTATAACGAGCAAACAAAATATAAGATGACACCATCAGTATTTCTTGACTTAACGGTTAGCTACAACCGTTAAAATAATGCCGAAGTGCTAATTCGAATTGCCTTCAAAGTTTTAACTGGCAATACCGCAAATACCTTCTAGCTAAAATCAGTCAAACTTACCAAACACTTGTCCACTGCACCAGCTTTTAAATGAACCTACAATAAATCATTTTGATGTATGTTCTAGCTCATGGAAATTTAGCCTTCCGTTTGAATACATCACAGAAATCACTCGATATGGCAGGACAATTTACATAATTGGCATCTTTACGCTTAAAAAAATTCATTTATAATGCGAAATTCATTATTAGAGTCGTGATTCAGCATAAATGTTTGGCTTAGAGTAGGTGGTTATTGCTTGATAGATCCAACTTTTTCCGAAGGTTATTTGACGAGAACTACATATTTAGAGTTTCTGGATCATCTGCCAAGTTATTTGATATTATTCCTGCACCCGATCGAGCGAAAAATCACTTTCCGACACTATTGGGTCCTTGCACATTCTTCAAATGCCGTACGGGATTTCCTGACGGAGCAATATCCTAGATGTATTGGTCGTTTGTGGCCGATTCCTTGCCTACCTAGAGCAGCCAAATCTCTTGGAACGCATGTGAACCTATCAAGTGATCGTAAAACACTCCAAGATTTAAGCTGAAAGGCGCACAGTGGACTATTTGACCCAAAATCCTGGCCAAAATTATTTTTCACGTTTTATAAAGTTAAAAACCATTGCTGTTGATTTACTATAAGTAAATACACTTTTTTAATTTTATATTCACATAAATGTATGCATTTATTTAAAAAAAATAAATATATTGTATAATGTTTATTTAAGGCTGTTATAGTCACTCAACTATCGAATTCCCTTTGCTAATGTTAAGTCAGTGGGCACGTGATTCATTCGTATATTTTAAATGTCTCTTCAATAATTTGATATTTTTAACTAATTTTTTCTTTGTGTTCTTTTCTTAAAAGATGCTTATTTTTTTCTTAAATCTCAAACAATTTCTAAAACCTATGCTTATCTAAATATTTTATATCTTAAAAGCTGACGAAGTGTAAGTAAGGTTTTAACGCTTCATAAAAGATTAAATATACATTGTATATATTTTTTGACAACTAAGACAGAAAAAGACATCCTTTAAAAAAAGTACAAAGAAAAAAGAAGTTAAAAATATTAATTTCCTAAGGAGATATTTTAAAAATACGAAAACATCTCATGCACGTAGGCTCAACATTAGTGAAGGGAATTTGGAAGTTGAGCGACTTGCAACTTTAACTATTTACTGTTTATAAGAGAAAAGTAATTGTTGATAGATTTGTCTTATTTACTATTAATGTTTAATTAAATGTATTTCATTTTACTATATAGAAAACTTATTATTTACATTTAATAATGCTTATTACATTGAATTACATTTAATAATAATTTTTACATTCAATTTATATTTAATAATGTTACATTTAATAACAGGTTTAGTAAAGTGGAGTCTATATAGTATAGATATGCTAGTTTTCGCGTGTATTTAATATATTAACAGTTTCAACATGTTTCTTCAGAACTCTGTTCTTCATCTTCTTCATCACTCTCGTCTTGGTTTTTATTGGACTACTATCAGACAGCTGGAAGACGTTGTAGGGTCTCGCTACTGTATGACTCTTTTTCCTTGATCTTTCTCATGAGCAACTTACAAAAAGATCACTGCTTAAGTGAAACCAAGGACGTCTCTATTGAAAGATTCTTTATTTCACTTTCTTGAGTACTTTGTACGGTACAGTCTAAAATGTTTGTTTCTGGCCTCAGCAACTTCTTGTGATAGTTGACAGTACGACTGCATTCTTAATTACAATAATAATAATTTCTTATTAAGATTACATGAATCAAAACCTTGTGCATGGTTGGAGTCATGGGGTACCGATTGTAAAGGTTGACATACAGTCTTGCTGTTTCATCAGTATATGTTTGGAATTTTTTTTCGTCAATGCGATGCCTACTTGTTATGACTTCTAATATTACTTTCAACCTTTTAATAAATTCTGCAATTACTTCAATGATTCTTGAGGCAGTTTCTGCATTTGAAAAGAAGCGTCTAGCTGTGTTTCCATCATTTTATGTTCAAAAAACCTTGTTTCGGAACATCGACAATCAGTCCCAGTTTGTCTTTGAACTTTTTTCCTTATGCTTAAATAAATTGTCCCAACGGCATGAGCCAAAAGCCGCCAGTATAAAAAAACTAGTCGATGGGTGTCACCAAAATACTTACCCATCATGGATATGCATAATATAAAATATGAAAATAAAACATGTGTAAACTATTTATAAAATGCATTGTAGTTCGAATAAAAACGTGGCTTGATGACGTCATAAACTTTAAATGCTTTATTACTGAATTGCGCAAAAGAAACATCCTTATAACTCCATAATTGATGATCATATTAACTAACGGTTTACTGCATCGGATTAAGCGTCTCATCTCTAATTAAAATATTGTTTTGAATTTAAATTTGAATCAAATACAGTGTCATGAAAAATCGAAGAGTGTGGCAAATGTAATTACAAATGTCTCGGCAACTCATTATCCGATCAACTTCATTCTTCATGCAAATTTTATGTTCTTATATTGTTTTTTATAGTCACTCCTTAAAATAAACAATGTCGAAAATTTTTATATACCTTTTATCAGAACGAATATTTCGAGAGTCCGAAAAAAATAGTTCCGGATAATCGAGGTTATTGAAATTCAATAAGCTTTTTCCCATTATTACATACTAAGTACATACCAAAATTCAAGTCTCTATCTCAATTTGTTCGGGAGAGGGAGCGTTTACAGACACACAGATACACACACAGACGGATGGCAAATTCTTTTTTTCTAAAAATATGTTTTTCGGAATCTCCAGTGTCTGAAACGTGTAAATCCGTCAAAAATTTTTTTTCGATTTTCAAAACGATTACAAGATTTACCCTACGTTTACTACGTATGATGGGTAAGTAATATTAATATACTATCTCTTAACAGAGACTTTAATTCCCTCCTTTCTCTCCTTATGTTTCAACTATGAGCCTCCGAAGCTATTAGGGAACCTTTTTTCAATAAATAAGTATATACAATTTGAAGGCGATCGGATATTTCTATCAAGAGATATCGAGTTACGTGTGTATGTACATACGTACATACATACACACAGAATCTGTAGGTGCAAAAGCTCTTAGGTAAATCCTGTGAGCTAAAAACCTGCAATACGACAGTCAAAATATTTCTTATTTCTTCAATTTGGTGGCCGCAAAACAGAGCATTTAAATAGTCATCCAGAAAAAAAATTATATATAACAATGGCAACAATATGCGGAAGATTTTTTTCGATAAATTGGCACTCAAGACAATAACTAATACGATTTTAACCTCTTGAGACCCAAGCTCGTATTTTTCGCACAAATTTTACCATAATTGAGATTATTGCTCATTTTGAGACTAGAAATCCATAAATATGTTAATTTATATAATATATTTATATAAATATAGTTTTTTAGCGTGTCCAATAAAATGGACATTGGATCTTTCTCTTGTGAAAAACATATTATTGAATTACATGAATCTGAATGGAAAAATCTTAATATTGGACAAAAAATAATGGCACAAAACGGAATTAGACTCAAAATAATGACACAAAATTTAATTAGACACAAATTATTAATTAAAAAAATTAATTAGACACTAAATAATAGTTATTATTATTATAAAATACTTAATTACACGCAGAAAATAAATAGATGCGCTTAAAATTGAATAATTTATGAATGGGCTTCTGAAAAGCAATTATTTTAGTAGTTAAACAGATATACAAATTGCACTTCATTTACAAAAATTTAGTCTTTTTTTTTAATAAAATTTGATTTTGCCTCACAATGCATTTTATTTGTCCATTATTTTAGGTAACTGTTGGATAAAGTTTTAAGTGGTCTTTTTAAAGCTTAGTAGACTGCACAAGATCAAACTTTCGGGGCCCCACCAGTGGCTGAGAGGTTCTGCTCTTAAAGCTGGTAGACGGGAGGTGTTGGGTTCAAACCCCCGTCGTGTTTTTCTGCGAACCTTGCCTTAAATACGGATTAAAATCCCTTAGAAAGACCCCCATGGAGGGCACTCCCAGGGCCTATATCCCTTGTGTAGATAATCGGCCGTCATAAAATCAACCAATCAACCAACCAAACTTTTGGGGGCGACTAGGTTGCTAGGTGGAGACGTGTTGGGGCTTGAGTTTTCGTCATGACTTGAATAATGCAACTTCGTTTTCCTCAAAAGCTAATTCGCACTAAGCACCTTGAAGTATAATAATTGGATGGATTTGCATGAAACCAATTTCTTTGTTCTTTTCCTCCTTCTTACCTTCATCACTAATGTCAAGCTCTGACACATCACTATTTATTTTATTGCTTCCAAAGTTGTTTCAATAACTTTCTCTAGATCTAAATAACGCTAGTTTCCAAATATTTCTTAAAAAGATAGGTATCAAAAATCAGATTTCTGGCGACCTATTTATAAGTCCTATTTCTTTCACTGCAAACTTTTCTATCTTCAGGAGTGTGTTTTTATTACTCATTCATCAATTCTAAGCATCGCATAATTTCAAGTTTTACATCATCAAATAGAAAAGTGTAGGTCAATTTAGTGTAATTTTAAATACTTTTCAATTAGAATTTCGTTTTAAATCTATTTCAACACCAACCCTTTATTTCCTAAAATAATTGTATTAATTAGTGGCACAGCTACCACAATTGACAATTGAATGCCAAGTAGAAGTTTAAAAGAAATAAAAATGAGTTATTTATAATCTTATAATGTTATCTTTAATTATATTTTTATTCAAATTTGGTTATTTTAATTTGATTAAGTTAATTAATTTAATTAGAAACAGCATACAAAAAAAACATAATTCGAAAATCTTGCAATGAACAAGAAAAGAAAAATATATTAAAAGAAAAGCTTATTTGTAAGTAATTCTCTTTATTTATTAAATACTGCAAAAAAATCACGTTTCACTGAAATAAAAAATTAAGCAATGTACTAATATGGAACAAGCATTTTATCAGTAGAATTATACACTTCTAGGACAATATTTAATTAATTATTTAATTGCCAATAGAAATGTATATTGTCTGCTTTTGTATTTACTTTTTTTTTCAATACAGTATGGAATTTTGAGTAAAAACAATATTTCCCTTCAGTATTCTAAAAGATCCTAATATGAATGGAAACAACTGATGAAGACCCAATGTCCAATACAATGGACATCGATAAAAACATGCGTTTATTCTCCAAAATATAGATTCAATTACTTAAACTACGGTTTAGTTCCATTAATAAAACATTTAAAATTAGATATATGCTGCATTAATATCAAAATACTTTAAAAATATATATGAAATTTGAGTTAAAACTGTGTATTCACCTTTAACAATCTTTCACCTGTTCGCAACCATTTTCAAATGATTAAAATACACATTTTACAGCGATTTTTTTTATATTTTCGGTATACAGATAGCAGCACTAGACTATCCATTATAATGGACAGTAGGTTTTTACCAGTTCCAACTGAAATTAAATATTTTATACGAAAAATAAAAATGTCCAATAGGATGGACGCGGGGTCTCAGGAGGATAATTCAAAAATGGTCCGTCAAAGCACGGCATACCTTTAAAAGCTTTTGATATGTTTAAATTAGAGCCAAAAACGCTTTAAAAATAACCCTTTTACAAATTTAATGTTTTTTATTATATTAAAAACTAAACTATTTAAATTAATACATAGTTTAACACTAACCTCTGACCTTTATTAAATGCGTAAGCCCTGTTTAGTTTCAGTTCAACAATTCATTCAGCCACAAAAATATTATATTTAAACATAACAGCAATACCAAAAAGCAACAAAATACAGTGGAACTCCAGTTATACGTTTTGCCCGGGACCGGAAAACAAAACGTATAACTCAGTGAAACGTACAACTCAATTAATGGTCAACTGGAACATTTTTTAAATATATCATAAAAACTTTGTTCCGCTGAGGCGTTTCAGTTACCTTTTATAACGAAAACGGAAGTTTCATAAGTATTACTTCACCCATAACATAAAGTTTCGGAAATGGAACAGAGTAGAAAAAAGGTGCATAAGAAAAGTACACATGAAGTTATTTTATCATAAAAGCTTTATTAAAAATATTTTAATACACATAGAGTACGTAAAATAAATCATTGGAATCGCCTTGGCATGTAACTCATTTATCAAAAGACATTTCAGTAGTTTACTGAACCTTGTTGAAATAATCACTAATCTTCAATTGTTTCTTTTCGGCAGAGCCAACATTGAACAGCAAACTTTGCATTTCTGTTAATAATGCAGCCGCCTTATCGCTACTGCTTTTGCTACTGCCGAACGGCTTTACTTTCAAATTAGACTCATCCGACGCGTTGTCTGTGTTTCTGGTTACAAAATGTATAAATGAGGCAAAATTTTGTTCGAGGACGCAAAAACGTAACGTATAACTGAGGGAAATGTATAACACAAAACGTATAACTCAGCTAATTTTAAATGGCAAGCGGCCGGGACCACTGACTTGAAACGTATAACTGAGGGAAACGTACAACTCAGGTAACGTATATCTGGAGTTCCACTGTACCACGTCTTCTCAAAAAGAAACTTTCTCTTCAACTTAAGCCAGGAGCCACCTGACATAACTCGGGTTCCTGAAATAGACATAGATCGACGCGCCAATTAGTTAGCTATTAAAAAATATTATTTTTTACAATTGACGAAATTTAAATTTTTGCATTTTTGCCAGGTTTTTGGGTCAAATACTCCACTGTGAGGCGTCTGAAACAATGTGTTTCATATTATAAATGAATTTTGTTCAGCGCAATGATGCAAATTATCTAATTTAGCGTGGTATCCCGAATAATTTCAGTGATGTATTGCAAACAAAAGGCTAAATATCTCCTGAACTAGAACAGCGAAATGGTTTATTGTAGGTTCATTTTAAATCTGATATAGTGGACAGATTTTTGATAAATTCGAATAATCATAGATAGTTTGCGATATTGCCGATTAAGGATTTTGGCGATAATTCTTTTTTTCACTTCGCCAAACTTTTAGAGGTAGTAGCTCGCCGTTAAATTCCGATATCCTGATGGAAGTGGATTCACCTTGTAGGATTGCTTTTACTCTTTCCAAATATGTTCTTCTTTTGCATTTAAGTTTTCAGAAAACTTACAAATATGGGTTTTTTCGGACTGCACAAGTGTGATACATATCCTTACTATCTGTCATAACACGGAAACAGTTAGAGATACGAGAGGATTATTAGGGTATTTTATGCTCCGCGTGGGCACTTCTATCACACGCTTTCGTTTGGAAGATTAGGGCAAACTCACCTTGCATTTATGTAAAAGCAGCTCTTTTATTGTGTGAGTAAGTGACATTAAATATTGCATGCGTGCAGTGAACAGTAAGTTATCTCTTTTGTCATTTAGTATCGTGCATTTTATTAGTGACATTTGATTTTGAGATATTGCAAATTGCCTATGTTCCTTGCAGATACTTCCTGTTTTAAAATCCCACGTGCTAAATAAGCAGTACAGGTTGTAGATATATTGAAAAGATCGTAAATTAGATTTTCTTAGCCTGCAGGGCCATTTCTTTATTAATTGTACACCTAATTTAAAATTAATGTGTGATTTAAATATCTTTTTTATATATAATTGTTCATCCGGTGCATTTGTATCTCTCTATGTTTCTAATTATTCACTTTTGAAATAGACTAGTTTATTTTTATCTCATTTTATAAACATATATGTATATGGAATATCCTGTATTTCCTTTTCATGTTTTATATTGTTTTCTCTTTACAACAAGAAATAAATAAGAGATCAAAGAATTATTGCAGTTTTTATAGGTTAGATTTTCAAAAACATTAAGATTATTGAGATGTTATCTTTAAGGCAGATATCTATATATGTCTCCAATACTAAAAGCATTTTCAGTTATACTACTTGAAATAAAATACTTTAAAACAAAATTTGCGAGCATGCAATAATTTTAAAACAATAAATTTACAACAATTTTACAACAATTGAGCTGTGCAATGTTTTGAAGAAAATTAAACAATAAATATAAAATAACTAATAGTCAAGTATTTATAAAAATAGGAAAATTTAAAAAAAAATGTATTTAGCTGTTTTTGAATAAATGTCAGTGAAACCACATTAAATTTGTTTAAATAAAGATTCAGTTTTAATTATCTTCGTTTTACTTTCTTAGTTTTATTTAAGTTGACCGATCTGAAATTTATCTTTAATTGCTAAGAAGAGATTTAATTTGTGTGCAGATAAAATTTGTTAAAGCGGAACACCGGACTATTAATGTCAAATATCTGTAGATTTCTGTTAAATTTTCGTTTCGAAATTAACATATAATGTGTTTTAATTCCAGATAATAAAAAAAATTCTTTGAACGGAGATGGATTTTCTTAAACTTAAATATTTTGAAATTATAAGTTGGTTTATGAGGTATATTTAACAACACATACTTTTCGTGAATATAAATTTATATTATTTTATTCTCAGCCAAAAAGTTTATTTTGATGCATATTATAGTTATATTTTTGCTAAATATAATATTATTATAGTAGAAAACTTTTGTTATAGTGGAAATAAAGTTAGTTAGACTTTTAATGCTGATGACATGCCACATAAATGTGACATGTTGCTTTATATATGTGACGTCTGGAATTATCACAAAAAATAGCAAGAAATAAAACAAAATAAATTTTTCGTAAGAACATTTCTGGGATCCGAAAATACGTATTTTTTTTTATTACTATAAAATATAACCGTTTATTTAAAGTTTGTGTTCGATTTTTTTATGAATTTTTACCATAATTTATTAGTGTAGTTTTATACATACATACACACAAAATGTACTTCACATCCCTTGAGCTTTGGTAAAGAAAGTGCGGGTCGGAAAACCCAAATTTCAGGCCTGGGACACGGCTACCTCTTGGGTGTCCGGCTTGAAGCTGTTGGGAGACGCCCAGCTCGTCCCCAAGTGTAAATGTGGTGGTCTCCCAAGAGGGTGGAACCAACCGAAAATCACAGCAACCTATGTTGTCAATCACTTGAGTAAATAGGGGTTGTCAGCATGTGGAGGCGTCCCCACCAGCCTTTGAGCATACAGGAACTTCCCTGGTAGTGCTTGTTAAAATTTCCTCAGAACTTAGGAACTGCCTGACTAGTGCCCTCAGGCTCCTGGCGGCGCAGCTCAGTTTTACACATAATGTAAGTGGGAAATGTATATCCCGAAAAATGTCTGTAACTACTCATGCAAATGTAATAATCTTTTTTAAATAAGAAAATTGCACTGCTTAGTTTCCGTTTTCACATTTAGTTTTGCAAAAATATTCTTTATTTCTGAAATAGTTGCTCCCCACGAACGATTTATCTAATTTTGAGCTGTATTTCATGTCAGTCATCGTTATTAGTGGTACTTAAATAATTTAAAGTTATGAATATTTTAGGCAGGGTATGCTTCGCGCATTTAATAAAAAACATCTATTTAAAATCATATACTTACATTACTATATTTAACTGTATTTTTAACGTTATTTTTCAATCAAGAAATCATTTGCACGTCATTGTTCATTTAGAAAAATAATTTTACAGTCTAAGTTTTGAGCGAGAAATGAGTTAAAGTATCCTTATTATTATCATTATATAATATTCAGTCATTCATAAAAAAATTCTAATTATATACGACAAGCAATATTAGCGCAACGTGTTCATACTTGAACGATTTATTTGACAAGAACATGATTAAAAATGATTTAATATATTCTACTATGTTAGGAGAATATGCAAATTTAAATTTAAAATCTAGGAACTATTTATATAACTGAATTAGGAAATTTATTACTTTATCAAAAATGCTGACATATCTAAACTTGTGTCATCAATTATTAAGAGACTATTAAATAGAGGACATTGTTGGATGCTGCAAAATATAATACTAAATGTCCACACTACGGAAATGTAATTCAATGTAATGAAATTATTATAAAAATATTCGAAATAGTAAAAATGATTAATTTGTGATCTAGTGAGTTAGATTCGTTACTAAGTTTTTCTAAGAAATTTATATTTAAAATCAATTAAGTTATTCCTATCTGTGTATTAATGATTGAATTTGAATTTGAATTTATATTGTTGCTGTTATAAACACACAAACATTTACTCATAGAGAGGAAAGAAAACTTAATGTTTATTAATGTAAATGTATTTGGTACTTTCATAAATTTATCACCAAATAATTAGTTCCAATTTATAAACAGAAATCTTAGAAGTAAGTATAATTTGGTACGCCTAATATTACGCACCGTCCTATTGGGAGATTCTAACCAAACACATTTAGCATTTTTCGGGGAAATGAATGTCACCTAACTATATATTTCACCACGTCAACATCCAACGGACATGGTTAAAAAGCAAGGAAATAGGGTCGCACATGAATTGAAACAAGGAACATGAAATATGAAAAATCCGCAATTGAGTTAGTGCGACCAATACAAAAAAGAAACAGTGTCTTGCATCGAATTCTCACAAGATATGGAACACTGATTCCTTATGACAATCCAAAACAATTGAAGATATTGTAATCCGGGAGCAGCGCCACATTTTTGCAAGTAATTTAAACTTTTTTGATTTTGATAGATTAGATGGTACAGATTGTGAAACAACAATCTGCACTGTTAAAAATTTGCAGCAAACTGTCCAGTCATTTGACCGTTTTTATAGAAAATGGTTACATAACCGTAATTTAACTCTATTCTGACTATAATATGGGCAATAATATGGTCATAATAGAGTTAAATTACGGTTACGTAACCGTTTTATATAAAAACGGTCAAATGACTGGACAGTTTGCTGCAAATTTTTAACATTGTGGCGCATTAGTGGGGGCTGTTGCCACAGCAACTTCGCACAGACCATTGCACACCGAATTGAACGATAAATGAAGTAAAATTACGGATATGGTCTGCATTACAGTGATAATAATTCGTGATCGTGTTACCATCCATTTGATTTTTTTTCACGTCACAGTAAGCCGTGAGAAGATGCTATGCCAACATCCCCCCGAGGTTACCAGCTGACTGCAAGATTCGTTAAACACACATTTCTTGATGTTGTTAAATTTCGGGTAAAGCTCTGTAAAACATATCATAATTACTCACCCTTTTTTGAATAAAAGTTCATTTTTGTTTTCAAATTAACCTCAAGTTATTTTCATAAATTATAACATCTGTTCACTTCATTTTCATTAAAAAGCATGTAAACCTCAATAACGTATTACTAACATGAAAATCCATGCACTTTTCCAACAGTTACAATGCAGACTAAAAAGACAGGCGAGCGAAAGTCATAAACACATTTAGTCTCATAGCATATAAAAAACTTGAGGGCTAATATCTTTGTATCTGGTGAAGTGATTTACTTAAAATACTGAAACATACCAACCACATATACAAAACATACATATAAAATATCTAGAGAAAAGAATTGGGAATAGTCAAGTTTGTTTGGTAAATATTTGCTTTGTCACTTCTAAAATACCTACGAAAATTCCATATAACTAAATCATTAATATTAAAACGTATATTATGGAATCATGCCATACGTAAAAATATATTCTGTATTAGATAAAATTCCAATGTTCCCAAATATGAGTAGTCATATTTGAAAAAAGGTTAAAAATGACTTTCAATAGGCTAAAGCGGTTTCAAAAACACAAAACATTATTGATAAATAAATGAACTTTTATGATAATTGCCTAAACGTCAGTTGAGGCTCACTGTGGAGACGTGAAAAGTTTTTGGTTTCCGTCTTTCTGTCTGTCTGTCTGTTTGTCTGTCTGTTTCGCAATAACTGCCGTAAACATCATCCTATTAGGTTGACTTTTCGGTGGGTATGCTGGTGAGGTACCCGGAATTAGCTGTATAGTTTTTAGTTAAATTTGGTTCATTCGTTCGAAAAATATAGAACGTTTCTTTTTAGGTCATAATGCTTTCCTATGGGAATGCAGACTAGTTTCAAATTTCATTTTTGACTGAAATGAAAATCGCATATTTGAATAATGGATTTAAACGTAAAATTATTAATGCTAAATTTTCGATATGGAGGTTTTAAATATATCCAATAGCTTTGAAAATTATACACTCATTAGAATTATTCGCTGATACACTCATTAGAATTTAAAAATTAATTGTTTAAATTATTGGAATTTTTTTGCATCTGTTCGGGAAATATAAAACATGTATCTATAGTCCAAGGTAGAAAAATTACTTATACAGTTTTTTTTTTTTGTGTGTGTGTGTAACATCTTTTTATTTTCTTTCTTTCTTTCTTTTCCTTTTTTCATTCCAATTGAATACAAATCTTTTACCAATTGGTCATTATAAAAATGCGAAGTAAGCGTATTGAAACTTTCCTTGCTTTAGATTGCTTGAATCACTGAATAAAAAGATCAATCTTTTATTCAATGAGCAGGAATTGCATTTCATTTAAAAGTCATTTATAAAGCATTTTCTGACAGAATAAGTTTTTATAAGTGTGTTATAAAATTCTTTTGCTTCACTTCATCTTCCGAAAGAGATTGATAATCACGAAGCAAAAATCTTTCGTTTTGAAAGAGGAAAATTTTGTGAAATAAAATGCGAGTTGTTGAAAAGTAGTTCAAAAGAATTTTAAATTTCCACAGACACCGGTAATACAAATTTTAAACACAATGAGAAATAATATAAATATATATATAAATTAAAAGATTTCTGTCGGATTTAAGGTATACAACTGTCGCGAATGATTTATTGAATCAAATTTGCATCTTCTGATATTCCTTCGAAATTATATAAAATATGGATATTTTAAACAAAATGTTATGAATTCGAACTGACAGCTGAACTTTCAAAATTCAGTTTATACATACGTTTTATGGTGGCACAGGGCATATGAGTGTGTCGAAACGATCAAAAACATATCCAGTTTTAAATGATTATCAAAACTCACATAATATGCAATTGGTATTTCATTTTTTACTTCCTTCCTAAAATATATATATTCTTAAGTATATTATACAAAAAAAGAAATGTTGTATGACCAAAAATAATTGGAGCAACAGAATATAAAAATGTATCAATTGAAAAATTGTATAATATAGAAAACAATATTTATTTATTTATTTAAGTCATAGTTTGCGTGTATGTTCCTAAAACAAATCTAAAATTTTTGGTTGGTTTCTGAGTTTTCTAAAGATAAAGAACTCTTTTTCGGAATCGTGGGTAGCTCAGCTGAGCTTATTGTATATTTTTTTAGGTGGGTATAGTACATTTTCGTATATTAAGAAACATTTGTCTTTTTTACAGTGTATTGTTTAAATTTAACCCTCCGAGTGGTTGGATACCTTGTAAAATATTACCTTAAGAATGCCTTCGGTACAGACATCTAATGTGTCGTAAAAGGTGATCACTTTAGGGAAGGTTTATTCCACAAAAGCGCCAAAGGATTATTTCTTTCACCTTCGAGTATGTCAGCAGATGATCGAGGGGACTGTCGAAGGGGCGGGAATGGGCGTTTAACTATTTGAGTAATGGCTTTCGAACGCCTTTCTCTGCTTTAAGACGGTTTACATATGAAAGTAATGTCAGCTAATAGAAAAGTCTTCTAAAATACAGAATCTGAAATAACGTTTGAATTTTGTATAATTGGTTTTATAGTGTATGAAATTTTACCTAATTTTGAAGAGAATTGAAATTTTCTAATAATAAACATGTTTTAATTCTTATAAATGCATTTTTCAAAATTCATTTCTGCTGCATATACATATAAATTTACCCAACTTGTAACATTTTAAGTCTAAAATTAAACTGGAAGTATCGATTTGTTTTTTAAGTTATCAATTTGCATTTTATTAAACGCGCATATAGTGCTAAATTTCACAATTAAATGAATCTTAATTAAATGTTTTGTACCGAGTATCAAGGTGCTCACTTTTCGATAATATTTATTCTACCTCAACTGTAATTAATACTATATTTCATTTATTAATTTTAAGTCAACAATAATAATAATTTAATTTTATACAAATTAGTGTTCTATCTACATTATGTGTTTTTCTATTTTTTAAGTCCGATATAAGTGATATATTTTATAATGACCTGACAAATACACAAACTGAAAATATATTTATGTGTTCCAAAGTTTTTTTTTAAGAGTTTTTTATCTTGTATTTTTAAATATGCATGAAAAAAAAATGGGGAAATTATTTATTATTTATTTTGAATGACCATTCTTGAAACTTATTTCTGCGAGCACTAAAAGAATTAAAACAAACTGTAATAAAATATTCAGAATGTGTATATTTTTGTTGAAAAAAAGAAAAAAAAGAACAAACTTGCAATTTTTTTCCAAACCTACACATATGTTTTTTGTGGATCTTGTAATTTATCCGGCGGATAACTACTAATTTGTATTTTTATTTATTAATTTTACTGATAAAAGTTGAAGATTTAAAAAAATAAAACATCCTCTTTAATAAAAAGGTATGTGTTGCTGACGACTGGGATTTTCGCTAATCGTTGCCACAGATTAATCTCGGAAAATGAAACATTTGAAGTTACTGAAAAAATTAATAGCTCGAAAAGTAATTGTCAGAAAATTGTTAGACATACTGCGTTAGAAAGGAAAAGAATTGTATTTTGCTTGATATAAATTTCAAATCTAATGATTATGCCGTTTTTCAAATATTGAATTTCAAAATTTACCAAATTTTACAATGGAGTACCATAACGAAATCTTCACGCATAAAAAGATAATGATAACGGTATTGTGTCCTGACGTATATATATACTGACTATAGCACAAGTCACAAATTATAGTAACCTTATTATTCTGTTAAAAAATAAAAGTGAATTATGATGTCGCGAGTGCATGATTTTTATTTAATTCTCGACGAGTACCATATTTTTGTCCACCTCAGTGAGGCATATCAGTTTCATTATATTTGAAGTATTGTAAATTCTAACTTCATTCAAATCCAATTTGAATCCAACGGAAATGATTTTTTCCCATAGACACCATAATTTAGCACAATTATTCATTTTTTTTTAAATGCTGACCTATTCCATAATAAAGTATACAGAGAATTGGCCTAATTTGTCCTTACCAGCCCAAATTTGTCAGACACATTAAAAATGTAATAACGCAATAACGTTCGTATCGTTTTCAGAAATGCAGAAGGACATTCCAAGTAAAGATCCATAGGGCTTTAAAATACAAGTTCAAATTCAAAGTCAATATTTAACTTGATTAAAGGTGCGTGAAGAGAAATTGACCAGCGTAGCTTGCTAGTTTATTAATAAAATCATATAAAGTTCTGTGAAAGTTAAAAGTTGAAATAATTAGTTCGTCAGTAATTATTTCAGCCTTTCCGTTCTGTCATAGCAAGCTTTACTGATTATCTTTGTTCATTTTTTGTAGTACAGTAAAAACAAATCTGCAAGGGATCATTTAAAAATGCTGCTTAAATAAGTTTATTTCGTATAAAGTACTTATATTTTCAATCATTATTATTTCAAGTATACTTTCTTAACCCCTGTCGTGCTCGTCGACCTAACCGTTCGGAATTTTCTGTAGTTTTCTGCGAACCTTGCCGTAAATACGAGTTATGATTCCTCAGAAAGACCCCCACGGAGGGCACCTTCCCCTAGGGCCTATATCTCTTGAGTAGATAATTGGCCATCACAAATCAACCAACCTATCAAGTACTTTCTTATACTTATATCGTTTTTAGATATGCTAGTATTACAGTATTACTTTTGTATTACAATATTACTTAATCAGTAAGAATTACAGTAAAACCGGTCCAAACGAGATACTACTAGTCATTAGGTAACCAAAAAAAAGTTTCAGTCTCACCAGATGCCCACTCAAACAGGTTTCAGTCTCACCAGATGTAATTACGTAATTAACTGAAATTTTTCCAATTTAAGAGTTTAAGACAGCATTTCGTTATACATAGGTTCCACTTTTACATGTTTTACTGAAATTAGTGATCGTAGTATCTCAGTATTAACCCATTCGGGACCATGGATGCATACATGCAACCTCAAAAATAGTTTGCAGAATTTGTTTTAGGTACCAGTAAAAAATAAAAGTAATATTTGCTTTCTCTAATTAGAGCATTTTTGTGATAGTTTAAGTAAAGGTAGCATTTTTTTTTTTTTTTTTAATGGTGCCAACCGAATAAAATTTGTGTAAAAGCCGCCGGTCCCGAAGGGCTTAATGAACTGTATGTGTAATACGTATACATAGCTATAGTATTACTGATTAATTGCAGATTTTAATGTTAATAATAGAATTCGCTAAGACGGCAAATTTTATAAAATAACAATTTTATATTTTACTTAAAAAAATAACTTATCTTTTCTGAATCAGACCCTTCCACTAAAAAAAAGATGGTAGTGCCATTTCAATTAAAAATGTTTAAGCCCACAGAATATATATATATATTTTTCAAACGTTGGCACCACTGCATGCGCCATGTAATTTAAGAGCGCTGTGCAGAATTTCAATTACGCGTTGTTATTTTTCGAAGTGTATCTTCCTAATTTTGTTGCTTGAAATATTTTTAATGTTGTTCTTTCCCCCTTAATCAGGGGTCGATCCAGGCAAAATTTGGGACCTATTTAGGACCCCTTCATAAAAATCTATTTAATAAAAGAGATCCCTTCACAAAAATCGATTTAATAAATTGGGGCCCTTCACAAAAATCAATTTAATGAAATTGGCTCCTTCACAAAAATCACAAAATTTCTTTTACCAAAATTGGCCTTTTCACAAAATTCTATTTCAAAAATCTTACTATTTATTATTTTGTGATTTTTTTAAAATGATTAATTTGCAATCAAACAAGTTCACCAAAGAGGAAACTTAAACAAAATGATTTTGAAAAGTTCTTGTTAATAAATGCTTGGTTCGAATTTGATTAACTGTATTTCAACTTTCGTTACAAGATGTTATTTTTCCCAAAAATATAATAAATTTCACAAAAATGACCTTTACTTGTTACAAAATGGGCCCCAAGAAAAAAAACCTGCACCGACCCCTGATAATACTATATAAGAAGATAACAACGCTAGAAAAATCTTTTAGAAAACAGCTGACAAGTACTTTTTTTTAATTACTGAAGCAATTTTAGGAGTTTCTTTAAATAGTTTTGGCAGCTGTTAAACTATAAATTGATCCTTCGATAAGAAATAAAAACAAAGCTACGTGATTTCGAAAACTGAAAATTCTAGTTTAAAAAAAAAAATCATTTTATTTAAAAAGATTTCATTTTCCAGAAAAATAAGGCAAACTTCATATAGCTAAGTGTAATACAAAATAAAAGAAAATATTAAAATTGCTTCAGAAATTCCCGCTAAAACATTATGTCAATAACAAAAAACAACAAATCAATAAGTCAGCAACAAATAATTATGCCAACTTCCCTCATTGTGAGCGCCACTGTGTAGAATAAAGAGTTTGTGAAATAAAAAAAACTATTTTTTGACAACAAGTTTTAAATTGTAGCAACTGTAAAGAACATGATAATGTTTTGCTAGGCTGCAATGTCATAACTCCCCCCCCCCCCCCTCCAAAAAAAAATCAGTATTACTTTCAGTTCAAACATAACGGCCAATTGTTAAACCAAATAATAATAATAATAATAATAATCTGCGTTAAATTAATTCTTTATTGAACTGGAATACCGTTCTTTCCAAAGATAATCACAGCATGGTTATGCTCGGCAAATTTACGAAAATTAAACAACGACAATGCATTGCAACTTTTATGAAACAAATTTCTCTTGTTTTAATATACACATTAATTTATGGTAAATAATAGTTAAATAACAAAACTTTATTTCAAATTTAAAGCTGATAAGTTTCTTTTTTTTTTTTAATTAACTTTATTTAAAAAGAATTTATTTTCCAGAAAAAAGATCGATCTTTATATAGCTAAGTATTTTACAAAATAAAAATAAAATAAACTTATTGAAATCGCTACAGAAATTCCCGCGAAAATATTATGCCAATAGATCATTGTTTTTTTTTATTTAACTTTTATTTATTTATTTTTTTGGCTGGAATTTCACTATTTTTACTGTACACACACACACACACATATATATAAAATAAAGAATATTTCACGCTCCCAAAGAAGTGTGAAATAGCAGAGTGAAATACCGGAGTCACCTGGTCTAGGTTGGAAAGAGAGATAAAAGCAGACAATGGTCATTTCCTTGTGATTGACGAAAAAAAAAAAAAAAAAAAAAAAAAACTAAACAATAATGTCCGTGTAAATAATTTTCTGCACCCATTTTGTCTTATGATAGAATTCCCTTCAATACAGGGACATTCCTTTCAATATTTTAATCATTTTAATTATATTTGAATCATAATTCAATATTTTTTAATAATATTTTAAAGAGTTCAACTTGAGAATGTTTCTAGATTTCTCTCCTAAAGGTCATACAACACAAAGAAATACTATATTTTAGCAAAGAAGTTGTTTCCTCTTGTAAATAAGGCTTGAATAGATTTTTCAAACATTTTTTTTCTTTTTAAATATCATTAAATTGATGTGAATAGGCTTCAAAATAGTTTAAGCTTCTTTAGCTTTACATAATTATACAGTTTTAAAACGTTGAATTAAAATAAAAATCTGATTAGAAACGTTAAAAATAAAATGTTTACTAATTTAATGAAAATTAATTAATTTTTTTTAAATCCTCAATCGCAAATCATTTTTCAACATACTACCAGAAATGTGGTTCGACTTATACACGAAAATTCAATTTTTTTTTCAAAAGTTTGCGTAAGAATTGGGGGGGGGGGGGGGTCGAGCTATACACGAGTCGACTTATACACGAGTATATACGGTATATAATATCTCTATTGCTCTCTATTTCTTACAGAACTAAATTACTTTAATCTTCTAGCTTTCCCTCATTAAATGTTAGTGCAAAAAAGAAGTAAAAAAAAAAAAAAAGAGAGTAAGGGAAAAACAATGAAAAAAGAAAGAATGAAATGAAAAATTATTATTTGTAGTCGTAATAATCAAACATTTCTGTAAATGGTATTATGAAATCTTCTAAATATAATTTAATGCAAAAACATGTAATATTTACATTTTAATATGTGCAATATTAAGTGCAGCTAACATCATCATGATCAACCATTTTCAATCTACTGCTGGATGTACATCTTTTCCGGATTACCTGAATGGAAATAAAAAAAATATTTCTTTCCTTCATTCCCCACAGGTAAGTTGCAGTAAAAAATTCTTGGTAAAGAGTGGGGTTGAACATACAAAGAATCAAAGCTAGCGCTTTTTACAGTGGTCGTCGAGCAATCCATCAACTTGTCAATACTATCATTAAGCAGGGGGGAGGCACACAGGCTTTTTACGTGCAAAGCACTTTAGAGACCATTAAAGGAAGTTGGAATATTACGGGGAAACCGCTTTTCGGACAAGTTTTGAGATACGGCATATTACGGGGAAGGCACTTTTCAGACATGTTTTGAGATACGGAATATTACGTGCTACACACTCAGAGGGTTAAAAATATGTTTATACATTAATTACGCTATCGAAATAATTGAGAAATTATTTTTTCAAACGAGTCTTAAAATTAGTAAATCCTCAATCAAACACATTTTTTTTGTATTTTAACATTTAAATTAATCTCGCTATCATTAATACATATTCAAATTAACCAATTTCCTAAGAGTACAATAACTCATCCACCAGAGAACTTGGAAACATATGTAAGTGACGGATCCTTTAATGATATTTTATTCTTTAGCAGACGTCACCTACCTCTCCTACCGAGTAAAAAGATTCAGGAAAATCATTTGTTTAAATTCTAGGCCTAAGTGACAGGATTTCGATTATCCATAAATCAAGCAAATAAGGAGTTATGTTAGAAACAACTTGAGAATCTAGAGAAAAGAATGATACAGCTTAATATTACAAATAAGAGTGATGTAGAAATCAGCAGCGATAAACATGTTTTAAAAATCAACATTTAATAGACTACTAGTTATTATTAAAATCTTGAGCACTTTTAAGAATCTCTGAAGTTTTTACAGTGTGTCGTTTAAATTTTAAAATATGTTTATACATTAATTACGCTATCGAAATAATTAAGAAATTATTTTTTCAAACGAGTCTTAAAATTAGTAAATCCTCAATCAAACACATTTTTTTTTGTATTTTAACATTTAAATTAATCTCGCTATCATTAATACATATTCAAATTAACCAATTTCCTAAGAGTACAATAACTCATCCACCAGAGAACTTGGAAACATATGTAAGTGACGGATCCTTTAATGCTATTTTATTCTTTAGCAGACGTCACCTACCTCTCCTACCGAGTAAAAAGATTCAGAAAAATCATTTGTTTTAATTCTAGGCATAAGTGACAGGATTTCGATTATCCATAAATCAAGCAAATAAGGAGTTATGTTAGAAACAACTTGAGAATCTAGAGAAAAGAATGATACAGCTTAATATTACAAATAAGAGTGATGTAGAAATCAGCAGCGATAAACATGTTTTAAAAATCAACATTTAATAGACTACTAGTTATTATTAAAATCTTGAGCACTTTTAAGAATCTCTGAAGTTTTTACAGTGTATCGTTTAAATTCAAAAATATGTTTATGCATTAATTACGCTATCGAAATAATAAAGTACATTTTTTTTCCAAAATGTCTTAAATTTAGTAAATCCTCAATCAAACACATTTGTATTTTAACATTTAAAGTAGTCTCGCTATTTTTAAGACTTTCTGCTATCATTAATACATATTCAAATTACCCATTTCCTAAGAGTACAATTAATTCAGCCACCAGAGAACTTGGAAACATATATAAGTGACGTTATCCTTTAATAATATTTTATTATTTAACAGACGCTACCTTCCTCTCCTACCGAGTAAAAGGATTCAGAAAAATCATTTGTTTTAATTCTAGGCATAAGTGACAGCATTTTGATTATCGATAAATCTAGCAAATAAGGAGTTATGTTAGAAACAACTTGAGATTTCTAGAGACAAAAATGATACTACTTAATATAACAAATAAGAGTGATGCAGATATCAGGAGCAACAAATATATTTTAAAAATCAACATTTAATAGACTACTAGTTATTATTAAAATCTTGAGCACTTTTAAGAATCTCTGAAGTTTTTACAGTGTATAGTTTAAATTCAAAAATATGTTTATGCATTAATTACGCTATCGAAATAATAAAGTAACTTTTTTTTTTAATGTCTTAAATTTAGTAAATCCTCAATCAAACAATTTTTTTTTTGTATTTTAACATTTAAAGTAGTCTTGCTATTTTTAAGGCTTTCTGCTATCATTAATACATATTCAAATTACCCAATTTCCTAAGAGTACAATAATTCATCCACCAGATAACTTGGAAACATATGTAAGTGACGTTATCCTTTAATTTTATTCTTTAACAGACGCCACTTCCTCTCCTACCGAGTAAAAGGATTCAGAAAAATCATTCGTTTTAATTCTAGACATAAGTGACAGCATTTCGATTATCGATAAATCTAGCAAGTGCGGAGAAATGTTAAGAGCATTTGAGATTCTAGAGACAAAAATGATACAACTTAATATTACAAAAAACAGTGGTGTAGAAATCAGGAGCGATGAACATGTTTTAAAAATCAACACTTAACACCTTGGGGACGAACGGCACGTATACGTGACGCATAAGATGCTTAGAATCCTTGATTATTCGCACCAGTTACTTTTTATTGTAAGCTTTGCCTTATTTAATGATAGCATTTCTGCGATTCAATTAGGCGATAATTTCTATTTTGAAAAACCGGTGTTAAAAGATTAAAAATTCTGTAAAGAACGCTCGTCGCGGATGGGTTTAATAGACTACTAGTGTTTGTCTTTGTTTTATTTATAAAATCTTAAGCACTTTTAGGAATCCCTGAAGATTTTACTTGTTTATATTTCATGAAACAAATACTAAAAAAATTCTTGTAAAAGAGTTTCGCCAACAGCGCTTGATTTGGTAACGATAGCATACTGCAGGCATCGAATGAAGAATCTGCTTGCATTGAGAGGTTTTATTGATAGCCTGATTTCCATTAATCTGTTTCGTATTATGTATGCAGCACCGTCAATTGGTAACTTTTTAACCAAAATTTTTTCGTTGTTAAAAAAATACAACCTCCCTCTAATCCCATTCCTGCAAACTGCAATTTTTTAAAATCCTTTGTTTCTTAATTAATTTTTAACGTTTTAACGAACATTTGGCGCAAAAGGTATAAAGCTGAGGAATTTTACAGTGATTGCGTAATAGAAGCGTCATTTATTTCTTATTCTCATTTTAAACATTTATGGACGCGAATAAATTGTACTTTGATCGCAGAATTTTTAGGATATTACAATTTTTGTTTATTCTACCTGGATTGCTTATATTCTATAATATGTAGTAGCAAAATTTCAGTAAAAAATTTCATACAGTTACTAGTAACAAAATTCAATTCCCTTAAGAACTTTTTCTATACTACCAATTGTTTGTCATATAAACTGAAAAATAACTTTTAATGCTCTGATCTTATTTGAATTTTTTATTTAAATTTACATAATTTTTTATACGATCAAAGTAGATTTTTCGCACTGTATAAAACTTAAAAATGCGCTTGAAATTGTTTCTTACGTGACGCATAAGATATTACCAACAAAATGTAAAACCTAAAGCAATATATTTGAAAACTAATTAGTTGCACGTGAAATTAGGAGTAATTATGAAACTAATTCAACATTTAAATTAATTTAAAACACACATATTTTAAAGGCTGACCCTTCTTTGAAGAATCGATTCCCTTTAAAGTCAGATTGCATATATATATATATATATATATATATATATATGTATATAATTTTAAACACACAAAAGTATTCCACATACGATTATTAGAAAACAACACAATGATACGGACTTTTTCAATTATTGCTTATAGACTGTTACTTAGTATGACGATTTGTTTCATGCTACCCTGTAAAAGAACATTAAATATTGCATGTACTTTTAATCCGTAAAAAATTTAGCGTGTAACAAAAGTGCATTTCAAACAATAACTGTCTATGGAGATTATCTAAATGGAATTATTTTGTGTATTCTTGTAAATTAACAATGTTGTTGTAAATGAACAATGCATTTTATGCAAAGAATTATGTACAGGAAGCATTTTGTAGTTTGTATCAACACTGTATAAGAAGTCATAAACACTTTTCAACTAGGTATATTGGAAAGTGTTAAAAGGTTTTAGTGAAAGTAATAATAAATTAAAATCAGATAACTTTAAATATATGTATTTTTTAGCAAATAAAATAGTTACGTATATGCAATTTTTGGAAAATCACAAGAGTTTAAAAGGTTGAGTTTTTAGAAGACATATAAGTGTTTAAGCATTTATTTAAAGAAAAATCATATTCCCGTACTATAAATATCATATTATATAATAAAAGAAAGTCCTTTCTGGCTAGATGATCAACACACAGCCAAAACTACTGAACCTACAAAGACGAAACTTGCAGGAAAAATACTTCTTAGTGTGTAGAGGCGCACTAAGACGGGATTTTCAAAAACTCCACCCTTAAGGGGGGTAAAAAGGGGAACAAACTTTAAAAAAATTCCCTAAAAATCGGGTATTATAGTTACGTGACAAATGATAACATATTTTAATGTATTTTTGTATGCTGAATCGAATGGTATCAATTAAATATTCATAAGTCAAATAGTTCGTGAGATATTGTACATTTTTCTAATTTGGCGAAGTCTTTGACGTCAAAGTTTCAAAATTTCTAACACTACAAGTGAGAATTTCTAAAAATACATCCGTTACTATAGCAATGGACGAGATTCAAGTTAAATCTTTTTGTTATTTAATTATTTTGTATATTTTTACAGATAGAAACATTAACTGCTGAATTGGGAATTGAATATTATTCTTACGGATATTTATGTAATTGTGTATTATTATTATTTCTACAAATTAAAAATTCACAATGTAAGCTGAAGCGAATGGTACCAATTAAATACTCCTAAGTCAAATAATTCGTGAGATATTGCACGTTTTTCTAATTTGGCTATGTCTTTGACGTCAAAATCTCAAAATTTCTAACAATACAAGTGATAATTTCTAAAAATACATCCGTTACTATAGCAATGGAAGCAATTCAAATTAAATATTTTTGTTATTTAATTATTTTGTTTATTTTTACAGATAGAAACATTAACTGCTCAACTGGGAATTGAATATTATTCTTACGGATATTTATGTAATTGTATATTATTATTATTTTAGCAAATGCCACGATTTAAAATAAAACGAGCTTACTAAAATAAAGTTTCGAAGGTCTGTTTAGTATTATATATTACTTCTTTATTTGTTTTCAGTCTTCAGCCATGTTTCCCTTTTTCTTTGGGTAGTTATTCATACGATTTCGGGCTAATTTTCCGTTATCGGATACTTCGCCATTTGGCGTATTAGCTACAATGTTGAAAGCATCGTTTATGTTTGAAGCGAAACCTTCACGATGAATCCTATTACAGAAAATCATATCATCATCTACTATGAGTATAAACCGCATATTCACATTTTAATCCGATTATTCGTGATATTTTGGTAGGTTTTACACTGTTAGTTAGGTAATGTTTTTTGAAAAGTTTTAGCGTATAGCGTTTATTCTACGTTACTTTGTTATAGAGCTACAGCGGAAAGCTCTAAGATTAAGTGAACCCGATTATTAAAGATTACCTTTTTAAAAGAAATTCTACTGAACAAATTTTGATGGAAGTGATTTTTCAGGTATGGTTAATGACCCTATAACATATCCTTCTAAGTTGCTTACTGATAGAGGTAATGGGAAAGGTGAATACAATTATGAAAGATACATCTACTCTAATATAAAATAATAAATCCTAACTGACTCATAATCAACGCCGAGCCTAAACCATTGGTCCTAGAGCAATGAAATTTGGAAGACATATTTCTTACACAATGTAGGCACCCACTAAGAAGGTATTTTTGAAAATTCACACTTTTAGGGGGTTAAATGTGGGTTGAAAATGTTAAGACCTTTCGTCTTTTTGCCATATCTCAGCAGCAGTTTTAGGTAGGAGCGTGAAATTCAGGATAACAAATCTACTAGAAGATAGTTAAACACATACTAGATGGAACCCGTCAAAATTTGACGGCAAACAACTTGATAGTACCATAAAAATAAAATTTATAGTTGCTTTAACTTGACAAATTTCATAGTGGGGAGGATAATATGATTAAGTGGTCACAGACCTTTCCAATGATATATAACATGAGGGTTGTGTGCAAAATTTAGAAAGTACCCCTTGGGGGGGGGCAAAGTGGGGAGATGGGCATCGGAGATGCATAATATGATATAAGTGGTCACAGGCCTTTCCAATGATATATAACATGAGGGTTGTGTGCAAAATTTAGAAAGTACCCCTTGGGGAGGGGGGGGGGCAAAGTGGGGAGATGAACATCGGAGATGCATAATATGATTAAGCAGTCACAGACCTTTCCAACAATATATGACATGAGGGGTGTCAACAAAATTTAGAAAAGTATCCCTTGGGGGGGTGGGGGGGGGCAAAGTGGGGAGTTGGACATTTGAGATGCATAATATGATTAAGTGGTCACAGACCTTTAAAATGATATATAACATGAGGGTTGTGTGCAAAATTTATAAAGTACCCTTTGGGGGGGGTGGGGGGGCAAAGTGGGGAGATGGACATCAGAGATGCATAATACGATTAAGCAGTCACAGACCTTTCCAATGATATATAACATGAGGGTTGTGTGCAAAATTTATAAAGTACCCTTTAGGGGGGGGGGCAAAGTGGGGAGATGAACATCGGAGATGCATAATATGATTAAGCAGTCACAAACCTTTCCAACAATATATGACATGAGGGGTGTCAACAAAATTTAGAAAAGTATCCCTTGGGGGGTGGGGGGGGGGCAAAGTCGGGAGTTGGACATTTGAGATGCATAATATGATTAAGTGGTCACAGACCTTTCCAATGATATATAACATGAGGGTTGTGTGCAAAATTTATAAAGTACCCTTTGGGGGGGTGGGGGGGGGCAAAGTGGGGAGATGGACATCAGAGATGCATAATACGATTAAGCAGTCACAGACCTTTCCAATGATATATAATATGAGGGTTGTGTGCAAAATTTATAAAGTACCCTTTGGGGGGGGGGCAAAGTGGGGAGATGGACATCGGAGATGCATAATATGATTAAGCAGTCACAGACCTTTCCAACAATATATAACATGAGGGGTGTCAACAAAATTTATAAAAGTTCCTTCCTTAGGGGGGGGGGGGTGTGGCGGGATGGACCCCGGAGATGCATAACATGAATAAGCGGTCAAAGACTTTTCCAGCGATATATCACATGAGAGGTGTCTGCAAAATTTAGAAAAGTGTCCCACTTGGGGGGGGGGGGATAGACCCGAGATGCATAATATGATTAAGCAGTCACAGACCTTTCCAATGATATATAACATGAGGGTTGTGTGCAAAATTTATAAAGTACCCTTTGGGGGGGGAGGGGGGGTGGCGGGATGGACCCCGGAGATGCATAACATGAATAAGTGGTCAAAGACTTTTCCAGCGATATATCACATGAGATGTGTCAACAAAATTTATAAAAGTGCCTTCCTTAGGGGGGGGGGTGGCTGGATGGACCCTGGAGATGCATAACATGAATAAGCGGTCAAAGACTTTTCCAGCGATATACCACATGAGAGGTGTCTGCAAAATTTAGAAAAGTGTCCCACTTGGGGGGGGGGATAGACCCGAGATGCATAATATGATTAAGCAGTCACAGACCTTTCCAATGATATATAACATGAGGGTTGTGTGCAAAATTTATAAAGTACCCTTTGGGGGGGGGAGGGGGGTGGCGGGATGGACCCCGGAGATGCATAACATGAATAAGCGGTCAAAGAATTTTCCAGCGATATATCACATGAGAGGTGTCTGCAAAATTTAGAAAAGTGTCCCACTTGGGGGGATAGACCCGAGATGCATAACATGAAAAAGAGGTCACAGGCGTTCCAACTTGCAACTTTTTCTCGAAGGCATTTGACAATATTAAATTTTTTTTTACCCAAGACAATTTAACGATATTCTTAATTTTTTTGCGTAATTCGTCAAACGTTCATGGAAAAAATCATGAAATTCGCTAATCAATAGTTGATAAATTATAAAATTCAACAATCGATAGCAGTAAAATCGGTCAATCGATAATGGAAAAATCACAAAATTCATCAAATGGTTCACGTAAAAAAAATTGTCCTGCACACTGATGATATGATCAAAAGGGTTTTGAAGTATAGGACAAAATTAGCACTTGCCAAACAGCGAGTAATCCTGAAAATTTGGCAATGGACTTTATTGCCACCACTGGTCAAACATAATAGTCACACTCACCAATTGCGATGATTGAATGGAAAAAGATTTTTTTCTCCGCTGTCGCTCGACAAATTTCGAAACCATTTGGCGAATTTCACGATTTTTTCTCCGAAATTGACGGATTGTGATTTTTTTTCTCGAAGCCATTTGACGATATTCGAAAACTTTTTCCCCCGAAACCAGTTGATGAATTTTGCGATTTTTCCACTGTCGATTAATGAATTTTGCGATTTTTCCGCTATCGATTGACGAATTTATCAACTATTGATTAATGAATTTCATGATTTTATCCATGAACGAACAAATTGCGCACTTTCTTTCCGCTAATGTTTGACACATTTCGCCCTTTACAATTCAGCCAATGAGTTGAACGTTGTTTCTTTCCAGAAATGTCAAGAATGAAACAATGATTCTTTAGGATGAATTTTCTTCATTCGATGCACCATGGAAGAAAGAATGTGTGCAATGCAGCAACGGGCGTCACAGACTTTTTAGGGCACCTGCAGACTAAAAACATCTAACCAATCTTCGCGGAGGGGGGGGAATCACAGATTTCGTCAAATGATTGAGGAAAAAACACTAAATTCATCAAAGGATCATGGGGAAACATGACTTTCGTTAAAAGACATCAGAAAAAACATTAATTATGCAAAAGGATCGTGAAAGATAAGCAAATTTTGTCAAAGAATCGCAAAAAAGGAAAGTTCACCAAAAGGTCATGCTTTTTTACTAAATTTCGTCTAAAAATTGCGGAATAAAATGTATTTTATCAAAGAATCGCTGGAAAATGCGAATTTCGTTAAGGATCATGAGAAAAATGCGAAATTCTTCAAAGGATCGCTGAAAAAACATGAATTTCGTCAAAGAATTGCTGAAAAAACATGAATCTCGCCCAATAATAGAAAAATCATGGTTCATAATCATTATATCTAGTAGTATATGTAAATACAGTTTGTGATATAAGACAAAATTAACACTCACCAATCGGCGAGTAATACTGAAAATTGGTAATTGATGTTATTGCCAGTACTGGCTAAACTTAATAGTCACACTCGCCAATTGCGATGATTGAATGTAAAACGAAATTTTTTTCCCGCTGTCACTCAAAGAATTTTTAAACCATTTGGTGAAGTTTTTCCCGAAACCATTTTGTGAATTTCCCGATTTTTTCTTCAAAATCATTTTTCAACAATATTCGACCCAATACGCATGCGTCAAAAAAATCGCCGGCCAATGAGGTGAGAGTCTATTACTGTCTCTATTAACGTGTTTGGGATCATCTCCTGTTTTTTTTTTTCTTGCACATTGCATTAAACCTAGGAAGGTATTTATATAGAACTCACTGTGGAGTGTTTAGAAGGTATTTATTTTATTTATTATAATTTGTATGAATACTTAGGTGTCCATTTCGGATTTACTGTTTAAAAATGAATTTAGGCTCATTTAACATTCGCAAAATCAATCCCGATGGAAATTGTGTTTTTAGATCTCTATCATTTTGTGTATATAGTACAGAAAATAATTATTCAAACGTACGTAAAATATCGTAGAACACGTAATACAAAATTGGACCACTTATAGTCCATTTATTATCGGGGATGAATCTTATGGTGTTCCGATTGCTAATGAAAACGATTATGTAAATATATGGTTCTTCATAGAAGTATGTGCTTCTTCACACTTCAATAGAAGCATTGTTTAAATTAATATAATTCTACAAATATGATGCAGTTTTAAAATATTGAGTAATGATTAATATAGTCAAGGAATCTACTCATATACGTAATTAAGTTTTGGTACTTCTCTATTATCTCATCGACCACTTTTCATAACAAAAAACTATCGCCAAACTGTAACGCCAAATAAACGGGAGAACGTTGTCATTAATACGCGCAAATGTTGAATTAAAAACCACTTGACGACATAACAAACACGTATAATGCTTCCGACATCAAGTAAATGGGATTGCATTTTTGGCATTTAATCATACATTTTGGCAATAGTATTTTGTTATGAAAAGTGGACGATGGGATAATAGAGAAGTACCTAAGTTTTTTATACCAATTTTGAAAATTTATCTTTTTTTGACATTTAAAAAAAATAACAGAAAAAACATTACAAATTTGCCCATTTGCTCAGCGGTCAAAGGATTAAGAAAATATTAATGATTAGCGGAACTGGTTCTAGCTATGAAGTAATATTATTTTGCTCAAAAACCCCCAGCAAAAAAATAATTACAAAGAATAAGTAATCGTCTTTAAATATACAAAAAACAATGTGATTAATGGCCAGGATTTTTTTACATATAACATTTTTTATATACAAAATAAAAACCGAAATAACCTCATTCATTTCACCCGATGTCAAAAATAGTTTTGTTTTCCACATTCTTGGGCAAAGCACTAAATCAATAAAATCACCAATTTGTGACAAATTATGAGTTTCATATGAATCGCCCATGAACGGACATGCAAACTGGTAAAAAATGAATGTAATAAATTAAAACATTCAAGATTTGTATACATACAAACAATACAATGTAAATATTAATATTGTTTGTATATATACTTCTTTGTATACATATATTGTTTGTATACATACAAACAAATATAATGTAAACATTATTCAAATATTAAGAGTTTACAAATCAAAACATTCTAAACATTTGTATACATACAAACAATATAATGCATACATACTCTTTACAAATTAAATAGCACACTTATGTAATGACAAAACTTTTAAATCGAATAGAGATAATATATTTCTGTTAAAAAATAATGCTAAAGTTCAGACTTACATATATTATACATTCACATAAAGCTAGTCACATTCCTGCATATTTATTAAATATTTAGTTGCTAAATATAGAAATAATATTTTATAATTTATATTCAGGCGCTCAGATTCGCTTTTTTCGAACACATAATAATAAAAATATTACTACCGTGCGTACTGTCTTTTGACATTATATTTACATAATCGAATTCATTATCAATCGGAACACCATAAGATTCATTCCCGATAATAAACAGACCATAAGTGGTCCAATTTTGTATTACGTGTTCTACACGTTTGAATAATTATTTTCTGTACTATATAAACAAAATGATAGAGATCTAAAAAAAAAATTTCCATCGGGATTTCGCCAACTTATGAGCCTAAATTCATTTTTAAACAGTAAATCCGAAATGGACATCTAAGTATTCATACAAATTACAATAAATAAAATAAATAAATAAAATAAATACCTTCTAAACACTCCACAGTGAGTTCTAGATAAATATCTTCCTAGGTTTAACGCAACGTTTCAACAGAAAAAAACAACAGATGATACGATCCCAAACACGTTTGTAGAGATAGTCATAGACCCTCACCTCATTGGCCGGTGATTTTTTGACGCATGCGTATTCGATCGAATTTCGATGGAATAGATTTGACAGAATTACCAAACAGCTTTAAATATATGGATTTCACAGATTTTAAAAATTCACAACTTAAGAGGGTTAAATGGGGTGTCGAATGTTTTAGGTCATTTCGTCTTTTCGCCATATCTCAACAGTAGTTTTAGTTAAAAGCGTGAAATTCGGGATAACAAATCTACTAGAAGATAGTTAAACACATATTTCACAGATTTTAAAAATTCACAAACTAAGGGGTTTAAAGGGGGGTCGAAAGTTTTAGGTCATTTCGTCTTTTCGCCATACCTTAGCAGCAATTTTATGTAGGATCGTGAAATTCGGGATTACAAATCTACTAAAGAATAGTTAAACATCTATTTCAGGTGATTTTAGAAATTCAACCTCTAAAGGGGTTAAATGGAGAGTCGAAAGATTTCTCTTTTTCGCCATATCTTAACAGCAGTTTTAGTTAAAAGCGTGAAATCCAGGATAACAAATCTACTAGGGAGATTTTAGAAATTCAACCTCTGAAGAGTTTAAAGGGGGGGGGGGGTCAAAAAATTTAGGTGATTTCGCCCTTTTGCTCTATCACAGCAGCAGTTTTATGTAAGATTGTGAAATTCAGGATAACAAATTTACAAAAAAAAAAAAAAAAAAAAAAAAAAAAAAAACACGTATTTCAGCGATTTTAGAAATTCTACTACTAAGGGGAATAAATGTGGGCCGAAAGTTTTAGGTCATTTTGCCTTATTTCAGCAGCAGTTTTAAGTAAGAGCTTGAAATTCAGAATAACAAAACTATTAAAAAACAGTTTAACACATATTTCATCGATTTTAGAGATTTTGTAGCCACCATCGGCTTTGAACTTGATTATGGAAGATTAGACGAATGAGACAACTATTGCTGATTTGTGATTAGATAGTTTGTGCAAGACATTTTTCCAGGGGTTTTTTTTCGTTTATACTTATAAAAGTGTATATTCTGACTGACTCATAATTAACTCACAGCCATAACTACTGAACCTAGAAACATGAAAATTGGTGACAAAATAATTCTTGGTATGTAGAGGCGCACCAAGAAAGGATTTTTAAAAACTTCACCCCTAATGTGGGTAAAAAAAGGGACAAACTTTTTAAAAATTCTATAAAAATCGGGTATTAGAGTTATGTGAAAAATGATAACATATTTTAATGCATTTTTGTATGCTAAATCGAATGGTGGCAATTAAATGCTCCGAAGGGAAATAGTTCGTGAGGTATTTTCACATTTTTCTAATTTGGCGCCAAAATTTCTAACAAGTAATAATTTCTGAAAATATAGCGCGTCCGAGAAAGGTCTTTATCATTCTAAACATTAATAACAAATATACTAACAGGTGAAATGAAATGCAGTTTGCTGCAAAAGAATGCAGGAATCTGAGAGTTATTTTGCAGTTACCTTCAATGTAGTTGTACGTGAGCTCCGTTAGTAGCGCAAAGAATGTCGAGCCTGTGCTCGATTTTCCTCCAAGTATTTTTTAACATTTGCGGTGTAACAGTGAGAATTGATGAGTGATGATTTCATGATTTGTCATTTCGTACCTCAGTCAATTGGTACCAGAAAAAACTCTTATATTTCTTCATTCTTTTCCAGAAAACTGCATTCCCTTTCACCTGTTAGTATTTTTGTTATTAATGTTTAGAATGATAAAGATCTTTCTCGGACAGGCTGTACATCCGTTACTATAGCAATGGAAGAAATTAAAATTAACTACATTTTTCGAAGTTCCATAGTTTGTGAGATATTGCATATTTTTTAATTTAAAGGTGTTTTTAGCGCCAAAACCTCAAAAAAATTATAACTTTACCAATGATAATTTCTAAAAATACACGTGTTTTTATAGCAACGAAAGATATTCAAACTGTCGATAAAACGCGTTGGACTTATTTTCATCGTTATCCTCTTTAATAAAACGCTACGAGTTGCCACAGAGTTAACATAAATAATAGAGAGTAAGTAAACCGTAAAAACGGCTTGCAGTATGAAGCCGGTTATCGCTCAAATAATTTGGCCCAAACAAGATATTTCATTGGACAGAGAGAGGGTGCACGTGCACGTGGAACGAGGACTGGATTTTTTGGATGGAGAGAGGTTTTCAAAGCAAGCCGCCAGTTGTTTAGGCCGAATCTAGGGTTGCATTTTTGGCGTCACGCCAAACGTAAATATTTCGCCTCCAGTTCCTCTTTACTCCTTGATGCGTTGCTGACGACTGGCTTTTTTGCTAATCGTTGCCACGGATTAATCTCGGAAAAGAAACATTTGAAGTTATTGAAAAAATTAATAGCTCGAAAAGTATTTGTCAGAAAATTGTTAGACAAATTGCATTTGAAAAGTAAAAAATTGTATTTTTCTTGATATAAATTTCAAGTCTAATGATTATGTCGTTTTTCAAATATTGAATTTCAAAAATTACCAAATTTCACAATGGAGTACCATAGCGAAACCTTCACGCGTATAAATATAATGATAACGGCAAAGTGTCTTGACGTGTATACTGGATATAGCACGAGTCCCAAATTATAGTAGCTTTATTAATTATTCTGTTAAAATATAAAAGTGAATTATGATATCACGAGTTCATGATTTGTATTTAATTCTGGACAAATAGCATATTTTAGTCCACCTCAGTGAGGCAAATTATTTTCATTACTTCATTCAAATTCAACGGAAATGATTTTTCCCCATAGACACCATAACGTAACACAATTATTCATTTTTTTTTTAAGTTGACCTATTCCATAATAGAGTCTACAGAGAATTGACCTAATTTGGAACGAAGTTTTTTGGATACCTTTTGGTACTTTTCCATTGTACCATCATCATGCCAAAATGTATGCTAATGCGCCATTTATTTCAACCCTGAATGTGCAAATAATTTTTATTTCAAACCGTGCCAAGCACTGTGACTCGCTATTTATTCAACGCAAATCTCTTTTATTATTATTATTATTATTAATTAATTGTAAGCATGCAAAATATTTTAATTTACTATTTTTTGAATCGTAAATACTGTTTTTTAAGTTATAACTTACATTTTTCACTGATTCAAAAAGGAAATGTTTATAAACCTTTCGCAATGGATTTTGGTGGGACTTGCACTGTTAGATATATAATTTATCAGAGATGGTTTTAGTATCTCCCATATTGTTCTACTTTGCTTAGTTGTAGAACTATTGCGGAAAGTGTGGCACAGATGTCATATACGCACCACATTGCCGCTATTCCTCTCCCCACCCCCCGCCAATTTGGCGAAAACTTTGTTTTTGAATATTAACGTTGTAATTTATATTAACATTATAACATTAATGTTTTGAATATAACGTTATTTTATTTTCATATTGAAATAAAAAATCACGTGCTGTTATTGCATGCTATTTGTAACTAATGTTCAAAAACAAAGTTTACGCAAAATCGGAGGGGGAAAAAAACGCGCCAACGTAGTGCGTATATGACATCTGTGCCGAAAGTTTTATAATCAGATGAACCCGATTACGAAAACATAGCCTTTTAAAAAGATTCTGCCGAATGGATTTTGACGGAACCTTCACTGTTAGTTAGATGAGTTTTCAAGGATGGTTATAGTATATAGCATATTATGTTATCGGTCTTTACCAAATCCTACTGTAAATGATCAATGAAAAGAGTTTGTCCTTAACAGCCCAATTTTTGTCTGACACATTAAAAATGTAATAACGCAATGGTGTTCGTATCATTTTCAGAAATGCAGGAGGACATTCCAAGTAAAGGTTCATATGGTTTTAAAACACAAGGTCAATATTTCGTTTGATTAAAGGTTCGTTAAAAGGAATTGACCAGCGTAGCGGGCGTAGCTTGCTAGTATTATATAAAATAAAATAAATAAAGAAATTAGATAAAATGTATATTTATAATTCAATTTGCGTTATATCTTATACGATAAAATACAAGTTTGAATTTCAGTAAAAATAAATATTGAGACTCACTTAAAATTCGAGCATATTTTAATTGAAAACAGAGCGATTTTTAATTATTTTACATATAAAATGTTTTTAACTTCGATAAAAAGCAATTTATTGACAACAAGACTTCTATACTAAATATGTATGCGCGTAACATTAGTGAGCTAATTCAAAATACATTTTGTACTGATGGAATAACAAGTAAACATACAAAACCATTTTGATATCGATGGCGTGTGATAATCGGAACCATTTCTGAAGTTATTGAAACATTTAAGTTATTGTCTCTTAGTTTTTCAAAAAATTTATAAAACCAGTTTATGTTAATCATGAATAAAACACAGTTAGGTTGTTGGTGTTTGCTAAGGTGTTTGTTTGTATTAGTATCAGAGTTATTGTATTAGTATATGCGTTTCTTTATGGGTAAGATACAGGGATACGTGTACCTTTAAACATTTTGTGATTCTGTCGAAAGGAAATTTAAAAAAAATTTCATTCTGGTATTCCCACTCAACCAGATTCAAAGGTTCTGTAGATATTTATGTGGTTTCTTAAGTTTTATGTATAGTTTGTTGGCAACAAAGACTTTTATATTTGCGCTCACTATAAGTATTGTTTTCTGAAAAAGAATGCTACGTTTTTCACCACTGAACATGTCGTTGATGATACTTATATATTCTCTGATCATTTGAGTGCACACAAAGACAAATACAAATAATTTTCAAATAATATTAGGTTAAATTCGCTCAAACAAAGATTGTAAATAGGGGATCTTCTTGAGTTAAAAGTCTACAAAACGCAAGGATTCCTATGATAGTAAATGTCCAATTAAATGAAACGTTAAATTAAATGATGTAAAATGTCTCATAGTTTAAAAAGAAAGACAGTATTTTTAAAATAAATAATATTAATAGGATTTTCCAAAATTAAGTAATTGTCTGCAAATTTATAGCTGATGCTCAGACATTCTCATTTTTTTAATTTTGGGACTATTGTTGTTAAAAAACTAATTCTGTACCCTATCGGGAGGATAAAGTAGTTTGTCTATTCCTTGTTTTTAATAAATCTTGTTTTTACTCACGCACACGAAGCTAAAATGCGTGGCATCCGATTATAGATGGGCGAAAATTTGTATTCAGAAAAACTGCGACCTAAAAGTTAAAAGAAGTGTAAAGGACATTTGTCGAGAAAGAGTTAATAATATATTCTAGAACATTTTTTTTTTTTTTTTTTTTTTTTTTTTAATAAGATTAATGAATTGTGTCGTGTAGTGATTTTTTAAATGATAGTAAAGAGCTTTTGAAAAATGTATTTGATTCTCAAATTTCAATGTGTTGTTTAATTTGATAATTAGTAGTCATTAAAAATAATTACCGATAGTATAGTTATTACTTTTACTTTCACGTAAAGTGCGTTTTCTATTTCATATAATTCATCATAATACTTTAGATTTTATGTGATAAAATGTCTGTAACTTTATCATATAGAAACGTTATGTTATCAAGTATAATTGGTAATCAAGTATGATGTAATGATGCAAATTTTTAACTTGTTATGAATCGTATATTTGATTTACTTCTAAAGCAATTATGTCTAATATATTAATTTGCAATAATTTAAGACATACTTGCTAGAAGTTAAACATTTTCTATATAAAGCTCATCGTTTTACAGTAGATTTTAAATAAATTCCTTGCCATAAACACATCCTCGATAAAGTAACAAATCAAGAATTGCATTATAAAGTTTAATAATTTTAAGAAACTTCCTTTTACTAATTTATATTTGAATTGTTCAATACAAAGAACTTTTGAATATCTACTTACCATAAATTCCATTAAAATATTATTTTACATATGAAAGCAAAATTTCAAATTAGCGAGAATTATACTGTTACAAATTTTCGCGTTAATAGGAACATTCATTTTTCCAGTTACTGGGACAGTGGCATTTCACTTTGAGCTTCAAAGTATTTCAAATGCTTCATTTTAAAATGACTAACATTCTTCTTACTCTCATTAGGTGAAATTTCTGAACAAAGATGACATAATGTATTTAACTTAGTCATTAAAGTTATCTTACGTCATAATGAGTAACGATATTAAATTTCCTTTCTCTAAATCAAATACTTCTTAATTTACTGGAATAAAAGTCGGTGTTCTTTGAAGTAATCTAGAAGAATTATCTGCGGTACTTTGTGTTGAAAGGAAAAATATGCGTGTTTCTAAAGAAATTAAATGGTAAGTCATGTGAATTTTTAAGGATATTTTAAGTAGATTAGACGTGATTCTTTAAAGCTCTTAAATCATTATTTCATGTTTTTCTTAACAAATTATGTATGCATTACTGAAACTTTATATGTTATATGTGTATAATGTGTCAGTATTTATACATACTTTAGATTTATATGGAGAAGTTTTAAGTGTTTAACACACTTAATAAAATATGTTAAAGCACAAAATTTTAAAGCACATTTTCTACTTTATGGTAAATTGCTTTTAAAGGGATACAGAAGTTATTTCTTGTGTATTATCTCATTTTGCTATAAATGTTATAATACTTTATGTAATCAATTACAAAATAAATCAGTACGTACTCGTTTTCACTGAATATATTTTGTTGTTAATATGCGTTTAATTTGATTTTGTGAAAAAAAAAAAAATTCTACTATTCTGTTTAAATACATTACCTAAGAAAGCAATCTTAGTAGTGAATCTAAATCGTAAACCACGAGATATTTATGCAACAATTAAAAGCAACTTCATAATACTAGCTTTATACTTAATCAGTCTGTAAATGTAGTGAAAATACATTCGTAATATATTATTTCTGGAAAAAAGTTTTCTCATGAACATTACTCGTCTTTACATACAGTATATCCATAAATTATTGTCGAGGTTCCCTTATCTCAGTCTTTTGATTCAAGAATATAACGAAAAATATTAGTACATATTCGTAAAATAAAACTCAAAAAGTATTTTTATTAATACAAAGTTATGCATTCTCTGCCGATTTATGATCCAACTCTAATGGCGTCGCACTGTGGAAGGCTGAAACGTGAGAAAAAAGGAGCAACAGTTTTTTTTTTCATTTTATTTTTGATTGTTTGCCTCTTTATTAGGTGCAAATGAGCATTATCCGTACAAGCTACCGGACCCGCTCCAATGGTACAACCCACGCCTGTTTTTACCAGGTTTTTACCAGTCCCGTCAGCCCCCGCAGCGTTTTCGTCTGCCTTGCTATTCGGCCCCAAAGTTTTCCTTGCTGGTACGACTTAGCTATTGGCAATTTTTTTTTTAAATTTCAGTAGTTTTAATTGTCTTCCCTCAAAATTCTCCCCCCTTTTACAAGCTAAGTTGAGTACCAAAATTTCGGCACTAAATTGTCCAGCCCCATTCCAACTATCATGACGAGTATGTGGCGTGCGGCAACAGATCTCAGAATACTAAAACCTAGGAGTGATATACCCAGTAAAATCCGGACTTTATTGGTCAGGCGACCTGGATACTTGTCATTGTGGATCGCCCCATGAGGCGATCAGGCGAATTTCGCCCCACTCTCCAGGCACTCAAACCCGTCAAACTGGGTCGAATCCCGGTAGGTAGGGGCCTGGTCAGCGGTCTCCGAGAATTCAAAAAGGCTTGTGCACAATAGAAAGCAATGTGCGTAATGTGGTTCTTCGAAACAAAATCCGTTATCGAATTATTCGGATTCGCCCGAGTTAATTTTGGCCTTCCGGGTGACATAAATAAAAATGCAATATCCTAAAAATACGCCGATCACTATAACGTATTCACGTCTATAAACCATCAAAATGACAGTCAGAAAAAATTAAGTTATTTTGACACAATCATACTAAATTCATCAGCTTTATAAATGATTACCATTTTCTTTTACTTTTAAAAATGGCTTACGCAAAATAGCTAATCAAAAATCAGCAATAGTTGTCTTATTTGTCTAACCTTCCATAATCGGATGTTTTTCCGATGTTTAACCCCCATAGTGGGTGAATTTCTAAAATCGCTGAAATACGCGTTTAGCTATTTTTTTAGTAGCTTTGTTACCTAAATTTAATGCTCCTACCTAAAACAGCTGCTGAGATATGGTGAAATGACCTAAAATGTTCGATCCATTTAACCTCCTTACACTGTAAAAAATGACCAATGTTTCTAGTTTTATGAAAATATGCTATAACCACGAACTAAAATATAATATAATCTTCTGAGTTATCCGAAATTTCAAATAGCATGTTACATTGTCTTTTGAATCCCCAGAAACGAATATATTTTCAAAATTTAAAGAATAATTTATAAAAACAAATTATTTTTAGCTGCCCGAATTTTTCAGAAACGTTTTCGAAGGGTTTTTATAGTGTATTAATTAGTGTCCTTAGCCTGGAATACCTGTTTTTCGAATGCTATCAATTCTGAAGTAAACATTTTCATGCTCAAAAAAATGTTTAACAGGCAAACAGGGAAAATTAACAGCGTTAACAATAACATTAAAATTAAGATTATTTATTAACTCTTTCATGTATAAATTTACTTATGCGGCTGAAAACGTGTATTTGAGAATGGATAACATTCGAAAAACAGGTATTTCAGCCTGAGGACACTAATTAATACACTATAAAAACCCTTCGGAAACGTTTCTGAAAAATTCGGGTAGCTAAAAAATAATTTGTTTTTATAAATTATTCTTTAAATTTTGAAAATGTATTCGTTTCTGGGGATTCGAAAGACAATGTAACATGCTATTTGAAATTTCGGATAACTCAGAAGATTATATTATTTTCGTTCGTGGTTATAGCATATTTTCATAAAATAAGAAACATTGGTCATTTTTTACAGTGTAGGAGTAAATTTTTAAAATCGCTGAAATACGATTAATTACGATAATTTAACCATTTTTTAGTAGATTTGTTATCCTGAATTTCATGTTCGTACCTAAAACTGTTGTTGTGATATCGCAAAACAACCTAAAATGTTCGACCCCGCCTTTAATCCCTTAGTGGGTGAATTTCTAAAATCGCTTAAATACGTGTTTAACTATTTTTTAATAGATTTGTTATCCTGAATTTCATGCTCCTACTTAAACCTGCTACTGAGATATGCCGAAATGACCTAAACGTTCGATCCCCACCCCCACTAAATCCCCTTTAGAGAGTGAATTTCTAAAATCGCTGAAATACGTGTTTAACCATTTTTTTTTGTAGTTGTATTATTCTTAATTTCAAGCTCCTAACTAAAACTGCAGCTGAGATATAGAGAAATTAAACTAGAACGTTCGACCACCCCTTTAACGCCGTACGGGGGGGGGGGCTTTTCCAAACTTCTTTATTATTACTTGCCTAGATAATAACAACAATCTACTGTTCACAATGATTAGTCATTTTTTGTCATTTCTGCTGGGCGTTGATGAGTCACTCAGTCAGTCAGTCAGGCGTTCTCTCTTTATATAATAGAATAGACTGATAGAACTTTTAATTTACTATTTTATTATTTTCATACGACAGTCAATATTTTAGTATCGTAAAATTCCGAAAATAGCCCCCCACCCGAATGTAATCCCCTCCCTAATTTTTAACAAATTTCTCTTTCTGAAAAAATTAAGATCGTAATCCCCTCCCCCCCCACCCTATCAAAAATATTTGGTTGGAATGTGTTTTCACCCACCCATTGACGATGAAATTTTTTACGGTGTCGATAAGGGTGTAAAAGTTAGTTTCTTTGTTTTTGTGCTCCCTGGTGTCCTCGTTTTGTTACTTCATGTATGCTGATTAAACTTTAAAGTTAAAATATATTTTAATTGTTTCAATTGTAGTTATTCTAATTCATGCCGGCTTTCCAGTAAACACGTGATACGTTCACGTTCTAGCGCTTGGATCGCCTAATCACTGTGAGTCACTTTTCACAGCGGTCCCTTGTAAGCTTTGGCGTCATCACAGGCGAACCAATGCCATTTTGCATACGATTTTTGCTTTCAGGAATGGCAATACGTGATATGTAAATTCACGGAACGGAGTTGTTTAAATGAGAGAATAAGTTAACTTTGACAGTATTTTCTGAAAGAACCAAAAAATAGAAAAATAATTTATATTTCAAAGTTCCTGAATAAGAACACCTGCCAATTTTATACGTTTCCGAACAAAAATGAATTTAAAAAAATGTCAAAAAGTATATAGTTTGGATTTGAGAACAGCCTTAATAGACATTAATGATAAGATTTAGTATTATGGAAATTTTCAAGAAGTCTGTTCGTTTCATAAGGAGGAGGTGTAAGGTGGAGGGAGCAAGGCACCAGGGGGCGTGGTTAGAGAAGGATAGTCGGTGGGTAATTGACAGATGACATATAGGTGAGTGATTTACAGGTGACAGATAGGTGTGTGATTGACAGGTGACAGATCAGATAAGAAGCTTGTTAAGGTTAATGAGATTACTGATGATTAAGGCGGTAAGATCGTACAAAAAAGATACTTAATTACGGAACGCTGAGGAAACGACCTTCTCTCATGATATCCGAGCTCAGACTAAATGCGTTGAGCAGTGTCACGAGGGTATATGACATCATCCTCATAGGGCGCTGCGATCGGCGTTCTGATTGACTGCTTACATTTCACATGAGAGGATGACCGTACGACGCTGCTGCGAGTATGATGCAATGTAAAAATTTAGCACGTGACATCGGGAATTATTGCTGCTAATTAAGACCATGAATAAATTTTGATTATTTTTTTTAATGATTTATTTTTTAATTAAGTCTTTTTTTAAATTAGGTAACTTTTAAATAATAAAAATTTAAATAATAATATATTATCTACTATAAAAAAAACGCGAAAAATGTTTATGACAATGTTGTTTTTGTTTAGACAATGTCAAGTCGTTTATAAGGTCCCTCCCCACTTTTTCCCTATTTCATGTTGTCAAAAGGGAGCTTTTTTCAGAATTTTATGGTAGTTTCAAATTTTTTCTTTTTTATCAGACAAAAAAGAAAGAAAGAAAAAAATACTCATGTCTGCACATTTCAAAATCACTCCACCGTAAATCAAATCGTAATAGTGATGACGAGATTCGCCTATGAAAACATCGCATTTGGGCGAGTTATGCAAATCGATTTATCTTTATACGTTAAAAATGAAAAAAAAAAAAAAACATTTCCTCTATCCCCAAAAAGAACTTATTTATTCTACAAGGGGAATTTCGACTCTCTTGTATATCTAGAGATTTGAAAACTCAATAAAGAAACGCAGCCTGAGTTTTCTTAGAGCTAAGAGGAAGTACAAAATTTGAATCTACTCAAAATGATTATTCTCATAATGTTAAAACTATTTTGAATAAACACGATTTCAAAATATTTTTGAAAAAATGGATGTTGTTGTTTTTTACATTTTTGTAAACTATTATTTTTTAACTTATAAAACTAAAATTGAACAGGCACGAAAAAAAGGAAGAACATCCCATACATTTTAATAATCAAACTGTCACAGAAAAAAAAAAACGAAAATACCCACTCGATTGGAAATTATGTCTTCTTACAATTCATGTTTAAAAAAACGCTGAGCTTGCCCGCAATGGTGCGGACGATTAAGCTCGGTTCCCGTAAGATCACTAAAAGTGACCATGGTCACTGCTTGGGAGCGTGACAAGCTCCCTCGACTGCGGCTGCTGTGGGACCGTGTACGTTAACGGGAGCTGGTGAACGTAAAATCTGTTCGTAGCTGCAATGTCCTCCAAGTTTTAAATACGATACCTCGGGGGGGTGCCAATCCAGGTGCAGGTCTATCATCTGGAATATGAAAATTAGGATACCAACTCTAGAAGTCATTTCCAACCTCTCTCGAGACTCTGGCACCCCTTCTTTCAGAAAAGTGCCATGGCACTTTCTCTGACACTACAACAACAACAACAAACGTTGAGCTTAGAGAGAAGTCTCCAAATTGAAACTGTAATTTTTTTGTCAATTTTACGAATGAAATTAATATTAAAAAAAATATTAAACTACAAAAATTTCAATTTATAATAATTCAACGTATTGTAACCTATAAAAATTTCAACAGAAATCGATTTTCAGACAATTTCATTATGCTAATTTCTCAAAATCATCTTTAAGTTACGCTTAAAAGACTACCCCTATTGCAGTTTGTTTTGCAACTATTAGAAATGAATTTAATTTTAGGTAATCAAAATTTTACATCGACATAATTTTTAACATTATTCACAGAATAACTTACCATTTAGTATCCGAAAGTAAAATTTACCAGAGATTTCAAATATGTACCATTAAAATTCAGTGTTCATATTAAAAAATTCCAAAGTCTGCAATTTAAATACGAAGACAAACCCCTGTTCTTATTTTATTTTAACATAAAAATAAATAAATAATTAAAACACAACATTCAGTAGATTAGTTAATTTCGGTTTCCTATGCAACAATTTGCTGAGTAAAATATATGGGGTATTTTCGCCACTTTTGTTATCCTCCGGTGCTTTTCCTTAACGGACTGTGCATGTAATATTTGGAAATATTTTTCATAACCAATATGTTACAGTTTATTAATAAGAAAAAAAACAGTATCTGTGATAAAGAAATGTAGATGCATGAATATAAAATTTATATTTAATGTATTTACATTAATATAAATATATAGAATCCGAATGAACTTAATAACATTTTCATATTAGTCCTAACCAACTCCGCCTAGCGAAAAGGTAAAATTATTATAATTTTTAAACTAACTTTTCGTAAATCAAATTCAAGCTATATTTTCAATTAAAAAAAAGTAACATTATTCTATTATACGTCTCTTTAATTTTTTTTTGTCTTGAAATTCAAAACTAGAAATACAAAGTAAAATGTTATCGTATATTGAATTAAAAATGTTAATTTGAAAGGCGAATTGTAAAAATTACTGTTATACACTACGAAAGTTTCATCTAAATAATTTAGAATTTAAAAAAAAGTTTATCAAATATGATACAACTGTAATAACAATTAACACTTAAATATGTTTCAGTTGAAAATATTACATCACCAAAAAAAAATTTTTTTTAACTAAAAATATTTGTACTAAAATGAAGTCAAGTCGCTCACCTGTTATCGCTACAATAGCAATAAAATTGTTCCACTTTTTTTCTAACTTCAATAGATTTATTAAAATACCTTCATTCACCATAATGTGGGAATTTTCATTAGAAATTCTAAAATGTACTATCGTAAATCCTGACCCAGGTGCCATCCGAAATATTTCACATTTTAGTCATTTTCACAAAGAGAAATTTTAATTCTCTTTTAACTCTCTGACTAGAGTTCCCTTGCATAATTTAGCAAGTTAATCGCAAATTATCGCTTCAAAGAATTTTGTATTTGTAATAAATGAAATATTTCGTGTGTACTTAGAAAGACTGATTCATAATAGACATATAATTTATGTAACTTGAATTATGAAACCAGCGTCAACATAATTACTTGAAAACTACTGATGGTCAAATTCAACAGGCACAAATTATTTAAATGATTATTTAAATTACTGATGCTGAAGACAGTTTACATTGTTAGATACATTTCGTTTTATCCTTTTATAAATTATTTTTAAGAAAACGAAAATCTGAAATATTAAACATATCATTTCTATGTATGTTATATAATATAAAATGTAGCTAAGAATTATTTATCATATGAAACTGTTTTCCTTTTTTAAAAGTAACTAGTTTAAAGAAATTAGTTATTATATTAAATACATTATTATGCATTAAAATAAATATAATTATTATGTGCGGGTATAAGTTATTTGCTCGGCAAGGGTAATTTTGTTGTTGATAACTTATCGAGAAATCGTGAGATTCAATTTTCCGATTTTGAGTTGTGGGAAAAGTTGCGAACAAAACATGGGGAGTTAAAAGCTATTTTGGATGTAACGGTTGCGTTTAGTGAAAAATTAGCTAAAGTACAAATGAGGGATGGTAAGATATTATTGTATTGTGAAACTGCTGGTGAGATAAATAAGATTCTGAGGAATAAGGTATTTGAGCCAAACTATGGGTTGTCGCATCCAGGAATACGGGCTTCTAGGCAACTAATCTATTCAAAATAAATTTGGCCAGTGCTAAATAAAGATGTTGCCATGTGGTATAGATTGTACCACCCTGTGACAGGACTAAGGTACATTTTCATACTAAATCACTTTGGTGCGATTTTTAGTCCCAGTTGAGAAATTTTCTCGCATATACATAGACATCATACGTTCTTTGCCTTCCGTACATGGATTCAGATATTGTCTAACCATGATTGATAGGTTTAATCGATATCCATAGGCTATCCCTATTGGGGATGTTACTGTTGAAAGGGTTGCTCAGACTTTTGTTTAGACATGAGTTTCTAGCTTTGGTACGCCTCACAGGATAACATGCGATAGGGGTAGGCAATGTTAGTCCATTCTTTTGAAGAGTCTACCAGGTATACTAGGCACTAGTCTAGATATGCTTGCTTATTATAGACCTCAGACCATTGGTTTGATGGAAAGACTTTATCGGCCTTTAAAACAAACATTGGTGTGCTATAAGATTGATTGGTTCTAGGCTCTTCGTCTGGTTTTGCTAGGTCTACGAACTATCGTACGAGAAGAAATCCACGTATGTTAATTCAGGTATAGCCGCTGAATTAACATACGTAACCATTTTGCAGCTTCCGGGTCGGTTGTTTAGATTTAGACCCTTGCCAGACCCACCAAATTATATAGCTAACGTATACATGCTTTGAGACCCATTCAGCCTTTAAGACAAGGGCAGTAAAAGATCTACGTTTCCAAAGAACTACATAATTGCAGCTGTGTGTTTGTCCGGAGAGATCCTTTTAATTGAACTCTACAGCCGACTTATAAGCGTCCGTTCAAGGTTGGAAAAAGACTGTAAAAAGATACTTCTCGTTGGTGGTCAGGAAAAGTTTATAAATATTCATACGTTAAAATCTGATTTTTTTGTCAGAGGAAGGGAGCTTTTGATTCTTCAACTTATATTACCCTATCGGGAAGGAAGGTTCATTTTTGTGTCCCACGGGGTATGTGAGATTGGCGGCGGAGTTTTGTTGCAAATCTGAAAAAAATAATTTGTTAATTTTATTAGCAGCAGAGCTGGAACCGGTTTTCCGAGCATAGCTGAAAAACGACCATCCTCCTGCGTTACGGCGTCAAACGGTGCAATGTATGACGTCGAACCTTTCTCTTTCAGTTGAGTGTTCTTCCGGGTTGGCATAAGGTTGGTGAGGATTCGACAATAATCAGACAAGAAATAAGAATGCTGCTGAGGAACGTTCGCTCACTTACTTTACTTACGCTTCGGACAGTGAAGGCGCTGGTTTGGAAATAATTCTGGCGGCATAATACAAATTTTTAATGTTTTATATCTGTTTATATACATCTAATATGTTTTAAAGGATAGTAAAGAGATGTTACAACAACTAGTCGAATCGCAGCTTAACCTTCAATAAAACTGAAGCATAAATGAAATGCTATAACAAATGTTGAGGCATATGCTATAATTACTACATGAAAATATTAACAAAGTAATTCAAAAGACAGAATAATACTACATGTAAGAGCAAGTGCTATTATTGCAACGCAAGACACGAAAGGGTTAAATATTATCCGTAAAGACTTTACTACTTATTAAAAACAACTGTTAGGAAATGAACAGATAAAAAATACGTTTTTAAATTCTACACCACAGCAAACCAATATCGCTTATACACATTATATTTGGGCTCAATATTGCACCGGTATTAGAGTATTGTCCAAAGGTTAATCAAGAAGTACAAAATAGTAATTTTCGAGAACAAAAGTTAATTGTGAGTACTCAAAAGAAATTTATATAAACGGACGGCGTAGTGAACAGGAGCTGCTTTAACATCACTGTCAGTTGATGTGAAGTCTCTTTGATGTCAAAAATGGTTACAAGTGTCACAGTCACTATTGCGAAATGAAATGTGATATTTTTAATTTATTCTCATTATTACTCACAAGTGACCATCATTTGGTCATTCAACTGAGAAATCACTGAGTCTGCTCATTTGTTACGATTCACCAGGTGACTATATCATGAAGTTACCTTGTAACTCTCATACAACCGTCATTTCGTTGCTCCATTTCAAAGTAACGTGATTGCTGATATGTGACGAGTCTTCAAGAGGCAGCAAAATGAAGTCATCTGGTGACTTGTCACAAAAGAGTGCTCATGGCGACTTCTCAGTAAAGTCTCCAAATGTCACTCACCTGACACCATGTGAATTCATTGTGGCATTATTTGTTAACTCATCACATTGCAATTCTCATAATGACTTCACAATACAGTCACCAAATGACGGTTTTATGAGAATCAAAAAGGGACAACCTCAATGGTAACGTCATCTTGTGACTCGTCGCACAACAACATTCAAAATGACTCATCAGTAGTCACCAAATGACGATCGCTTGAGGGTAATAATGAGACGAAAGAAAATTATCAAATTTTGGCTCACATTAATGACTATGATACCTGTGACCATTTGTAAAGTCAAAGTGACGTCACATCGACTGGATATGTTGTAAGGATAGTAAATTTTTGTTACAAATGATTTTATTCCATTTTCATCCGTGTACTTCGAATAAATTATATTGTTCAAAAATTAGCTTCTTGTGCTTTTTGCTCCAGTGAATTAATCAAAAATATGTTCAAAGGGATAATAAAACTGTTTCAATATTGATTTTACGTTGGAAATATTTGTATTGAGATAACGAAAAATTTCTTTCAAATATTGTTACAATATTCAGAAAATCGAATTACGCAATCTTGTAGAATATTTTATGGCAATATTGCTAACATCGGTCAAGGAAAATCCAAGATATAGTATTACAAAAAATATGGACCCAATATCGTTTTACTAAAAAGGTATAATTCTAACCTGACTTGAAGGTATCTAAAGAAATGTCAAATATTATGAAACATTAAAATTTATTCTTCAATCTTCTTTCATTTCTTTTTTAAATAAATGTTAAAGATATCATAACATATGTTAAAGACAATTCTGTTTTTGCATCACATTATATAACTCATTTACATATATATTTCATCATGCAACTTTAAAATATTAGCATTACTTAAAAATATTTATTTATATACATATATTCACCGGATATTTAGTATCTATCTGTTACTGCCTGTTCTGGAAAATCAACATAATGATTTTTTTTTTCATTTTTTCATTTTTTAAGTATAATAATTTAATTATTAAAACAATTATTACAGTTTCGAAAGTAAAAAAAATGCCTAATTACCTAAAAAACCAACCCCGAATAATTTCAATTACCTCAAAATAAATCATTTTCAAATGAACAACTTCGTATTTTAACTCTCTAAAAACTAAATTTGTTTTGCTTCGAAGGAAATGGAAAATCACTTCTTGTATATACAGAAAATTTCATCTTCCATATGCAAAATTTTGGATTTCAAAACCCTATAAAGGGAATCCAATATGGGATTTTCATAAACTTCTGTAAGGAAAAAACACAAACACTATATCTGCAAATACTTACCATAAAATTTAGAATAATATGCAAAGAAAAATAAGATATTTTGGTTCAATTGGATATTTTGATTTTATTACATAATGCAAATTTTGTAATACTTGTTTTTCATTAAAAATATAGTAAAATGTACTCTTCTTGTTCAATAGTTTTATTTCTAATGAAAACATTTGAGATTCAGATTGCAGAAAGAACAGTGCATTTCGACATATAGCAATTGAGATCTATGCTAGACTGTTTCCATAAAATAGTAATGATTTTTAAATTTTTATAGTATATAGAAAAGATTATGCTAAAATTGCTGCCAGCTAGTGATTGAAAACAATTTATGAACCACTTCATATTAATATTAAAAAATAAATGCAAAATTATGTTTTCAGTTTAGACAGTGCAAGTGTCAATAACAATTTCAATAAGTACTATAAAAATGCAAAACGTTCTTTGAAATGTGATATGATGCAAATACGAAATTCTTTTTAACACTTTCCAACCTATTTGAAAAGTGTTTATGACTTCGGTTTGTCTGGCCGTGCTCTAACTCCCGTAAATATGCTTGGATTGCCCTGCAATTTTTATATGTTATTGTCGTTATCTATAGCATGTTCCCTATTTCAACTGAAGTGTGTAGCACTTATAGTTTTTTTACAGGGACACTCAAAAAAATTCCTTTACATTACGGTCCATGGGAAAAATCATTTGCGGTTTATTTTAATGATGTTACACAATTTCAAACACATTGCAATTGATATATATCACGAAGGTACATTACAAGAAGCTTAATATGGAATATGCTGTGCATAGCACTTATAATTACTTTACAGGGACAGTCAAAAGAATTCTGTTACATTAAGTCTATGGAGAAAAATCGTTTGCGGTTTAATTAAATAATGTTTCACTATTTTAAACGCATTGAAATTGTTATATATCACTAAGGTGCATTACAAGAGGCTTACTACAGAATATTGTTTGTATAGCAGTCATCGTTCATTTACAGGGACACACAAAAGAATTCGCTACTCTCTGTTAACAATCATTCCTGGAAGTGCGTTTTAAGTTGCTGAACGCGATTTTAAATTTAACTCACTTTTTATCTATTACTTGATGTGTATAAATTCTGTAGATCATATACAGGGCAGCACAAATGTTCGCGAACACATTTCCGTTTATTGATAGAAACTCAAGAAGGAGAATTTTAAACTGTGCTACGAGTTTCCTAACTAAACTAAAATTAAACATACTATGTTAGTATATATACAAATCTATAGATCATATACAGGGCTAAATAAAAGTATTCAGATATTTTTCCGAATATTGTATATGTTGGAAATATATGTTGGAAATTCCTGAAATTACGTTTTTAAATATGTTATGCGTTTTCCAAATTGTTTACTTAGATGTTAATGATTTGTAAAATTATTTTGGAAGCGATGGAAAGTGTTACATAATCTATGCTTGACGCATGATTTTTCGTTCTTGCTTTCATATTATAATCAATTTATTTATGAATGTTTGTCAAAAACTTTTAAATACATGTTTTAAATAAAACCTTCATGTTTGAAAACCAATATGTGGAGAATGTTGTTTGTATTGTCTATATTTAACTAATCTTAGTATTTACCTCGAACATCATAGTGTTTACATTTGGTGTATATTGCACTCACTAACATTGGCAAAACATATTTCGCTATCTCATTGCCAATATTTCGTATGTAACTCTAATTTGTAGTATTACATGCATGTATTTGTTTTCGCACATACTGTGGTAGACAAAAAAAAATGCATTACCTGTGAAAAAATTTGAAAGTGTAAAAATAATCTGTTTTATGTTTATGTTTCATGTAAAAATAATGTTGTTACATTAAAATTAACCTGTAGCATTATTTTGCCATAAAAATGAGTTTACTGAAACACTTAATTATTCTGAATAAATTATGAAAGGGAAAAATGCAATATTTTATCAAAACATGGAACAAAATAATTGACTAAAAATGTAGTAAATAGTAATAAATTTTACGTAAGTGTAGTCATGTTTCATTGCCGTTGATACGGTTATACGCAAAAGGATCACTTTACTACTTTGAAGATTGGCGGCGGTGACACTCTTGCAGCGGTTCGGCATGGAAGAAATAAACTAATGGATACAATCGTGTCCAATTTCATGGTACCAAATCCTAATAAGGATTTCCTTTAATTTAATCTTTGTAGCTTGCTTCTTAATGAGCAGTTTTGTAACCCAATAGAAACCAACAATTTTGAATGGGATTAAGATCAGAACTATTCTTAGGCCAGTCCATAGCTTTAATACCATATATTTTCCAATGTGCCTGAACTTAAAGTTGGGACAATGTGGGGAAATTGCTTTATTAATGTATATTGTGTTGTGCGGATCAAAACTTGCAAATGACACAACAAAATCGTTTATGAACAAATTAGATTCTACTTACCAATTTCGCCGTATGACAGAGCGTTAAGCCTTGTTAAAAAATGCCCTTTTAAGAAACGTTAAAATTATCCCGAATAACTGGATTTAACACACTTTCAAGATGTCAGTGAAATCTTATGTTCAGTAATAATTTCAGTTGTTTAATCCATTTGCTGGATATACTTTCCCAGACCATTTGGCTCAGTCGGAATTTAACATTCGGTAAAATGCACTCTTAATGATATGCTTCACTTTACACTAACATACAGCTTACCGTCCGATCCATGGAGGTTGAGATTAGATTCGTCCGAAACAATTACTGCGTCCTACTCAGCCTTTGTCAATGAAACTTTTTTTTTCCCAAGCAAGTCGCTTTTCTATATTTATTTTGTAACAAAACGCTTTTTTGTAGTTGCAATAAACAAGTAGACCTCATTATGTAATTCGTCTTTGGACAGTTCGTGCCCTTATATTAAAACCAAGGACGTTTTAAAATTCAACATTTAAACCAAGAGCATTTGAATGACAATTAAGAAGACATATCTGTTTGAGATACCAATTTTCAGATGTTGTAGTTACTCACTTTCTGTCGGATTAGGCAGACAGGAAATGACCAGTTTAATAACTCTATCAGTTGTAGACTAATGACATCCTCTTTTTTGATGATCACAGTTGTCGAAAACCCTTCTTTACTTAAAGTAACTACCATATGTTTTTTTTTTTCTGGGGTGTCAATCGAAAGTATGGAACTATGTTTTCACCGCATAAAAAATTCCGCAAATTGGTCATTCTCTCATTTTGTTGCTCTATTTATAAAACGTGGTTGATGCATTACTTCATAATTATTGCATGATGCAGTAGTGACGTGCAGTGATGCCATACGTTGCTTTGAAGCAACTAAATTAATTTTAGGAAAGAAAAATACTAGTGCGTCAACATTGAAAAGGTATATTTTTCTAGGTGACGCAATCTTTTTGTCCGATACTGCACATAACATAGACTATAAAAGATAGAATGACATTTACTCGAATATAAACATTTTCACAGGGAAAATATTTCTATGTGGAGTATATTTAAAGATTTTGTGAAAGTTTGCTAAACATGGAAAATTGACGCAAGATTTAAATATGTGCTAAAATATTGCTGACATTTAAACCTAAATAAATTGCGTGAAAATGAAAACTCATAATAATTTATGAACAAACATATTATACCACAGAACACATTATCCACTGCATATTTCATTTATTGTCTGAATCGCTGTAATAAACCAATATTTACTATGCATATACAATACTCAAGATAGGAAAAAGGGAATTTCAAATATTTGTTTTAAAGTAATATAAAGCAAAAAGAAATATTTCAAGCAGTAATGGAATGGGCTCAACAAACTCCAATATATGATTTTACGATTCAAAAACCTTTTTAACCTACACAATATTACTTTATTTATTTTTAGAAAAGAAATCAAATGAAATAATTTGAAAGTTTCAGACTGGAATGTTTTAAATTTACTATTTTTAGTGTAAAAAATGAGGTAATTTTGAAACTTGACAGGATAAGTTTTCTCAGATTTCAAATTTTTGTGTACATGTAAGATTGTGTTTACACGTTGTGAACCGATATATTTATGGATTCGAATTTTTTTCTGTGTCAACGAAAGTAATTTCAAATTTGAGCAAATATATTTGAAAGATGTAAATAATTCTAAATGAAAACGACAGTTTCAAACATATTATTCATAAGGCCGGCTAAGATAATATACAAATTATTTAAAGTAAAATTGTTTAGATATGTTTAATAATAATAATATTTTTTATAAACCTGCATATATTTGAACACTTTTCACATGACTTGAGTTTCATTACGCAGGTGTTTCTATTTAGTATGTATACATTTATAAAAATGTAAAATTACTACTGTTTTTTTTCTTTTATTTTTTTTACGTTTTTGATAACTTTTTATTTGTTTATAATCAGTTCTATTTTTATCCCATATTTTAAATAATAATTGTTCTATAAAATAATAAAAAACAAAAATACATGAAAAATATTTTTATTTTACTGAAAGCTTCGAAATTTTTTTCTTTGGAAATAAATGTCTTAAGCATAAATTAAACACTTTGTGTTAGCGAATTTTAATTCATAAACTAAAACCATTATCAACGTTATAACGCACAAATATAAAAGAATGGCACAAATATGAAAGAATGGCACAAAAAATTACATACGGCCGTTTCAAGGACTCTTGAATCCCGTCTTCAGGGTGGAAAAAAAAATATATTAAAATGGGTTTAAAGAAGCCCTCGGTTATAGCCCCAAATAGTGGCTTGATTTGAAAATGAAAAGAAAATTGGATAAAAAAAAATCACTATATCGCATGTATAAGCTCTTCGCGCGCAAGAAAATAAAACATCGCTCGATGCAGCGGCCTCACTCTATTGGAAATCCCAAAAATACGAGAAATTCGGTAACACCACGATCACTATAACGCATGTATGAACGCTTCGCGCATACAAAAACAATAAAAATACTGGAAGCAGCAACCCCATTGTATTGGAATCACAACAAATACGAGAATTTTTTTTAATGCCGCTATCACTAGACCCCATGCACTACCTGTTCGTGCAAATTAAAACAAAACAACAGCATCTCTGGCTGCAGTGTGCTCGTTGTACTGGAATTTAAAAAAAGAAATTCGGAAAATTCCCGATAACTAAACCGACAACCATGAGTTAAATAGAGCAATAAAATTTAAAATGTATTACTGAAAACAAAAATAAATAAATAATCTTGGATATTTATTTATATTCATTATTTTTCTTAATTATCCCTCTTGGCTGTTGTAAAATTTTTTTGACGTTAGTTGAAACTAATGTGCGTGACTACGCATCACAACTTTTTTTTAATGCATTTTCTCTTTTAATATCACGACGTCATCGTTTAACGATGCAATTGATATTTTAATTAACGAAAGAAATAATAAATCCGTAAAACAGCATTAAAAATACAGATAAACGTCGAACTAAAAATCACTTGAAGACGTAAAAAATACGTACTAATTTTATTGTAATTTGAATGTAACTAATTTGGCGTCAAGTGAATGTGTCGTCACGATCCTGCGTTTTTGGCGTTAATTCCTATAGTTTGGCGACAGGTTTTTTTTTCTTTTTAAGGAAGAGTGGTCGATAGGATAATGGAGAAGTACCGAAAAAAATATATAGTTATGAATTTCGTATATATCTGTAAATATTCCATTTGTTTAAATTTATTTTATTTTATTATTGTGAAAATTGCAGTATTATTAATGTATTTCCTATTGAGCATCATGTAACTCAATGCTAAAGGCCTCAGATGGTTTGCAAGGAAAACAACCTTACACCCTCATCTTTATAATGGAAGTCTATGGAGAAATCGCCAAGGAATGGGTTTATCGCCAAGTTGGCGATATATCGCCAAATGTCGCCAAGTTGGCGACGGATTTGGCGACTTTTTGTGCTACCCCCCCTTATACATTTACATTGGGATCCTTTCACGTTTGGAGTACTCTATCGAGAGTTGAAGGACCTTCTAGTAATTTCTAGCATTAGGAAGCCCTGGAATAATCTGGAAAGATCTCTGAAGTCTATATAAGGGACCTCCACCAGTTCAGTTAGTTAGTTGTCTGTCAACTGCAATTGAATTCATACGAGAGGCTTTGCATTGAGAACTGTGTTACTCAGATTGATTTTGTCGTTGATACGTCGTATTGAACACATTGTTTCTGAGTGAAATTTTGCTGTGCTGTTATTAGATTTGAAGATTACTGAATATCTTGTAATTTTCAGAAGATATTTGTGATCGTATTGCACTGTTTATAGTGAATAAAGCCTTTTTATTGTTCTTATATACTGGCATCAGTCCTTTCGAACCCCGAGCGCACAACAATATATATATTTCCAAATTATATTTTTAGCATTAATTTGCATAATCGCCCATCGCGGCTATTTTAGAATATATGGATTATTTTATGAAGACGTTATTCAGTTTATATAAATTCAACCAGAAAAAAAGCACATTTGTTAATTTTGTGAAAAAATTACTTATCTGGACTGAGTGTATGCATTAAGATACTGTATGCATTTCTAAATACTTTTGAATTTCAAATTGCATTTATAATCAATGATAAAATTATCCTTAATTTAGACTTATTTAAAATGAAAGAGCAATATGTAACCTCCATAAATCATTTGGAATTCTATCAGAATATTCTTATATTAAAATTCCTCTCAAAATATCAGACTGCGTTACTGATAGCTATTCAGTCAAAATCCATGACTTTATGAAAGAAGAAAAATACTTTCAATTGAAAGTGGTGGATTCAAAAGTATTCAGGAGAAAATATCCATAGAAATTGAAATTACTTTCGAAATGTCGGATGTAAATTCAGAACACTGATAGAAAGATTTATTTTATCGAATTAAAAATGAAAAATTATAAAATTAGTTTTATCATGCGAAAATTCTTAAAATGTGATCAAAGAATTTTCTAGGTTTACATCTTTTTCATTTAATGAAAATATTCAATTTTCAATTTCAGGAAATGTATGAAAAAAATGCGAAAATTAAATCTAATCGAAATGCTTATTCTTTTTTAGAATTTTAAAGTATATTTCAAGAAAAAATTATTTGATAATGTTTTTTTTCAAATCCAGTGAGTGATTATTTTCAGAACAGTGTAAAGTTCAAATGTTTATTTGACATAACTATTATAGTTTCATTTATGTTTCTCCTGTATGTTTGGATGCAGCTGGTTGGAGCATTTTTTTTAATAAACACCATATACATATTAAAACAGAAAGCTAAGAATTTAAGAGCGATTTTGGCTCTATAGAGCATGCGCAAGAGGCGCTTTAGGGTGCCTTTCAGTTCATACAGGCAGTGGGAAATCCTCCTGGGATACCACCTTCGCTTGACGAACTCATGCGCAGTAGCCATTTTACAGTATTTTTCTGTGGCGATACAAAGCAATTCTTTACAGTTTATTCATATTGCGGCTTTTACATGCTACGTTAGGTTATTTGGATTACACATATTAGGTATTTTGTTCATTTTGTCTTTATTTATTCTGGTTATTGCATGTCCATTTCGATTATTTTGTTCATTTTATTTATTTAGCAAGTGAATTTCGAATATTTTTTAACTATAGGCAAGCATGTATGTATATGATCGGTTCTTTTTAGGTGCGCTCTTAATTATATAAATACGTAGCACCTATAGCCGTCGTCTGGTCTGTCCGTCTGTTCGCATATACCAGTTCAAAAACTACCCAACCGAATTGTTTGAAATTTAATATGTATAATCGTTGCAGAATTTTGTCGAGTCATTTCTAATTTTATGAAAATCGAATCAAAACTTAAAAAGTCCTTCCGGCCTGTACCGATAGGAAAAGGTATCTTTCCTATATCTTCGTTTTAAAACTTAAGGTAAAGTAACTCGAAAAACACCAAGCTAAAATGCGAAGAACGCCATTACATAATATTCGCTGATACTGAATTTGAATATGACATTCGCAAATTAATCAGCTATAGCCAAGTTGGCTTCATTTATCAAGACGTATTTTTGGTCGACATATTTAGTGATATTTCGCCAAATGTCACCAAGATTGGCGATAATTTGACGGTAACGAATATGAATATATAGTTTTATGCGTATGATTGGGAAAATAATTACAACAATGAAAGATAATAATTTGCTAGAAATCAAGTTCATTAAAACTCATAAATTATTATTATTATTATTATTATTATTATTATTATTATTGTAATCAGCTGTCTTGTTTTAAAATCTCAGCCGCCATAGAATTTCAAACTGCTATACCTCAGCAATTTTTTAAGATAGAGGAAAAGCATCATGTACACTAGTGGTGCCCGGTGCATGTAAAATCCGCCGTGGGTGCTAAGTCCTCCAAGTTCCCTGTGAATTATACCTCTGGAGGTGCCTACTCAGGTGAAAGTCTCGTCACCTGATCAAGCTTCTTAATTATGAGACCAACTCGCATAGCGATGGCATGACGTATGGGCGTACCAAGCCCAGGTCCATACAAAAAGAATAACATCAATTAGCATCAAAACAAAAATGGAAACAAAACAAGGACCTTCAAATAGCCGTCCTGCCAGCAATGGCTATCTATAATAGAAGAAAGTGTTGTAATAGAATTTTTTTTCGACTTCCGGTTTTCCGACGGATTTACACGTTTTAGGGATCAGAGATTCCAAAAAACACGTTTTTAAAATATGTCTGTATGTCCGTGCGTCCGTTTGTTTGTCCGCTTTGTAGCATCAAAAAGTGTATGAAGTTATGCATATAATTGAATAGATTTTCATTTATAGGTTTTTGTTTATGGTCAGCAGGTCCCTCTTGAATTTGGGAAAATTCCGCCGAAACGGGGCGCTGAGATAGTGACTTATTTTTGTTTGTCTTTTTCATTATTGCATCAGCGGAAAGTGTATGGCGCTAAACATAGAATTGAACCAAGTTTTCTGTATATGTCTTTGATTATGGCCTGCAAGTTAAAGTTGAATTTGGAGATATTCCGTAGGAAGCTGGCTCTGTGATATTCAAATTCAAAAAGATGTTAACAAAAGTCCTAAAATTTGATATACAAAAATCCGAAAAGTTTTTTCCGTTAAATGTTCGGCTTGATCCAAGTATTCCACAGCAATTTTCGTTTTGCCTGTATCTTAAAAAATGGTAGGGATATAGCAGTTTGAAATTTTAGGGTGGCTGATATTTTGAAACAAAATACGGGATTCCTTCATAAAACGGTGTTATTTATGAGTTCTAGTGAACATGCTTCCGGACAAATTTCCTTTCATTATCAGTGCTAGTGAGCATGCTTCCTGACAAATTTCCTTTCATTGTTGTAACCATCGTTTGAAGTCATATGTGCTTAACACGTTATGCTTAACACAGCGTCAAATTCTCGCCAAGCTGTGTGACACTTAGCAAAATATCGTCAACTTTAGAGACAAAAATAGATTGCCATAAATGAAGCCAAATTCACGGAGGAGGCGGCCCGCGGTCGTCCAAAATCCCGACACTTGATCGAACTCTTAAAAAGCCGAATTCAATACACACAGACAGGTAAGGCAGCTCCTTCTCAGAAAGAAACTCATATCTATTATACTATTTCTTCGGGGCGGCGCAGTGGTCGGGGGTGGACTGGCAGACCGCCAAATTCTTGGAGGAGTCGGCGCACGACTGTTCAACGTCCCTAAGCCCTTTCCCGATACGCGCGATCGGACTCTTTAAAAGTCGATTTCAATACCCGGAAAAATTTAAACGGTAAATTTCACAAATTCAACGCCCCAAAAACGGGAAAAGAGTTCGGGATTCGGTGCTCTGCGATCATCGGACGACCGTTGTGGCTTCTAGCTTAATATTCGTCTATTGTACCGATTTCATTCATATTATATTAAAAAGAAAAGTAATAAAAAATTGCTGGAGTTTATACAACAGAAATGAATAATTTATCATTTTCATTGATTAATCAATTTTTCAAGATCGCAAAAGAATAAAAAAAAAAAGCCGGAAAATGATCTTATTTGTTCAAATGACCATCATTTTCTCAAAAATCAACTTTTAAAACTAAATCTTGGTATAAGCTTCAGAGAATTAAATGCTATTTCATAATTGGGTGACCCAATTTGTTTCAGATGCTTTGTTACCGGAGAAAACCGATCACCATATTGCAAGTTCACGATGCGCACCTACAGCTATTACTTGTCACACAAGGCGTATTATTATTGTTTTTTACACACAAAAATGGAAATATATAAGTAAAATGTCTATAATTATAATTTAAAAAGATGAAAGTTGGTGTGTCTTTTATTTGTATAAAAGAAACTGTTAAAATTACGTGAGTTTTAGACCAAAGAAGAACATCCCATTGAGTCTTATTTTGTTTTCTACATTTATATTATAATTTCAGCATGTATACATTTTCGGACCACATAAGGATATAGCTATCACACATTCCTAATTGATAGCTCGTATGGTCCCACGTAACTGAAAAAAAGGTAAAAATTTTTATTATTAATACTTAAGCATCTTATTTTCAATCAATATGATTTTTTTTTTCGTTTGCTCATTTAATCTTGAATGGGTTCATATAAATTCTTTAAATAGACTGTATGAAGTTTAAACATAAAGCCAAATTCTCTAACTGACACAATTTCGTTTTAACTTTATACACTTATACAAGGTTTAAATGAGTAACGAGATGACACCGTAGTAATTATAATAACAATAACGATGAAAAATCTACATGCAACAATGAAAACTTAACTAAGTATTGTTAAACGGTAAACAAAAAATTTACTAGAGTACGACAAGGTGCCGTGTTTCAATCAATGCTAAGGCAAATAGTAACGCAATCAATGCTAAGGCAAATAGTAACGCAATCAATGCTAATGCAAATAGTAACGCAATCAATGCTAAGGCAAATGTCTTCGCGTTATTGAAGTAGCTCCTTAACTCATATTTTTTAATGTGCCTGACTACGTACTGAGCAATTTTTTCCATAAAACCCACTTAATTATTTTTTGAACGTATTTTTATTAAGATTATGACTAGAAACTGTGAAAAAGGGTAAAAAATATTTCATTCATTGATGAAATTTTGGTAAATGGGGGATTTTGTGGTAAAATTTAGTGAAATTTGGCCCAATACGCAAAACGCGCTACAGAAAAATATATTGTATGTATCTTAATTTCCTTTTACACTTCATACTTATAACATTGGTTAAGGCAGTGAACTAAAATCTAAGAGATTGTTTAAATGTTTCAAAACTTATAGCATATCGCACCTTTTTACATACTGATTTTCTTAAAATTCATCGATGTCTTTCCACGAAAACATCCATAAAACAAAAAATATTTATTCTAAAATTAAATCTGTTATTCATTGCCTTCACAATAGTACAAACAACATGTATTTTAAATTTCATAGTGATATTCTGATAACTTTTTGAGAAATCATGTTTTGCGCATGAAATTTTCATCAAAAATTACATTTTCCAAAAAATGCATTTAAAGTTGAGATTAATGTTTTACTACAAGAATTTACACAGTAACATGCATCTAAACTTCACTGTTTTTATGAGCTATACTCTTTTTTTTAAGTACTGAGCCTTTGGTTATTTCTAGAAGGCCATAGTTTTTCTTCCCCCCTCCCAGTTAGTACCTTTAAGTAGTATTTCCGGTCCTTTAAACAGTACTTCCGGTTTGAGTGACAGCTGTTGAGTAGTTTAAAAATCGCTACAACTCCAGTTCTAGTTATCATACAATAAAAATAAATACAGTTTTGGAAAGGTAAAAAGTTGGGCTTTAATAAAATGTAATAAAACCATTTTGACAATTTTGGTCGAAAACCCCTTTTTAAACGCAGTCAGATACCTTAAATTAGTAACTTAAACGACACATGCATGAAATGGCTGACATGGTCTGTTTAATTCAGTTTCAAATTTCTTGTTGTAACGGATGTTGTTTAATTTTCGTGTTTTAACCATTGCTACAACTATCATGTAGTTAAATCTATATTGTTGCAATTAGCTTCGTTTAGTGCAAAATAAATTTCATTTTTGCAACTTTTGTTGTGGCTCTTTTATTATAACAAGTATATTGTTGCCAATAGCACACTTGTATAGCTTGCTTCTGTAATAGGTTTCGTCTGTGCAAAAAGTTCGTAACGCCTGAAAAAGAATTGTTTCGAAGATGAGACCCTGATAGATTGTCTTCTTGTTATAAAAAAAACCACTAATCCGTTATTTTCATTGAATTCATTAGAGTCACTTTCGAAAATCAGTACATATATCTAAACACACAATTACTGCCCGTTTAATTATATTATGTGTAATGAATAAATAACCTTTTATGTACATCAAGCTACAACATTATAAAAGAATAACAATTGAATAAAGTACGAGTAACAAGACAGCAAAAATTAGTGCAGAGTTTAAAAGTTTACAATTGAAATTTTCACCAAATTCTATTGATTTAAAATTACACAATACTGCGATATGCACTTGGACATTTTACGATAATCTAGATAAGATTGCATTTGAAGTATAAGCAGAACCATTTTATTTATTTATTGTATGCGAATGCATATTATTCATGGGAATATTTGTATCGGACTTCCTTCAAATTATTTATATGAATAAAGTATGAGAGCTGTCTTATAACCTCTAAATCTCTCTTTCATTTGAAAAGATATTTTCCCAAAGATTCTTACATAAGAAATAAGAAAATACTTTGGGAAAACAAACAAAAAAAACATGAAAGTAATGTTACCGTATTTGTTTTTGTTTATATTATTTTGAAGGCGTCTATTTTTGTTTTCATAAATTTGTATTCTGTTAGCTCTAGTTTTGTGTTTTGAAAGAATCCAAGTCTGTGGATTTTATTTAAAAGGTGATATTACTTTATGAGTTCAAAATTTTCGTTTATTTTTTCGAATAACACAACAACGGAATTTTTTTTCACAAAACTTTTACGCTAGAGAAATTGAATTTAATATTAATTATTACTATGAGACGTTATTGCAAGTAAAAGCGAAAATTAAATTAAGAAATTCCGTTTTAACACGGATTGTTCGTTCAATTCTGTCTCAAACTCAAATTATATAAATTAAATTACTTTTATACAAACGTATTTCATGAGTGTTAAAATACATCTTGTGAATGTTATTTTTATAGCGTAAAAAGAAAAAAAAGTACTTCCAGTAATATAATCAGGCTCCCCAATATGTCTTTTAAAGATAAATTTTCAAATTACATAAATTAAATGACTTTTCCACAAACGTATTTCATGAGTGTTAAAATACATCTTGTGAATTTAGTTCTTGTGAATGTTAATTTTATAGCGTAACAAAAAAGATTAATTACTTCCAATAACCGAAGCAGACTCCCCAGTGTGTCTTTTAAAGATAAATTTTCATTTTACATAAATTAAATGACTTTTACACAAACGTATTTCATGAGTGTTAAAATACATCTTGTGAATTTAGTTCTTATGTATGCTATTTTTATAACATAAATAAAAAAGATTAATTGCTTCCAATAATCTAAGCAGACTACCCAGTGTGTCTTTTAAAAGACTGGACAGTCTATAACAAAATTATTTCTAAAAGATAAAATAACTTATTTCGAGCCTTGATCACTTACTACAAGCGTACAATTTCTTTCAAACCTAATTCAACAATCTAAAAAAGATTTTATTAGCACATATTTTAGCGTAATAAACTAAATATTTTGTATAAAATAAAAAAAGTATTATAAAATTCTTTATATTATGTTGTTTCATTTATTTATGTGAATTAATTTTCATTAGCACACAAATCTTTTTCGATATTAGAAAAAAAAAACATTGATTGGAGAGGTACATTAGGATCGTTATTGCAGTGTTAAAACTGAAATAATAATCATTTATTTTTCTCTTACTAAATTATGTCAGTCAAAAAAAAAAATTATCATTTTTTTCTTCTTTCAATCCTAATGAATAACTTTATTTTTTAACTGTACATTTTATAATGACAAAAAAACAGTGATTTAAGGTTAATTAATCAATGCAACATATTCACTTTAAATTCCCTTTCTTCAAATATAACAAATACCTTGCATAAGTAACGAAAATATATTTTTAAATGTAAGATTAAATTATTTTCTGAATTAAAAAACGAATTTCATTTTATAGTCGTTGCATAAAATATGATTTTTCCCTTTTAAAAGGATGAATAAACCTTTTAAGAATATTTTTTCTAAAACAATAATAGAAGCAGTAGGTAAGAAATTTCTTCATACTTTATTAAATCATTCTGTTATCAACATTATTTCCACAGCAAGAAATACAAATTGAATTGTTTTAAATAATACACGTGGAAATATAGTAAGGAATATTTTCAGATTGTTTTCATATACAAAATATATTGATACACAAAGTTATGAAATTTTAATTTTCTACACTTTCGTATTTTGAATTGTAAAATTAGCATTCATATATGTTTTTTCTCCATTTCTAACACTGATGTTGTACAAAAATCCATACTATCAATGGAAAAAAATATGCAGCCGCCATAGTAAAAAGAGAGTGACCCAAAATATCTGTTGGATGGTTTCTGTGGAATCACTCTCCTCTAATATTGACATCATTTATAATATTAACTAATGTAAATCTCTTATAATAATAATGAAATAACCTAATTTTAATTTTCAAAGTGAAAATAAATTTGCATTTCATAACAAACAGATATGAAATCAAATCTGTTTAGTGCTTAGAAAAAGCAATGACGGAAATTTAAATGTTCACACTGTTAAATGTTTTGTGCTGGTTTGAATCAATTTTTAGTCCTAAAAATTTTTTTTTAATTTTATGATTTTGCTCTTTTCTGAAATACCAGAAGTACTCAGAATATTGAAACATGGACATACTCAAAACTGAGCAGATAGAGATCTTTTCTGAAATACCAGAAGTACTCAGAATATTGATACATGGGCATACTCAAAACTGAGCACATAGAGATCAGTTCATACTCATTTTTGAAACATGGACATATTCAAAAATGAGCACATAGAAGTCAGTTCCTACTCATTTTTGAAACATGGACATATTCAAAAATGAGCACATAGAAGTCAGTTCATACTCATTTTTGAAACATGGACATACTCAAATATCAGTACATGATGTTTTAATTTTGAGTGTGTGCATGTTTTCAGAAATGAGTATAGACATGTTTGAAACTTGAGTAATTTTTATTCGGAGCCATTTTGAATATGCGACATACTCAGATGTGAGTATTTTTTGCTCAGTTTTGAAAATGTCGTTTTTAGAGTTATCATTTAAAATTTAAACTGTAGAGAAGCGAATACAATTAACGAGAAAAAGGAATATAAATTGTAGCATTCACATAATATCGTTCTCATTGCTATATCGATTAGTTTTTTGTATATTTATTTCAAATTTATTCTTATTTTTTTTCAATTTTAAAATAACGTAACTCAAAAGATTTCAAACTTGATGTTTCATTTCCAAATAATTTCATTTTCTCTTAGATGACAGAAGAGAACGTCGTACTTTTACATAATATGAAACTTTCATAGATTTAAAATTATTACGATATTGAATTTCGCTATTCAAAAGTAACGCAAATTATGTATAACACATTTACATAATTCTTTTTAAATATATATCATGCTGAGTTCGAATTTCCTCTATATAAAAGGTGAGTGTCATTTAGTTTAATCGTTTATAATATGAACTTCAATTCCTCAATCTTAATTTTTTTTTTTTAATTCGATATACAGTGTTATTACAAATGAATCATCGGGTTTTGATACGTTATCAAGTGCGAACTAGGAAACCTATATGTTTCCAGAACTCAAACGAGAGGGCGTTAACTACAGTTTCGCGTTGCGTATGTGTCATGTGCGTGTGGTTGCCATGGATGCTGCGCGAACGTCATATTCAAAATGGCGACTGGACAGCAGAAAGCAACTGGAACACGATATCAACGGTTTCATTTACCAACAGGATGGAGCTCCGCCACACTGGCACAAAGAGGTTCGTGACTACCTTAATTGACAACTCCCACAGCGATGGATTGGTCGATGTGGCCAGGATGACAAGACACTGTGTTCATGGCCGCCCAGATCACCCGACCTTTCGCCGTGTGACCTTTTCGTTTGGGGATATATTAAAGACTTTGTTTACGTACCACCGTTAACTACCACTTTGGCTGAGTTGCGGAATGGCATCATGACTGCATTCGTGACCATCGACGCGACCATGCGGAGTAATATGTGGAGCGAACTGAACTATCGCCTTGACATCTGCCATATCACTCAAGGAACACATGTTGAACATCTGTAGTATGGACGTCGATCTTGTATACTTTCGGATTATTTTCATGTATAACTCATTGTTGTAATCCAATAATGTTCCTAAATGGAAACCCGATGATTCTTTTGTAATAACCCTGTATTTCATTTTCCCTATAACACTTCCTGTCTACCATCTTTCTCCAAAAAGTTGCCATGCCAAGCTGTCCCATTTTTGTTAAATGTTTATATTCAGTTATTTAGCATTGATTTTTCTGTTTATAATTCCTTTAGATTTTAAATAAATGATAAATCGAAATCGAAATGAAAATTATAATTACATTTTAAAAAAGAATTTTTAAAAATCAAATAAATTGTTTAAGATTTGTTAGGGACATTCTAAAAACAAGTAAGTTTTTTAAATATTATTTAACTGAATTATTTTCTCTTATTTTTAAGTGACAATGTATTAAGTTTACAATTTTTTAAGATTAATATTTCATATAACATACATAATTAGAATCTTTTCTGATGCTTCAAATCTTAATAAATGTTTTTATTAAATAAATAAAATGCGTTTATTTACAGTTTCATTGCTTATTTATTGAATGCTTATTCTTTCGTTTCCAAGTTTTGAATCGCATTTATCAACAAGTTTTTCAAGGTCAAACTTTTTTTGCAATTCAAATACAATTTTCCCTTAAATGGCAAGTGTAAATATCCCACATTTATCAGAATTGAAACTCTTACAGATTTTATAGATTTTTAAAAAGTGTATTTTAATGCAGAAATTCGTCACTGGAGAAAATAGCAAAATACATATGAACATTTACAAATTTGTTTTCAAGCATATCTGCTACTCTTATCTGCGATACGAAAAGGCACGACCACTATTTCCAACAACACAAAATGAATTCACTAAAGGTTTTAGTTTTTGGACAATTTTTCGGCAGACACAATTTGAAGATGTAAAATACTAAAAGGTCACACGAGCGAAATATGTCTTGTTCCGCAATAAGCATTGAAATTACCCAGATATAATTTAGGCAATTTTTTATTCTAAAATAATGTTTTAATTATAAAAATTAATTCATATTCAAGACAAATACGTATTTATTACCAGCATTAATTTTTACATAAAAATAATTCTTTTTAACTAATCTATAGGTAGAATTACAGATCATTGCCATGAATAGATATTTAGAAAGTTTACTTTTTGAATGGTTGGTCTGTCTTCTATTATCGAAAACATTGACATTTTCAGAATAACAATAACAAAAATTTATGGAAAATTAACCCAAGCTGAATTTTTATTTTCGGATCTAATAAATGTTTTTCAATTTATGGATTTCCTCCTAGGATATTTTCTTTACTTAGTTGTGGTAACAGTTGTTCGACAATTTTTTTTTCGTGTATCGTTTATAATTTAAAAATTTAAGGTTTTGCTATTCGAAAATGTAGATATCAAATTAAATATGTGAATGACCCTTTACAAAAAAATTAATATTTTGAAAGGAGGGATTATTTAAAATCTAAAGACAACCTTTTTCTTGTTTTATTTTGCATTATTCATGAATACCGATAAGAATATTGTTCTTCATTAATGATACTTCCTCGTTCAACACATTATTAGACAAAGGTCTAAGATGAAATAGTGAATGATTACAATAGTCAATTTACGACGACTACGCTCACTTTCATTAATAATAAATCAGTCATGTTGGAGTAAAACTCGCGCTCAAAGGGTTCCGTACATTAAATTTATTAATTTATAAACTCCTACTACTATTTTTTCATAATTTTAGTTCAAATAGATTCGGAAATAGGAGGGGGAGAGGGACATATTTTCCCAGTATACTTTCGATGATATCTCTGAAAATATAATACCTAAAATTAAAACAAATATATTTTTTAATTCGCTGCTACGAGATTTTTTGCACAATATCCTACACGATATATAAAAAGAATTTTTTTTGAAGTAACTTAATTAATATCTCGACTAATTACCTACATTTTTTTCCTAAATCATTATCAAATATCGTTGGATTATTCTGCGTCGATGCATACCTCGAGCACCCGAAAGTAAAGCCCGAAAAGTAAAGCTTGTGTGTAACCTGTGAAGTACCGAAAATATATATATATATTTCCAAATTATAGTTTTAGCATTAATTTACATAATTGCCCATTGCGGCAGTTTTAGAATATATGGATTATTTTTTAAAGACGCTATTTAGTTTACATAAATTCATATAGAAAAAAAGCACATTTGTTATTTTTGGGGAAAAATTATTTACCTCGAATGAGTGTATGCATTAAGATACAGTATACATCTCTAAAATCTTTTGAATTTCAAATTGCATTTATAATCAATGATAAAATTATCCTTTAGTTAGACTTATTTAAAATGAAAGAGCAATATGTAACCTCCATAAGTCCTTTGGAATTCTATCCGAATATTCTTACATTAAAATTCCTCTCAAAATATCAGACTGCGGTATTGATAGCTATTCAGTCAAATCCATGACTTTATGAAAGAATAAAACTACTTTCAATTGAAAGTGATGAATTCAAAAGTATCCAGGAGAAAATAGCCATAGAAATTGAAATTACTTTCGAAATATCGGATATAATTTCAGAACACTGATAGAAAGAGTTGTTTTATCGAGATAAAAAAAAAAGGTATAAAATTAATTTTATCATACGAAAATTCTTAAAACGAGTTTCAAAGAATTTTCTAGGTTTACTTCTTTTTTATTTAATGAAATAAAATTATTATTTAATGGTTGATTCATTTTTCAATTTCAGAGAATTTATGAAAAAACGCGAAAATTAAATCTAATCGAATGCTTATTCTCTTTTTGAAATATTTCAAGAAAAAATTATTTGATAATATTTTTGAAATACAATGTAAGTTTTTTTCAGAGCAGTGTAAAGTTCAAATGTTAATTTGGCATAACTTTTACAGTTTTATTTATGTTTCTCCTGTATGTTTGAACGCGGCTGGTTGGAGAATTTTTTTAAATATACACCATATATATATATATATTAAAACAGAAAGCTAAGAGTTTAAGAGCGATTTGGGCTATATACAGCATGCGCAATAGGCACTTTAGGGTGCTTTTCAGTCGATAAATGGAGTGGGAAATCCTCCGGGGATACTACCTCTGTTTGACGAACTCATGCGCAGTAGCCCTTTTACACTATTTTTCCGTGGCGATACGAAGCAATTCATTGCGGTTTATTCATATTGGGGCTTTTACATACTTTTGGAAAACCCCAATAAATAATCACCCAATTTATGAAAGAAATATGTTACATCAGTGATCTTCAACCGAGAATCGTAATAGGAGGTGTGTCTTGCATCATCCTAAAGCGCATCGGCTGACGACATGACTGTTTTTCTTTCCTGTAATAACCAGAGACAATTGCATCATTCAAAAACTGAACTTTGCTTTCTTCTAAAGGACTAATAAACTCACTTTTAATCTCTCTCTTGATCTGAACGGATCAAAATGTAAAAACTAAATATTTACGAGGAGCAAAATGTTAATTTCCTCTATCCTTGTAATAGATAAATCTAATGCTTATTAAAATTAATCTTTAACCAGTTAATAAGTGTAAATTCAATACGAAACCATGCATTTTGTTTATAAAACATTTGCTAATTATAATTTTATCTTAAGATAATGTAGGAAGCATTAAAGAATACTTTAGTGCATTTATAATTGATGGATATACTCCAGCTATGGATTACCTGTCCCGGATTACTTATGGATTAACTGTCTCTATGTGCCTGACCCTGCTCTTACGCCGAAATAGGTAAGCTGAAAAACTTTCCTTACCATTTGTTTTTTCAAGTATTAAAAGATTAGCGCTCGCCACTGAGTTCCTGATGATATTTATTTAAATGCTACTTTATCTCATATATTGCAACAATTTGATTATTTAGACTGATATGAAATCTTTTAAAACAAAGCAGGCAGGCACTAAATAAATACATAAATAAAATAAAATAAAATAAAAACTTCGAGATTTGAAAAATGGTTTCGTTTCGCAATAGCCAATTAATTGAGAAATTAAATTCTCAAAATTATTCGAATTGACGCTTTAAAATAGAGATGATGCTTATAAAAGAGGAATTGCTAGGAGGTACAACAGAAAATCCCCCAGAACAACCCACTGCTGATTGGATTAAGAAAGACAAAAAGGCCAGAGCCTTAAAAAACCTCAGCACTGAAGATGATCAAATACTACGTCAAGCACTTAAATAGCGCAAGGGAGACGTGGACCGCGCTTAAAGAAATTCATGAGAGATCAAAACTCTCCAGTAAATTGTTTTTATTAAGGAAGCTATATAGCACTAAATTAAATGAGAATGGGAATATGATAGTTCATATAACTAAAATTTTAGAACTAGTGGATAAACTATCAGCCATCGGGGAAAACATAAGTGACTCCCATATTTTAGCACTATTATTGTGCTCATTGCCCCACTCATATGATTCTTAAATCACCGCCCTTGAGGCAAGACCCGAACAAGAATTAACCCATGCTTTCATTAGAAGCAAGTTGACCGATGAATATACCAGAAGAATAGAAAATTCAGAAAATTCGGAAACTACATCGAAAGCATTTAAAACTCAAAAGAGATACGGAAATGCAGATAATAAAAAAGACACAAAGTTTTGTTCGCATTGCCGAATGAGAAACCATTCAAATTCCCAATTTTGGTTCCAAAAAGGAAAAAATACCAACACATACACACAAAATAATAAAAGCTATAAAAATAAAAATCATTCTATTTCTCTATGCTTTGCGAAAAATGGAGAAAACTTAAAATTTCACAATCACGAAACTCATAAAAGTGAAATACATGAAGAGATTAAAACAGAAAATATAGCATTTCTAGTAGAAAATACAGAAAAACATACACGGGTCGTCGACAGTGGCAGTTCCACACACGTAACAAATTCTAAAGATATGTTAACGAATTTTAAAGAAATGACAGAAACTCAAATAACTGTAGCAAATGGAAGTAAGTTAGAATCTTACGGTTCCGGTGAAGTAATTATAGAAAATGGTAAAAGTAACAGCCAAATTATATTGAAAGAGGTACTATATGTTCCTGAAATAGAATCTAACCTTTTATTCGTAAGTAAAGCAACCAAGAATGGTTGTAAAATAATTTTCGAGAAAAATCATTGCTACATAAATTATAAAAATAAAACGATCCTCAAAGGCATATTAAAAAATAATTTATATGAAATACAACTCGTGTACAACAAAACCACCAATTGCGCGAATCTTACACACACATGTAAAAACTCCAACTGCATAGAAACGTGTCATAGAAGGATGGGTCACCGAGATTACCAAACAATTAAAACAATTACGTCCAAACAATTAGTGAACGGAATTAAACTAGACAACTGTAAACACGAAAGTATTTGTGAGGTATGCATAGAACCAAAAACCAGCGAGACCACATATCCAAAATCGGCGGAATACAGAGCGAAGAGAAATTTGGAATTAGTACACTCCGACGTTTGTGGTCCGATTCAGACACCTACAATAGGCGGAAAAACCTATTTCGTAACATTCATAGACGACTATTCAAGATTTTGCATAATATATTTAATGTCTAAAAAGAGCGAAATGTTTGAAAAATTAAAAGACTATGTCGCGACAGTTCACCCAGTAATCACCCAATTTAAGAAAGAAATATGTTACATCAGTGATCTTCAACCGAGAATCGTAATAGGAGGTGTGTCTTGCATCATCCTAAAGCGCATCGGCTGACGGCATGACTGTTTTTCTCACCCTGTAATAACCAGAGACAATTGCATCATTCAAAAACTGAACTTTGCTTTCTTCTAAAGGACTAATAAACTCACTTTTAATCTCTCTCTTGATCTGAACGGATCAAAATGTAAAAACTAAATATTTACGAGGAGCAAAATGTTAATTTCCTCTATCCTTGTAATAGATAAATCTAATGCTTATTAAAAGTAATCTTTAACCAGTTAATAAGTTTAAATTCAATACGAAACCATGCATTTTGTTTATAAAACATTTGCTAATTATAATTTTATCTTAAGATAATGTAGGAAGCATTAAAGAATACTTTAGTGCATTTATAATTGATGGATATACTCAAGTTATGGATTACCTGTCCCGGATTACTTATGGATTAACTGTCTCGATGTGCCTGACCCTGCTCTTACGCCGAAATAGGTAAGCTGAAAAACTTTCCTTACCATTTGTTTTTTCAAGTATTAAAAGATTAGCGCTCACCAATGAGTTCCTGGTGATATTTAGTTAAATGCTACTTTATCTCATATATTGCAACACATACTACGTTAGAAAATTTGGATTACACATATTAGGTATTTTTCTCATTTTACCTGTATTTATTGTTGTTATTGCATGTCCATTTCGATTATTTTGTTCATTTTATATTATTTAGCGAGTCAATTTCGAATTTTTTTCAGCTATCGGCTCGCATGTATGTATACGATCGGTTCCGTCGTATACCATCGGACAACCGTTTCGGGTACCAGCTTAATGTTCGTCTATTGTACCTATATCATTCATGTTATAGTAAAAAGAAAGGTAATCAATCATGCTGGAGTTTATACAACAAAAACGTATAATTTATTATTTTCATTGATTAATCATTTTTTCAAGAACGCAAAAGATTTTTTTAAAAAAAAAGCCGAAAATGATCTTATTTGTTTAAATAACCTCATTTTGTCAAAAATCAACTTTTAAAACTAAATGTTGGTATAAGCTTCAGAGAATTGAATGCCATTCATAATTGGGTGACCCAATTAGTGCGCAGAGTATTAAAATTTTACAGTTGAAATTTTCACCAAATTCTATTGTTTTCAAGCGGAAATGCACTTGGACATTTTACGATAATTTAGATAAGATTGCATTTGAAGTATAAGCAGAACCATTTTATTTATTTATTGCATGCGAATGCATATTATTCATGGGTATATTTGTATCGGTCTTCCTTCAAATTATTTATATGAATAAAGTATGAGAGCTGTTTTATAACCTCTCAATTTCTCTTTCATTTGAAAAGATGTTTTCCGAAATATTCATACATAAGAAATAAGAAAATACTTTGGGAAAACAAACAAATAAAACATGAAAGTAATGTTTACCGTATTTGTTTTTGTTATATTATTTTTAAGGCGTCTATTTTTTGTTTTCATAAATTTGTATTCTGTTAGCTCTAGTTTTGTGTTTTGAAAGAATCCAAGTCTGTGGATTTTATTTAAAAAGTAATATTACTTTATGAGTTCAAAATTTTCGTTTATTTTTTCGAATAACACAACAACGGAATTTTGTTTCACAAAACTTTTACGCTAGAGTAATTGAATTTAATATTAATTATTACTATGAGACGTTATTGCATGTAAAAGCGAAAATTAAATTAAGAAATTCCGTTTTAACACGGATTGTTCGTTCAATTCTGTCTCAAACTCAAATTATATAAATTAAATTACTTTTATACAAACGTATTTCATGCGCGTTAAAATAAATCTTGTGAATTTAGTTCTTCTGAATGTTATTTTTATAGCATAAAAAAAAGATTAATCACTTCCAATAATCTAAGCAGACTCTCCAGTGTGTCTTTTAGAGGACTAGACAGTCTATAACTAAATACATTTGTAAAAGACAAAATAAATTATTTCGAGCCTTGATCACTTACGACAAGCGTACAATTTCTTTCAAACCTAATTCCACATTTTCTGTCATAGTTCTAAAAAAGATTTTATTAGCATATATTTTGGCGTAATAAGCTAACTATTTAACATGCAGAATATTGCATGCAGAATAAAATAAGTAATAATAAATTCTTTATATTATGTTGTTTCATTTCTTTATGTGAATTAATTTTCATTAAAACACAAATCTTTTTCGATATTAGAAAAAACAACATTGATGGGAGAGGTTCATTAGGTTCATTAGTGCAGTGTTAAAACTGAAATACTAATCATTTATTTTTCTCTTACTAAATTATGTCAGTCAAAAATTTTATTTTTATTTTTTTTCTTATTTCAATTATAATAAATAACTTTATTTTTTAACTTTACATTTTATAATGACAAAAAAAGTGATTTATGGTTAAATAATGAATTCAACAAATTCACTTTAAATTCCCTTGCATCAAATATAACAAATACTTTGCATCAGTAACGAAAAAATATTTGTAAATGTAACATTATCTTATTTTCTGAATTAAAAAACGAATTTGATATTATAGTCGTTGCATAAAATGGGATTTTCCGTTTTAAAAGAATGAATAAACCTTTTTAAGAATTTTGTTTTTTCTAAAACAATAATAGATGAAGTATGTAAGAGATTTTTTTCATACTTTATGAAAACAATCTGTTATCAATATTATTTTCACAGCAAGAAATGCAAATTGAATTGTTTTAAATAATGCACGTGAAAATATAGTAAGGAATAATTTCAGATTGTTTTCTTATACAAAATTATATTGATACACAAAGTTATGCATTTTTTTAATTTTTACTCTTTCGCATTTTTAAATGAAAAATTAGCATTCATATGTTTTTTTTCATGTACATAAATCCATACTATCAATGGAAAAAAAATTTGCAGCCGCCATAGTAAAAAGAGAGTGACCTAAAATATATGTTGGATGGTTTCTGTAGAATCACTCTCCTCTAATGTTCACATCATTTATAATATTAACTAATGTATATCTCTTATAAAAATAATAAAATAACCTAATTTTAATTTTCAAAGTGAAAAGAAATTTGCATTTCATAACAAACAGATGTGAAATCAAATCTGTTTAGTGCTTAGAAAAAGCAATGACAGAATTTTAAATTTTTACACTGTTAAATGTTTTGTGATGGATTGAATCAATTTTTAGTCTTAAAAAATCTGCAGTGTTTTTTTTTATTTTATGATTTTGCTCTTTTTTCCAACTATAACTTGTCATTTAAACGTTCTTACTAATATCTTTCCTATTTCTCAAAATTCTGCACACTCTTTTCATTTATAAGGGAAACCATTTTGTAACATTTTAATTATTAATATATATATATACTTTTTCATTTTCCACGTACAGTTAAAAAACTAAAGCTGGAGACTTCTTTTTGCTTGAACATACATTTATGTTGGCAATGCGGTAAATTTATTTGAATACCTATTTTGCAAATAATCAATGTACACTGAGCAAAATGACACTTTCGAATCTGAGTAAATCGATGTTTTCGTTTTGTTATGAAACTTTTTGTTTCAAATAGTACGACCCAATGCTTTCAATTCTGAAATACCAGAAGTACTCAGAATATTGAAACATGGACATACTCAAAACTGAGCACATAGAGATCAGTTCACATCCCTTTTTGAAACATGAACATGCTCAAAAAAGAGCACTTAGAAGTCAGTTCATACTCATTTATGAAACATGGACATACTCAAATATGAGCACATAATGTTTTATTAGGGGTTGCCGTACACTGAGGCTGGGCTACCAGCTTTTTCTTTACTGAAAAATAATTATTTTACGGTATAAATAGCGATTTTTTACTGAAAAACAATCATTTTACAGTATAAATACCGTTCATAATCGAAATGGCACATATACGGTTTTTTACGCTTAATATACCTTAAAAGAACGGTACTCATACTGTAAAGAGTGAAAACGGTACAAGTACCGTTAATTTACGGAACATCTACTGAAAATTTACGAAAAATTATTACAGTGCATTCAAAACTGTCTTATTTTTATTAAAAGTTTTATATTCTATTATTTGGCATTGGTTTTTTCGTTTATAATTCCTTTATATTTTAAATAAATTATAAATCGAAATCGAAATAAAAATTATAATTACATTAAAAAAAATAATCATAAATAAAACGTTTAGGATGTTTTAGGGACATTCTAAAAACAAGTAAGTTTTTTTAATATTATTTAACTGAATTATTTTCTCTTATTTTTAAGTGACAATGTATTAAGTTTACAATTTTCTTAAGAGTAATATTTCATATTACATACATAATTAGAATATTTTCTGATGCTTCAAATCTTAATAAATGTTTTTATTAAATAAAAAAATGCGTGTATTTACAATTTCAGAGTTTATTTATTGAATGTTTATTCTTTCGTTTCCATTATAATTTAAATCGCATTTATCGCATTTTAAATCGCATTTATCAACAATTTTTCAAGCTCAAACTTTCTTTGCATTCCAAATACATTTTTTTCTTAAATAACAAGTGTAAATATCCCACATTTATTAGATTTTAAACTCTTACAGATTTTATAGATTTTTAAAAAGTGTATTTTAATGCAGAAATAAGTCACTGGAAAAAGTAGCGAAAGACATATGAACATTTACAGATTTATTTTCAAACCTATCTGCTACTGTTATCTGCGACACGAAAAGGCACTACCATTTCCAATAACACAAAATGTATTCTCTACCAGTTTTAGTTTCGGACAGTATTTCTGCAAGACACAATTTCGATATGTAAAATACTAAAAGATCACACGAGTGAAGTATTTCTTGTTCAAAAATAAGCAATGAAATCACCCAGATATAATTTAGGCAATTTGTATTCTAAAATAATGTTTTAATTATAAAAATTAATTCATATTCAAAACAAATACGTATTTATTACCAGCATTAATGCTTACATAGAAAGAATTAGCCTTATAAAAAATATAGCTAGAATTACAGTTCATTGCCATGAATAGATATTTAGAAATTTTACTTTTTGAATGGTTGGTCTACCTTCTATTACCGAAAACATTGACATTCTCAGAATGACAATAACAAAAAATGCATGGAAAATTAACTCAAACTGAAATTTTATTTTCTGATCTAATAAATGTTTTTCATTTTATGGATTTCCTCCTAAGAAATTTTTTTACTTAAATGTGGTAACAGTTGTACGAAACTTTTTTCTCGTATATCGGTTATAATTTTTAAAAATGAAGATTTGCTATTGGAAAATTTAGTCATCAAATTAAATATGTAAATGAACCTTTACTAAAAAAATTTCAATATTTTGAAAGGAGACCTTATTAAAATCTGACGGCAAATTTTTTCTAGTTCTATTTTGCACTATTCAGTTCATGAATAGCGATAAGAGTATTGTTCTTCATTAATGATACTTCCTCATTCAACGCATTATTAGTCAGAGGGCTAAGATAAATTGTGAATGGACCACAATAGTCAATTTACGACGACTACACTGACTTTCATTAGTAATATACCAGATATATAGCATCAGAATGGACATATTGAATCATAGACATCAATTCAGACAAGCATAGATCGAATACTTTGTGCGAATTTTAATTCATAAACCAAAACAGTTACAACGTTGTAACGCACAAATAAGAAAATTGGCATAAAAAACCGCATACGGCCGTTTCAAGGATTCATCGATCCCCTTCCTCAATGCGAGAAAGAAAAAAAAAGGATAAAATTAGGTTCATTGGGCTCTTGTTTTAGCATTTTCATTCAAGCCAGTACTCGGGGCTGTAACCGAGGGGTTCTTTGAACTCAATTTTATCCCTTTTTTTTTTTGTTTTTTTTTCTCGCATTGCGGAAGGGGATCGATGCATCCTTGAAACGGCCTTATGCGATTTTTTATGCCAATTTTCTTATTTGTGCGTTACAACGTTGTAATTGGTTTTGGTTTATGAATCAATTCAGATAAATCATAGCCGACTTTCAATGCTTACAGTGAGACATTCAAAAATTTACAGTCACAATAGAAGATTCAGATTTCGTAGTATATGATACTCACAGTACCATAATATTCCACAGTAAAAATTAAATCTTTCTCAGGATGATTTCCGAAATGAAATAACACCCATATTAGCTTTCCAAACTCCAATATGACCAGTAATATATACCTATGTAATAGTGTCAGACCCATAACGGGTCTCATATCTCTCCAAATTGGAAGAAAACGGTTACATATTCATCCACACAGCTTTACGATACCCAGAATGGAGACAGTGAAAACCCAAACTGGATTACACCTGTGTTAATTTAGCACAAAATGGTACACAGTGGTAACGAAAACAGGCATGGGTCTTGATCCAATTTGGTATGAACCCAAATTGGGTAAGCTCATACCTAAAAATCTTTCAACCCAATCTTTTTAACACATTTTAGGTTTTATTTTTTTTTTCTGTGTCTTCATTTCTTCGTCTTTCTTCATTTCTCATTACAATAGATTTGAAAATTCAAATTTGAAATGTTTGTTAAACCAACATATAAAAAGTTTTCAATATATCATAAAATAGAAAAAAATAATAAAGGGTAAGATTTTTTTCATTTTAAATTAATCTAAATAATTTTATTCCAGACTAATTCCTACGGAATATATTTAGCATTTAGCATTCAGTTTTCAATTTTATTCTTAAATGAAAACAAATATTTTCAGGCAAAGTCAGGAAATGTATTTTTTTTACATTAAAAATTTCAAAACGATTTTACAGACCCTCCTTTTAAAAAAAAATTAAATTATGTAACTTAATTCTCGTCATTCGTCTGATTGCAAAAGACATCTTGCTTATAAAAAAGAAAAAACATAATTTTTTATATTGATTTAAAAAATATTCCGTTAAAAAGTTTGTGAGATTCAATCTTTCAAATTCAAACAGATTGATAAGACACAAGTTTTTTAAACGAATGTTCACATTGGATTCTTCTGTCAACGTTAACGTTTGAGAAAATTGGAAGAATGATCAATAATTTCCAATAATCTAGAATGACTTCATTAAACTCTTTCCCAGTGTGCACTTTGCCACCAGATGAAGGATAAAATATATTAACTGGATCATTTATTTTTCTGATAAATGCATTATTTCATTTCAAATCCATTTCTGCAGTTTTCCTTTAATTCTTTAAAGAATTTTTAGGATGTTCTTGCAGTGTAACAAATAGATAACTCAAAGTACGTAATATGAAAAAAATATATTGAATTATATTATTTTTATTACAAAACTATTATTCTGTTAGAAATTCTATTAATTTCTTGATCTTAATTTCTCTTTAAAGGGCATTGATCTCACAGAATGCATTACTCCACATCTCAGTCGGGAGGATTATATTTTTTCTTAATGAAGTTTTTAAAAAATTGGGTTATCTTTAATTTAATTATTCCATTTTAATCGTAAAATATTCTTAATATTTTATAAAATATTTAACGTTCTTATTTGAAACATCTTAAACTTTTTTTTCCCTTTTCTAATATAATTTTTTGAAACAAGATCGAAAAACTGTTTCAAATTAGTACTGTCTAGTTGAAAACTGCCTTTTATTATATCATTAAAATATTTTCAAAGAATTGTGGTTTTCCATTCCTATTTCTAAATACAAAACAAAAAAAAAAAAAAAAAGAAAAAAAGATGTTTTGAACAGATGGCTATGTTATCTGAAATTAGAAAAGGGATTTTCGTCATTTTCATTTCATTCAATTTTTAATTTTTAATTTTTTTTATTTTATTATTACTTGATTAATAATTTTTATTCATTTTTACATATATTATTGTGTAATTCCCAATGTCGATGCCATGAATTTTTATCATGTTTAGAAAAAAAAATGTGCAATTCTCTTCGACTAACAGAAAAAGTACATGAGACGTTTAGACTGTGGTAATAACGTAGCCGTATGGAAAATTTCTTATCCTTGAAATGTCATTCAAAGTTTCGAAATGTCATTCAAAGCCTCAAAATGTCTTTAAAATAACTTTTACATTGTAAACAGACATAAAATTGAAATGATAAAAAAGGCTACTGTGTATTATGTTTGCAGAGAAAATGTAGTATAACACTTTCAACAGTAAACGTATTTTTATGAAACATTGATAATAAGGATAGTCTATTTCAAAAAAAGTTAAGCAAAATGTAAAAAAAAAATTCTTAGTTATGGGCTAGTTTGAAGAAAGATATCTTAATTAATGCATGGTTCAATAGATAATATGTCCCTATTAGACTCATTTATTTAGAACTAGGACGTTATAATGGTAACTCATTGTAATTACTTTTCAATCCGAATTTTAATTGGTGCAACTTCTAACTTTATGAAAATGCGACTATTATCTTTAAAGAAGAAATACACTTGCAGAAATTACAAAATCTTCTTTAGATGCAAGCACGCATTGAATTATTTTGCTTGTTATTAACTAAAGACATGTGTTGTGGACAAAGTCAAGGTCAAACCGGGCGGGGAGGCTTATCTTTTGGCTTAAACTCAACTAGCACCGCTCAGCAGGTTTTTTTTTTACTATGCGGCAAGGCCCCAGCCCAGGGAGCGATGCCCGGAAGGACCACCCGGGAAGGGGTATCTTCACTATTGGAAATTAACTGTCCAAGATTACAATGTCAATCACAAAGGCTATATGAAAGCTCTTTTGTATGACGTATTGTTTACATGAACTGTGTTATTAATTCATACACACTTCAATCCATGGTTCAATAGATGGCACATTAGTGTGATGTCCATCCAATTCCCAGAAACATTTTTAGTGTAATCCAATGTAGACCCCACTCAATCTGGATATTAGCCGTTGTGGTTTTCTTTGATCGATGTTTAAACATATGCGCAGAAACCAGAAAATGTCCTCAAACTGCAAACATGCATCAGGCCTTATTTCTTTATATTAATAAATGACGTTACAAATATGAAGTTTCATCTCTACCACGCACATTGATCACATTCTTCATGTTTAAAATTGTGTACGTTTCAGCGCATGGACAGTAAATAGCCTTCTATATGATGTACAGTTAGTTTTCAGAGATTTTTAAATGATTCGATATAGCAATAATTTAGAACGGGAATGTTTAATTGATTCCCTTCAGGGATACTTAAAAAGCAGAGCTATCTATATAAACAATAAATTATTCTATCGCTACAATCATGTGTAGAAGCTTTTTGTTTGGAATTAACAAAAGACTTTACAAGTAAGAAGCGTTGACAAATACGAAGATTAATCTCAAAGAGATTGTACACCGATATTATGATTCGATAAGTGCCTATTCATATGATGTTTATTCGAATACTGTAACACTTCCAAACTGCTCCTTTGTAGCCATCTTTCAGTACAGATATCAAACTGTGCGATTTCTTCCTTTAGAAATGTTCCAAAGCTGCGTCTACCTGCCATAAATGTCCTACAGTTTTAATAATGCATAACGAAATTTTCTAAATTTGAGACTAACAAATAGAGAGAGTTTTTAAAAAAAATCCAATTTCTTATAGACGAAAACTTACCAAGTTATGAAATAGTTTGGATTTTATGAAGTAATAAACTTACTTTATTATCATCTAAACACACGTTTTTCCGTTTTTAGTGTCAGAAAAAAAAAATGAAATTTCATAAAATTGAAAATATTAATATTTGATATTTTAAATATGATTTTTTTATTATTATTTGCTTCAGCATGGACAATTTTTTCTAAATGTAAATTATAGAACCTAGGGACGGTATAAAAATTTAATTTAGTAGATTTTTGCGTATATAATATTACATTGAACCACATATGAAACATTTTCGCAATTGAAAGTATACGTTAAAATTAACGTTTTAGGAATTAGATTTTGGGCTGGGATAATGGAAGAAGGTTTGTATGTGGGGAGGGGGGGTACTTAAAAAGTACGTTTAAAGTACAACATTCTTTTATTAAAAAAAAGAAAAGAAAAAAAGGGTGACGGACGCAAAAAAAGAGAGCAAAATATAAGGTCGTAATATAACAAACGAATACTGCATTGTAGCTACAAAAATATCAGCAATGATCTTAGTATCATCAAAAATATCAATAAGGAAAACATCCTCAAGCTAAAAACAATTTAAACTTTTAAATATCTGAAAAAAAAAAAACAGAAGTAAAATAAAATGATTACAGTAGCACAAAGGGACAAAATTCTAAAATAAATCACAGGCTCTTATAGCTTTAGAAATAATTTGAAAATGCAAAATGAGTGAAACTTTAAAGCACTGTGATTCGGAAATGAAAGTCAATTCCTCAGATCAATCCACATCTGAATAAATTTCACAGCTGTTTAGTGTAATAGAATATTAAATTGTAAAGCTTTGACATTAGAAATTTGCATAGTGAAATCCACAGATTAGTCCACACTTGTAATAAATTTCACGACCTTTTTATGATGTCGTAAATTATTAATGGGAAAGCTTTGACATTCAAAATTTGTAGTATAATATCAAATTTTGAAGCATGCAAAAATATGAATAAAAGGGATAAGCTGATTTTTTTTTATCTTATATTATTTTTTCACTAATTAATAAAATATACAAAAAACTAATTAAACTGTTCATTAAAATATATAATTTTGTTTAAATAAATTTTACTATTAAATTTTCCATCATTATCTAATTTTAGTTAATCCAAAGTTTAGTTGCTTAAAATAGCAATGCAGTTTTAATATATTTTTCTTATATGGCGAAAGTGTTATAAAGAATAATTTAAAAATATTTTGTTACATTTTTAGAATATAGCTTTTGCTACAAGTAGCTAATATTTAAAAAAACATTAAAAGAAAACAGTTGATTTTTTGAATGATTTCTTCAAAAATCATTTAAAAGTCAAATTCGTTAAATTTTGAAAATCAAAACTATTTTTAAAATGCTAGTCATTTTTTTTTAGTTTCTTGCTGCTGTTTTGTTATATTTTATCAGTATGTATAGGCAACAGATCCAATGATTGTGATTTATTTGATAGCAGATAACATTAAATTCCGGTAAAAACCTTAAAAAGTTGTAAAAAGTTGAAAACATCACAAATAATTGATGAACCACCTTAATAAAACGTATTTTCAATGTTTTTTAAATTCAAATCTTAAAGCTCTTAGATGATGTGTAATTAGAAAAACATTCTAAAAATATCACGAGTATTTGATAAAACCATTTTGAAGTTAATCAAAAGGAAAAAAAACTTAGATAAATGCGTTTCAGGATTTCGCCCATTATTGTATACAGCTGGAAAATATTTTAAAAAACAACTGTAGTTTGCCTTTTAATAAGAGTAGAATTCTGAAATTTCCCTGCGGTGCACTTTATAGTATATAAACAACTAGCGGCCCTCCCTCACTTTGCTTCGGGTTAACCTTGAAAACCTTCATCTCTTTGTGTTTTCTGTAGACCTTTTTAATGTGTACAATAATTAGTACATTATTTTGATAAATCTTGTAGGGTTCAGCCTGCGTTTGCAATGTATAAGCGGAAAAAAATGAAATTATTTACTACATCACATTAAAAACCTCAAAAATAACAGTATTTCTCCACTATTTAATGGATATACATATAAACCTTCCTCTTGAATCACTCTATCTATTAAAAAAAAACGCATCAAAATCCGTTGCGTAGTTTTAAAGATTTAAGCGTACATAGGGATATAGGGACAGAAAAAGCGACTTTGTTTTATACTATGTAGTGATTTAACACAAAAATTTCAAACTCGATTTGTTTTCGCGGAATTTAGAGGTTTCTGATACAATAGTCTAGAACAGTCACGTGAAAAAACTTGCAAGCAAATTTTAAACCTATGGGAGAGTTCTTTTCACATTTCTCGCTTGCATTTTAATATTTTTAAATGATTTTTTTTCCATGGGATATCAGATGTCGATCTTTAACGTTGTTAGTTTTTACTTTTTTTTTTACTTTGGCGGCAGTTGTTTTTTAATGAGACTAATTTCACTTTCGGTATCATATGCAAAAAAATAATAAATAAATAAAAATAAAAATAGTAAAATGCAACCGAGAAATTTGAAAAGAATGCTCCCATAGGTTTAACCACGGCGAAACTTGATTCCCCTTATAGGGTGATTCCAGTTTAGCCGTGGTTTAACATTAGCTTGCGTATTTCTTCGCGTGACTAATGTATGATCTTAAGACGTTAAAATTACATCGTCTTACGAATGACGAGTCATGCACTGTTAAAAATTTGCAGTCAACTGTCCGGTCATTCGATCGTTTTTATAAAAAAAACGGTTACATAAACGTAATTTAACTTTATTCTGACCATAATATGGTCAATGATATGGTTAGCTATGCTTAATAATATGGTCAAGTAACCGTTATCTTTCAAAACGGTCAAATAACTGGACAGTTTGCTGCAATTTTTTAAGTGTGGCAAAATTGCTGTAATTATATTTATTACATATTTTGATCATAATATTGTATTGTTAATCATTTTAATTATTTGTTAAAATAATAAAATAACTAATTTTGTGTACGGCTGCAGTTTTGCAGCAAAAAGTTTGATACATATTTTGCTGTTATAATTGTTTCTTCGTTCGCAAGAGTACGGAGTCTTTTAAAGGTTATCTCTTAAAGACTTTTTATTCAGATAAAAATTTTAATTGATTAATTTTTTAATCCTTTAAAATTTTCATTTAATTATTTTTTAATTCATATAAAATTTTAATTTTTTGGGGGGAGGGGGGTGTATTTATTGGCCTAAATGGTTTCTGAAAAGAATTCGTTAATTATTACCTCATTCTGAACATTTTTCTGAATATAAGTACACATATTTAGGACTGACATTCACTAACTACCTGTTGGACAAAGAAATGTAAATATAATGTATTCATCCTATATAGTGAATTATTAAAATATATGCATTAACTGTTAAAACATTTTTATGCATAATTTATCTGGGGAAATGAAAGCATTTGAAAATACATGTGAGACTTTACGTGAAATTCGGAATGAAAACAAATATTGTTAAGCACAGAGATAGATACTTGACATATACAATCATGGAAATATACATTATTCATAAAGAATATTCATTGGGGGAATCCTCTTTCGAATTGTTCAGATAAATAAAGCATGAGATATGGCTCATAACTCTCCAAAAGCTTTTCATTCGAAAAGAAATTATTGGAGAAGTTCATGCATAAGTAATAATCTAAGATGACGCCAAGATAACAAGCATGACTGAGAAGTAGTTTTAATATTTACCGCATATATTTATCAGTATAAATTCTTCTATCGATAACTTCAGCTGTGTGTTTTAGAAAAATATTTACTTGTGGAAAATAAATATTATTTAATAATTCAGAAGCTTTTTTACTTAATCTTATATGATAATGAAATTTTCGTCGGAAAATGTATTATAATTTTTTTTTATTTTATCTTGGCATTCATATTACGTTGAATTTTTTAAGGTAGTAATCTTCAGTTTAAATAAAAATTTTATGTAAATCTTTGATTTTATCACTCTTATTGAATTAAATGCAACTAAATGCGAAACAATTTCTTTGCATAGACAAAAAAGCTGATTTTTTCATTAATTCGTTTTTACATTAATGTTCATACAGTCAACTCTCTTCATAGGAGCATGTCGCATATATGTTTTCTGTTGAAATCTCAACTGTCTTAATAGAAATTCTATATTATTTGTTAACAATAATGTCATCAGTCCTCTATACCTGCTTATAGGGACAGATGAATTATTTGCGTAAAATGCGATAACGTTAAGAAATTTTCGAGAAGTCCACAATCACAGCTGTGTAAGGTGAAGCATACTCGGAAAAAAAGGAGTGTCTAGCTCAGAACTGTTTAAATATGAATGGTAGCCATTTGCACTACTTCTTGTGATATCGTCAAATTTATAACAAAATATGGTAAATATCGTTAAAATATCTTCATTATTGATAAAGTAAAATCCGAGTTCGTATAGGAGTTAGACACATCCTATGCTTGACTGAATAAATTTAGTACGACCTTGGACTTTTGTGTAAAAATTATTCTATGTAATGTTCTCAACCAACTCCTAAAATTTTTAGTTTGTGTGCTGAAAAACCTTGCATGCTACATCGCTTATAAGATTACATTTGCATAATTCCCACAGTTAATAATCACTCTTACGAAGTTTGGCTGTATGTCTTTGAAAACTACTGCAATTACATAATAATTTAAAAGTTGCGCACTCTGTGAATGAATTTATGTCATCAATCTATTTATATAATATTTTCAAAAACATTTGGTTAAAACATACGGCGCCACTCCAATAAATGATCTAATAGCCAAGTTCGAAAACTCTGAAGGATTAATAGAGGATTACAAATAACAATGTATTTGTGAAATTTAATAAATGTATTTTCATGAAAATTTTTCAAAAAGTGAAAAATACAATAAAATCAGAACTATCAATATCTCAGTGGCGTCTGGCTCAACGATTTCTTATTTCGAAGACAAATATCCAAAAACACTTTCAGGGTAGTTTTTTCATTTGATTCAACAGTTTAAACGGTCATAAATATGAATTGTAATCTTATTGGAAACTATTCGTAAATACTTTAAACATTTCAAGCTTTAAATATTTGTCTTTAAATATTATATCATTAGAAATTAACCTTTTGTGGCAACAAATCCGATTTGAAATATACTTACTCAAATAATACATCATTTTAAGCATATAGAAAACCATTAAAAAATTTTTAGAAGATAAACCTCTGCAGTAGACAGAAAATTACATACTTCTCATAAATAGTGTCAATTTTCGGATAGAAAATTGTAAAGCATACGAACTTACTTTTGCAAAAAATCTATTTTTGGACGTCTCCAGCCTTTTTAATTTGACAAAATTTACGAAGTTTATTCATTAATAACGATCTGAAACTGCTCAAATGATAAATAAAACTTTGACATGGAAAATTAACCCGGTATCGCCATTTGTTGCGAATTCTATAAATAATTTATATTAACTGTTGTGTTGAAAGATAGCAGCAATAAATAAAATCATATCTTAAAGCCCACTGTATACGCAACATTTGTTTTTGGGTATGTTGCAGATATGAAACACGATGATACAACCTGTTAAGTTCCTTATCTAAAGATGTAAATTAACATATTTTGTTTCTTTTCAATAGAAAGTCTAAAGACATTCATTTCCTGTAACTTTAACAAATGCATGCGATCCCACTGGCGAAGTAAGACTTTATAATTTTACTATTTCTAGAAAAAACATTTATTAACAAAAATATAATAAATGTGATTGTGTTTACTGGGATGTTCTCCTGTATAGATCAGTTGGAAGAGCATTGACAATTAAAACTAAAATGTTCTGGGTTTGAGTATCGGACGGGACACATTTTTACTTACAAGGAGAGGGCCAAGCTTGGTAATCACAGATTTTAATTATTTTTATATATGTTGTAGGGTAGAAGCCCCTTAGTCTCAGGCTCAACGGATTTTATACAATACTCGTGAGTTCTCGAGAAATAGGGGGTTTAACATTATAACACAACTTAAATACCTTAAATTCCAGCCTACAATACGCGGATGAAACAATCATGTATCGACCCAAAAATTTTATTCAGTAATTGAAATGAAATATTTACAGCGATTTACGTTTTATAAAATAAAATTTCACAAACCAAATTTGTTTTCAATAATTGACATCAAATACTTACAGCGATTTAGTAAGTTACGTTTTGTTAAACTTCTATTTCTTTATTATATTTTTAAATATTTGTATTATATTTTTGTTTTAACTTTTTTATATTTCTCACGGATAGCTATTTGCATCGCAAGTCGTGTACATTTATCCTAGAAATTTAGTTGGTACACGACTAGGTATTCCATTCTATTAAGTATATTGTTACATTAAGTTACGTTTTATAAAATAAAGTTTCCATGTCGAAATATGATGTTTTATCCGCGGATTATAGGCCAGAAATTACTGTATTTAAGTTGTGTTATATAATATTAGACCCCCTATTCCTCGAAAACTAAGGAGCGGTGTATAAATTCGCTGAACCTTAGACTAAGGGACTTCTACTCTGCCACATATATAAAAATAATCAAAATCTATGATTACCAGGCTTGGTCCTCTCCTTGTTAGTCGAAAAATTAATACTCGCATGATTTATTTACTTATCAGTATGATTGTCTTAAAATTATAAAAAGAAATTGTAATTACATATCCATTGTTTATTGGAGTTACTTTACCTGTGATTGGTTTTGTAGAGCTGTTTCAAATAACCGACCGGATGTCATTATCAAATGGTTATCTGAGTGTACTGTGTTTGCTGGGATGTCATCCTTATACCTAAATTGGAAGAGCATTCCCAATTAAAGCCAAAATATCCTGGGTTCGAAACCCAGTATGGGCACAATTTCACTCAGTTGAAAAAAATACTACTTGCATGATTTATTTGCCAATCAGTATGATTGTGTTAATTTTTTTTAAGTGTAACTACTCATCCATCGTTTATTGTAGTTGCTTTACCTGTGGTTTATTCTGTAGAGCTGTTTCAAATAACAGACCAGATATCATATTACCAGGGGTCTGTCTGAGTGAATAAAGCCAAATGGTCGTGGGTGCGAATCCCGGCCTGGATAAATTTCACTCAGTTCGAAAATATACTACTCGCAGTATTATATTTACAAATCAGAATGATTGTCTTAAAATTATTTTTTTTAAAGTGTAATTACATATCCATCGTTTATTAGAGTTACTTTAGCTGCGATTCGTTCTGTAAGAGCTGTTTCAAATAACAGAGCAGATGTCATTATCAAATGGTTATCTGAGTGTACTGTGTTTGCTGGGATGTCGTCCTTATACCTAAATTGAAAAAGCATTGACAATTAAAGTAAAAATATTCCAGGTTCGATCCCAGAATGGGCACAATTTTACTTAGCTGAAAAAAATTACTACTCGCATGATTTATTTGCCAAAGAGTATGACTGTGTTAAAAATTTATTTAAAAAAAATGTGTAATTACTTATCTATCGTTTATTGAAGTTGCTTTATCTGCTGTTTATTTTATAGAGCTGTTTCAAATAACAGACTAGATATCATTACCAGGTGGCTGTCTGAGTGATTAAAGCCAAATGGTCGTGCGTTCGAATCCCGGCATGGACAAATTTCACTCAGTTAGAGAATTATACTACTCGCAATATTTATTTACCAATCAGTATGACTTTCTTAAAATAATAAAAAGAAGTGAAAAGAGAGATAAATAAAACATATATTTATAATTAATTATGCTACAAGAAAAAATGCAGAGTATTTACGCAAAGTTTCATTAAATTTAGTTGGAAAATCTGTCTTCAAGAATCTACTAATAAAAAAATATCCGATCTTAAACTTATTTTTCCTATATAATTGATAATTAAGTACACATATTCTAAAAATTTCTTTAAGCACCATAAAACTTTGTCTTTAAAGTGATTATAATAGATTTTGAACTATCTAACGAATAATAAAATAAGATTTTTTTAGGAAATTATTCACTGAACTGTTAACATTAAAACTTAATCTTTGCATTAAATTTCATCTCACTCTTCCAACTTTAATACGCAATTTGTATTTTTTGCTTCATTAAATAACATTCTTCATAATACCCAACAGTTACAAGAACTGATTGAACTAAATTTCATACTCTAATATTTTAACATTTATTAGGATTAAGCTTTTTAAAATGCCTTGCATAAAAAGGATGAAACTAAAGATTTATTATAGCCTTAATTTATGTTGAAAGTAAATGCATTTTTTGTATAGTATAATAAAAAAATTAATTAAGGAATATTTAAAAGTAAACACCAGAGTATTTAAAAAAAGAGATGTTATATTAAACTCTTTTTTTTTATATTGGATGGAGCAGTTTGAAAATATACATGGCGCTTTTAAGATGCGTAATTTTTTACAAATTATTTTATAACTTATATTTATAGTAAATATTATACCCGAAATATATTAATACTCTAGTAGCGAAACTATATCAGGCCTATATTTTTTTTCTTGTTTATATTTCGGCTGTTTCCATGTTTCTAGTAACGTATCAATATCGGAAAAAAGTACTTCCCAATTCTATTACCAATATTTCCAATGTAAAGCCAATATTTGTTAAATATTGGCGTTTTTTGCGAATATTTCCAATATAATTCCTATGTTAACAAATATTGGTATTATATTACAAGTATTTCTGATTAATGCAATATTTGCGCAAATCTGCACTGTTAGAAATTTGTAGCATACTGTCCTGTCATTTGACCGTTTTTATAGAAAACGGTTAGATAATCATAATTTAACCCTATTTCGACCATAATATAGGCAATAATATGGTAAGAATGGGGTTAAATTACGGTTATGTAACCGTTTTCGATAAAAACGGTCGAATGACTGGTCAGTTTGCTGCAAATTTTTAACAGTGTGGGCTCCAAATCCATGTAAAGAAAAATTAGTTGGCTAAAAAGTTAATATATATATATATATATATAAAGTTTCGCTCTGTGTGTGTTTGTGTGTATGTGTGTGTGTTTGTCTGCGATGGCCAGCAAAATCTAGCCCACCTAGAATTCTGAAAATTTAGGTATGGATAGTCCAAGGTCTGGCCATGTGCACTGTCTCTCTGTCAGTCTGCCATCGGTCTGTCCGCGCTCTAACTTGTGTAAATATAACACGGATTTTCATGTAATTGGTATATATCATTGATATTTCCCATGGTATGTTCAGTGTTGCAAATGAAGAGTGTAACATTTATAGCTCGTTTAAAGGGCCACAAAAAAGAATTCCGTTACCTTATGGTCTATGAAGAAAAATTGTTCGCAGTGTACTTTAATGATGTTATACTATTTTTTAAAATATTGAAATTCATTTACACCACTGAAGTGCATTACAAGATGCTTACTATATAATATGGCGCGCACAGCATTTTTCGTTCATTTACAGGAACACACAAAAAAATTCGGTTAGAGCACTGTCTATGAGCAGAATTTGCTGAAAGTGCGCTTTCAATTGTGGTATGAGTTTTTAAATTCAACTAATATTTTCCATATTATTTGATGTGTATAAATTCTATAGATCATGAACAGGGCAGCACATAAGAACTCGGGTACATTTCCGCTTGTCGACGTAAATTGCTGGAGAGGAGTTTTCAACCGTGTTATGTGTTTCCTAAATGAATTAATTTTCTGTACACTATGTAGCATATATTCAAATCTATAGATCATATACATGGCTTCCCAAACGAATTGGGATATTTTTACGACTATAGATAGTAATTGCTGAAATTGAGCTTTTAAATGTCTTATACGTTTTCCAAAGTGTTTACTTATATATTTCATCTTATTAAACAGTTTTGTTACAGTATTCTAAATGTGTTGGAAAGTGTTTCATAATCTATTCTTCATTCATGATTTTTCTGCTTTGTTTGAAATTTCTGACTGGTTCTTCTTCAAAAGTTTGGAAGATAAAGGAAGCGTTGTATGAATTGTTGGCAACTGTAATGGTTTGTTATATATTGAGAAAAGTTTCTGCAATTTTTCACATTGTGGGACATTTTGTTGGGATGGCGGCGGTACTGTTTTCATGCATTTCGAAATATTCAACAAGTGTTGTAAACCTTCTTATTTGTACCAACTTTACATAATTTTTTTTACAACTAGTCAATAAACAGGTACTAATCAATAAACATGCACTATTCAAAATATTACCTTAATCGTGGTAAAAAAAATATATCGGAAACTTTTTAATTCATGTCCTCAAAAATAAATTTTAAACAGAGTGTAAGTTTGAGTAAAGTTATTAGTTTAGTAATAGGAATTTTTATTTTCAAATAAAGATGCATTATGATTTTATACATACTTATCTAATATTTCCTTATTAAATATTTATTAATATATTATGTATTTTTAAATTAAAGTGAAATAGATACACATAATTCTTGATTCCTAGAGATGTTTAAATTTGTCAAACATTTTCACTACTTTGATAATACAAATTCCTGTCTAACATATAAAATTGATCTATAATGTCTTAAAATATTTTGTAAGAAACACTTTTGAGTGAAGTTAAATATTATTATCACAAATAAATTTAAAGCGACGCAAAATCCTTTTGCATTTAAATTTAAATATACCAGAATATAAATTCAATGGAAGAAAACTTTGTAATTTTCTATAGCTTCCATTTAATTCTTTACGAAGTTAATTAATCTAATTTATATTTCACAAAACATTTGTATGCAAATTTTTATAAATTTATATATATATTTATTTATTTATTTCGGTGTATTAAATACACAACTATCTAGTTATAAAAATGCATCTCGTACAAAGTGCATTTTCTTTTCCTAGTCTTAAAAAATATTTTAGAATATTAAAAAAATCCTGATATCTTTTCGAGCCTAGATAAAGTTTTTTCTTTCTTCCTTTAAATTACTTCCGCAAAAATATTTTAAAAGCAATGATTCTAAGAGCTTATTTATGTTAATTTCAGATGCGAATGTGATATACATCAGAAGTTAATCCAAGCAAATGTTAAGGCAGTTCGTTCAGGAAATGCGAGATAGTTTTGCGCTGTTTAGAAAATTAAATTATATCACTGCGTAGAAGCTCATCTAGCTCTTCTACTACTAACTTTATATATTGAAAATTCGGTGAATATGTTAATTTATTTAATGTTTAAAGTGGTTGTCAGATGTAGTTTACAGTTTTAGCGTTAATCACAGTTTGAATTTACTTTTATGATTTATTTACATCTTTTATGATTTAAATTGTATAAAGATATATTCAAACTTTTAGACTATAAAAATATGCTGTTTTTTAATTCTTAATTATAAATTGTAAAATTAAATGTTCCTGCATATCACTACATAGTATAAAACAAAGTCGCTTTTTCTGTCCCTATATCCCTATGTACGCTTAAATCTTTAAAACTACGCAACGGATTTTGATGCGGTTTTTTTTAATAGATAGAGTGATTCAAGAGGAAGGTTTATATGTATAATAACATCCATTAAATAGTGGAGAAATACTGTTATTTTTGAGGTTTTTAATGTGATGTCGTAAATAATTTCATTTTTTCCGCTTATACATTGCAAACGCAGGCTGAACCCTACAAGATTTATCAAAATAATGTACTAATTATTGTACACATTAAAAAGGTCTACAGAAAACACAAAGAGATGAAGGTTTTCAAGGTTAACCCGAAGCAAAGCGAGGGAGGGCCGCTAGTACTATATAATTTAATATTATTACGTTAGAAATTGATTTTAAAATTAAAAAATTATAAGCTATAAAAATATAAAAATTAAATTAATAAAAAAAACTGTAACAAAGAACCTGTTTGTAATAAATTAACAGAATTTAAAATTATATTTCTTCTATCCGCATAAAAAATTGTAAAAATTGAAAATTAATATGCGTGTCAAGTAAAATCAAATGAAAATGTAGCTAAATCATAAGTAGAACTATATTATTTGCATGAAACTGTATTATTCATGAGAGTATCAATACTTGATTCTCTTTCAAATGAAGCACGATATGTATCTTCTCAACTTCTTTGTTTGATAGAAATTTGTTCAGAAATTCATTTGAAAAAAGGATTTGAAGCTATTTTAATTTCTTGTCCTTTAAATCATTTGAAAGTGATTTTGATATCTGCTGTAGGCAATATCTTACATATATTCAACTAATGAAAAGTTGAGTTCTGTGTTGAAGTAAAAAAAAAATATTCTAAATTTTTTGGTTTAGAAATAAACTTTAAACAACATTGATTTTACAACTGTAATTTTTTTAATTTTTATATTTCTTCGATTATCGAAAGTAAACCTATGTCTATACTATGAGTTTATAAAGCTAGAAAACATAAAATTTTAGGCACTATGATAAACACACAGACAAAAATGTGTTCTCTGCTTTTGAATTAGTATCATCATTTTATCATTTTTAAACACTATTTTAAAAGCCGCATTTAGAAAGTCGCATTATTTTATTAAACCATTTAGAATTAGACGACGTATATGGTATAGTTCTTAGACACAATCGAAAGAATCTTTTCAAACTTAGATAGCACTATCACCTTTAGATCTCCTGTCTAATCAAGTCATGCACGGTTGTGAAGCATGGCTGATGTTTGACTGCTACTGATATAGGCAATACGAGGGTTGCCTTTTAAGTTTCTACAAAAAGTAGGAAGAAAAAGAATTTTTGGGGAAGAAAATATTTTATTGCTTTTCAAAATATTCGCCTTTAAGATATATACACTTTTCCATCTATTCAAAAAAATTCTTAAAACAGTTTTTTAACTCTGAAGTTGATATCTCAGAAACATAGTTTTGGAAGGCATCAACAGCTTCTTGAGGGAATGAAAATCGCTGCCCATGCATTTTTTGTTTGACATAAGGGAACAAGAAAATGTCGTTAGGCAACAAATCAGCAGAATATGGGCAATGAAACATTATATGAGTTTTAATTTTCCAACTGGACGAAAAATTTCCGGGCCAGGATTCAAACCCGGGATCTCTGGGCTGAAGCTGCCATACTCTACCAACGGAGCTATTCCGGTGGAATCTGGGGGGCATAATTCATCCAGTTAACCTTATTGATCATTATAGCATCTGTTCTGATAATTGAATCAGCTCAACAGAATCGATCGCACGTAATGGAACTCCAGTAAACGCTGGATGCGTGATTACACTAGATTAATTTTAACTCAATTATTCAAATTGGTAAAGAAATCATATGAGTTAATTTTCCAACTGGACGAAAAATGTCCGGGCTAGGATTCGAATCCTGACCCGAACATTTTTCGTCCAGTTGGAAAATTACAACTCATATGATTTCTATACTAACTTGAATAATTGTGTTAAAATTAATCTAGTGAGACATTAATTCGATATTTTTATCCTTCAAATAATCAATTGTTTCACGTGCTGTGTGGGAGCTGGCGTTGTGGTGGTGAAGAATGGTGCGGCGTTTTTTGTTGTTTTTCCTGATTTCATTGATGACTTTTGGCAAACAAATTTCTATATACCATTTAGCGTTAATAGTTTTTCGATCCTCTAAACGAATGGTTGCGATATGTCCCGTAAGGCCGAAGAAACAAGCAATCATTTTCTTGGAAGTGCTTCGTGAACGAACAACTTTCGTAGGATTCGGTTCATCTGGAAACACCCAAACAGTGGATTGCTGTTTAGTTTCCGGCTCATACGAATATATACAAGTTTTGTCACCTGTAAAGATGTTGTATACGGATTTTGCAGTTCCAAATTTGAGCTTTTTTAGCATTTCTTTACACCGATTTGCACGAACCTCTTTTTTGAACTTCTGTCAAATTGTGCGGAATCTATCTGGAACAAATGTTTTGAACAGATAAATGTTCGAGCAAAATCGAATGTATTACAGTCTGTGATATGCCAAGGGATGCTTCTATCTCACGATACGTAACATGCCGATCTTCTTCCATCATCTTGCGCACAGCATCGATGTTGTTTGGAATCACTACCGATTTTGATCGTCCTTCACGAGATTCATCACTGACGAACGCACGACCACGACGAAATTCTGGAAATCAATCGTAAACAGTCTTTTTTGATGGTGCTTCATTATCAAAGGTTTCACGAAGCGATACTAAGCATTCTTGTCGAGTGAGGCCTTTCTTAAAATCATAAAATATCATTCAACGGAAACCTTCACGAGGTATTTCCATTTTCTTCACTCCCTGGTTTCTTTAGAACACTCACTGTAAACAAAATACGCAGAGGATTTCTAAGATGCCACTGATTCCAAGATAAAAATATGTGAATTTTACGAATATCCCGAAGACAAATTTTAGTAGTGCCTTCTATTAGTCGTTTGTAAAAACATAAAAGGCAACCCTCGTACTGTCCCCATGCTTATGCTGCGTCTTTTCTAAATGGTCTAAAACATTTATAAAAGTTATAGACCGTTTAAGAAACCTTCGACCGTTGAACTACACTACTATTTCAAACTTTAAAGTGATTTTGTTTGAAAATGAGGAATTTTGTGTTTTCGTGCCCTGTAATTTCGAAACCGTTTAAGGTAAATTTATGGAATTGGAAAAATGTACACATATTTAGAAAATATACATTCCATTTTTAAAAATATCGTGAAATATATATATATATATATATATATATATATATATATATATATATATATATATATATATATATATATATATATATATATATATATATATATATATATATTGTACATCTATATTTATTGTAATATATATATATATTTATATATTTATTGTATATCTATATTTATTGTAATATATATATATATATATATGTTACATTTACAATTTGAATATTATGAATATTATTTTTCCATTTTAAAGATCAGTTATCCAGATCCTAAACAAGTAGATTCTAAACCATCAAGTTCTCCAAATCCAAATGTTTCGGACTGTAATCCACCAGCTGATGCAATAACTGGAAAATATATCGTTCGTTTTCCTTTCTTTCAACAGGTCTTATGAAGGATGAGGAGAAACAGAATGATTCCAGGTAAATTCAACTATGATGAAGATGATAGTATGTAATGTAACGTGATGTCCAATAAACATGTGTTGTGGTTATTAATGGTATTTAAACGGCCTACACTGCAGAAAAATATATAAACAGCAAAAAACTTCTTGTTAATACTCGAAGAAAAAGTGCTCCAAATCCAAATGTTTCGGACTGTAATCCACCAGCTGATGCAATAACTGGAAAATATATCGTTCGTTTTCCTTTCTTTCAACAGGTCTTATGAAGGATGAGGAGAAACAGAATGATTCCAGGTAAATTCAACTATGATGAAGATGATAGTATGTAATGTAACGTGATGTCCAATAAACATGTGTTGTGGTTATTAATGGTATTTAAACGGCCTACACTGCAGAAAAATATATAAACAACAAAAAACTTCTTGTGAATACTCGAAGAAAAACTTTTCATGTGACACAAATCTGTATTTTCCACAACGTTATTTATAATTTTTTTAATTAAATTCCAAATATTCCAGTTTTAATGTAAAACTAGTATGCTGTGGCCAACAGAATACATTTTTTCTATAGTTTTAAAATATATTAATTTAAATACCTCTGTTACACGCCACCAATTACGAAGTATAGTGCATTTCTTTGAATTTTACTCGGAGTTGCAGCAATGTGTATTAAAAAGAAAAACGCAGTTCAACAGTGTTCTCTCTCTAAATACAAAATAAGACCAACATATACACTATATGGCCACTCGGCACCAGACACTTTCAATTTTAGACATTTTGTCGGATATTTATAGATAGATTTTTTTGTCGGATATTTATGGTTGTCAGATTCTTCTGGAACTTCAGGATTATAAAGAATACGTTTGGCCTCATATTTATCAACAACAATTTGATCATGATAACAATTAGGGGGCCAACAAAAAATCAAAGAAAAATAATAATATCACCCTGTAAAATAAAATGCATGAAATGATCTATCGCTGCAGCACAAGAATATGTGGATATCGTACAATATGTTTGTTCATTTTGGTAAGAATACCATGGAGGTATAGCGATTTTGTTTTAAAGTTCAAAAAAATTCTAGCATGTTTTTTGTTTATATCATGCAGGGTTTTCAACCAAATTTAACGCCAATTTCAGAAAATTTGACAAAATGCTGTAGAAATATTAAAGTACAACTAGCTGACACCCACCCGGCGTTGCCCAGGCCCGTGATAATAAATTAAAAAAAGAAACATCAAGTTTTTATTATTTTATATTTTTAACCCGATTTTGTATGAAATTATATTTTTAAATGAAAAATTCCCGAAAGAATATTGATATTTAGTGATAAAAGTGCTCATTTTCTTTTTTTTTTTTTTTTTTTTTTAAATCTAGGGTCGTTTCATAGTTTTAAAATAAAAAATTCTTTTTGTCCGAACTCTGAAATCTTTATTGGTGATAAATAAAACGGTTTTACAGCTTGTATACAAATTTCGTTGAAAAATATTGTTTAGTTGTAAAAGAAATGTTTTTTTCTCACTTTTTTGTTTGTTTGTTTGTTTTTTCGTCTGCTCCTTTAACATAGCAATAAAAAAATAGTTCTCATCTTCCGAACTCTCTGACATTTCAATCGGTTATAAATATAACTGCATCCAAACTCTCTTTAATATTTTGTAAAAAAAAAAAATGCATATTTAGTAGTGAAAACATGAGTTCTTAAAAAAAAGCTTTAGCTTTCAACTTCAGAGCAAAAATAAATTAGAAGGTCTATGCTTTCAATGCAATGGTACGGCTTCATCAGTTTTCAATCAACCCTTTTCAATCCCCCTAGGCTAAACACGTGAGGGTTGGGTTAATCAATCAGGTTTCCCGTTTCTCAGGGTAGAAGCCTTCAAAAAAACGTTGAAGAATATTAGCAAAGAGACCATTGTCATGTGGATTTGACAGAATGCACTTTTCGTTTTAAATATATAGATTCTTGTTATTACTACCGAGAGCTTAAATGGCGCCATCGGTTTTAAGGTAAGAGAATCAAACATATGAAGAAGCGCTCTATTCTGCAATAATTAGATATAGAACTAATGCCAAACTGTAAGGAAATCTAGAATATCCAGCTTACTTTGCCAATTTTAAAAGCAAAAGTCTTATTCTCATGTATCGTTTGGAAAAATTAAAGGAATTTTTAAATATACTTCGTTCGACATATTTTAGAGAGCTATTTTAAAACATTGAAGCTTTTAATTGAATATTAATCAATTACAATTGTAGAGCTAAAAAGAGAATATGCTAAAAAAATGAAAATGTTTTTACTTAAAAGAACAATTTGAAACATTTATTACACAATTAACTCTTTATAAGTGTATCCAGCTTGATACCTTTTATAATTCTTATATGGATATTTTTGCTTCTTTCTTTTTTCTCTTCTCTTCCTTTCATCAAGATAATTTAGAGTTCCTGTATGAATATTTTTACTTCTTTTTGTTTTCTCTCCTTTTATTTTTCCTTTTTCACAAAAAATAATCACATACTTATCTTATTGTATAAATGACATCTTGATAATGATATAATAAAAATTGTAGACCAATTCAATTTATATATTGGATAATTACATGCCCGATCTTTTAATTTAAATACTTTTAATATAAATTTAGTAAATAAAACAAAATATTCTTGGGTGTTAAAGTTTACTTAATTATAAAGCATTTGAAAAAATATATACAAATTATAGAACTTTTCATCCTCAATTAAATATGGTATTATTAAAATGAATTATTGCCAAAAAAATAAGAAAAATCATTGTGTCCATAGCGGGTATCGAACCGACAGAATAATCGGATCAGAGAATAACTGCGATTTATACCACTCGGCCACAATTTTCTTATTTGAGCGTGCTCTAAAACTAGTTAGGTTCTAGATTTAAGTTTACGCATGCAAAAATTGGGTAAATTCGTGTGAAAAATGAATTTGACGAAAATCCCTTTACATGTTAATATATAAGATTGGAATATAAATATATTAAACATTTGGTGAAATATGAGCAGTTGGAGGAAATATTTTTTATCTGCGCATGCGCGAACGATAACAAAGATTTTTTTTCATTAGTTAATAATCAACTCTACAGAGCAACTCATTTAAAAAATCCAGTCAAATATCGTGAAAATTCAAAACGATATCTGCGATAAAGTGAGCTAATTGTTAGTTGCTCTCTAAAAGCAGCTGAATGATAAGGGATTTTCTACAAATTTTCATATTAATTTTTTATACTCTTTTTAATTTTTATTGATATTTTAGTTCTCCTTGGAAAACTTTATTGTACCAGGTTATAATCGTTTAGGAGCGGATCCTTTAATTTTGATATATATATATATATATATATATATATATATATCAGAAGAATCCAAAGATCATAATAAATCAGAAGAATCCGACAATTATATAACATTAAATATTCGACAAAATCTCTAAAATTGAAAGTGTCCGAAGACGATTCACCGTTTAGTGTATATTTTAGTTTAATACCTTCAAATACATACTTTGGCGCATTTCTACCCAATACAAACTGAGATGAAGCTTTATATATCCATCATCAAAATGTACCATAGCAGTGCTTCCTGTTGAGTAAACACAGTCAAAAATGAATCCACATGATTTTTTTTTCCAATAAATATATTACGAAATAAATTTAGTGAATTTCCATTCTAAAGCTGCCGAGCATAGCAATGTCATCTGTCGAGCAAGATGCACCCAAGCTTAGTCAAAATCAATTTTTGTCATAGTATAACGGAATACGGAGTTTGATCAATATCCATCTCATAGATACCGAAATATAGCTATCACAGAAATTTAAAAAAAGCACAGCATAGCAGTGCCACCTTTTGGGTAATATATATTTAAACCTAAACAGCAACAATTTATGTCAAGGCGTAACTGAAGCTAAAGTTTCATTAAATTTCGAGAATTAATTCTTTAGATAGCTAGTTCACATAAATAGTGTCACATAGACATTTATACAGAGATTTCGAAAAATAGTAAAATAAGTCGAAACTTTTACAATTCCAATAGTTTCTTCTTATGTTTATAAAAAAAAGCAAAAAAAAAAATAAGCTACTTAGTGTGTAACAAAAATAAAGCGTGCCAAAATGTTGCATATTTTTTACAAAATAATTTCATTATTAAAGGTACAGTTTTTAAATTCTGTAAATGCCCATGCAAGAAAATTTCATATTCTTGTTTCATTGTTTCGAAAATTATTTTACTTTTGCTTTGCTCTTATTAGTACTATAAAAGAGAAACAACATTTGTTTGCATAACTAAATAAATGTGCATTTCAAACTTTTTACTCGAGAATTCTATAAATGAATGGTTTCGAATTATATAATAACAACATATCTGAATTTTTTTTTACTGAATTTTAGAGTCATATAATTATTAAAATATACATTAGCTTTTTTTTTATGTAATGTTATTAAAATACAATTGAATGACATTTTCCTACATAAATACAAATTATGATGCCTTTTCTTTCTTTTCAAGTAAATAAATGTTTATTTTCTATTGAAATTCGACAATTTAAATTCTTAAAAAAGTTTTTTTAACAGAACTAATTAAATGGATTTCCGATAAATATCTTCCTCCAAGGCCCAATTAAATTTATTCAAATAATTAATTTTTAAATTTTTAAAATAGAGTTTATTAAATGAAAAGGATTTTTTTTTCATTATATCATTAATTTTAATGTATCAAAGCGTTAACCCCTTGGGAACGAGCGACACGAATACGTGACGCATAAGATGCTCATTATCCTCGATTATTCCCACCAGTTATTTTTTTTTGTAAAATTTTCCTTATCTAATCATTGCATTTTTGCGATTCAATTAGGTGAAAATTTGTCATTTGAAAAACCGGTGATAACAGATTAAAAATTCTGTAAAAGACGCTCGTCGCGAAGGGGTTAAACTGGATTATTGGGTCGAAGTCGGATAATTACGAACTCGGTTAAATTTAAGTGTCGAATAAATAAAACTTTTTTTTTAAAAAATTCCTTGTAAATGGCAAAATGTTATAAGGAAACCGGTTATAGCAACATCCGCGTATAACGAAAAATTTTCAAGCTCCCTTCAGTTTCGATAAAAGCCTTTTTAAACTGTATCATAAAATATATTGTGTTTCAAACTGATGTGAACGTATTAAGGGGGGAGATCACGTTGAAGATTTTAAGAAATCGATTTTAAAAAAATATTTATACCATATATTTTCACCAATCATGACCGCCAGAACCCAAAACCACCCTCCGTTCTGTAACTCTCTTATTTATGAACCAATTTGGATGTGACTGAGCAAGTATATAGCACATACCAAAGTCTCGACCGAGTTCGTTGGCCAGTTTCATCCGCCATATTGCTTCAAAATGGCGGACAGTTAAAAATTTTACATTTTTAAAAATTCAAAAAGATGTACAAAAAAATTTTTAATTGAAAAAAATGTTTCCGTTAAGTATTAGAACGGAATACAAGAAATCTGGAACATATTTTGTTTTAACTATATCTGACAAAATGGCTGAGGTATGGCAGTTTGAAGTTCTAGGGTGGCTGAGATTTTGAAACAATCTGATACTTGTTATGCTGTAACTCTCGCATTTATGAACATATATGAATTTGACTGATCATGTGTACAGAACATACCAAGGTCTCCACGGAGTTCGTTGGCCAGCTTCATCCGCCCTCTCGTTCCAAATTGGCGGCCAGTTAAAAATTTAAACATTTTTAAAAATTCAAAAAGATATAAAAAATAAAAATTGAAAAAAGTGTTTGCGTTAAGTATTAGATCGTGATACAAGGATTCCGGAACATTTTTTGTTTTGGCTTTATCTTAAAAAATGATTGAGATATGGCAGTTTTAAATTCTAGGGTGGCTGATATTTGAAACAATCTTATTTTTGTAATGCTGAAATTTGCATTCAAATTCAGTATTAGCAAAAACTGGGATGACGGCTTCTATAATCGGGTTCCAAGCATTTTATCTTCGTGTGTTTGAGTAAAATGAGTTGAATTTTTAAAAACATGGACTATGAAAGCTATTTTTTCCTCCTGGTACAGGCCGGAAGGACTTTTTCAAGTAAATTGTAAAATCAAAATTTTTACTCAAACGTTCGGGACAATTTTTGACAGTTGGAGATTAACATTAATCCATAATAATAATAATATAAAGTAACCCTTCAAAGGCTCTCCTTAATTTTTCTCATTATTTTGCTACCTTTTATACAGTTTATGGATAATTTGAAAAATTTCAAATATATTAGTCTTCATGGGCTTTTTATTCAATTAGAACCGAACAATTTTATGGTTATCATCAGGACTTTACAAATTTGATAAAATATGGTAGCCAGAGAAAAATTCGCGTCGCCAGTGAAAATTATAACATCTCCTCCCTTCCCCGTCATTGATTTTCAAAAAGCACAAACGTTTATGAGTTAATTGAGAAAAAATAATAACAAGCGTAGTTTAGAATTATTAATTACATAGTTTAAAATAGTACATAGTTTAGAATAATTATATAAACTAAACTTTTCAAATATATATATCTCTGATAAAAAAAAAAATACTTAGATGGCTTAAATTAAGGGGGTCCGGGACACATTTTAAAAACACTTTTATTTATTGAATTAGAATTTTGAGATTTTTGTAATCGTTAACCACATAATTTGTAAACAAAATTAAATCATAAAACTGCTCATAAAGTTAAAAAAAATATATTTAAAAATTTTTTAAATAGCGGAGAAATTTAAAATTGTTATAACTCGTCAAATTTCAAATATTTTTCATTTAATTAAACGGAAAGATATAAGCTTTAATTATGACTCAGCATTTTTTAAATATTATTTTTAAAAAGTACACTCATTGCCATAAAAATTTGCGCACCAAGAAAAAGACGTTCAAATGAAACGAAATTTTACACGCGTAAGTACTACTGTGATATAAGTAAGTGAGTAGAAAACCAAAGAAAACGGATCATTTATAGCAGAAAAAAGTACAAATGAACGGAAATTTTAGTACTCTTTTGGACCCTCTCTAGCGTGAGTGCACGATGCGATACAAGCGGGCATTGAGGAATACAAGTTCCGTATGATGTCCTGAGCCATCTCGTTCCACAGTTGCTGTAAAGGGGACTCGAGTTCAACCAAACTCGTAGGTTGTCCAGCTTGCCGTCCCAAATGATCCCAGATATGCTCGATTGATGACAAATCTGGGGATCGAGCAGGCCAGGGAAGGGTGGTAATGTGGCGGAGGCAGGCGTGTGACATCCTTGCTGTGTGTGGCCAAGCATTGTCTTTCTGAAAATGGCTCCTGGGAGCCCTGCCACGAGTGGCAATTCATGAGGCTGAAGAATGTCCTGGACGTACCGCTGGGCTGTCATTGTGCGACGGATAAATATTAGGGATCACCGTGTATCGTAAGCAATGGCACCCCATACCATCACACCAGCTGTGGGAGCGGTGTGTCGCTGTAAAGCAAAAGCAGGATTTAGGCGTTCACCACGGGGCCTCCACACACGAACACGATTGTCATCGCTGTTCAAATTGAATCTAGACGCGTCGCTGAAAACAACCTGGTTCCATTCCGTTGCAGTCCAATCCCGTCGTGTGCGACACCACTCCAAACGGAGGCGTCGGTGGGTGGGTGTCATTGGCAGCACACGTAATGGGCGCCGCGATACCAGATGTCCTTCAGCCAGACGCCTTGCGATGGTTCGGGAAGACACAGGGGTCGGTAGTGAAGCTGCTGCCTGTGTCTGGATAGCCGACAATGAGGCAGTTGGCTCTACGCGTGAGTTTCGTATGATGTGACGGTCTGCTCGTCGACTGGTCTGTAGGGGGCGTCCCGAGCCTCGTCGCCATGTAAATAACGTCTCTTCAGTCCACTGGTTCCAACACCTCCTCACAGTAAAATCAGAACGGCCTACTTGACGAGCTACTCACCGAGCTGACCACCCAGCTTCCATCATCCTGATGATTCTTCCCCTCTCGAACTCTGACAGCTGCTCATATTGTCTTCGATGGCTGCGTAACGGTATGTCTACCTCGGCGTTTCCTTTGCAACAGAAAAGGTACACTCAGGCAAGTTCTGCTTCCCAGTTTTATACTCCAAGGAGGACGAAGTTCAACGCCCTCTAGTGGCATTACGCAATGCGCAATCACATTGCATGTCTAATTATTTGCAGATCTGCCTGATATGTACCTTCATGCCAAGTTTCTTTACGATCCCACAATTGTTTCTTGGTGCGCAAATTTTTATGGCAATGAGTGTAAAAATTTTAACAAGAGATGTAACTTATTTTTAAAAAATCATATTTTAAGAAGTAAATTTTTTTTTTTCAAATTTGCTGAATCAGAATTAAAGTAAAATAACTGAAAAAGACATGTTCCAGATTTGAATCCTATATCTTTAACGGTTCTTGACTTATAACAATTTACAGACGAGAATTGGTGAAAAACCCCGTCACGCAGAAAAACGCAAAAACGTTCTCATGACAACCGCTATTTGAAAGCTAGATTTTGAAAACATAAAATTAATATATCCTATTCTAATTAAGATAGAAACATTATTTAAACGTCCTTTTAAGCGAAAAATAAACAGATTCTTTTAATACAATAAAATATTTTTCAAAAATTTGAAGATTTTTTTTTGTCCCGAACCCCCGTAACCAGCATGTTTGGAGAATGCTGATTGACGAATGCTTCAAATGTCCGGATAGGGGGCATCGATGAAACAGTGAAGTAAGGAAACAATTTTTTGTTTATTTTTCTGTCGAAGTCAGTCAAATAATTCAAATTTTATTATTTTAAAATTTGCAGATTAAATAACTTGGTCGACAGATAAAGAAAACTTTATCATCAGTGGAGACCTGGCAACCGCTTTTGTCAAGCTCTAATTATCATGCTTGAATAGGAATTACAAAATAATTTATGACGAAAATTCGTGTAAGATGTTGATCGAGCAATCACTTTTGAACCACTTTGTATACCTAGCAGATATTATTATAATGTTATATACGGGTTCACACTCTAAAAAAATCCTCGAATTGAAGGGGTTTTTCCGTTGCTTTTTTTTGTTGTTGTTGAAACACGGACATTTTTGCTTTAATTTGAAAATTTCACCTAATTACGTGAAATCTTCTAATCTAAAGCTGCATTTCGATCAAACCACAGGATTCTTTTGGAAACTGTGTTGCGTGTTACTTGTTCGTATTAAAAAGAAACGTTTATTTAGAAACACGAAAAATTCTGAAACCGAAGCACAAAATATCCTGAAATTTTCCTATCAAAACACGTAAATTTCTTCAAATAATAGAAAAAACCTTCCCGAATCACAACGGTGATCTACATTACTAGTAACTTTCATCGTTTAAATGTTTAATCGACAAGTGTTCTGACTTAAAAGTGCAATCCTAATTATATTGATATAGTTGAAAAATGAACATTAGCACCAGATTTTATGTTGTACAGCTCAATGAAGTTTCTAACATGTAAAAAAGTAATGCCTCAAGAGAAAATAATTTTAATACCATTTGAAGGATTGTATTTTAATTTTAATATAAGTCGCAGGTAAATATGGATCAAATAAGAAAATCTTTCTACAAACGTTCATTGGTTCTGCAACATTTTTCATCAGTCTTTTGTAACCCTTCAGAACTGTCACATTCACAAACACACTGTGTTTGGTCTTTATAATGCAGTTTCCAAAAACATTTTATAGGAATTGTAAATGGATCAAAGATGGACACGTTCGAACGCAAACTTTACTAACTTTCAATATATATTGAAAGCTAAACATACTCTTCGTTTTTCACAAGAGATTCATGATGCGTTTCAATAAGTACGTTTAACAAAAAAAAATTAGTAGGAAAGTCTCTTTCAAAAAATAATAATGTACATAAAGTTTAACATATTTTCAAATGCATCTATTGCATAAGGAAATTGTATTAAGAAAACAAATGTCTAATAAACTTAAGCATTTTGCCTTTGAACAATATGATAATAATTGTATTAATAGACACAGACATTTCACCTTTGGAAAATTTTATCAAAGGAATCATTTTGCATTATTATCTTCTTTATCTGTCTTAGAAAAAGATAATCATGAAAGCGAAACTTTCTTACATTATTCCAAGGTAACATTAGATAATATCCCCAAAAGTATTCCACAAGATAAATAAAGAAGTGTTCCTTATTTTTGCCTTCATTCACAGTTTCTAATTTACTACATGGATAAAACAATTTAGAAAGAAGATCTTTATTGTTAAGGATAATAATAATAGTATTGTGGAGGTTCTGGAATATGTTTTTTTTTCTTTTATATATGTAATCAAATAATGTTATTTCCTTTTCTATCAGACATATCGTTCCGAAAATATATAATTTATAAATATGCTTCACATAAGCCCTTGTTGAAAAAAAGAACCATATTTAGGAAGTCATTGAATGTTACATAATTAGGATATATATATATATATATATATATAATTGATATTTATTAATAAAACATACTTTTTAAGTTAAATTTCTTAAGTTTTTTTGGCTATTTCTATAGAGTTGTTTGAACAGAATGTAAAATTCGAACTTCTACTATTAAAAATAGTTAAAACGCAGTCTAAATACAAATGTTGTAAACATTTCACGCACTAAAAAAGTATGAAATCAGTGCACTCTATATGACAACTAATAATCAAATGTATGCATTTCTATTATATATAACCATTTTCTTTTAATTAACAACCATGAACATTACTGAGATACTAGACACAACGGAAATAACAAAAGAAGCACCCAATAATTATTTATAATATTTTTTCTAAAACTTGAGGCAGGAAAAAAAAATTGGAATCATGTCGATTCGGGGTAAAAGTTTGGAAAGATTTGCTTGTTAATGCAAATTTGTATATTTTATAAACAGCTTAGAGTTCCGCAATGGTCTTGATCAGTTCCCTTTGAGTAGGTAAGAATACATTAGGATCTTTTTTCCTTTGCTCATTTCAAACTAGGGGATGAATTGGCAACTATAAGAGAGCAGAATTTAAAAACCGTAGAGACTCTCTTTAAGCTACTAAAGCAAAGAAAATTATAGAGCGATACAGAAAAACATTTTTGTACTCACAATCTGCTGTTTCGAAAATTTCCAGAAAGTTCATAGAGCTTAAAAGTAAGAAACGCTGAGTACCGTTTTGGTCAACATGTGCTGCATCAGCATGTCAGAATTGAACTTTATTGAAAATACTCCAAAATATGCAAGGAAAACTGTCTAATAATATGAATATTGAATGGAAGAGAGCGTCCAAAGCCAAGTTATCAAACTGACAATGTTGCGCAACAGATTAAATGAAGATGGATATCGTTATCGCAAAGCCAAGTCAAAACCCAAGATATAAACGAACCAGATTATGATGGGCCAACAAATACCGGTACTGATCTGTCGATGACTGGAGTAAAGTGTTATCTAGCTATGAATAAAAAAAATTAGGTGGTGCAAGTGAAGATAGAAAACAGTTTTTTTTTTTTTTTTTTTTTTTTTTTTTTTTTTTTTTTTTTTGAGTTTACAAATGCAAAGCAGACTGAAAACTTTTAAAATTTACGTCGTAAGTTCCCTGATTCAATCACTATCTGGGGCTGCATTTCTTCTAAGATGGCTGAAACACTCTGTGCAGTGAATGGGAATGAGAATTCAATGAAATACGTTTGAATTTTAGAAAAATTCCTGAATTCTAATTTAGAAGATAAATTTGGAGATAGTGATGTTAGTATTCGTGCCACAGGTTCCAGATCGTGAAAATTTTTCTTTGTTAAAATTCTTTACTCAAATGAAGCAGCCAGCATGTACTCCAGATATCAATCCTATTGAAAATATGTGATACATTTTCAAACCAATGGCATTTATACTACAGCTAAAGTCAACACAAAAACTAAAAGAATCCAAGCTAAAACCAAGGGCTGTCATTGATCCAACTAAGTGCGAAGACCTTGTTAAGTCTAAACTTGACAGAATCAAGGGGACCATCAAAGTTAATGATGGAAACACAAAGTATTAACCATGAATTTTGACTAAATATTCCAAACTTTTTTCTCAAATAGGACGTGATTCTATATATTTTTTTTCCTGCAGCTTTTGAAGAAATAAAATTACATAAAATGATTATAATGTCTGTTTGTAATTAATTTTTAGTCCGTGTGTCCTAGGCATGTTTATGAATATTTAATAGTAAGCAACCCTTCAACCCATTTGAAAACTTTACGTAAACTTGTTCACATTTCATTACGCGTTAGAAAAGATAACATACATTTGCCACAGGTAGAGAAAATTTGTATTTCATAAATATTCCATAAAAAAAATTTTATACATGCTGCTAAAAATTGTTTTATTGAAATGCTCTTGGAATTCAGAAAGTCCTATGAAATGAATAGTCACACTAAATCAAAGTTAGAGTTCCACGATACATACATTGCTTTATTGCGCCATTGCATAGATAGCTATATTAAAAATCTGCTGCAGCTTCTCAGATTTCATTTTATATGTATGATACAATATGTTGCCGAATTATGCATGTAAATTCAGATATAATTCAATAAATATATATATAACTATAAAGCAAATGTCGAAAAAAATTGAAATGTAAAGTGAGGCAGAAAACAAAGGCAAAAATGTAAAAAATCAAAAACAAAACTGTTAAAATAAAAATACAGTGTTTCAAGAAGGAAATGTTCTAGATTAAAGCATCGAGATTGTTATAAAGGATTAGGTAATCAAAAGCATGAAACTAATACAAAAGAATTAATTCAACCTAAATCTGCCAAAAGTTATAAAATTGAATATAGTTACTTAATATTGTTCTAAATTGAAGATAATTTGTCGCTTTATTTACATATGAGGGAGATACGTCACTTTTTTCGTAAAACCGTTATTTTAAGAAAATTTATCGTTAGGTAGAAACTCACAATAGTGATATACAATTTCCTTCAGTCACAGAATAACAAAATTATGAAACCCCACTCCTTATGTTTCAGTGGAAAGGTCTATAACTTGAAAAGTCACCTAGGCACCAGTGCACAGTATTGTCAATGGGAATATCCCAAAAAGTAATATATGCAGGGTCCGCCCAAATGGTCCGCCAACTGAATACCAATAATTTTTAACAGAAAATTTCATGACAGGTTTCTACAACTTTTCCGCAAAAATTTACCTCTGAAGGTGGTTTCTGCTAAATTTACAAAAAGATCTAAAAATAATTTTTTTCTTAGAAAAGACCGTAATTCAAAAAGCGGACCATTTGGGAGCCCTGTATATGCCATCATAAGAAATAACCAGAAGAAACAAATAATATTACAACATTTTTTTATTATTATTATTATTGGTTATGCCATGGTCAATGTTAGAAACATTGCCCTGACATATTTGTGCAACACAGAAATTTAAAGAATATGCTGATATTGGCAAAAAATATTTCGCCATTTTATTGCCAGTATTTTTTATGGAAATCTAACATTTCGAAAGTACAGGCTTTCATTGCAAATACTTCCTACACTATCTTCTCAAAAGTACCTGCACAGTTTCGATTTTAGATGTTTTGTAGAAGTTTTAAAGAAATGCTTATAATCTGGAGGTACGACAGTGCCTCCGCCAAATCGAGAAAGCGCAGCCGTAAGCATCCTTTTCTGGAAGCAACTCAGGGCACTTTTGAGCCCCCCCCCCCATACTTTTACACTGGAGTTTCCCAAAAACCTGAAACTTCGTTTATCTACAGTAGAGCTCCTATAATACAGGCTGACGCATCCTCGCAGATATGTGTCTCAAAGTCGAAAAACCAAGCTAATTTCCGCCATTTAACATCCAGCCTCTTTCAGAAGGTGGAGGAACGAGGCCTTAGGCAACCCCAGCTCCGGCAGCGGTAGATTGAGATGCTGAACTGAGACCCGAATAATGCGAAACAAAATGGATATGCGTCAGCTCCTATTATAGGAGCCTTAATCTACAGTATATCTAGAGATATTATCTAGATCACATAGGACCAAAATGTAAAATTTCACGTTTCTGTCTTTTCTAGTTCAGGCGATATATGAACTGAAAGTTGCGATTTTTTGTCACTCACGAACTCACTCACTCACGCGTCATTAAAAAGGTAAGGTACATACCGTAGCCCTAGAAACTTGAAATTTGGAATAAAAGTAGCGTTTAGGATTCAAAGAAAGAAAAAATTAAAAAGTCTGGAAAATTAGAAAAAAAAATTCCAACATTCCAAAAATTCCGACAAAATTCAAAATTAAAAAAAATTTGATCTCTTAGTCTTAGAAACTTATAATTTGGTGTGCTTTTCAGAAAACGAAATAATTAAAAACACAATAAAAATCGAAAATAAAATAAAAAAAATCGAAAATTTGAAAATAATTCGATTTTGTAGTGCTAGAAACTTGGTTTTCGGAATAAAGGTAGTATTAAGGATACAAAATAAAGAAAAATTTAAAAATCCGAAAAATTCGAATAAAAAATTCAAAAATTCAAAAAATTCGAAATAATTGAAAAAATGAGAATAATTTGATCTTTTGGCCTTAGAAACTTAAAATTCAGCGTTAGAATTCAGAATAAGGAAATTTTAAAAACACAATAAAAATCGAAAACAAAATTTAAAAAATCAAAAATCAAATAAAGAAATCGAAAATTTTAAAATAATTCAATTTGAAGCGCTAGAAACTTAGAATTCTGAATAAAAGTAGTATTTAGGATACAAAATATTAAAAAAAAAATTAAAAATCTTGAAAATTAAAAAAAAAATTGAAAATTCGAAAAAAGTGATAAAGAATATAATTGTGACTTTTGAAATTTCTGCCTGTGGTTGGGTGCAAATTACAAATTGGCTAATTTAAACAGATTTTCAGGGATATGAAAATAAGACTCTGAAAAAAAGAACCCGAATTCAGCACTAATAGTTTGGAAAAACCTGATGTAGAGGTAACTAAGATTAATTTAACATTTTAAAAAGTATCCAACAGGAAATAACGATAATTATTTCAAAACAGTTCCATAAAAGACAAGGTCATTCAAATACATTCAGTGATAAAAAGAACAAGAATGCATTAAAGGTCTATACGATATGGTAATGAAATATTAATAGTTCAATCGTTATTTAAATAGTCTATCAAGAAACAGTCAATCAATCAAAACATATAAATTTAAAGTGGTGCTAGGCATTAATATCGTACATTTTGCATGTATACTTTATACGAATATATTTTTAACTGTATAAAAATAAACATGAAAAATTCCAAATATATTTTGTTTCGTGAAAATTTCCGCAAAAATACTTTACTCCGCGTTCATATTTTATGGAAATATAATCTCCAATATAAATATTCATAAGACCTTCACTAGTCCAATAGTTCTTTGTATTTTCACGAAGGGTTTCAACAGTTCGGAAGATATCACCTGAATTTACGAAGACAAAATCTGGCAATTGTAACATTGATTTTCAAAATAACCGAATTTTCTGGCACGTAATCAATATCGTTTCTTTTCATTTTTCTGCAATAACTTGAATAAAAAGTTTTATGGAGCTTTTGTGATGAAATAAGATACCATGTATATCAAAGAAAAATATGTAAAAATACAGATATTTGATCCATTTACTTTGTTAAAGTTTTTTATCAAAGCGTATTGCATAGTTAAATTATTTTTTTAAATATGTACACATTGATGCAGTACATAAATTAATGATTAAACCTGAAAAATTATATTTTCCTTAAAAAAATAATATTAATGATGCGTTGTAAATCAGAAAAAAAAAGAATTATTTTTCAGCAATATTTAAGCTATTAACTAAATATTTTACTTTTTTTATTAGCTTCATGCGTTTTTAAGAATTTGGTTGTTTCAAAGAATTTCTCTTTCATTTAATTAAAAACTATCACTTGTAATATTTAAATTTGTTTTCCCTTATTAGGGATATAACAATAAATTGTATTTTATTATGAACTCCGTAAAAAGTTATCTAATATATTTTGAATTAAATTTATAATCATGAAAGTAGTTTAACTTATAAAAATGTTATTGAGTTAATTGTTGTATAGATCTATTGAAATAAATTACTTAGAAATTCAACTGTCGTTTTATGTTTTGATCTTTTTGAAAATAAAAAATAAAAAACATGACAGAAACGCCATTCAGTTACGATTATTTTTTACTACCATTTACTACCACTACTACCATTACTACCATTAATATTACCAGTCTTTAAATACCAAGATAAAATGGCGGCGAACTTGGAGCGTGCGAAAGACGCAAGCAAATTGACATGGCTTAGGATTTTAAATCGGTTTTAATCGTTTGAATTGGCACTGATGGTGGAACTTTAGGTGCTCCGAAACAGCTGTTTGCCAATTTATGTATTTTTAATTTGTGCTATTTCACGTTGTACATTTATTTATAATAAAACGGTGCAAATCCACCTGTTTAGATAAATGTTGAACTTCATACCAAATTGCATCGATTTGGATGTTATAAAGAATGTAACATCTAATTTGTTTATCAATCAGTTCGAACTTAAAAAAAAAAAACACTTGGCCACAACATACGTTAGAAGTGAAACTTCTAAAAGTCAATCAGTATTACAAATCACAAATGAGTGCGTCAGTAATGTTGGGTTGATTATTGACGGCCAATTATCTACACTTGGGACTGACATCCTAACGATACAGGTAACAATGCGATTAAAATGTATGAGAATTACAAGAATCGAGTTAATTTTTCAATTAAAATCAAACAGTAACAATGTTATCTCTATGGGAAAATGCAAAAACTGAACCGATATTTTAGGAAAGGTAAGTTTACGAATATGTTCCCGAATGAATTCCCGATGAAATATTAGCACTACCGACTACTAGTTCAATTTGGTAGCAAATTCAATTAACATTTTTGGTGCTACCGTGTATTGCTACCGTACATTGTGACAAATTTTGATGAAATGCCGTAACTATATTCCGTCAACAAAATTTTATCTTTATCTAGTAAATCCAGCTTTATTTACTTTTTCATACTAAATATTTTCTTTTTTCATCTTTTATCTTATTTTATTTTTTATTAAATATGTTTTAGATATTCAGAATGTGCGCATATTTCTTTTTTAACTTCACCTATAAGAAAAAAAAAACATTTGTTTACTGCGTTGAGAGTAAAACATTTTCAGAAAAAAATGTAGATAATATGCATTTAGCAATTAGATTATTTATTTTTTATTGAAAAAAAATCATCAAAACGCTTTTCATTTTTTTAAAATCCTATATTCAAAACTTTGCTGCACTTGATTTTGGATTATAAAACACTTTTTAAAATTAAACTAGTCGGATGTGCCAATCCCAAAACTTTCTTCTATCTCACTCATGTTAATACTTCAAAATTCGCTATCACATCGCCAATAAAATCAATATTTTTCGTCATTCTGTTGTACGTCAGCTGCTTGCGAATCGTAGGGTTGTTGTTGTTGTTGTTGTTGTGGGGTCTGAACGCCCCGATCATGGGATATAAGTCTACAGACTCTTTATCCCTAACAATCCTACCTCAAGGAGGCAATTTATAAACTAGCTGCAGAAACAACTTGTACAGCTGTCCAGAGGATAAAAAAATAAGAATCGTCGGGTTACAGGGATGCGAACAACCGATGTATACTAAACTACGAAAAGTCCTTCTGGCCTGAACCGACAGGAACAGATAACCTCCCTATTCCTTGGTTTTACGATTTTAGCTAATTTTACTGGAAAACACGAAGGTAAAATGTATGGAACCTAAACTAGTAAATCTGCAGATCAGGAGCCTCAACGTCAGCTCAAGTCACTGTTTTTTAATTTCACGTTTCATATTATTTAGCATCTTACAATCCGCAATTTAATTTTTTTCTATTGCATACATATTTACAGGCATATACAATTCTTCGGAGGTTTCAGAAATTAGAAACGTTAAATTAAACACGGTTTATGCAATGATATTCTGAAATTCTTATGAACTTCTTATTCTTGTAACTTTTTAGATTAAAAAAAACTTGTATTAAAATAAATTCTTCATTTATGTCAATAGAATACAAAAATAATTTATTTTGCTAATAAATTATTGGAACAAAATAGTGCGTGTTGTTTTTATTATTACTTGCCCATCATACGTAGTATAGGGTAAGTCTTGTAATCGTTTTGAAAATCGAAAAAATTTTTTTGACGGATTTACACGTTTCAGACACTGCAGATTCCGAAAAACATATTTTTAGAAAAAAAATTTTGCCGTCGTCTGTGTGTCTGTGTGTGTGTCTGTGTGTCTGTAAACGCTCTATCTCCCGAAAAAATTGAGATAGAGACTTGCAATTTGGTATGTACTTAGCATGTAATAATGGGAAGAAGCCTATTTCATTTCAATAACCTCGATTAACCGGAACAATTTTTTTCGGACTCTCGAAATATTCGTTCTGATGAAAGGTACATAAAAATTTTCGAAATTGTTTATTTTAAGAAATGAATATAAAAGACAATAAAAAAACATAAATTTTGCATAAAGCATGAAGTTGATCGGATAATGAGTTGCCGAGATATTTGGAATCCTATTTTCCACACTCTTTGATTTTTCATGACCCTGTATTTCATCCAAATTTCACTTCAAAGATATATTTTAATTGGAAATTTGACGCTTAATCAGATGCAATAAACTGCTAGTTAATAGGATTATTATTTTTGGAGTTATAAGGATGTTTCTTTCAAGCAATTCAGTAATCGAGACTTTAAAGTTTGTGACGTCATCAAGCCACGATTTTATTTGAATTGCAATGCACTTTATAAGTAGTTTACACATTTTTATTTTAATATTTTACATTATGCATATCCATGATGGGTAAGTATTACGGTGGCCCCCAACGACTAGTTTTTATCTTCTTTGAAATATCGTTGCTAGGCAACTGATAAATTAAAGACCAAAGTAAAAAGAAATGCATTTTAAAATTTGTAAAAAACATGAAAATAAAAGTTTTATATTTCCGGAACAGATGCAAAAAAATTTCCAATCATTTAAACAATTAATATCTCAATTCTAATAAATGTATCGTCAATTTTTCAAAATTATTGGATATATTTAAAACCTCCATATCGAAAATCAACATCCATAATTTTACGTTGAAATCCATTATTCAAATATGCGATTTCCATTTCAGTTAAAAATTAAATTTGAAAATCGTCTGCAGTCCCATAGGAAAGCATTATAATTTAAAAAGAAATGTTCTATATTTTTCGAACGAATGAACCAAATTTAACCAAAAACTATACAGCTAATTCCGGGTATCTCACCAACATACCCACCAAAAATCAACCTAATCGGATCATTTTTACGGCAGTTATCGCGGAACAGACAGACAAACAGACAGACAGACAGACAGAAACCAAAAACTTTTCGGGTCTCAACAGTAAGCCTTCACTGACGTTTCGGCAATAAAGAAGATTCAATCCCAGTTCTCGTCAACATTGAATTTGAATGAGAATATCGCCAAATTAGTCCTCTGCAGCCAAGTTGGCTTCATTTATGGCAACTTATTTTGGTTGCCAAATTTGGCGATATTCCGTCAACTGTCGCCAAGTTTGGCGAGAATTTGACGTTGGCGAATATAAATATATAGTGATAAGCATATAATAGGATTGATGGTTACAACAATGAAAGAAAATTTGCCGAAACCATGTTAACTAAAACTCATAAATTAAACCCGTTTATGGATGAATTCTGCTGTCTTGTTTGAAAATGTCAGCCACCCTAAAATTTCAAACCGCTATATCTCAGCCATATTTTAAGATAGAGGCAAAACAAAAATTGCTCCAGATTCTCCGGATCAAGGCCGAACATTTAAGGGAAAAAGTTTTAGGATTTCTAATTCTTTTGAATTTGCACATCTTTTTAAATTTGAAATCTTTAAATGTCTATCACAGCGCCCCCTTTCGTCGAAATATCCCCAAATTCTAATAGAACCTGCTTGCCATAGCCAGAAACATAGAAAAAAAAAATGTGGTTCAATTTGAAGCATAACTTCATACACTTTTCGGTGATACAATAGTGAAAATGGAACAAAAATATCGATCACAGCGCCCCCTTTCGTCGAAATATCCCAAAATTCTGATAGAACCTGCTTTCCATAGCCAAAACCATAGAAAAAAAATGTGGTTGAATTTGAAGCGTAACTTCATACACTTTTAGATGGTACAATAGTGAAAATGGAACAAAAATATCGATCACAGCGCCCCCTTTCGTCGAAATATCCCCAAATTCTAATACAACGTGCTTTCCATAGCCAAAAACATAGAAAAAAATTCTGTTCAATTTGAAGTATAACTTCATACATTTTTCGATGATACAATGAAGACACACAGACGGACAGACAGACATTTTGTAAAAACATGTTTTTCGGAATCTCTGACCCCTAAAACGTGTAAATCTGTCGAAAACCGGAAGTCGAAAAAAATTTCGATTACAATACTTTCTTCTATTATAGATAGAAGAAAGTAAAAACTAAAACACATTCTTCGTTGGACATGTTTTCTGGCTTATTTCTACTTTGAAATGCTAATCGTAGACATTTTCCTTTTCCTTAAAAATCGGATTAAAATCTTACACTAAGAAATGTCCTCCCCCAGTAAATGTAATTATCAGTGTAGAAACGTAATCCTCACAGTAAACATACACGAAAGATAAGCTGTGAATTCTAATTTGCCAGTAATCGATTGTTTCTATGTAAAGCTAAGTCCACAGACATATCAGCGCTGAAACATAACATAACACTGGACTAGATAATTAGATTACGATGTACACGCACGACAAAGCAACAAATGAAAGAATATATTATGAAGACTTTAGATTACAAAATTCAAAATCCATTGTGTAATTTCTAGTTATCTCATCCAAATTTAATATTGTACGATATCATTTTGAAAGAAATAAAACACGATATCTTAATGCTATACAAATAACTCCATATTCTATAAAAATTAAATTACATTAAGCTGTAATGATGAATCCATTTTTAATGATGATTTTGTTGATTAATTTTTCATAATTTATAAGAACTAACTTATTATTTTTACGAATACATTTTTTTTTGTAATTTTGCAATCTATTTTTGAGAGGGTTTTTTTTTTTTTTATATCTAAGGAAATTCTTTGAATTTTTATTAAAAACTTCTATTATAAACTTATAGCAGGAATATATTGTTTCTACAAATGAATATTTTATGGGATACATTATATATACTTGTAATCCTAAAAGTATAGAGGCTTGGTATTTAAAAAAAGCCCAAAATACGCAACAAAATTTAACTGAAAAAATAAAGCAAAATTAACAAATCTCTTTTGTACCAGAAAAACATTCTTAAATGTTTGGGCCATGAAGCAAAAGACTCATTTAAAAAGATGGAATATTGAAGAATGCAAAAAATTAGGTTAAAGAAATAATAATAAAAATTACAAAAATCTGTTTCATAACTGAAGACATCAACCAAAATGCCATTTCATTTTATTGTGTATACAGTCTGTAAAAATGTCTGTTCGTCTGTTTATATTATCATTACATAAATATTTGCTCTTTCTAATGTATATTTGATTGAATAATTTGATTTTCTAGTTACATTTAAAATCCAGTCAGAAGTTTGGTGAACAAAAAATGTTTTTATACGCATTTTAAAATGAAAAGAAATGCGTCCTAGAAAAATTCTTCATAAATTCATTTCAGCTTTAAAAATCAATAAATCATTTTTTAAATGTAATTTTTTATTATTATTCTTGTAAGTTGAATGTATATTCATTGCATTTTACAGTCACAAATACATCTTGTAACGAAAGCCTAAACATAATGTTTATTTATCATAATTTACACAGTTATCTTCAATAAAAAAAATTATACGAATACAAATAAAATTCATTACAAGCTATTGTTTTAGTTGATTTCTACTTGTAAATCTTTGTTTAAAAAATGTATGAAAAATTGCAATAATGTTGTCTAGAATATTTATAAATTATTAGGTTTAAAGAAATTGCGGTAAAATATAAGTATTTGTTTGTTTTAAATTACATATTGATTGTACTTTCAAATCTTTTTTATAAATATTTCATATTAATGCCACAATAATTTCTACTTGCACTTTACTGGCTAACATTATTTACATCACATATGTTGAACCGACAAGAACAGTAGAACATTATGACTGTGATGACATATAAGTTAGTCATAAAAATCTCTGTAATTAGGACTCCTAAAATAAATGTTAGAATTTTCTTCCTGAATTAGCACAGTAGTTACTCTAAATGGCACCCTTTTATTTCAGAAAGCTTTAATTTAGACAGCTGTAAGAGCTTTGTTACGTTTTAAGTGTCGTTTTGAACCACCCGTTATTTTGCTTTAAAAATTACATAACTGCAAAAATGACAAAGACGAATATTAAACGCATTTACTTCTTGATAGCGTGTGTCGCAAAACTCTGAAGTTTTACTTCTTAAATGAAATATCATTTAACATTAATGGGGGGGGGGGGGGTGAAATTTTGTAGCACATAGGTTTAAATTTTGTGCTAATCAAATAAACGAATGAATGCATTTGGTTATATTTCATTTTATTGTTATCATTTTCAACATAGCTTTCATATATTACATTTAAATGCTAAAAGGTGTAAATTAACAACATAATACAAATTAAAATAACTTTTATTAGGTTTTTTTGACATGTTTCGACTCACTCAGATTCATTTTAGAAAACAAATGAGAATATTCCATAATTGCTTGGGCTTTGAAGTTATAATTCAGAATGCTATCATGTAATTTTCATGTACTTTTTTAAAAATTACGCACTTCATATCTGTAACCATGGAGTAACTCGAGCTACAGTTTCGGTAAGTTAAAAGATGCCGCATCGTTACATATTGTATTTTTGCGTGTTAGTATCTCTATGGTTTCTCTTATTATAGATGGATAGTATGGACTGGAGGAAAAAAGTCTTATATTATTATTATTATATTATTATATTATTATTATTATTATTATTATTAATTTTTCCCTCCAGTCTATACTATCCATCCATAATAAGAGAAACCATAGAAATACTAACACGCAAAAATACAATATGTAACGATGCGGCATCTTTTAACTTACCGAAAGTGTGGCTCGAGTGACTCCATGGTTACAGATATGAAAATAAACAAAAAAGTAGATATAAAAGATAACGTGCGTAATTTTCAAAAAAGAACATGAAAAATAAATGATAGCATTTTAAATTATAACTTCAAAGCCCGTGCAATTATGGAATATTCTCATTTGTTTTTTAAAATGACTCGGAGTGAGTCGAAACATGTCAAAAAAACCTAATAAAAGTTATTTTAATTTGTATTATGTTGTTAATTTACACCTTTTAGCATTAAAAGAAATATATTATTACAAGGTGTTTTAATTTATTATATAGCTTTCATAATTAAAAATAGGAATTATTTCTGGCTATTTGTTCATTTTTAAATTCCTACTATTAGCTCACACTCTCCATATATATATCTTGTTGGAATTTTCAATCGTTAATAAAATATTTTCTATTGATCCATTCAAGTTCAAATAATTTTTTTTAACTTGTACTGGATGACAATTGAAGTTAATACAGTTTTTTTTCAAATATTAATTCATTCAGTAAATTTAATTAATTAATTTTAATTTTTACATGGGAGAAAAAAACTTCTCCCATTGTTTCATAAATGAAATGAAAGATTTATCTCAAATTTGTGATGCCAACAAAAAATAAAATTCCGCAACGATGATTATAAAATAATGTTCAATAAAGATAACGTGGGACATTAATGCTGTACGGGTTTATTTTATATATTTATGATTAAAAAGTAGGAATTGACTTAAAAAATTGTTTTTATATTACTTGTTAGAAATCAGTTTGAAAAAAAAGTAATAAAGATTTTATCAACTGATTTTAGCTGAATCCATTTGCATTTTGCGTGCTAGTGATAATCTTTACAGGTGTCCGCTGACATTAGTGTGCAATGTGTGTGGCGCACACAGTTGCCAAGATATTAAAGGTGTCAAATATTTCAGGTGAGGAGAAAATACTTAAAAAATTAATTGCTTAATTATATTATGAATTACATTTTCTGAAATTTTAATTATAATTATAATTATAATTAATCTAATTAAACTATTAACTTATTATCCCTTTCATGAGCAATTGACTTCTTTAAATGATTTAAACAACTACAAAAATTGAACAGAATTAACTACGAATGGAAAAAAAATTAAACTTATATTGATCAATTGGAATAATTAGTTATGGATATTGAAGGCGAAAATTTATATTATGTTAATAAAAATACTTTTTGTACTACATTTTTATAGCGGAGAAAAATCTTCAAGCTCTTCTTCGTAACAGTATAATAAACTTTACGATTTTAAAATTGTATCAATCAGAGGTCGCTAACCGGTGGTAAGGAGAAAATCTGGACATTATTTGCATTTTTTTATATTTTATTATTAATAAAAAAAAAGCAGCAGTCAATGAAATTCTTATATTAATGAAAATGAATGAATTAAGTTTTATTTCTCTTTTTAATAGTCTCGTGAAAATACATTGTTTAATTAAAAGAAAATTTTATTACTTGGGCTGTTTACAAATTGGCAACAATACAAATAAATGGTCTTTTTGAAATATAAAAAAAATCTCAATTAAAATGATGAAATATTGAATAAAAAATTTGTTAAATATCTGTGTTGTTCATAGTTTTTGTTTCTATAAAACTTTTGAAAGAGAATCATCTTAAACCATTTCAACATTAAAAATTCTTCGATTTAAAAACTGTCTGTTTCAGCGTGTTTATCAAACATTTCTCTATAAAACTACCAATGTTCATATTTTTATGAGTAGTAGAATTTCCATACTAACCTAGAAAGACCTCCGGAAACAAGAAATTCATTGTCGGCGGTGACAAAGAGGGTTACTTTTTTTAATATAGAGAGATTCTCCAGCATATTATTTTTAGATTAAATAGGTCAAAGAAAACTTTTAGAAAATACTGGTGGAATTTTAAGTTCATGGGACCGTACAAACGCTGAGCAAAATCTACCTACGACTCCCTCGATTTTTTTTTGTTTTTGTTTTCTTATGAGTGCGTAGGTCTAATAATCAGGAGATGGTGCCAAAAATCCATTGAAAGTTTTTGTAAACACTGGAATAAACATCAGACTAAAAATATGTGAGGCTTAAATGCTTAAATTATTCAATACTAATTAAATTTACTTTAATAATTTTGTTACAATTAAACAACATTGAAAGATATTTGTTATAATTAAATGAGCATTTACGATTATTACGTAATTTAATAAACATTTATAATTTTATTGTGTTAAGTAAGTGCATTAAGTAAGTTATTATACAAATTTATTTATGTTTATAAATATATATAATGGTGGTCCGCGAGATTTCACGTTATGAATTTAGTTGTCCGTTAGGTCCAAAAGGTTGGCGAGCGCTAGTATGAATAATTACGAAATAACTTTTAAAAATTTTTAACTGAATTCATTTTGAAAATTGTATATTTCTGTAAAGGAAAGAAGTGTGAATGCTTATAATATAAGAATAAGGACAATTAAGTGTACTCTAAAGACTATTAATTTTATAAGACATCGGCAGTTTTAATTTAAACTTTTTATATTTCAATTTACAGCTAATTTTTCCCCACGTGAAATGAAATACATTCATGAATGCAATGGAGTAAAGATTGTTATTTATCTACATAAAGAAAAAATTTTGTTCCATTTGTTTTTCATTTGTTCTTACTGCATTTAAAATCATTTTGTAAAACCATAACACACATTAAGAATTTCTTATACAATAATTTTAGAAAGTTTAAAAAGTATTTTATGTTGTAAATTGATACAAGACGGAGCTCAGTGAATAAAATGCAAATCGATATATACTGTGTATTATAATTAAATTTTAGCTATAAAATCTTAAAACCAACATAAATTAAAGAGATCTAAATAGGTGGATTTGAGAAATTTTATTTTTAGATGACATTGGCAAAAAGAGTGAAATATAAGTTTTGAAGCATAATATGTCTTTCTTTAGAAAGATTTAGAGGAGAAAACGTTTTAGTAATTGGATGTGACTGAAAAAATAGTTTTAAAATTTCTTTCTTTATATGCGTTTAAAAATAATCATTGAAAGGGAAGTAAGCAATTTTAAACTGAAAGTTTTATTTTATAGCAATTTCTTTTCAAAGTATCAAATAATAGTATCTGATTATTTGAAGTTTAAAATAGAATAAATGTAGTTAGTTTTCAAATGTACTTAAAAATTGTTTAGGTTTGTAATAAATAACATACATCTTGAAACAATATAAATTAGTTCTTCAAAATACCTGCTGAAGAAAATTATTTCAAAATTATTTTGACAAGGAAATGATATTATTTACAAAAATCAATTAAGTTCAAATTGTCCAACTGAATAAGAATACCAAAAGAGACGTCAAATGACTAAAAGAAAATTTTATTATTATTATTATTATTATTATTATTATTGCATATTTAATGCTCATAAAAATATTCTCTGTGAAATGGATTATTTTCATAATACATTAAGCTTCATTCTTCAATATTTTTAAACTGTATGATTTGAATCTATATGGTTTTTAAAATGTTATATAGTAGAAACTTTGTATAACAAATCTAAAAAAAAAGTATGTCGTAAATCTCATAAAAGATTTAAGAAGAAACACTCACAGAAGATGCATAAAGTGTGCTAACCACACGTCTTTTACTTTCTGTTCATTCGGCTTATTATTCCGCTACTCCTTACACTTGTACAGGGTACATATCAAAGTATTTCTGTCCTAAAAGTTAACGCTGAGTATTACAACTATGCAAATGCGATAACTGTAAAGTGACTACGCAGATCTAATGCAACAACCTATAACATTGACCCTAGTGGCAAACTTTTGATGTTAATGACCATATATTAAAATTAAATGAGAAATAGCGACAAAATGTCAATTGCAAAACTGTAGCTCTTCTTCGATATAGTATGAAATAACTATTATGATTTAAAATATTTAACTTTAATTTATTCATCTTTTAACACATTTAACTTTAATTTATTCATCTTTTAACACATTTAACTTTAATTTATTCACTTACTACAAACAGTTCTTAAAATTAATAACATAAATAAATAATGAATAGACAGCAAATTCTTTAAAATCATGCATTTACCTTTAAAATTATAACTTTTATTTCAAAATAAATTAAATATACAGTTAATGCAGTTATACATATAATATAGTTATTTTCCTTTTATATTAATATTTCAAATTTATGTTTTACTTTAATTTCAGTAAATACTTTTTCTAGAAAATTTTAATTTAACAACATTTTTAATTTGCCTAAATTTCTCTTATTTAAATTAATATCTCACTAATACAGCGCATTTCCTTTTTATTTATTTAATAAAAAATGGTGAATCACTATTTTAAATACAACGGAATGTAAGTGTTTTTTTTTTATTTTGTTAAAAATCGCGATGTACGTTCCATTATTTTCTAACCATTAAAAATATTTTTTTCAAATCTTTTAATTTTAATCATTTCTTATTTTCAAACATTTCTAATGGAAAGAAATATTTATTTTATGTACAGGGTTAAAATTTAAACTCATTTCATGCATAAGTTTTAGACTTATGTGTGTTTGTTTATTTTGATTCGGCCTCTGTTTTGAAAGTTCCGCGATTTTTTTACGACACCATTGCTTCCCGCTTCGTTTCTTCCTTCCAAAAATACAACTTTTTATTTTTTTTGTATCCATCTTAGAGATCTGCACGGGCCCGGCTCGGGACTATTTTCCTTCACGGCACTCGGGCCTGGCCTCCACTCGTTTCGGGCCGGGCCCGGGACATACTTTTTTCTGAAGACTTGGGCCGGGCCGGGTCTAGTGATTACTCTTTACGGACCGAGCCGGGCCTTGCTTTTTTCCTGAAGGATCAGGCCGTGCCTTAAATTATTTTTTCGGTACAGATACGGGACTGGTTTCATTCTTCCTAGTCTTCACACCCCAAAAATTTTCAGTCCTGATTTCGACCCGTGTGAAAACCATTGACTCGGCGTAGCCTGGTCCGTTCGAAGGTCAGTAAAATAAGACCTGGCACAAAAATATTTGCAAAACATGCATACATTTTTAAATCGCCATTATTCTACAATTAAACATTAAAATTTATTATTTTTAAAGAATAGTAGATTTATACGCTTATTAAAATATGGCTAAATTAAAATATAGTGAAACGTGTGAAAAAGAACCTGCTTATGACGGAATCCTGTCTTAAACTGAAAAATGTGTTGATCCATGCAAAATGAATATACTAATACGTAAGAAAAGATTATATAATATTACATTTACACCTGCTAAGAAGGCAAATTGTAGATAACTCACTTTTTTTTCTTCCCTATGCAATTCCATCTTAGAAGATTTTACTGTATAGCATTTTTCTGATTTTTAACACTTCAATAAATGGAATATGGATTAACAATATTAATGATAACTTAAACACATACATACCACAAATAGAGATTTATTAAAAAATAAATATCGCAGGCTGCAGCACTTCTATAAAAATGAAGATTATAAACATGGAAAAAAAAGGCTAAGATAGGTTACCATTCGTTAGATCTCCTCCTACGAGGCAAATTTTTAACCAAATCAACGTAAAAATCAATGTTTTTGTAGGAATTCACTCGGGCCGGGCTGGGTTCGGGCCGAGATGTTTGTATGGGTCAGGCTGGGCCCGGGCCTGGGAATTTCGGCCCGCACAGACCTCTAATCTTGCTGCCGGTCAGTGACGCGGAGGTTTCAAGGTTAATCTCATGGCGTTCAAGGACAAGATCGAACTATCTGGTTTGCTGTAGAACAAGCTTTGGACAGTTACAGTACGTTTTTAACGGCAGGGAAAGCCGATTTTTTAACCGCGAGCATCCATTTGCTTAGGGTGTAGTGGAGTTTTACTTCTCCATTTTCGTCAGGTGGTGCTAGTATCGCGGAGTTTTATGACATAGTAACCAGTTTTAAGCGATCTGATTGGATGCTTTTGTAAGCGCTTGGTGGTTGAAATGATCGTTGGATTTTGAATTGATGCTCAGTTTGATTACTTTGGCAGAGTTAGTAAGTTGCCTATATACACTATATGGCCATTAATGACCGGCAACTTTCAATTTTATACATTTTGTTAAATATTTAAAAATATACTTGTCAGATTCTTCTGGAATTTTAGGATTGAAAAGAACAGGCTTGACTTCATATTTATCAATGTCGATTTGATAAGGAGGACAATTAGGGGTCAACAAAAAGTTAAAGAAAAAAAATAATACTTGGGATCACCCTGTAAAATAAAATGCCCGAAATGATCTATCGCTACAGAATATACATAGGCAGACATCATACACTATGTGTATTCATTTATGTAAGAATAGCATGTATATTAATAGAGATATAGCGATTTTTTTTATTAAAAAAATTCTTGCATGTTTTTTGCTTATAACATACAGGGTTTTTAACCAGATTTAACGCCAGTTTTAGGAAAATTGACAAAATGTAGTAGAAACAATATAGTGTAATTGGAATATAAATATATTAAATATTTAAGGAAATATGGGCAGTTGCATAAAATAATTTTTATCTTCGCATGCGCGAACGATAACAAGGAACTTTTAGCATAATTTAAAGTCAACTCTATGGAGCAACTTATTAAAAAATCAGTCAAATACCGTAAAAATTCAGAGAGATGTCGGCATCAGAGTGAGCTGTTTTTTCGTTTCTCACTAAAACTCGTTGAATGATAAGGGATTGTCCATAAATTGTTATTTTTAAGTTATCTGACAGCTTTCGGAGCAAGTTTTTTGAAAAAGCTATTTAATTATAGTTTACGGTTATGTTTAGGAAAACTTTTACTCTAAACTACGATGAAAATGAAAATATAGTCTTAAAATATATATTTAGGTAAATTGAGGAGTTTATGGTAAAGTTTTATGAAATTTAGTCCAACACGCAAAACACTCTACAGTAAATTCTATCGCATATATATGTATTTTCTGTATACACGTAATTTGTATGACAGTGGTGAAACACTATAATTAAATAGCTTTTTTCAAAAAACTTGCTCTGAATGCTGTCAGATAACTTAAAAATAACATTTTGTGAACAATACCTTCTTATTAAACGAGTTTTAGTAAGAAACTAAAAAACAGCTCACTCTCATGCCGATATCTCTCTGAATTTTTACGATATTTGACTGATTTTTTTAATAAGTTGCTCCATAAAGTTGACTATTAAATTATGCTAAAAGTTCCTTGTTATCGTTCGCGCAAGCGCAGATAAAAATTATTTTATACAGCTACCAATATTTCCTTTAATATTTAATATATTTATATTCCAATTGCACTACATTGTTTCTACTACATTTTGTCAATTTTTCTGAAACTGACGTTAAATTTGGTTAAAAACCTTGTATGTTATAAGCAAAAAACGCACAAGAATGTTTTTAATTTAAAAAAAAAATCGCTATATCTTTATTAATATACATGCCATTCTTACACAAATGAATACACATATTGTACAATGTTTGCATATGTATATTCTGTAGCGATAGATCATTTCGCGCATTTTATTTTACAGGGTGATCCCAAGTATTATTATTTTTCTTTCAATTTTTGTTGGCCCCTTAATTGTCCTTCTGATCAAATCGACGTTGATAAATATGAAGTCAAACCTGTTCGTTTTAATCCTAAAATTCCAGAATAATCTGACACGTATACTTTTAAATATTCGACAAAATGTCTAAAATTGAAAGTTGCCGGTCATTAATGGCCATATACTGTATGGACCTTCAGCCGGGGGCCCTCGGCAGAGTCAATAGATTTGCATCTGCGTCCGTTTTTTTTTGGGGGGGGAGTGGGGGTTTGGGGGGCGTGCCTAGATGAGAAGGATTTTCGACTTATTCATGCACTAAAGAAATTTTCGTTCGGACGTATAATCAATAAATTTTCAATAAAATTTTGTTACTTTTCAAGAAATTCAGAAATTTGAAAAAAAATCTCTTATTTTTAAAATGTTTCTACATAGACTTTCGTTTAACGCTGGAGGGAAATTTTAAATGAGATTCATCGTACTGTTCAGCAGATTGATCTTTTCTTTGGCTAATGTGGGGCCAGTCGTTGTGGAAGATGTCCCTCGTAGAGTAGTTTTCTTGAAAAGATCCTTTCGAAGTAGTCAGCAGATTTGAAGATATAACGTCCATTTATTCAGATAGGAGCAGTGCAAAATTTTCAGCAGATTGGAAGAATCTAACATCCGTTTAGATACAAAGGTCCGAGAAATAATTCGTCGGAAGATAAGAAGTAAATAACATCCGCTTTTTCTACAAATATTTATAAAGACTTTTCTCATCCAGCTTATTACAACAGATGATTTTGATTGTAGTAGCAGCATCCTTTTTCAACCCTCCAGAACTGTGTATTAAACTCTTAAGCACTCCAGAAAACAAATTATAAAAGATAAAACTATAAAGGAAAATAATATAAAATAAATTATAATAGAATCACTGAACTGAACAATAACTTTTCGTAATATTACATAATCTTTATTCCCTTGAAAAAAAATCTAAGTACTGTGAAATTGGTTCCATAAAGTTTATTTTTAAGTTTTCTTGGAACTCCAATCTTGCCACATAAGTAAATCATCTAATAAAAAAATGTATTAAGTACAACTTCGTTTCATGTTTCCGGTTTCTTCTACACTATCTACGCTATCTACTTTGGTGAGTTGATTTATTTTAAATAGTTTGATGGCTATAATTTGAACTTGTTATAGTAATGAAATATATACTTACAGACTAAAGATCAGGTAGAAAATCTCAATTTTAATTTGTTAAGCTTTTGATTAACATTATCAAATTTTAATCTATGTACATGAATATGTCTACCACTATACGTTTGGCCTTATGGTGAACTTTTGGGATAAAATAGAAGTATTTATTTTTACAAAATTATTTTAGGTATTTTTGATTCACTCCGGTTCTGGTAACTGATTAATCATCTATTTATTTAAATCTCTTTAATACTCTGCCTTATCCCGAAATTTCCTTATAATAACGTCTTACATGCAAAATAACTTTATTAGAAGCAGGAAAAAAGGTGAAGTTTTTTTTACCAAGAAACTAAGTTAAGTATGCTCCATGTGTGTGCCATCGGAGCGCATGTAAATGCATGATGCATTGGAGATGATTGTGATATAGAGAATATATGCTTAGCTTGATTTTCTTGTTAACTCATATTGTGTCTTGCTTACACTTGTTGGTTTTATTAGTAAATGTGCATCTGCCTTATAATGCTGCACATTTGCATGCGATTAGTGACACACATAAGCTGGTGATTGGATAACAAATGTTACATTTAGGGGTTTCTAATAAAGTTATTTTTACATGTAAAATATTATTTTATGCAAAATAGAGGACGTTCTGCATTTTTGTATTTCACTTTTGGCCGCTATATCTCATAATTTTCTAGAAGCGATAGCTTCTCAATTTCGCCACTAAAGGCCCTTTTATATCCTGTTTTACCTTCTGTTAATTAGCTAATTTAATATTTACTCTTTGTTATTACTATTATTTATTTAGGCACTGAGTATCTAACTATTGCATTTAAAAGTATTTAAATACACTTGAAATTCTATTCATACACAAGAATATCTAATAAAATTAATTTTCAGAGATTAATAAACATTTCAAAGATTAATAAATGAAGCAATTAAAATACATTTTCTTTAAATTCTGTGACTACTCAAAACTTTAAATTTAACAATTATTGCATTGTTTTCCACTTATGTGCCCGTATATCAGTAGAGTTAAATTTTAATCCGATTATTATTATTAAGTCTTCCCAAACACATACTCAAAGTAATTGCTGTTATATAACTTTCTTTAGAATGAAACGAAGAAATTACTTTAAAATTAAAATACAATTCAGAGCGCTACTCACAATTAAAACAAATTCAACATTAAACATACTTCTGTTTTACTGATAATTACATGTTAAATCTTTGGATCAGAAATTAAATTCTTTTGTATTCAACACTTAATTCATATATACTAACAACTAACATATGAATTTACTAAATGATTATTAGTTAAATCAAAATAAATTACATCCTTGCCACGTCATGATGTTAACATTACTCTGACATTATTCATTCTGAAAAATTATCATTAAAACCTAATTTAGTTTATTAATATTAATATTTAATTAAAAGACCGAACGTAAATGGGCCTTGCCCCAAGTTGTGCAACTATTTCTGTTGGCTCAATATACAGGGTCATCGAAAAAGAATGCCGGGATTACAAATCTGTATTACGCAAATAAAGAAACACATATGAACATAAATTTTTATTAAAAGATCACCAAGTTTTATATTCATTTCAATACGTTTCGATATGTGTACCATGTCGATCGCTCGACAGACGTCCAGACGATATTCAATATTCCTCCATATTCTGTGAAACATCTCTGGCGGCTATGGTTCGACGTTTTAAATAGCTGATACCAGTAATTCTGTCACTGTACACAATGTTTTTAATGTATCCCTAGAAAAAGAAGTCCAGAGGTGTGAGTTTGGAGCTTAGTGGAGGCCACGGAACTGGGACATCTCGTCCAATCCACGAGTTGGGGAACTTCTCATTCAAAGCTGCACGCCATCTAGTGAGCGAAGGAAACACCTTACAGTCTTTCACTACATTTCAACACAAGAATTATTTCTGTACGTTTAAGAGTTAAATTTTTGTAAGGTTGCAAAATCCCGGCATTCTTTTTCAAGGATCCTGTATATCCAAATTTTTGTTATAATCGTCAGTTGTGAGCACCGTAAATATTTCAAACGTTAAATAGCCTATGTTAAAATTTACCAAACTATATCCAGTGGTTGGAGTATCATAGTTGACATTTTTTCCAACGGAGCGAAAAATGCCGGGACCAGTACTCGAACCTGGGTACTATGGCTTGCCGTGCCAACGCTCTCCCTACTGAGCTATCCTAACGATATCCTAGTCCCGGCATTTTTCGCTCTGTTGGAAAATATGTCAACTATGATTCTCCAACCTTTGCATATAATTTACCTAGTTGAAACTGCTTTCCTCTGTTCATTATTCACCAAACTATTTCATAAACACATGATTAAAAAATTCGTATTTTAATTGCACATCTCCAATTTTCTCTTCGTTGTTCACATACCAGACGATGGCCTTCTTTGTCATAGCAGAGCCATCAGGACATCCCAGACACGATAAAAAACAATGTGCAGCCCGGCCAATTCATCTGGTCAAAAGAACCACCTAAGGCCGAAACTTAGTAGCAGGATCTCATTTTACCTGCTCATTACCATAAAAGGTCAGACATACTCTCAACCTCAAAGCAAAAGAAGTGACATTTAACTCTTCAAAGTGAGATACAAAAATCACTCTGGAGTAAACTCTCAAATGCGCTGAATGAAAGATGGTAAGAAAATAGAGTGACGCCAAATACATAAACTTATTGAAACCTCCAAAATTCAGTACATTGGTTCACCGGTAAAAAGCTCCCTTTATCTAACCAGAGAATACTTGAGGAATTTGCCTTTCCCCCACATCTTATCTATTGGCTACGCCCTGACGCTATCATTGAATTTTAATTTTTCAGCAACTGTGTCTTCAGCGAAAAACCATGGTCAAGACGAACATAGAGCTCGAAACCGCAGGGGTTCGTCGATAGCTTCAGAGCCCCGAACCCAACCCTTCCTGCATTTAGAGGTGTTTAATTTGTTCATTTTTCTTTTCAAATTTGTCCGGTTTCAATTTTCAGATTTTTTTTTCCTTTCAACTTGACTTCCGCAAGTGTCTCGGTATAAAAGGAATGTAGTAAAGACCATCACGCGAAACGCCGGGCTCCGAGAATTCTGCGGCGGTCTAACAGACCGCCCATCCCCGACATCCGCCCGAGACTAACATAGAGGCAGGGGTTCGTCGATAGCTTGAGAATCCCGAACCCAATCCTTCCTGTATTTCGAGGTGTTTAATTTGTTCATTTTTCCTTTCAAATCTGTCCGATTTCAATTTTCAATTTTGTTCCCCTTTCTGCTTGGCTTCTACTCAATTAAACAAAGTTAAATAGAACCTTGAACCGGCAAACAAATAAAACTGTAGTAAACCACTAGATAACACTTCAGTGATTCCAACAAGGCTCATGTCAGGTGTATCACAGCATGCTGTGATCAGGCGAATATCGACCCGTGCCTAGGCACTAACTCGTCAACCTATGTACTCATGTCCGACAGGTGGGGGCCTGGTTAGCGGTATAAAGAAAATACTAAAAATATGAAACAACTTATTTATGATGCATTACAACACCATTTTCTAAAAAAATTAATATATTATTTGATATATTACTTAGTCTATGATCGAATCTTCAGGACGGATTGGTGGATAGATGTTAGAGTATGGAGGAGGGCGGTGTTGTATTACTTAAGATCCAAAAAGACGCCTTGCCTAAAACATTCATCCTATAAAAAGATCCTGTCGACACTTAGAGGAAGGAAATCTGAAATCCCATTCAGATTATCCCATTTTCTGAAAGTAGTATTAAATTTCGTTGAAAACCCTGCATATTATTAAAAAAAACCTGCGGCAAAGTTGTTTTTTTCAAATAAACGTTTCTATCTTCATGAATAATCTGGCTATTTTTACACAAATACATAAACGATTTGTATGGATTTATTTAATTATTTCTTATAGTTACAGATCGTTTCAAGTTTTTTATGATACAGGTTGATCGTTAAGATTGTTTTCTTTGTTCAATAAGTTGTCGTATGGGACTTATTTAATTATTTCTTTAGTTACAGATCGTTTCAAGTTTTTTATGATACAGGTTGATCGTTAAGATTGTTTTCTTTGTTCAATAAGTTGTTGTATGGGACTTATTTAATTATTTCTTTAGTTACAGATTGTTTCAAGTTTTTTATGATACAGGGTGATCGTTAAGATTATTTTCTTTGTTCAATAAGTTGATACATGGGACTTATTTAATTATTTCTTATAGTTACAGATCGTTTCCAGTTTTTTATGATACATGGTGATCGTTAAGATTGTTTTCTTTGTTCAATAAGTTGTTGTATGGGATTTATTTAATTATTTCTTATAGTTACAGGTCGTTTCAAGTTTTTTATGATACAGGGTGATCGTTAAGATTGTTTTCTTTGTTCAATAAGTTGTTGTATGGGATTTATTTAATTATTTCTTATAGTTACAGATCGTTTCAAGTTTTTTTTATGATACAGGGTGATCGTTAAGATTGTTTTCTTTGTTCAATAAGTTGTTGATTCTCTAATTATATTCATAACACTTCTCTGACAAATCCGAGTTCAAAGTGCTCTTTTTATTCTCAAAGTTCAAGAACTAGTCTTTTAGTAGTTCTTCGACAAAACATCTAAAATCAAAAGTGTTTCGATACTTTTGACGAGATGATGTAGTTGTGTCAAAACCATTTTCCGTAGTGTTTTTAATATTATTAGTTGCCAACGCAATTTTGTTTTAATAAAATTGTATAAACTATTTAAAGAATTACAAATTTGCATTACAATATCTGGAAATTTATAAACACGCATTATTTCTTCTTTTAAAATAAAACCCTGTTTAAATAATAAAACTAAACCAACTTCAAGAAAACATGAAGATATATTTTAACTTCAAAGTTATTGAGTTATAAACTTACAGAGATAAAGTCATTGAAAAGAATAGAAAAGATTAATGACATATTCACAGAAAAGTTTTAGAAACAAATTTTCACTCGAGTTATATTTTATGTCAATGTTCTCGTATCATAAAAGTTTACGAATGATTAATTATTTCCAATAATCAGTCTAACTTCATTAAAGGTAGAATATGTTATCATATACGATTAAAGAAGCTAGAAAATCATTTGGATAATTTTATTATTTATTTAATATTTTTTCTTTTTTCGATGAGCGTATTTTCTCACGTCATATCTTACATTTTCCAATAAATAAGAGAAAAAAAAGACTTTAGAAGATTTATTTCAAAAAAAAATTCTATATGTTTTCAACATAAAAAGGGTAAACAATACAAGCTACCTTATATTTCTACCTTCTTTTAGGACAAAAATATTGTTTTATAAATAATATCATGTTTTTTACGTTTAATATAGTATTTCTTAAAGATGATATTAATCTCAAAAGTAAAATATAAGATTACATACTCGTAATTATAATAATGATAATAAATTATATATAAGTCTCTCTTACTAAAATATGAAATTTAATGAAAACACAGTTCTTTTTTTTTCGTTACTAAATGAAAAAAAATAACATTTGAAAAGAGAAAAGAATTTTAATCATTTCCCTGATTATTTGAAGATCTTTATTTACTTATTTACTTTTAAGAATGTTTTTTGAAGAATAAAAGACTTATTTTATATTTCTTTCATAATGTTTTATTAAATGTTCTTTGAAAATTTACATTCCATAAAATTAAATAACAGTAAAACTAAATAAAACTAATTTTTGTTTTAAAAATATTTAAAATTGAATTGAATTTTAATTTAATTATAATCATAATTAATTTTAAATGTTTAAAAGTAAATCGCTTTTATTAGTGTGCTTAAATACATTCATTATTGCGTCATCGCCATTTCTTTTCTAATTTCTTACTAGCTAAACCCGCTGCTTTGCTTGCGTAATTCTTGAAATATGCCAAGTGGTATTCGTGGGACCATTTTTCCTTTCTTGTACTCTTCTTTACAAGAAGAAAGTATTCGATTAATGAAAATTTTCGACTTCCGGTTTTCGACGGATTTATACGTTTTAGAAGGTCCTGTACACGATTTGACTGTTTTTAGAAAATGCTTGTCTGTGAGACTATCTGTCTGTGTGTCTGTCTGTATATGACAAAAAATTTTGAGAGCTCTATCTTAAGAACTAATGCACGAAATTTAATGAAACTTTAGATTCCGTTAGTCCCTGATATAAATTGGTACTGATTAGTATTAGGTAAAAATCGCCCAATAGGTGGCACTGCTATGCTGTATTTTTTTTGCGATTTCCGCAATAGTTCTATCTCAAGAACTAATGTGCTTATTTTAATTAAACTTCAGATTCCGTTAGAACTTAACATAAGTAGACGCTGACTACGTTTTGGTGTAGATATCTCAACAGGTGGCGCTAACATACCACTTTTTTCATGATTTTCACGATAGCTATATCTCAAGAACTAATGCACGGATTTTCGTCCAACTTCAAATTCAGTTAGACCTTGACATAAATAGATGCTGCTAACATTTTGGTGTAAATAGTCCAACAGGTGGCGCTGCAATGCTCATTTTTCATTTTTATCACGATAACTAATCTCAAGAACTAATGCACGGGTTTTCGTCCAACTTCAGATTCAGTTAGACGTTGACATAAGTTGTTGTTGGTTAGGTTTTGCTCTAAATCTCCCAACAGGTGGCGCTGCGATGCTATATTTTGCAGGATTTACACGATTTTACCGATAGTCTTCTCTCAAGAACGAATGCACAGAATTTAATAAAACTTAAGATTCAGTTAGACTTTGATATAAATTGGTGCTGATTCGTTTCTAGTGTATACGAATCCTGTGTGAGACGGAAGAAAGTTTTGGGATTGGCATATCCGATTAATTATTAGGTGAAATTATACTCCTACGTCCTCCTACGAATCCTTACTAAAAAAATTACTACTTAGGGGTAATTTTTTAGTAAATTTCATTCTTACACTGCATTAAGCGAACAGCATGAAACTTAAATTAATGAGAAAAACTAAAATTAATTCCAAATAAATGATAATTTAGAATGTATTTTGAAGGTTTTTCGCTCATTTCATTTAAAATTTGAAATTTCAATTTTTTTTAAACCGTACTTATCGAGCATTTACATCTTAAAACTAACCACCATGACAAATCCTGATCTCCTAATTATCCAAACTTCTATAACAACTATATCACAGAAATCGCAATTTTAGAACGCTTTTTGTTCTTGCACAGTTTAATTTATTTTAATTTTTAAAAACTTTTGTGGATGAATTTATGCCTCTAAAGTAACAGGTAACGGACGTGTAAAATTTCAAGTTTATACACCTAATAATTTCCGATAAATCATAGTTTAGAAGGTTTTTAGAATGTTTCCCGCTCATTTCACCCTTTTAATTCTGATTTTTTTTTCTTAGAAACCTTTCTTAGCAAGCATTGAAATTTTAAAAATAACCATCATCAAAATTTTCAAATTTCTCGCCAAGCAGCATAAAAAAAATCCCAATTTTAGAACTTTTTTTTTAGAATTTTGTAAAAACTATTCTGTGCGAGCATTTACGTCTTTAAAATAACAGACATGTCAAATTTTAAGTTTCTATCCCTAACAATATCTATATACAGGGTGTCCGAAAAGTCTAGAAACGGTCGAATAACTCGAGAAATATACATTGGATTGAAAAATAAAAAAAATACATGTTCAATAATTTTTAAAAATCTATTTAGGGATATCAAAGTTGCCCCCTGGGATAACATTTTCTTCTAAAAATCGTAAATGACTCTGTAATCCAGTAAAATGCAGTGAGAATCGTTTCCATTAAAAAAGCCAGGAAACGGTCGAATAACTCGCAAAATATACATCGGATTGAAAAACAGAAAAATACGTATTCAATATTTCAGAAAAATCTATTTAGGGATATAAAAGTTCCATTTTTCAAAAATATTGAGCATGCATTTTTCTGTTTTTCAATCCTATGTATATTTCGAATGTTTTCAGACTTTTCAATGGAAACGATTCTCACTGCATTTTACTCGATTACAGCGCCATCTACGATTTTTTCAAAGAAAATTTTCAATAGAAAAGTTACGTATTTTTCCCATAGTATCCGAATCTGTAATAAAAAGGGGGTTATCATTTAAGGTTTCAAAGTTGCATCCCTTTCCCCCCCAGGTGGCAGAGTTCGGGGGGGGGGTAACTTTGATATCCTTAAATAGATTTTTCAAAAATATTGAACATTCATTTTTCCGTTTTTCAATCCGATGTATATTTTTCGATTTATTCGACCGTTTCCAGACTTTTCGGATACCCTGTATATAAAAGTCGTTCTTGATATGTATGTATGTATGTTCCTTATACAAATCAACAGTTTTTAACAGATTTATAGAAACCTGATATACAAACATTTTAGAATATAAGTAAAATTACTGTCAACTGTAAAAATTCCCCATAATAATACCATAACTCAGCAACTATCTTTCCGATTTAAACGGAACTGATTCCAAATATTATAATTAACTTAATAATCACGCTCTATAACATTAAAGAAATTTCATGAGTAGTGGTTACCCCTATTTCTGAATAATAGTTTAAGCCAAATTTTTAATTAAGTTCCTAGATCAACCAAATGAATCAAGTTTTAAGAATGCATTGTGATACTCATAATTGGTCATTTGCTGAAGTGTCTTGAATATTCACTATCCCTTCTGCCCCATTCTTCGATTTTTGCTTAACTGAGGCCTATTTTAGTAACACGCCTTCTATTAATCCTAAATGATCAAAACTGATTCCAAATTACATAAATATATTAAGTATCACATTCCACCGTCTTAAAGAAAATTTCTGAGTTGTACATACCACTCTTTTCGAATAATAATTTCAGATTTTTTTTCAGGTCCAAATACTTCGAGTCCCGGGTTATATGGGCCGAATTACAACGGGGTTCAGCTCAACCGACTTCGTTTTCGAACGCCCCTGTGCCCCGTTTCCATATTCATACAAACAGTCAAAGTTAGTGATTTGTTGTGGAACCTTGACCGCCCAACCCTCCCCCCATGGCGGCTCCTCACTGAAGTTTTTCTCTAACTGTACCTTATTTCCATAACTCAGCTAATAATGTACTGATCATCTCCAAACCAGTTAACTTTTGCTAAATTATCATAAAAGTGAGTAATCATTCAGAGTTCAGGATGTATTTCTAGAAAGTAGTTAACAGTTAACAGTCTAAGACAAATTTCTAATTAAGTTCCTAGCTTAACCAAACGAACGAATTTTTAAAGATGCATAGTTGTCCTCATAATTAGTTATTTTCGGAAGTGTACTTGAACATCCGCTCCCCCCACGGCTCCTCCTTCAAGTTTTTTTCTGTAACCCGGCTTCCACATTTCAGCAACATACTTTCTGATATCAGAGCAACTTATTCCAAACATCATATTTAACTTAATAATCAACCACTCATCATTCATAACATTCAAATAAATTTATGAGTAGCGAATACCACTATTGCTGAATAACAGTTCAAGACAAATTTCTATTTAAGTTCCTAGCTTAACCAAACAAACGAATTTTTAAAGATGCATAGTGGCCCTCCTAAATAGTCATTTGACTAAGTTTATCTAAAGCGCTATATTTCAATAAATCGGGTAATAATGTTCCAATATTTTTTAAACCAGTTCAATTTAGCTGCCCATGCGCAGCACGCCTACTATACGGTGCCGTAGGCAGCGGAGACCCGTGTCAATTGTTCGTTCGGAAAAATGTTTGTTTAGAGCAGAATACTTCTCTGGCGGTGGAAGGTGGTAATATCTATACTAATAAAGGAAAGTTGTTTGTCGCTGTATGTGTGTGTGTCTGCTTGCGATGGCTAGCAAAATCTACCGTACGTAGAAGTCTGAAAATTTGAGTGTGGATAGTCCAAGGCAGGTCCTGATGTACCTGAGGCTTGGATTTTTTATTTTTGAGACCCCGGACCCCTGGGGCTCCTTTAATACATTTGTGAATTTACACCCTTTTATTAATTAAAAAAATCTGAAAGATTAAATCTGTAACATTTCAATTAGATTCGTAGAAAATCAAATAAATACTGTTTATGATTTCACGAAGCATACAAATTTGAGGTTTTCAAGATTTTTTTAGATAAGAAAGAATTGGTAGTTATATTTTAGTAAGTTTAAAAAGGCAAAATTTATCGTATTTTGGCTAGAATTCCTTTTACAAAAAATAAAATAAAATAAAATAAAATACTCTATTTAAATTTAATGAAAAACAAGATGAAAAAAGCATTCACGTAATATTCACGTAATTATGAAACATTTTATTAAGAATGGCATTCACTTTTAGCCAAAACGACTGCACCAATTTCATTTAACAACATCAAAATTATTTATTCTTTTAATTCTTTTATTAATTTAACAATCATCTAGGACAATAAAACTATTCTTCCTGAATAATTCATAAAACATTTTATTGCATCTTTCAACATTCTCAAAATACATTTTACTAAATTTTTTTCTGGCCTTTTATTCACTTACATCTTTTGCACATTCATTGATAACAGAGTTAAGTTACAAGTTTGTATTTTTCATTTTTTACAAAGAAACTGCTTATACCTTCATCAGAAATTTCTAGGGACTATTTTTTGGTGCTAATTCACATCTGTCTCATTTCAGTGATTACATATCTGAAGTAAAAGGTGAGTACTTATTCCATTTTAGAATATTTCCTGTATATGCGAAAATTTATAAATGCATGTGTTCCCAAATATTGCCTCTGTATATACAATATTCCGATTGTAGGTAAAAATAATATGCCACCTACTGGGATACCCAGTACAAAAATACCGCCCTTTTTCACACAGAAGGTCCCCTGGACAATAAGGAAAGCACCGACAGCAAGACAAGTTCTACCGATAACAGCCTATCTAGTTGTTCGACGCGTCAGTTTTTTTCTTTTTTCCTTTCAAAAAAATAAAAAACAAAAACAAAACAAAACATCGCTGCAAGTCTGTAAAATGTATTACAATCATTTACGCATTGAACAAAATTTTCAATTACCCTCAATACGTTCTTCGTGGTTGAAATATCAATATTATTAACTTTATATCATCTCCTAATTTTCCTCATATTTTTTTTATACTTCTTTTATGACAGTACTACATAATATTACTTTAACTTACTTTTACAAACAGACAACTGTGCATGTCAAAACTTTCGTACATGAGTAAGTGAGTAAAAGATTGATTACAAAATTTCATCTTTACATAAAAGCGTTTAAAAATGCATTTCACTTCTAAGAATTTGGAAGAAGAAATGAAATTTTGAGCATTAATAGATATTTGTGTTACTTAAATTAATTGACAGTTTAAATATTTATAAATAGAGATATGGAGGAAAAGGGAATAACAATCTCTATTAATCAATCAATATTAGTCGCATGTTAGTTTTTTTTATTATTATTGTACAGTATTTTCCTGTAGTGTACAACATGAAAATCTTCCACGATTAGATAAAAATAAATCCCATTTAAGTTAAAAAGAGAGTAGTGAGTAAAATTAGTTTCTAGAGAAACTGGAACTTTCTTTCTTTGGAATATTAAATAGAAATTTTAAAAGAGTAAAGTTTTTTTTTTCTTTCATCAGTGTTTTAATCGCGTTTCTAAATTAAATAATCAGTATAAAAAACATTAAATGAAAAAATTCTGCTTTCTTTTTTATATAAATTCGCTACAGTGTACTCTAATTAAAGTCAATAGTATATTTTTTCTGATATAAATTCTAGGAATAAAATATAAGCTAAGTTTTTTAAAGTATAAATTTGTTGTATTACTTTCTTTCATTGCCGTCGCTATTCATTTGTTAAATAAAGTTTTTTATTTCCTCTTTTATAAAGATTTTTTAAATTATCCTTTTGAAATTTAAATTACAGGAAATGAATAAGAACATGATTTCTGGGTGAATCTTAACATGTCACAGGAAATGAAATAACTCCTTCTGCCAAAATTACAGGATGGTTTTCAATTAGACTGGTTTTAAATTATTTGATAGAAAATATTTAAGGATATTTTTATGTCGCAAGACTAGAACTAAATTTAGATGTTATTAATTTACATTGACTTTTTATTTATTATTTTCTTATTTTCTTTATTAAACTTTTTAATGATAATAAAGTATGATATTTAATCATACATTTCAATGTATTTTAGAAACACAGCATTGATTTACATGATAATGTCAGACTTAACTTACTTCGCACAGGGATTCATAGAGCAGCTAAGGGTACAACTATGAATATAGTATAACGTACACTGAGAAAAAAGACACTTTCAAATCAGAGTAAATCGATGTTTGAATTATGTAATGAAACTTTTTGTTTCAAATAGGACGACCCAATGCTTCCATTTCTGAAATACCAGAAATACTCAGAATATTGAAGCATGGACATACGCAAAACTGAACACATAAAGGTCAATTCATACTCATTTTTGAAACATGGACATACTCAACGAGTGGGTAAGTGTGATCGAAGATCGCACAAAGGGTTTCGTTTAATATTCCTTTCAAAACACTTGATAAGAATCAGTTCAAACTCATTTTTGAAACATGGACATGCTCAAATAGGAGCACATGATGTTTTATTCTTGAGCGTGTGCATGTTTTCAGAAATGAGTATATACTTGTTTCAAACTTGAGAAATTTTGATTCGGAGCCATTTTGACTATGCGACATACTCAGATTTGAGTATTTTTTGCTCAGTTTTGAAAATATCGGTTTTAAAGTGTATATCTATATTATAAAGGACATCGTGTATATTATATCGTGTATATTATATCGTGTATATTATAAAGGCACGTGTCCGTGAGTAACGCTGACGTCATTTTGCTAATGGCAACAGTTGACGATGAAATTTCAGTTTTGCGATTTTTACTGTTGTAGTTTTTTAAATTTCTAATCATTTCACATTTTTAATTTTTACACCGTTATATAGGGGAAAAAATTCTACTTTGAAATGCAATTTGTTTGAAAACTTTCTCTTAATTGGCTGATTTATTATGGCTTTTAAAATTTAAAAAAAAGGTATTTTTCACTTTTTTCGGGCTTAATGGTTGCCATTGGTATTTTTTTCCCTTTTGGCGACTGCATAATATCGTTGATTAAAGAATTGAAATGACTATTATTAGTTAGAAATTAATACAGACACCTTGAAAAGTAAAAGCAAAAACTGTTACTGATATTATATAAAATACAAAATAATAATAAAAAATATTTTGAGGAGCGATAATTTTATACATCGAAATAATTTAATTTAAAAATCAGAAGAAAGTTTGTGATACACAAAAATATTTTTCAATGTAAAAATTTTGATTCAAACAATATTTGGCTATTTATCGTTTGCGCCAGGATTATCACGTTCAAAATCAATTTCTGACGACGTTTCGCTTGCTGTTTTAAATGAAAATTCTAAGGTTTATTTTATTGACGCGCCAGGACTGGCAAAACATTTTTACTTAATGCAGTTTTAACAAGAACAAAAAATCATGTGTCAAGCATGGATTATGTAACACTTCCCAACGCTTCAAAAATAATTTTACAAATCATACCGTTTAATAAGCTGAAAGATAACATCTAAGTAAACAATTTGGAAAACGCATAACATATTTAAAAACATAATTTCAGGAATTTCCAACGTATACAATATTCGGAAAAATATCCTAATACTTTTATTCAGCCCTGTATATGATGTATAGATTTGTATATATACTACATAGGATGCTAAATTTTAGTTCAGTTAAGAAACGCGTAGCACAGTTTAAAATTCTCTTTCTGGAGTTTCTGTCAATAAACGGAAATGTGTTCGCGAACTTTGTTCAACAGGTGCTTCCCTGTATATGATCTACAGAATTTATACACACCACGTAATAAACAAAAAGTGAGTTAAATTTAAAATCGCGTTCAGTAACTTAAAACGCACTTCCAGGAATTATTGTTTACAGACAGTAGAGAATTCTTTTGTGTGTCCCTGTAAATGAACGATGACTGCTATACACACAATATTCTGTAGTAAGCCTCTTGTAATGCACCTTAGTGATATGTATAAATTTCAATGCGTTTAAAATAGTGAAACATTTTTTAAATAAACCGCAGACGATTTTTCTCCATAGACGTAATGTAACGGAATTCTTTTGACTATCCCTGTAAATTAACTATAAGTGCTAATCACACCCTATTCCATATTAAGCTTCTTGTAATACACCTTAGTGATATATATCAATTACAATGTGTTTGCAAATGTGTAACATCATTAAAATAAACCGCAAATGATTTTTCCCCATAAACCGTAACCCAACGAACACAGAACTTGTGGGCCACTGATGGCTTCGTTAGCCTTGGCCCAAACTAGTAGATGAGGGGCCGCTATCGTTTGCCGTAACGCAACTTAAAAAAACTGTCACGCCGGCCGCGATCTGACCGTAACAGAATTGGCCGGAAATACATCAAGATGCCCATAATTAGGCCACTAACCGTTAATAATAAACGACTGATAGCCTAAAACTGGCCACAATTATACTTTAAATGGCAATTATTAATGGAAACTAGCCACAGCTAGGCCATTAACGATCATCTCTGATAAAATCTAGCCAGAAACCCGCCGTAGCCATGCCATTTGTGTGTGTCAATAATTGAATCTAACCCAAAGCTTCCTTCAAAAACGCCTCTTAAGGCTAATTATAAATGCAAATTAGCCTAAAGCCAGCCACTGTCATGCCATAAAGATTATTTTCTGTAAAAGAAAATACTTTTTAGAAGATAATTTAAAGGATAAAGTGCTGCATGAAAAAAATACTAATAATCAGTTAGATACACTTTTCAAGAAAATTATATGTTCACTTACATTAAACTTTTAAAAAAAAATCCGAAACTCAATATCTGAAATAGTGAATTAATAAATTTCTTAACTTTTCAATTATATATATTTTTTATATGCAATGCCACTTTTAAATTACTGCATTCAGATAAATTTTTAAAATATGTAATTAAAAAATAAACAAATTCATTATTTCACTGTATCAGATATTGTAATGTAACGGAATTCTTTTGACTGTCCCTGTAAATTAACTATAAGTGCTATGCACACCCTATTCCATATTAAACTTCTTGTAATACACCTTAGTGATATATATCAATTACAATGTGTTTGCAAATGTGTAACATCATTAAAATAAACCGCAAAGGATTTTTCCCCATAAACCGTAAAATGTAACAGGATTCTTTTGAGTGTCCCTGTAAAAAAACTATACGTGCTACACACTTCAGTTGAAATAGGGAACGTGCTATAGATAACGACAATAACGTATAAAAATTACAAGGAAATCCGAGCATATTTACGGGAGTTAGAGCACGGACAGACGGCAGACGTCCAGACGGCCAGACGGCAGACGGCAGACAAACACATAAAAACTTTTCAACTAGGTTGGAAAGTGTTAAAAATGATGAGATCATATAATATGGTTGTGATACATCTTCTGGGGTCGGATCGCAGCTTTATTAGATCAAGGTAGAATAGCACATTCAAAATACCTCTGAATTTGAACGAAACATCTACGTGTGCCATTAGTAAGCAACCCGACCTAACTGAATTAATAAGAAAAACGAAGTTAATAGTCTGGGACGAAGCTTCCATGATAAGTAAATTAGTATTTGAATGTATACACCGTACGCTTAAAGACGTAAAAAACAATGATTCGCTATTTGTTAGAATAGTAGTTATATTTGCTGGTGACTTTAGACAAATTTTGCTTTGATTCAAACATATAGAATAAAATTTATGGAACAAAATTCTTTTATTAAATTTTGATGCTAATCTTACGTAATCGGGCTCATGTCAAGGGAGAGTTGCACATAAATGATGTTGTCAAGAATAGGGTTTAATGATAATAATAATCTATATTATAAACCAACACATGTCTGATAATTGCTGAAGTCATTTTTATGGTAGCAACGAACAGACTAACAAATTTTGCTTTCACTGCATCTTTTTAAACTAAACATCGCGCAATTTCAATTTCTACACCGTCGAATAGAGAAAAAATGCAATTTCTTTGAAAACTACATTTGAATTTACTTATTTTTTTATGATTTTTAGAATAATTTCGAAGCTTGAATTAATTTTAAATCTATCTATATCACGTGCAGTTCGATAAATATTTTAAATACCATAATATATATTTTAATAATTTCAAAATTTTTAGAATAATTTCCAAGCATGAATTCATTTTAAATCTATCTTTATCACGAGCAGTCCGATTGCGAAAGATTAATCAGTTTTCATTTAAAACAATATAAATAGTTCCACATTTATTCCTGGCTAATATTACAGACCGAAATTAAAACTTCATCAAAATATAAACATAAATAATAATATAATATAAATAAAATGCAAATTTAACAGACATGTTCTCGAACTACACGGTTAAACAGTTGAAATTTTCAGAATAAAAAACCTGCAGTAAACAGCGAAATCTTGGACGATTCCTTTGGCCGTTGACTCCTCCCATGCGACTAATACAAAAGTATCGCTTTCTTAAATTTCGAAATTTTATTTGAATACATTATTGATATTTTTCTTATAAAAATTCTTTTTTTACGTTGTTAATGACTCAGTTTAAAAAATACAGTATATTAAATATGAAAAATCTGTTAGAATTAGAAAAAAATAGTTTTCGGCTATGTTAACCCGGGAAGCCCGGGTTCGATTCGCTAGTGTTTTTAATGGCACAACCATGCCTTTGGTGCTTTTTTCAGGTGCCTTTTAATTCTATAGAGATTGTATTATTTGCTACTAAAAAAGGGTTCCATTACAAACATTTTCAGAACCAATTTCAAAAATATTGTGCCAAAATATATAGGTACTCAAAATCGTTTAAGTAACTCATACAATAATCGTATATTTTTTCATAATAGGTTTATAATTAAAAAATTATTTAATGTATAATATTTTGTACACCGTATTTGTGAGAAATGTTGTCAGATTTTAAAATGTCACTACTCTAAGAAGAAATACATACTTTCATGTATACAATCGGAATACCATATGCATGCGCAAAAAACAAACTAACGTTTTCTGAATTTTAATTATGTATGTACAAAGATAAATAACTTATGGATACGTATACATTATGATTATTTCTGAATATGTTTAACAATTTCTGAACTATATGAAGTTTTCTGATAATCGGCTAGGAAAACAATCTAACAAAACAAACAATGGAACTGTGAATATAATCCATTGATGCATTTGTCAACATAGTTGTTAGTTTGATGCATTATCTATACTAGAATATCCAACCCGGGCATCCCGGGATAGAGAATATATGTGAAAACCAATTTTTTTTTTATATTGAAAACTCTATCAGATTTTTTGCATTGAATAACGTTTTTAGACTGCCCCCTAACAATACCAATGAGCATTTTTATATGAATGTCAATTATATATTCAAACTAGTCGTTGGGGGCCACCGTAATACTTACCCATCATGGATATGCATAATGTAAAATATTAAAATAAAAATGTGTAAACTACTTATAAAATGCATTGCAATTCAAATAAAATCATGGCTTGATGACGTCATAAACTTTAAAGGCTCGGTTACTGAATTGCTTGAAAGAGGTTTTTTCCTTATAACTCCAAAAACAATAATCCTATTAACTAGCGGTTTATTGCATCTGATTAAGCGTCAAATGTCCAATTAAAATATATCTTTGAAGTGAAATTTGGATGAAATACAGGGTCATGAAAAATCGAAGAGTGTGGAAAATAAGATTACAAATATCTCGGCAACTCATTATCCGATCAACTTCATGCTTTATGTAAAATTTATGTTTTTTTATTGTCTTTTATATTCATTTCTTAAAATAAACAATTTCGAAAATTTTTATATACCTTTTATCAGAACGAATATTTCGAGAGTCCGAAAAAAATAGTTCCGGTTAATCGAGGTTATTGAATTTAAATAAGCTTATTCCCATTACTACATACTAAGTACATACCAAATTGCAAGTCTCTATCTCAATTTTTTCGGGAGATAGAGCGTTTACAGACACACAGACACACACACAGACACACAGACGGACGGCAAAATTATTTTTTCTAAAAATATGTTTTTCGGAATCTCCAGTGTCTGAAACGTGTAAATCCGTCAAAAAAAATTTTCGATTTTCAAAACGATTACAAGACTTACCCTATACTACGTATGATGGGTAAGTAATAAAATTTTGAAATTTATTAAAAGTGGCAATTTCGTATTGGTCTCGTGCCAGAAGTTAATAGCCGAAAACATCGCTAAAAATTTCGTTACCTACAGAAGTTTATTTTTATTATTCTGATAATTTCAGCTGTTTTAAGCGCTTATTCCAATTACAGGTATGTTAAATTTGTGTTTTATTTATACTATTTTATTTAGAACTTAATGAAGTTTTAATTTCGTTGTTGAATATTAGCTGGAAACAAATGCTGAACTTTTTATATTGTTTAAAGTGCAAACGAATTCATATTTTGTAATCGTCTGCAATCGATAAAGATAGATTTTTTTAAAATCATCCTAGAAATTTAATTTAAATACCATAATGAATGAGTAAATTGCGATACAGTTTTCAAAGTTGTGAAAGTAGATTTTTCTCACTAGATAACGGTGTAAAAATTGAAAATATGCGATGTTTAGAAATTAACAAATTGCAGTAGCAAAAATCGTAAAAACAAATTTCATCGTCAAGTGTTGGAATTCCCAAAATGACGTCAGCGTTACGCACGGACATGTTTGTCCTTTATAATATAGATAATAATAGCGCAAGTCATGTCACTGACATAAACATATAAGGACTGACAGTTTTGCTTTTCATATGCCAGTCGGCCATTTTTACTATAAATTACTTTTTTCGAATAAAACTGCATAAAAATTGCATATGAATGTTTGAGAGATAAATTGCATTCAAATACGTACATATTCTGAGATAATTTCCGTTGATATTAGACTAACAGCCAAATAGCTCTTTTCATCGGAGTAAACACAACTGACTCGTTCTTCATTGAGCGAATAAAGTATTAATTTATAGAGGTAATCATTCTCTAAGCAAGATCTCCAGCCATGAATTTTGCAGCGCTGTCTGGTGTCAAAAAATAATTAGACCCTTTAAGTCAATCATAGTTTAGCATAATTATGTTAGAATAAAGTACTATACAACTCCACTTCCTTCATGATATTTTCTTGACCTAAGTTAAATATAAACAAATTCAACTCACGTAATAATATTTAATGAATCAAATATCAAAACAAATCATCATTTAATTTTTAAGAATTATAGAAAGAATGCTTTAGGTGTTGTGAAAACTCCTGAACAGTATCCATAAAGAAAAGTAAATAGAAAACAATAACTTGGAGATGGGTGCTTACGAGGAACGGCGAATTTCACAGAAATGTGGGAAAATGGTCAAAAAGGGGAGAAACTGACAGAAAACGTAGTTTAAAATAATTGAAGCTATCATTAAATAGCCTCTAAAGTTCTCTATTTCGCCAAAACGTATCGTCTAAAATGCATCAATAAGTATGTAGTGCGATTATGAAGGAATCAGAAAGTTTAAGTGAGAACAAAAATATATTTTTTAAATATTCTTTAATAGGGCCTCAAACATGAAACAAATTGGCCTCAAACATGAAACATACTAACGGTTATGGTTTAATTTGAATGTGGACACCATTAAAGCATTATAAAAAATAACACTCTGTGAGCGAAATCATATTCGATAAAATACAGCAGACATTAAAGAGAAATGTCGAATTCAGTGAGGTATGCAGTTATGAAAACTCCTGCACTGTATCGCGAAAAGAGATCGGCAACTAGAAGAAAGTTTGTGGATTTTAATCAGATTGCACGTCAAAGAAAAGGTTATCAAAAGAGCGAGATACTGACAGCAAATATGGTTTAGAGAGAATATGATTACAATAAATGGCTTCAAAAAGTTCCATGTTTCACCAAAACATACTCGATAAAATATTTCAATTAGTATTCAGTCCGATTATGTAAAATCATCCAAGAAGCTTGATGGTAATAATAATGATAAATTTTCTAATCTTCCGTAATCGAGTCTACATCAAAAGTTTGCGTGAAACAAAAATAATCTTAGCAACAATATGATTTAATGTGACTATGGATAACATTAAAAGGTTTTCACAAAAAACACTTCATTGCACCAAATCGTATTAGCTAAATTACGCCAACTGGCAGTGAACTTAATTACGAAAGATTACTTAATAGGTTTAAAAAGCTAAGCAAAAATGCAAAAGCTATGCAACAATGCAAAAAATCTATGCAAAGCTAAGTATTAGCGAACGCTATGCAACTGATAAGCAAACGGACATGAAGCTTAAATTTCTAAGTAAGTGAATTAAGCGGTTTTTGTCAAGCTTTGTACGAGAAAGATGAAATACATAACAACAAAAAATATACTAAATGATGCCATAGTCGCAAATAGTTCTTGATTTCTCCATCAGAATCTTCCGATTTGGCGAAGTATTAACCCTTTAACGGATGAAGCACTTCAATTGCTAAAATGTTGAAATAAATGATTGACACCGGAAATTATGTACAAATTTATTTGTATATAAGAAAAAAACGATGTTTCACATTCATAATAAATGGAAAACATTTCTATTAAAATTCTGCTGTTATTGTTGAATTTCGTAATTAAAATTTTGTGGTTTCATAGGGAAGCCAGTGTCCGTTAAAGGGTTAAGGAAATAAATTAAATTATGAATAAAAGTAATATGTGACCTTAAAAATTCGTAAAATGTAGGTAATTCTGACATTTGCTGTATGATGGAGAAATACGTAAAGTTTCTTTTATTTATTTTTCAAATTAACGAGGTAGATGACTGTTATCTAAATGAAATTTCCTATTATGATTTTTTTTTTGAACGGAGATTCTTAAATCTAATTCAAAATGCCATGTAAGTTTTCTTCTTATCTCAGAAAATAAATGCAGATAAATACATTCATATGGAAAACTTCCAAATATTTTGAATACAAACAACGGTTTTAAATTATATTCGTCAAATAATAGAATAGGTATTATTTTAGAAAAATTTCTATTGAAATTATAATTGAGCCCGATCCTATTTCATACTTTTAAAAATAACTTAATTATATTGATAGGAAATATTAAATTGGATTTTTCGCTTTCAATGAATGGAAAATGGCATTCCATTAACTGATTTCCTTCTGGTATTAAGCTTTAATACATTTGTTTTTACTATTAATACAGTAGTTACCGGTTAAAATGATTTTTATAGAGTTAAAATTTTAACATAAGATTAGTAATACAGTTGAAGCACTTTATAACGAATTACGATATAATGAAAAGAGCACTAAATAAAAAAATTATCATAACTATTTAGTTTGTCTGTATGTTAAAGAATATTGAATTCAAAACATTTATAATTCGAAATATTTATAATGAAAAAAATTCGCGCATGAACAGTGAGACAAAAAACGATATAGCGAATTTTTCCCGTTTTTTTTATTTAATGAAGAATAATTTTTTGTTACATTTAAATTTGTCCGTTTTTAACACTTTCCAACCTAGTTTAAAAGTGTTTATGACTTCGGTTTGTCTGGCCGTATGGCCGTCTGCCGTCTGTCCGTCTGTCCGTGCTCTAACTCCCGTAAATATGGTCGGATTGCCTTGCAATTTTTATATGTTATTGTCGTTATCTATAGCAAGTTCCCTATTTCAACTGAAGTGTGTAGCACTTATAGTTTTTTTTACAGGGACACTCAAAAGAATTCTGTTACATTACGGTCTATGGGGAAAAATCATTTGCGGTTTATTTTAATGATGTTACACAATTGCAAACACATTGTAATTTATATATATCATTAAGGTGTATCAGAAGAAGCTTAAAATGGAACAGGGTGTGCATAGCACTTATACTTAATTTACAGGGACACTCAAAAGAATTCCGTTACATTACGTCTATAGAGAAAAATCGTCTGCGGTTTATCTAAATAATGTTTCGCTATTTTAAACGCATTGAAATTTATATATATCACACAGGTGCATTACAAGAGGCTTACTACAGAATATTGTGTGTATAGTTATATATAGTTATATATAATAATAGTTATATATATAGTTATAGTTATATTGTGTGTATAGCATCGTTCATTTACAGGGACACACAAAAGAATTCTCTACTGTTTTTTAACAATAATCCCTGGAAGTGCGTTTTAAATTACTGAACGCGATTTTAAAATTAACTCACTTTTTATTAATTACGTGGTGTGTATAAATTCTGTAGATCCTATACAGGGAAGCACAAAAGTTCGCGAACACATTTCCGTTTATTGACAGAAACTCCAGAAGGAGAATTTTAAACTGTGCTACGCGTTTCGTAACTGAACTAAAATTTAGCATCCTATGTAGTATATATACAAATCTATAGATCCTATACTGGGCTGAATAAAAGTATTCGGATATTTTCCCGAATATTGTATATGTTGGAAATTCCTGAAATTATGTTTTTAAATATGTTATGCGTTTTCCAAATTGTTTACTTAGATGTTATCTTTTAGCTTATTAAACGGTAATGATTTGTAAAATTATTTTGGAAGCGTTGGAAAGTGTTACATAATCTATGCTTGACGCATGATTTTTCGTTCTTGTTTTTTCATATCTAGCATAGTAATATATACTATACATATATGCCGTTAAAATAATGCATTAAAACACTAATTATCTGAAATACAGTCATCCAGATCTATAATCACAAATTAAAAATTTTGTGATATGAATTACAATTCATATCACAAAAAATATGTATTCGTAAAAATATAATTATCTTGAAATTGGTTTTTAAATCAACGCTTTTCTTCTTTTTACTGTTTATAGTAAAAGTTATCTATCCAATGAAGGATTACTATGAATACATAACTTATTTAGTAATACATAAGACCTAGCATTTTTTTATTAAAAACAAAAGCGAGTTTTAGAGATATTTTTATGTAATTAACCGCCTTTCATATGATTGTTTCCCTTATCCGGATTTCTACATATTTAGATTAAGTTCAGACCACATTAGTCCGGATAATTGGAGTTCTTACTGTATAACGAAATAATTCGTTATAACGTTTTAGCGAAATAATTTGTTATAACGTTTTAGGGAAATAATTCGTTATAACGTTTTAACGAAGTAATTCATTATAAAGTTTTAACGAAAACACGTTATAACATTAATCAAATATAAAATCAAACTTATACAACACAAATTCTTTTGAGTAAAATATAAATAATGGCTCTATGCGTTATTAATTGAAAATATATTAATGTAATTTATTTAGCTAATAATGTTTTCTGCATCGAAGAACATAATCACATCCATACATCCGTGAACTGAAAAATTCAATAATACTAATAATGAATTTGTTGAACATTAAAAATTTAAGCAATACCTTAGAACATTTTTGAAGTTGCAACAAATCATCTTATTTTGAAACGAAAGGAATATCTTCACGCATACATAAATAATATCTCGAATGCAGGTAACTGGTAAAACAATACATAGATATGTGGTGATGCATATTTGCTACGAGAAGCAACTTCAGCAAAAGCATCAAGACAATGCATTTTTATGATTCCACTTCGAATATTTTTTTTCTGTTGTAGCGATTAAAAGCTAATTTCATGAAAAATTATTACAAAAATTACTACAAAAATTACTACAAAAATACTAAATTACAATTGATTGCCAAATATTCTGGGTTCCAGTTCAGTAAATATCGAAAGAAACAATAAACCAAAATCTCTTAAAAAATTATGAAACATTAATATTCTTTTAAAAATTATTTCTTCTGAAAAGAAATATTGAAATATTTAAAAGAAAATTATTTTTTAAATAAATCAAGAAAATAATAACTATATTCGACTATATCTACGTAGCACATTCTTTGAAAACTATCTCCTATAGAAATATAAATAGAGAGCTTCAAAATATTATTAGTCTTTTAAGTTGAATAATTAAAAAATCATTTGACGATAAAAATGCGCTGTAATTTTTTTCTATAAACAATATTTATTAGCCCCTGCATAATTTTGTATTTCACAAGTCGCCGTTTGGGATCTTTTGTAGGAGTAGAGAACACATAAAGGGTGAATATGATCCAATGTGTCAAATGAAAGGGGCTGACAGAGATATCCATGAGAAGCAAAAACACCATAGTTACCCTGTTTATCTCTAACCGTTTCCGAGTTATGGCGAATAGAAAGCAAATGCGTCTAAACTGCGTAAATTCAAAAAAAAATCTCAAACTTTTTAGTTTTTTTTAAAGCTAACATTCCAAATAATCACATATGTGGAAAGAAAAAACAAAATTCTATAAAATTCCATCAGGATATCTGGTGTTAAAGGAGATAAAATATTCACGAGAGATAAAATATTGACGAAGTGCAAATTCGAATTGCCATCAAGGTTTTAACAGGCAATATCGCAAATACCCTTTTAGCTAAAATCAGTCAAATTTACCAAACCCTTGTCCTCTATACCAGCTTTTAAGTGAGCCTACAATAAACCATTTTGTTCTTCTAATTCAGGAGAAATCGTTTGAATGCGTAATTGAAATCACTCGAGATGGCATGATAATTTACACAATTGACATCTTTAGGCTTAACAAAATCCATTTGGAAAGAAGAACGAATCGTTTCAGATGCGAGACGAGTCACTTAAAATCCTTAACTTAGAATGGTTGGCAATCGCTTAATGCGTCCACATGTGTTGACAAGCAATACGCATTCGGAGTTTCTGAAACATCATATGCTATGATTACTTGAAGTCATTCCCCCATACCAACGAGCGGAAATCATTTTTTAACACTAAAGATCCCTTTAACATTCTGCAAATGAGGTTCGTGAATTCCTTATTGAGCAGTATCCGCGATGTGTTGGCCATACTTGGCTACCGAGATCGGTGTAACGCATGTGGACCTATCAAGCGATCGCCAAGCACTCCACGCCAGACATTTAAGCTGAATCGCGTCTTCAGCGATGCGTTTCGTGTTATAAATGGATTTTTTGTCGAACGCAATTATGCCAATTATTTTAATTTAACATGGAACCTCTAATGATTTCAATCATGTATTGCAAAGGAAAGGCTCAAATTATTCTGAACTAAAACACCGAAATTATTTAATGTAGGCTCATTTAATATCTGGTACAAAGGACAAGTTTTTCATAAATCTAACTGATTGTAGATAGAAGGGTGTTTTCGATATTGCCGGTTAAAATTTTTGGCGACAACTTGATTTTCCACTTCGACAATGTTTAAGTGCTAGTAACTCGCCGTTAAATCTAGATATCCTGATGAAAATGAACGCACATTATAGCACCTTTCGAACTATGTGTTTCTTTTGTATGTATGTTTTCAGAAACCTTTCAGATTTAAGGTTTTTCAGACTTTTTGCAGATTTGATGCATTTTCCTTGTATCCGGCATAACTGGAAATTATAGAACAGGGTTGCAATGGATTTATATGCTCCAAATGACCTTTTCTATCAAACAGAGTTTCGTTTAGCAGATTAGGGGAAATTCACCCCATATATATATGTCAAAGCAGTCTTCGAGACTGCAGTCTTTCTTGCGTGAGTATGTGAGATGAAATGTTGCTTGTGTACAATGAACACTGAGTTACACCTTTTGTCATTTAGTATCGTGTATTTTATTAGTGAAGTACACTAACATTTGATGTTCATATATCGAAAGTTGGCTGTGTTCCTTGGTTCCTTGCAGATATTTTCTGTGTGGAAATTTCACGTCCTAAATGAACAGTACAGGTTAATCCAAAATATCCTAAATCAGATTTATTTTTCAGGCTGCAGCGCCATCTCATTATTAAATACGTAAGTATTATTGAAATTTCTGTGTGATTGAAAGTATTTTTTTTTTATACATAAAGGTTCATCTCAAGCATGTGTATCGCAAAATGTTTCTGAATATTCTCTTATGAAATAGATTAGTTAATTTTTATTTTATTATACAGGGTTGTTATAATTAAAGTTCGCCTATTCAGAAGGCTCTATAGCCGGTTCTATGGTTTTAAACGAAACAAAATTTCACTAGTCCGTAGTTGAAGAGATGCGCTCTGCGAAAATCGAAAAAAAAATTAGTTACATTTTTCGTCAGTAGGTGGTGCTGCGCCAATATTTAAGGCGATGTTTGCAGATTCATCATATCAATTTCAGTCAATCCAGACGAAGCACACAAATTTACAAGTTTCAACAAACTTCGACGAACTGCGAATTGTTATAATTAAAGTTCACCTAATCAGACAGCTCTAGAGCCTGACCTATGACTCCAAACAATACAGAAAAATGAATATAATTTCATGTGATGTAATCTGCATCAACAAAAATAAACATGTCGCTCGGCAGCGAGGAAATAACATTACGCATGTTCAATGTATCCTCCAACATTTTCAATAACGCATTCCATTCTCAGAATTGGGCTTTCTACAGCATTGCGTAAACTGTTCTGTGAGATTGAACGAATAGGAAGTCTAATACTGTCTTTCAGATCAGAGATTTTCTGACATCTGTCTTTAGATACAGAATCTTTCAAAAAACCCCACAACCAAAAATCGCATGGTGTTAGATCAGGCGATAATGGTGGCCAGACTGTTTGAAAATAACGACTTATGATGCGGTCTTCTGTAAAATGGCTTGTTAAGAAAGTCCGAACTGCTCTAGTAATGTGCGGTGGTGCACCGTCTTGCAAACACGATATTTTGAAGGCTGCCTCGTTGTTGCAGCTCGGGAATCAGAAAATTTGACAACATATTGAGATACCTTCTCCCATTTACGGAACATGTAATGTGTCCTGTGGATGTTAGTTCCTCAAAAAAATATGGCCTTATCATAAACGTAGCTGTGAAACCGCACCACACCGTCACTTTAGCTGCATGCAATGGAACTTCTTGGACAACATTAGGATTCTCTTTCGCCCAAATTCGACAGTTGTGTGTGTTCACTTGTCCGTTTAAATAAAAATGTGCTTCATCACTCCATAGAATATTCCAGGGCCAAGAATTGTCCACATTCATTCGTGCAAAAACTGTAGTGAAAATGATAGCCGACTTTTGGTATCACCCTGTGTTAGTTGTTGCACCCCCTGAATCTTGTATGGATAGTATCGCAAAATTTGACGCATCCTTTTTCTCACAGTGGAAATCAGCATATCGACTTCATTCGCAATAGCTGGCACACTTGCATTACCAAATGATGACTGTCTTGCTAAATCCACGGCAGCAGTAGCAATATCTCAATGCTAGAAATGTCTTACCTTTTTTCGTCGTCTGCCAGGAAGAATGTCGAGTTTTCTTGTTTCCTCGAATTTTTAATCATTTTGTGAACTCCACGATCCGACATTGGTCCACGTCTAACATCTTTTAGTTTCCGGAATTCTCCAAGAGCTGAAGCTGCGTTGCTGTTATTTTGATAAAATAATTTTACAAGAAGTGACTTTTCTTTCAAAGTTACCATTCTCCACAAAGTGTAGATTCAAATGCTTTTCAGAAACAATCAACTGTTCCAGTGTTAAAGAAATCGCAAACACACTTTATCAGCAAGTTTCAGATCGTCTGGTAGTTAGAAGGGTATTTCATGTTTTCGAAGTTGCGACGTCACTTTGTCGTCGTTCGTCGTTTTCTGCCCGGAAGTTACTTCAAAATTAGTTCACCGGAACTGTTAATAAGTCCCTCTAAAAGCAATTATGATTGGAGTAGAGAAATCAGGTGACTTGATTTGTCATTTTGCGTGATTTAACTTAAATACGCAAGAGCAGCAAAATCGATTGGACGCAGGGACGCAGAGACGCTAGCCGCAGACAGAGAGCAGTGGGATTTTGTCATCGAAGACTTGTTAAAATAAACTGTTGCTTGTCATCGAATTGACATGTTCTTCTGTAGACAGTTATTAAATTTATTGATATCTAAAGAGAACATTTTCCCTGAATCGGATTATGTTTTAATAAAAAGAATTTGACTGTAATCGTGTTTTTCTTGTAATCAATCTATAATACTTAGCTGCCGATATGAAAATCCAATTTACGACTGCATCAGTAGGAAATGTTTGCTATATATCTTCAATTGTTACAAAATGTAACATCCTAATAATATTATAAATCTGATTGTGTGCAAATGTTAGGCTGAAGCCAGCGTCAAAATGAAGCATTTAATGATTCTGTATCTTTGCATATAAGTTGATTATAACCCTCAAATGAACATAGAATGGTTTTTGTTTATTTTATTTCAATATTTTTCTTAATAATTCAAAATTTCGTTATTTTCATTGAGAATAAATGGACATTTTTCGTATATTTTAAAATGGTTGGTTGGTTTGGTTGGTTTGGCCTAAAGGGCCCGGTTTTGCAGCTTTTTAAAAAATGGTTAAACTTATTTTTACCTTTGCTAATACTTTATCGTTGCCAATATAAAATAAAACCCCTGAGTAATAATTTTTAATCAACAATTTATTTTCAAGTGAAAAATTTCCACGTTAAAAATGAAAAGGAAATGAATTATTTAAGAATTAAACAGAATATGAAATGATGTCATATTAGAAACAAAACGTGCGTTTTCAAATATTTGATAATAATACAAAGTGCATAAATACGAGTAAGTATGGAAAGCAAGCAAATATGATGTCATATATAGAAAAATAAAACATTTGCTTTGATGTTGAAATAAATCTTGGGTTATCTTATGATCTTGGGTTATCAAATTATTTGTGATTAATTTTTCTTTTTCTTTTTGACATGAAAGGAATTATTTTAAATATACGTAATATATGTATTTTAAATGTATGTGTTGTAAATTAAAGTTCTGTGTTTTAAATGAAATGAGTGAAAGATTTATATTTTTAATGAATTCAATACGAATGATGGGATAGGTTGGCGATTTATCGTCTGCACACGGTTAACATAAAGATACCATATTTTCAATTTAAATTTTAAAAAGTAAAAAAAAATAAAATAAAAAAAATATATATAGGATGGCAAATGTCAATGATATGCATCGCAAAATTATCTGTATCGAAAATCAGAAAATCTTAATAAAAATAACTATATTTTTTAAAAGAAAGTTGCTTTTCTCATAAAAGCTAAAGATTTAATCTGATTGTGTCGAAGTAACAGCATTTTTCCTCTATCATTTTCCCACAATCGAAACACATTTGTAAATCGTCGTTTCGAACCGGAATATAATTTTATATTTCTGTTAGTTTTAAAATAGGAAAAACTTTGTTGTCGTTTTTAAATATAGCTTTTTTTAAAGTTGTTTCATAATAGATTTTTGTAAAGCCTTGTAGGATAAGAAAAATTGCATAGATTTTAAAGCAATGTTTAAGTAAAATTACAATATTTGTTAAACTTAAAAAACAACAATGTTATCGAAAAGAAAATCGATTTTACCAACAAATTCGCGTAATGCAAAAGCAAAGAAGAAATAAAAAAGTAATGAATCTTTTCTTCCAGCCGAATTGTGTAAACTTGAACAAGCCGATCGTACCAATTCATAACATTATAAACGTGAAAGCGAGTTCTATATAGTAGAATTTTTTTTACATATAGGTAGAAAATTTCCGAGAATAACAAGGTTAGAGGTCTGTAATTAAGTCCATAGTCAATTTGCTTTTTTTTTATCAAGTGAAATTTGGCGCAAAATTAAATACATTGTTGTAACCAGATTTGTTTTTTGCGTGGTAAACACTTAATGGTATTTTAGTTGATCATTTCCCCGCTCACCTTTGATGCCAACTATGACTGTAAAACATATTAAAAACTATTAGCCGATAATCTTCTAATTTTCTTATTGCTTCATGATGGTTCATACTTCAAACCTGAATCGGTCATGCCATTGTCGTTCAATTTTTATTCCTAATCCTAACCCTAATCGTATCCTATCCTAATCCTGATAATAACTTTAAAGCATATTCTTTGACACGAATATGTAAATTAAATCAATATCCATAAATGGAATGAATGGAAAATAGAATAAATAGAAATGGCAAAATAAAATAACAAGAAAGTACATTTATTCAACACCTAACCCTAGAGAGAGCGTAAAAAATTTCAAGCGCATAAAATAAATTAAAATAATCCTATATGTAAATTTAGATAATCAGATTTGTGTCGTCGGTATTTATTTGCTAATAGTGTTTTTGACGCGATAGAGAAAATATCGAGGTTAAATTGGGCAGAATTTAAATTACTTTCTAGCAACCTTTATTTACATTTTAGAATAGCATCAGATTGTTATATCTTTGTGAAATATCTATCAATGTATAAAACGTGAAACACTTAATTTAATATATACATAAACAAGATAATGTAGTAAGAAATATATAACATATGTCTATGCAAATAAACAATATAATAATGCCCATTTAACAATGCACACATATACAAATTGTACACCAAATACCACCTAAAATGCACTGTTGTATAGAAGAATTCTGCCAGTGTTGTTTTTCGTTTTACGAAAAGGAATTCCTCGATTTTCACGATTTTACTGGGTCTTCCTTTTTTCATTAGTTGCAGTTTCATTTTCGCGATTGTTTATATTATTTGGCATGAAATTTCACTTTTTTAAGACTGGGTTATGTCAAGGCCCCTATAGCAAAGAAATACCGTATGGTCTCCTATAAAATATGATAAAGCTTTGGTTAATTATATATGTTGTTAATTATAAAGTGAAATGTTTTGCTAAATTAATGCATTTATTCTTTTTTTAATGTTACGTGAACGAAGTCACGGGTAACAGCTAGTATATATATATATTTTACATATCTTTCATTTGCATTTCATGGGTTATTTTTCTTTTGTTTACAACAAGAAATAAATGAGACATGAAAGTAAAATAGTAGTTTTTTTTTTCTTTTTTAGATTACAGTTTTAAAAATTAAGATAATTAAGGTTTTCATTAAGACAGGAAATAATATATATATCGCCCAATACTAAAAGCAGTTTCAATTATACTAATTGAAATAAAATTGGTGAACATACAATAAATTTAAAATAATTTAAATATGCAGTATTTCGAAGAAAATTAAAGAATAATTATAAATAATTAATAGTCAAGAATTTATAAAATTACGAATATTAAAAAAAATTAATTAATGTATTTAGCTGCTTTTAAATAAATGTCAGTTAAACCACATTAAATTTGTTTAAATAAAGATTCAGTTTTAATTATCTTCGTTTTACTGTCTTGACTTAATTTAAGTTGACCGATCTGAAATTTATCTTTAATTGCTGAGAAGAGATTTAATTTGTTTGCAGATAAAATTTGTTAAAGCGGAACACCGGGCTATTAATGTCAAATGCCTGTAAATATCTGTTACGTTTTTCGTTTTGAAATTAACATATAATGTATTTTAATTGCAGATAACTTAAAAAAAAAAAAAAAAAAAAAAAAAAAAACTTTAAACGGAGATGGATTCTTTTAAACTTGAATATTTTGAAATTATAAATGAGACATGAAAGTTTTTTTTTTTTTTAGATTACAGTTTTAAACATTAATATATTTAAGGTTTTCTTAAAGACAGGAAATAATATGATTATCGTTCAATACTAAAAGCATTTTTATTTATACTAATTGAAATAAAATACTTTCAAATAAATTTGGAGAACATACAATAAATAAACTATTGAAATATTCAGTGTTTCGAAGAAAAGTAAAGAATAAATATAAAATAATTAATAACCAAGAATTTATAAAATAAGGAACATTTAAAAAAATAATATATAACGTATTTAGCCACAATTGTGAAACCACATTAAATTAAATTCAATAAAGAATCAGTCTTCATTATCTTTGCTTTACTTTCTTAACTTTATTTAAGTTGACCGATCTGAATTTTATCTCTAATTGCTGAGAAGAGATTTAATTTGTGTGCAGATCAAATTTGTTAAAGGAAAAACTGGGCTATTAATGTCAAATGCCTGTAAATATCTGTTAAGTTTTTCGTTTTTAAATTAACATATAATGTATTTTAATTGCAGATAACTTAAAAAAAATACTTTGAACGGAGATGGATTCTCTTAAACTTGAATATTTTAAAATTATAAGTTGGTTTATTGTATATTTTAGATTACACATTGTTGGTTTATTGTATATATTAGAATACACACTGTTGGTTTATTGCATATTTTAGAATACACACTGTTGGTTTATTGCATATTTTAGAATACACACTGTTGGTTTATTGTATATTTTAGAATGCACACTGTTGGTTTATTGTATATTTTAGGTTCCTGAATATTAATTTAATGCATTTTACTCTCAGCAGAAAAGTTTCTTTTGAAAAATACACTGCTCAAAACAATTAAAGGATATTTGAAGTTTTATATAAAATAAAGATATAAACGAAATTTTTTTGCCGAAAATAGAAGAAGAGAATCACAAATGCAAATTTTTCTGGTTTTCAAACTGTGGAGTATGCAAATTTTGAGTTCGACGTCAAAAACGTCGCTTCAGCGGTAGCGAATGAAATTTGACTTTCAACTGGATAAAAGAGAATGAAGACAAGGATGATCGGCATTCAGTGATTGCTTTGTTTCGATGAGTACGATGTCTCAGCGAAGTCATTTGACAGATTCAGAAGCTTGGAGAATTGTTGGTAGGTTCGAAGGGGGCCAAACTCAAGCCGAAGTAGCGCAAGCCATTGGAGTGTCACAAAGTGTCATTTCCAGGATCTGGAACCGTTTTTTGGAGAGTGGATGTGCAGGCCGAAGACCAGTGCAAGGTCGTAGACGGGCAACAACGCCCAATGAAGATCGGTATTTAGCGTTAACAGCTCGGAGACACCGAAACATGAACGCTACTCTTCTCCAACAACACCTTCGCTCGGCTACAGGCACCACGATTTCAACTCAGACTGTCCGAAACCGGCTCCATGCTGTAGGTCTGTATGCTCGCCGACGGATGGTATGTGTTAGATTAACATCAAGGCATCGTCGCGACCGCAGGGAGTGGGCAACCGAGCATGTCAACTGGAGGAGAAATGAATGGAGCAATATTCTGTTTTCTGACGAGTCCCGTTTTTCTGTGCATCCGGAAAATAGGCCTATTTTCATCTGGAGGGACCGTGGCAGTAGGAATAATCCTGCGTTCGTGCACGAAAGTGTCAGATTTGGCGGTGGAGGAGTGTTGGTGTATGGTGGCATCTCCATTGACGGGCGCACTGACCTCTACATCATTCGAGATGGAGCTCTGACTGGTCGCCGATATAGGGATGAGATCCTCAGACCTATTGTAGTCCCTTACGCTGCAGCAATCGGAGATTACTTCATTTTAATGTACGATAACTGCAGGCCACATCGTGCAAACCTGGTGGAGGATTTCCTTTTCGATGAAGGAATCGTTCGAATGGAATGGCCATCGTGTTCTCCAGACATGAATCCAATCGAGCACGTTTGGGACGCTCTAGGAAGACGAGTTTCTGGCCGCCAACAACCCCCACAAACTCTCCAAGAACTGGAAAGAGCTCTTCTGGAAGCGTGGGGCAGAATACCCCAACTCGTCATTAATAGCCTCATTGAGTCCATGCCTCAAAGGTGTTCAACGTTGCTGGCCGCTCGTGGAAACCATACCCCCTACTGAAAATGATTTTCTTTGAAGAAAACACCTTTTCTTATTCTTTTTTTCTCATATGCACAAACTGTGTTTTTTTCCTTTTGTACACAAATGCGCAATAAAATGCATTTTTTTCTGCCAAACATGTGTAATTTATTCTCATATAACCTACTATGTCTGTCGACCATGTATCAATCAGCTAAAAAGTTTCCCAGATACAAAATCCACCTAAAACTGCAATATCCTTTAACTGTTTTGAGCAGTGTATAATAAATATTTATGTTTTCTTTCAATGTAATATTTATATGTAATACATGACGGTACAGCATTTATTATAGTAGAAAAATTGCCTTATAGTGAAAATAAGGGTGCATAGACTTTTAATGCTGATAAAATGCCACATTATAAATGTGACACGTTGTTGTATATATATATGAAGCATTAAATTATTACTGAAAAGAAGCCAAATTCAAACAAAATCAATTTAGTTATAAGCATTTCTGGGATCTGAAATTTCCTATTTTTTGGATTACTATAAAATATAGCCGTTTCTTGTAACACTTTCCAATATAGTTGAAAATTGTTTATGGGTTTGGTTTGTCTGGCCGTCTGGCTGTCATCCCTCGAGTTTTGGTAGAGCAAGTGCGGGTCGGAAAAAACCGACTTAAGGCCTAGTACCTGGCTGCCTCATGGGTGACCACCACCGAAGCTATTGGGGGACTCCGGCTTATTCCCAAGTGTTTTCGTGGTGGTTTCCTCTGATATTGGGATGCACCGCGTATCGCAACGACGTATGTCGTCACCTCATAGGTTCAATCGGAGTGATGCGCAGGTGGCGGTGCTCCGACCGGATGTTAATTTTTGATGCAACCACTAAGAGATTTCGAATCCGCCCTTATATCATTTTTCCTTCTTGCGTATTCACATTTTAGTTTTACAATGTTATTGTATTTTTTTTTAATAGTTTCTCATAACGAACGTTTTATACAATTTTGTGCTAATATATCATCTCATCCATCATTGTTAAATGTGTTTAATTAATTTACCGTTATTAATATTTTAGACAGAGGCTTTGCATATTTAATCAAAATATCTCTTTAAAATCATATACTTATTATTATATTTAACTGTATTTTTTTTATTATTCTGCACTTATTTTAAAATTAAATTAATATTTAATCTTCATTTTTCATTTAGAAAAGCAATTTTATAGTAGAAGTTTAGATCAAGAGATGAGCCAAACAGTCCTCGTTACTATCATTACATAATATTCAGTAATTCCAGGAATATGTTAATAATTTACATCAAGATATTTTAGCGCAACGTGTTTTACTTTCAACGATTTATTTGACAACAAAATGATTTAAACTAATTTTAATTTCATCAACTAAGTTATTAGAAAATCCAAATTTAATTTTAAGCTCTAGTAACAATTTATATAAATGACATGCTTGTGCCATTACATATTAAGAGTCTATTAATTACAAAACATTGTTTTGTTCTGCAAAATATATTATTAATAGAGAATTTCCACAGTATGGAATTGTAATTCAGGGAAATGAAATTATTATTCAGATATTTTAAATAGTAGAAAATCATTAATTTGTGATCTAGATAGTTAAATTTGTTATTAAGCTTTTCTAATAAATGTCTATTTAAAATTAATTAAGTTACAAATACTAGAATATTTATGATTGAATTTGAATTTAAATTTACGTTAATGATATTAGAAACGCACAAGCGTTTACTGATAAATAATGAATAATGTACTGTTTATTAATGTAAATGTATTTGGTACTTTCAAAAATTAATTGCCAAATAGTTAGTACAAGTTTATAAAGATAAATCTTCGACATAAATCTAACTTGGAATGTGTAATATTAGACACCGTCATTCAGGAAGATTTTTAGTAAATACATTTGGAATTTTCCGGCAAATTAAATGTCACCTACTATGTATTTCGCAACATCTACATGCAATGGACATGGTTGAAAAGCAAGGAACTAGGGTCTCAAATTAACTGAAACAAGGAACATGGGATGTTGAAAAACCATAAGTGAATTGGTGCTGCCAACACAAAAAAGAAACGTTTCTTACATCGAATCCTCACAGGACATGAAACATTGATTTTTTACGACAATCCCAAACGGCTGAAGGAATAGTAGCCCGGAAGACAGCATCTCATTTTATCCGACTAATTTAAGCTTTATTGTTTTTGATAGATTACACGCGTACGGATTGAAAAACTGCCAGCTAGCGCATTAGCATGTTGCATAATACATTACGAACTGCAATGAACGGTAAATGAAATAAAATTACATATATGATATTGAAATATGCGTCCACGAATGGCAGTCATTCGTTACCGTAATTCCATCAGTTTAACTTTTTTTCGTGTTTTGGTAAGTCGTGAGAAGATGCTACGTCAATTTCCCCCGAGGTGCTACAGCTGATTCCAAGATTCGTTACCTGCACATTTCTTGACGTAGTTAAACTTCGGGTAAAGCTCTGTTAATATATACCATAATTACTAACCATTTCGAAAATAAAAGTTCATTTTTATTTTCAAATGAACCTCAAGTTATTTTTATAAACTTTAATTGAAACGACAGGATGATATGGGAACATCCGAATAAATACACCAGTGGACAGCAAGATTTGCCACCTCCAACTACCTACCTTGATGTGTTTAACTTCAGGTAAAGCTCCATCAAGATATAACTCAATTACTCAGCATTTCTACAATGAAAGTGCATTTTTATTTTCACATGAACTTCAAGTTATTTTCATGAACTATACACCCAGAAAAAGGAATTGATTAAAACTACAAAACATGTTTTGTTGAGTACATTTTGATTGTTTTAGCAAAATTTAAGTAAAATTGAACCATTTTACTTGAATTAACAAAACATTTTTTGCTGACGATACAAAAAAATTTTTTGGAATTGCAAAAAAATTTTTTTTTGTTGATTCAAACAAAATTTCCATTGATCTATATTTAAACAAAAAGTTTTGTTGGGTCAACCAAATTTTTGTTGATTCAACAAAACTTTTTTCTGAGTGTAACGAGTATTCATTTTATTACTTTCTTGTATCTTTACAAGAAGAACGTATTGGATTCATGAAAAAGTTCAACTTCCGGTTTTCGACGCATTTATACGTTTTAGAAGGTCCTGAACACGATTTGACTGTGTTTAGAAAATGTCTGTCTGTAAGTCTATGACTCTGTCTGTGACTCTGTCTGTGATTGATGTCTATCTGTCTGTATGTATATGACAAACATTTTGTGGACGCTCTATCTCAAGAACTAATGCACGAACTTTTATAAAACATTATATTAAGTTAGTCCCTGATATAAATTGGGCTGATTAGTTTTTGGTGGAATTTGCCCATCAGGTGGCGCTGCTATGCTGCATTTTTCGCGATTTTCACAATAGCTCTCTCTCAAGAACTAATGCACTTATTTTCATCAAACTACAGATTCAGTTAGACCTTGACATAAATAGACGCTGATTACGTTTTGGTGTAGATATCCCATTAGGTGGCACTTCTATATCATTTTTTCCTGTTTTTTCACGATAGCTATATCTCAAGAACGAATGCACGGAATTTCATCAAACTTCGGATTCTGTTAAACCTTGGTATAAATAGATGCTGCTTTCGTTTTGGTGTAAGTAGCCCAACAGGTGGAGCTGCTATGCTACTTTTTTCATTATTAACACGATAACTATATCTCAAGAACTAATGCAGGGATTTTCATCAAACTTCAGATTCTGTTAGACGTTAACATAAGTTGTTTTTGATTAGGTTTTGGTCTAAATCTCCGACAAAGTGGCGTTGCTATTCTGCATTTTGCAGGATTTACATGATTATAGTAATAGTCGTTTCTCAAGAACTAATGCACAGAATTTAATAAACCTTGAGTTTCAGTTAGACCTTGATATAAATTGGTGCTGATTCTTTTCAGTGTATGCGAAAACTGTGTGATATAGAAAAATGTTTTGGAATTGGCACTTCCGACTAGTTTTTAATAGGGAACATGTAATATATTTCAATGTCAATAATATATTTCAGACAGTTAGACAAAAATTCACGCATATCTCTATAACTATAATGCGGACGAAAAGACAGACGGCCGTAAATCATTAAAATTTTTCTACTATCTTATAAAATGTTAACAACAGTCACACAACAGTCACAAAACTTGGTCCTTATGTCTTAGTACCTTTTGGAGTGATATACTTAAAATACTGAAACATACATAACATATATATATATATATATATATGCGAAACAAGCAAAAACCTATCACAACAATGTAAAACATACATGAAATAAATACATACCTTTCAATGTTATTTCAACTTAAGTTAACATTGCAAGAATTACGAGACGTTACTTTTGTGACATATTTCCAGTTTCAGAAAACTTACAGACATCAAAATGTAATACGATTAAAGATATGCATTATAAGCTGCTACTTTTTCAGGAAATTCTGATAATTCGTTGCGGAGAGCAGCGGTATGTTCCCGAATTCTCATAAAATTGTATTTGTGGAGAGAAAAGATGAACATTACACCGAGATACTTTGCATCCTTATACTTTCTTTTACTTATAATTACAGTCCCTATTATATACAATTACATATGTTCGTATGCGCATATTTTGCATAAATTCAGACAGATGCATAAAGATTTAGACGTTAAGCATTAAAAGTACATATCTCTATTATTTTTCCTGTATATATATACGCTTTAGTGAAAATATAAAATATCTACAGAAAAAAATTGGGAATAACTAATTTTAGTTTCGTGGAATTAGTTGTGTTATTTTTAAAATGGCTACGAAAAATCCAAATAATAATTAATTTAAATGTGAATTAAAAAGCACCATAAAGAAGTTATCACTAATATTAAAACTTATAATTACGCAATCATGCCATATGTAAAAATATAGACTATATTACAGAGATGTCCAATTCGACCTAATATCGGTAGCCATATTTGAAAACTTGGACTTTTCTGTTGTAGTCAAAAAGTTGTAGTTATCTTTTAGACGGCTGCGAAAAACAAATAGCTTAGTGATTAAATATATAACGATGGTATCTACGATCTACTTTATAGCTTTTAATTTTATTGTTCATACATCCTTTCTAAAGATCGTACAATTTAAATTTTTACAGCGAATACAGAAAACAATAAACATTCGAATGAAATTTGTTTGAAAACTATAATTCAGTTTACGATTTTTTATGAGTTTTTATATAATTTTTAAGCATGAATATTTATAAAATCTATTTTAACAATTAGCATTTGTTTGCTAGAATAATGTTAAGTAACTAGTGGCAGGGTTTAACACAATAGGCAACTGATTGCGTAATGCGTCTTTAATCGTATACCTAGAGCAAATTAAAAAGAATAAAAACAGATTAATCTGAAAAATCCAGTTTTAATAAAAATGAGTATCAATTGATAGTAATCATCAAGTTGGTAAAAATTGCAATTGCTTTTATTTCGTAAATTCTTCTGTTACGAGAAATACAAGATCTAAGTAACAAGAAGACCTATAGAAAAGCCTATGCTATGTTAGGTTGTAAAATTTAATTTTTTGGTACAAAAATGTTTGTAACTCACTATGAAACGAGGAAAAAATACCTCCAGAAATATCTAATCTTGCAAATTATTATTATTAACTATTTTTGCAATTATTATTATTATTATTATTATTATTATTATTATTATTATTATTTTATCACATTATTATTATCTCGTACATTAGTATTTAATCACAAATACAAATTTCGATTTAATATAACATTGCTAAAAGAATTTCAAACTTGATAAAAAAAACCACAAATAATAAGTAACATAAGCCATGAGGATGTTAGAACAACTAAAGAAATGCTTGTATTTCTGCGAACATGTGGCACAAAGCCTGGTGACACCTAGCGCTTCTCGGTATACCCTTTCGAATGAACCTGCTTTCGAAAAAAAGAATTATCCGAACCGGTTGAGTACTTTCCCTCGTATGATCAGATTAACTGTAAGGCACCGCACTTTGACGCAAATAAAACAAAAAATATAATTCTGAACATATTCTGATGCACTGTATTTTTTAATCAATTCAATTTAGTTTAATATTAATTTTATTTTCAAAATAAAGTTTAGAATCTACCGATGACAAATTTAAATTTATTTAAATTTGTTTATTTAAATTTATTTAAATTTGTCATCGATAGATTCTAAACTTTATTTTGAAAATAAAATTAATATTAAACTAAATTGAATTGATTAAAAAATACAGTGCATCAGAATATGTTCAGAATTATATTTTTTGTTTTATTTTATTTTAATACGGTGCATTTAAACAAACGCTGCAACGAACGGTTACAAAATGTTAGGCGATGTGGTAGACCATACTTTAACATACAGCTTTTTGGAAATTGCTTTAGAAATTTTGGAGATTTTTCTTTAGGGAAAATATACTTTCTACAACATCCTTTTTTTTTCATTGAATTTTTAATACAGTCCTCTTACGACTAGTCATTAATATATTTAGGATGAACATAAAATGAATATCAAACTAAATTAATTGGTTAAAAAACGTTGTATCAGAATGTTCTCGGAATTGTATTTTATGTTTTTACTTTATTTTATTTTCGCACGGTGTACACTGAGAAAAATGACACTTTCAAATCTGAGTAAATCGATGTTTTCATTTTTTTATGAAACTTTTTGTTTCAAATAGGACGACCCAATGCTTTCAATCCTGAAATACCAGAAATACTCAGAATACTGAAACATGGACATACTCAAAACTGAGCATATAGAAGTCAGTTCATACTCATTTTTTAAACATGAGCTTACTCAAAAATGATAAGAATCAGTTCAAACTCATTTTTTAAACATGAGCTTACTCAAAAATGATTAGAATCAGTTCAAACTCATTTTTGAAACATGGAAATACTCAAAAATGAGCACATGATGTTTTATTCTTGAGTGTGTGCATGTTTTCAGAAATGAGTATATACATGTTTCAAACTTGAGTAATTTTGATTCGGAGCCATTTTGACTATGCTACATACTCAGATTTGAGTTTTTTTTGCTCAGTTTTGAAAATGTCGTTTTTAGAGTGCAGTTCAAATAGCAATGAACTGTTTTAAAATGTACTATTTATCTGTAGGCCAAGTTAGAAAAAATTACTTTTTTTTCGGGTAACATACCTTTCTCTTTTATTTTTTCTCTTTTTTATTTTTTTTTCAATTTATTACAAACCTTTTACCAATTGCTCATTATAAAAATGCAAAGTAAGCGTATTGAAATTTTTCTTACTTGAATCAGAATCATCCATTGAATAAAAAGATCAATCTTTTATTCAAAGAGCAGGATAATGCATTCCATTTAAAAATCACTTATAAAGCATTTTCTGACAGAAGTTTTCATAAGTGCATTATAAAATTGTTTTGCTTCACTGCATCTTCCGAAATAGATTGAAAATCACGAAGCAAAAAAATATTCCGTTTTGAAAGAAGAAAATTCTGTCAAATTAAATGCGAGTTGGTGAAAAGTAGTTCAAAAGAATTCTAAATTTTCGTAGAAGCCGGTAATACAAATTTGAACATGGTCAGAAAGGCAAAAACATACACAAAGGACAATTTTAGTCTGAATTAAAGTATAAAACTGACTGCAATGATTTATTTTTAAAGAAATGTGCATATATCGATATTCCTTCAAAATTATGTAAAATATGGATATTTTAAACAATATGTTATGGAATCAAACTGGTAGCAGAACATTCAAAATTCAGTTTATACATATGATTTAATTTAAATTAGAAAACGTACAGTATCACGTTAAGAAAAATATGTCCTATTTTAACTTGTATTTCCTAAATTATGAGAGAGTATAATGATTGTGGAATCCGCATGCAGAAACGTTTCTTAATTTAATATTAGATGGCTTTCACAGTAAAATAAGTTGTTCTTTACTAATGAAAAAATATTAATATTTGAAAAACTAAACGTTTTAATTACATTTATGTATTTGAAACACGAACCGGTTTTTTATCATCTAACCATGGCTGTCTACTCCAGCTGTATATATATATATATATATATATATATATATATACTGGCTACTTTATAAATTTCACAGATCACACTTTACCCCCTTTTTGAACCACTTGCCATAACTTAATTTTATATAAATCTATTTTTGACATACATGTTTTTAATTCCTATTTCCACCCCTTAACAACAAATTGGGTATGGAAAATATTCAAACACGTGGCTTTTTGGACTTCGTTCAATGTTAAATTGCGATAATTTATTTAAACACATAAACTTTGATTTTATTAGGTAATACAAGTTTAGACCCATTCGCTATATTTTTGCATCCAAAACTCACCTCACTTTATTCATATAATGAGCATTTTCCTTATACAGGGTGGTTCAAAAGATGCCCAAACGGAACGTGTGAGTGTGTGAGGTCATGAGGAACAAGTATTACTGGAGGTCGGAAACGAGATTGTGACGATGCAATTGCATCGTGACCGTTCTGCAAAGAAAAAATAATAAACGGTGTATAAAGATCTTTATTTTACAAAATACTTAATCGATGTACAAAATAAAATTGAAAAACTCATACAACTCATAATTATTTACAACTATATTTACAACAATATTTACAACTCATAATAGGTGCTCAAAACGTGCCCCGTTAGCCGTGATGCATGCTTTACATCACATCGCTGAAGTGGCGGCAAGTGTCCCGGAGATTCCTCGTCAATTAGAACTTGCTCGCGATTCACCGATGTGAAGCATATATCACGGCTAATGGGGCACATTTTGAGCACTTGTTATGAGTTGTAACATTTTTTATTTGTATTTTGTACTTCGATTAAGTTTTTTGCAAAATAAATATCTTTTTACACCGTTATAGAAATTATATACACAATATAACATACAGAGAACAAGATTTATGCTTGAATATGCACAACATAACTAAAAACGCTCATAGACGATATTGCTCGCAAAAAATTACGTAACTTATATTTAGAAAGCATATATGCGATGAAGCATTTATTTTTTAAGTTTAATATGCCTATACTATAAATATTATATTATATAAAATGAAAATAATAATAATAATTTATAAAAAATGGATATTTGGATTTCATTGTTCCATTTGCATTATTTCTTATATGATAAAATAAAATTTCGAATATTAGTAAAATATATACCGGAACTCACATAAAATTAGAACATGTTTTAATTCCAAACAGAACGATTCTTAATTATCTTAGTTATAAAATGATTTTTACGTAGATAAATAGCAATTTATTTACGCAAAACTTCTATGATACGTGTACATTATTGAAACAGGTCAAAATGCATTTTGTACTGATGCGGAAAAAATAAAACACAGTAAACATTCAAAGACATTTAAAGACATATTCTGTCGGACTGCGATAAACAGAACCAGTTCTGAAGTTATTGAAACATTTTATTCTTTCTTTTTTCTTAATCTTAGCTTTTAAGAAAATGTATAAAACCAATTTATGTTCACAATGAATAAAACACAGCTTATAAGATATTTTGATTGTAACAGTATCAGGGTTATTGTATTATTATATTCTGGGGAGGAATACAGCAGTACGTGTACCCCTAATTATTTTATGATTTTATACAAAGGAAATATTGCGATTTCTGAAGTTTTATGTTAGTTTGTTGGCAACAAAAACTTTTATATTTGTGCTCAAAATGCATATATTTTTTAAAAAATGCTACGTTTTTGACCACTGAACATACCACTGAGATCACTTATATAATCTGGGATCATTTGAGTGCAGAGTAATACAAAATACGTCCAGAGCTAAACTGCGCTAAAATCGTTCAAAGACAGATTGCAAAACGGGTATTTTCTTCAGTTAACCTGAGAGTACTCCTAAACATTTTTTAAAGCGTATTGACGCATTACAAAATGTCCACTTAATTGTAATATTAAAGTAAATGGCATAAAATGTTTTGTAGTTTTAAAATAAAAACATTTTCTTCACAATAAGTTAATTTATTCAAATATAACTTTCGCACTTTCAGTTCACTATCGTTCAGAAAATTACTGTATTTTCTGAAATTTAGTAATTATCTGCAAATTTCAGCAACTACTGAAGAATTCGCATTCTTTTAATTTTGTGACTATTAGTGTTGAAAATACGATACATTCTTAGAATTTGTATCTCTATGTACGCATATCATTTTATAACAAATATGTTAAATATTCTTATTTATGCAATAAATTAACTGTTCTTGTTAGGAAATCAAAAAGTTCTAGTACTGTGTGACCGAGTTAAGAAGACTCTAGAACCGGTCTCGGCACAATCCTGTTGCCAGGGTAACTGATCAGTCGACTTTATTTTAGGAAAGTCCGGCATTTTCTTTTCATGCCAAGTTTCTCCCGTTCAATCGGTCATTCCGAAAATTATCGCAGTCTTTTGTCCTTTTGCTCTTACGGGCGAAGTTCCCTCCCTACAAGTTCTGGAACCTTCGAAAACAGGAAACTTACTCAGGGATTTTCTAATGAGAGCCACACAATACTATTAAAACACGTTTTTCTTTATAAAATAACACTACACAATTATTGTATTTCTTCCTTTAAATGGACTATTAAAATATGAAGCGTTTAAAATTTAGTAGGAAGTAATGCAAGGAACAAAATTGTAACAAAACTCCGTGGGTGTATAAAGGAGAGCATGTTGGTTAAGCTTCTAAATAAAGTATATAGTATCAAATGTCGACAAAATATCTATATATTATGGTTCTAAAAAGCGAAGTGGTGTGATATTTTTGTTTTTAATGATAGTAATTTGTTTCATTCACCTGATAGATTTTTCATTTTTTTTTCTAACTTTATTTTATAAATTACAATTTTTAATAATACATAACTTTTCCGTAAAGTGTTTTTATGAATTATATGAATGATAAAAAAAAGTGTGTAATATTCTATGCGACTATCTGCCCACTTAGTGACATTATTGGAAGGGTGGGGGGCGGAATATAACACTAGTCTTATTCTCCAACCTTCTGCTTTTTCTTGTCATTTTGTTTTCAAGTATAATAAACCTAGAAAATGATTTTTACAACACCTGTCTTCTTTCTATGCCATAGTTATTTGTTTCATTATTAAGAAAAAATGTCGAGATAAAAATATGTTAATTTGGCTTGAAGAAAACGGCAAGCTTAGCAGCGGCTTTCCTAGTATACTGTTATTGCTTTTTCGAGTTTCTGGTGTCACGGGCAATGCCTAAGGAATAGTTTTATCCGGTTCATAGAAAGAAATTCAATATTTGTCTTCAATTACTTCGTTCGCGACGAGTGCCATGTATACATAGGGTGCACAAAATCGTTTAATTTGAACACACCAGTAAATTCTGACAAAATTTTGCCTTATCTAACTGCAGCTTTTAAGAGTCTCAATTAGCGGAACATTTTATTCAGAAAAACTGCTGCCTAAAAATTAAAAAAAGAGTAAAGGACAATCGTCGTTAATTGGTAAATACTATATTCTTGAGTGACTCTTTTTTTAAGATTAATAAATTGTGTTATGTGGAGCTTTCTTAAATGGTAGTAAAGATCTTTTGAAAAATGTCTATGATTCTTAAATTTCAACCTGTTGTGTAATTCGATAGTTATTTGTCAATGAAAATAATTAGCGATACTATAGTTGTTACTGTAGCTTTCACGTGGAGGGCATTTTCTAATTCACATAATTCATCATAATACTTTAAATATTTTGTGATAAAATGCCAGTAACTTTATTATATAGAAACGATATGTTATCCGGTATAATTTAATGATGTAATGATAAAATTCTTAACTTGTTACGAATCGTACATTTGATTTACTTCTAAAGCAATCATGTCTCATATATTAAATAGTAATAGTTTCCAACACACTTACCATGAGTTACACATTTTTCTGCATAAAGCCCATCCGGTTACAGTTGTCTTTAAAGAAATTCCCTGCCATAAATTAAGCACTCTCGGAATTAAATCAATTACTTATTAAATCAATTACCGGCCAACTAAGGAAAAGCAATTAATGCAACAAGACGCACTGAAGCCACGTCGGCCTATAGATTTAACAAATACATCGTCGCCAAGTGGAGAACAGGTGAATCCTCGCCCTGTTGTTAGGCTTCTACCCTTTAAGCTGAGCAAAAGCCTAGCAGGTAGGGAATGATCTAAAAAAAAAACACCCTCGGAAAAGTAACAAATCAAGAATTACATTATAAAGTTTAATCATTTTAAGGAAATTCATTTTAGTAATTCATATTTTAATTGTTCACTATAAAGAACTTTCGAATACCTACTTACCAAAAATTTCATCAAAATGTTATTTTACATATGAAAACGAAATTCCAGATTACCAAGAATTACATTGCCGCAATTTTTCGCGTTAATAGGAACATTCATTTCTCCACTTTACTATGACAGTGACATTTCACTTTGAACTTCAAAGTATTTTAAAGCTTTCATTTTAAAATGCCTAACATTCTTTTTATTCTCATTAGGAGAATTTCTGCACAAAGATGACATAATATATTTAACTTAGTCATTAAAGTTATTTTACGTCATAATGAGTAATGATATTAATTTTCCTTTCTCCAAATCAAATACTTCTTAATTTACTGGAATAAAATTCTTTGCTTCTCTGAGGTAATTTAGAAGAATTATTCCCGAGATTTTCTGTCGAAAGAAGAAAAATTCTTGTTTCTGAAGAAACTAAATGGTAATTCATCTGAATTTTTAAGGATATTTTAAGCAGATTAGATGTGATTCTTTAAAACTCTTAAAACTTTATTTCATGATTTTCAATTCTACAAATTATGTATTTATTCCTGAAACTCTATGAAATAATGTGTCCGTATTAATAAATAGTTCTGATTTATATGGGGAAGTTCTAAAGACATTTAAAGCTCTTAATAAAATATTTGATGCAAAATATTAATGCACATTTTCTGCACTTTATGATAAATTGCTTTTTAAGTGATACAGAAACTATTTTCTGTGTAGTAGTTTTACTTTGCTATAAATGTTACTTGACATAAGTAGTCAATTATAAAATAAATGAGTACGACTTATTCGTTTTCGCAGACAGCATTTTTGTATTAATATGCGTTTAAGTTCATTTTGTGACAAAAAAACAACTATTCTATGTAAATATATTATTTAAGGTAAAGCCAGGAGAGATGGCACGGTCGGAGAGATTGCGCACATAGAGGTTTGGGGGGGGGAAGGAGTAGAGTGAGGGAGCAGTGACTCCAGGTAGTTGTACAACAGCAGTAGCGGAGTGTCTACTTGAAAGTGCACATTAATTGTTTTGAACGTCTAAGATAAAGCATTGCTATTTTGTTTTGTTTTCCCAAAGTAAGTGCTTGAATTTCCATAGCTATTCATCAGAATTTCTATACAATGTCAGTAGCACAAAATATCTTAAACTTAAATGATTTCTCATAAGCTACTAATCTAGACTAACAATGTGAGCATCAGCGGTTCGTTTTAGTAGCGGCCATGTTTAAATAAAAGGCTGCGCAATCTCTCCTACCGAAATTGGAGAGTTTGTGCATCTGCTACTTAGGAGAGATGGCGCATTGTCCCCATTAGTTTCCATGCTAGGAGAGATTAGGCAGGTTATTGGTAAATTTGCATAAAAAAGGAAAAATGAAAATGGACTAATTTTAAGTTAAACGTGTTTTCAAGTAACTTAATGTTATTTTGTAATCTTATCTGGACTTTCTTTTTCTGATTGTTTAATTTTTTCCCTTTAATTCAAATTTTTTAATCGTTTTTAAAATTATTCCATTTTTCTGATTCTTTAATCATTAGGTTGAAATATTCACTCCTAATACAATCATATTTGTTCAGTAAAACCTTACAACAATGTCATTTAAGTGTAATTATTATTGTTAACAATTTAATTGTAGTTATTATTAATAACAATCTCTCCTACCCATGTGCGCAATCACACCAACCCTGTAAGGACAGATTGCGCAAAATAACTTTCTTGATTTTATTACAACTGTTCTATTAAATTACAACATAACAACAAAATAGCAATGAAAATGCATAAAAAAATTAAGTGAAATTTATTCATAGAAAGTTTAGCAAAAAATTAACATTTAGATTTTTTTATTGTTATTCTTTTGAACTGTGCGCAGACTATCCTAGCTTTACCTTATAAAAGCAAATTTAACAGTGAATCGTTTTAGTAAATCGCAAGATATTTATGTAACATATAAAGATAAATTTCATGATACTAGCTTTGTATTTAATCATTCTGGGAATTTTGTGAAAATAGATACATAATATATTTTTTCAGGTTTCTCATGAACATTACTTGCTTTTCCATGCAGGCTGTTCATAAATCATTATCGGGGATTCCTTACCTCATAACTTTTGATTTTAAAACATGGCGAAAAGTATTATTACATATTCGTAAAGTATAACTCAAAATACTTTATAAATAACATAAAGTTAAATATTCTCTGATTTATGCGCCAACTCCAGCGGTGTTGCATTGTCGAAAGCTGAGAGTTGCGAATTCAAAATGGCGAGTGCACAATATATGTACAGCAATGTGTGTATTGTAGTTCTTCGAAACAAAATCCTTCTCCACTACGCAACGTCGCTGCATTCATTAATAATTTTTTGATAAAGTTGATAAAATTTTATTATTAATTATTATTTTATTATAATCATTATTTGACTAATAACGTTTAAAATTGCAACCTTTACGCATATATAACTTGTGTTATTAAAAAACCTTTTTGAGATGTACTTTATAAATATGTAATAATCTTTTTCGTCATGTTCTTAAATCAAAAGTTATGAGATAAGCAAACCCTGACAATAATTTATGGACACCTTGTATATTATTGTTTTCAAACTACATACAATAACTTGACTAAAATTTGTAATTGCGTTGAATTTGCATAAATTGACTCGGTCATCTGCGTAGATCCTTGCTGAAACCAATCTGAATAGACTGCTGCATTAAAAATGCTGCAAAATGTGTTTTTATTAATTTTTCTATGCTCTTCTCAAAGTCTACATGCAGTGGACATGTTTAAAAAGTAAGAACATTGAGTTGAGATTCCATATGGTTTTGAAATATTGTGGAACGTAGAACACCCATATGTAAACTGCTGATTAAAAAAACATGTAATTCTTACGGATGATGAATCATGGATTCGTTACAAATATTGCAAACGACTGAAGGCATAGGTACATTCAAGTAAAGTAAGTCAGCCAATGCTTAAATAGAACATTCATTGCAGTCAGTTTACGTTGTCTAAAATAATATGACAAGAAGGGCGTATTATATTATGAATCAACCACGTCAGGCAATGATGATGCATATTACAAGCTAAAAGTAAATAATTTGTCAGAAAAATTGAAGAAAAATGCGCAGAATCCACTTTAAACTGTTAAAAACTAATATTAGTAATGCTGAAATGAAATATTGCCTCAACATCATAAAGTTTACATTTTGAGTTTGCCCTAATATTTCCTAATATTGTCCTAATATTGGAAAAAAATGTTTCGCTATTATTTGTCAATATTTCCTATGTAAAGTTAATTTGTATTTCAGATGTATATTTCTTTTGTATATGTATTACCTAAATTGTGAACAATAGATTAACATACATAAGTATATAAATTAAAATACATATATAACTTTTAACAAGAAAAATGTTTGTATGAGGATTATATTTAATGACTTGCTGAAAGTTTGCCAAAGGTTGAAAATTTATTCAAGATTCAATTGTGTGGTAAAATATTGTTGATATTTAAACCTAAATATATTGCTTGAAAAGGAAAAAACTTAATAATTTGTGAGCAAGAAGATTAAGTCACAAAAAGAATATACTATGCACTGAATATTGCATTTATTGTTTTTTATTGTTTTGTATCTCTGTAATACACCACAAACGACTACACGACGATATTTACTATGCATACAAAATACCATAGATAGAAAAAGGAGAAATTCAAGTATTTGTTTTATTACATAATACCAGAAAAAATATATATATTTTATGCAATAAAAGAATAGGCTCAGCAAACTCCAATGTTACCTTGATTTTACGATTCAATACTTTTTAACATACGCAATATTACTTTATTTATTTTAAGCAAAGAAATCAAACGAAACGCTTTAAAAATTTCAGAATGGAACTTTTTACGTTTACTGTTTTGAGTGTAAAAAAAGGACTCAATTTTTAATTTTTACAGAGTGCATTTTTCAGAGATTTCAAATTTTACTATACACGTACAATTATGTTTACACGTTGAAATGTTATATTTATGGATTCGATTTTTTTTATTAATTTCATATTTGAGTAAATAGATTTGAAAGATGCCACAATTTTAAATGAAAACGAAAGTTTCCAACATATTATTCATAATACCGGCTAGGATGATTATTTAAAGTAAGATTATTGAAAGGTTAATAATAATAATAACCTTTGAAAATCTGTATATATTTGAACACTTTTCGTATTTTATGACTTGTGATTTGTTACATAGTATTTATTTTTAATTATATTTGTTTTTAGTAATTAACCTTGTACACAAATGCAAAATAACTGCTGATATTTCTTTTACGATCCTGATAATAATTTATTTGCTTTAATCAGTTCTATTTTTACCGCATATTTTAAACAATTTTTTCTCTAAAATAATAAAAATATTTTTAAAAAACATATGAAACTGCTCTTATTTTTCTGAAAATTTCGAAAACAATTCTTTGTTTCATCATCAGTGTTTTTTCCGTTAATTTTACATGTTAAATTATAACTGGTAAATACTTCTATGAGTAATTCAAAGTAAATATGAAACTATTTTACCTTTTAGAAACTAAATTCAAACTATTTTACCTTTTAGAAACTAAATTCAAACTATTTTACCTTTTAGAAACTAAATTCACTGAAATACTGATCATTACGAGGCTGATCACTTTAAAAAATTTTCACAATATCAAATTAGAATTTTTATATGCTTCCTTATACCGAATGATACAAAATAAATGTAACGGCTGTTATCTTAACCACTGATATTAGAAACATTTTTTTCAATTACAAAAGGTTAAAAATTAACTATATCTTTCAGATACAGCTTTTGTTTTACAAGGGCGTGTACACATATTAAAATACGAAATTTAATTTGTATACGACCCTTTTTATAACTAATAGTTAGGAAAATGTTACTCTGTGCCAAAAGGAAGACATTAAAAAATACCATTAGTTACAAATTAAAACTTATCATTTTGTGGCACTTTGAATTTTATGAATTTTCAGTGTTTCCAGGCACTAAAAACGCATTTTTCTGATTTTACTTAATACTAAAATATTTTTCTTTCTGCTACAATAAGTTTCTTGTAAGCCACATTTAGTACATACACACATAGGGATAGCTACAACTGTCCCTATATTTTTTTGGAATCTTTAAACTGTGTAAAGACTTACGAGTCATCCAGTATATGTGTTCATTATGTGTCTAGAATTTTTACAATTTACGATGTATGTAATTAACATAGCAATTTTATCAGAAGTGCAGCAAATGTTACTTAGTTGCTTATATTTTTCCCCTCTTTACCTACTATTTTATATTACAAATTAAAACGAAAGTTAATTTATAATATAACGCAAGAAATAAATGACTATATAGTAAATATTTATTTATTTTATACTTTGATAAAAAAAAATTATAAAAATTTCGAAATTTAATTTTTAGTATTACTTTACATATGCCACCCATCACGGCAATTCTAGAAAATAAAGATTACTTCACAAAGACGCTGTTCAATTTATACAAACTTATATAGAAAAAGCGCATATAATAATTTTGTGAAATGTTTATTTTATATCGGCGTAGTCTATGCATTATGATAATATATGCATTTCTACATACTTTTCAAATTCAACTTACATTTATAATATATGATAAAATTTTTCTTTAAATTAAACTTATTTAAAATGAAAAAGCAATAGAAAATCACCATAAATCTTTTGCAACTCTATCAGAAAATTCTTACATTAAAATCCCTCTCAAAATATCAGACTTGTATGATTGATATTCATCGAGTCAAAATCCATGACTTTATGAAAGAAGAAAATTACTTTCAATTGAAAGTGGTGGATTCAAATGTAATCCGGAGAAAATATCCGTAGAAATTGAAATTACTTTCGAAATGTATGATATTTTCAGAACACTGATAGAAAGACTTATTTTATCTCGAGAAAAATAAAAGGTATGCAATTAGTTTTATCATGTGATAATTCTTAAAATGAGTTTCGAAGAATACTCTATGCGTACTTATTTTCCATTATATGAAAAATATTCAATATTGAATTTCAGGGAAATTATGAAAGAAAGCGAATTTTTAAATCTATTCGAAATGCTTATTCCTTTTAAAAATTAAAAGTTATATTTCAAGGAAAACAAGTTTTGGAAATATTTTTGAAATACAATGTAAAAGATTCTCGTTGAAGCAATGTGAAATACAAATGTTTATTTTACATTGTAATACAGTTTCATTTATGTTTCTCATATATTTCCGGATGCAACTTACTGAAGCAGTTTTTTTTTCTTTTTAAATATACATATATTCTAAATAATAAATATTCTTTCACCAGATCTAGGAAGCGGGTCATGCAGTTGTATGCGAATATTATTTTTACTTTCTTGTCTGAAATAATTTCGTTACAAAATTGTAATTTCTATTTAACAAAATAATAAATCGGAAAACTATTTAAAAAAAAACTATGCTTTTGGAATATATGAGTTAAAAACCAATACACTAAAGTTAATCCCTTCAAATTATACAACGAAATAATGGTAAAGTACTATATTGTGGATATCAAAAAGATAGAAAACCCAACTTATTAAATACAATAGTTTAATGATCTTCTTTTTGTTGTTACTTTTTTCCAGCTTTACAAGAAGAAAGTATTGGACTCATAAAATAGTTCGACTTCCAGTTTTCGACAAATTTTTATATGTTTTAGAATGTCCTGAACACGACTTGACTGTTTTTAGAAAAATGTCTTTCTGTGAGTCTGTCTGTGTGTGTGTGTGTCTGTATGTGGCGAAAGTTTTGTGGGTGCTCTATTTCAAGAACTAATGCACGGAATTTTATAAAACTTTAGATTAAGACAGTTAGATCTCAATATAAATTAGTTCAGATTAGATTTTGGTGTAAATCGTCCAACACGTGGCACTACTATGCTGCATTTTTCACGATTTACCCAATAGTTCGATCTCAAGAATTAATCCACGAAATTTAATAAAACTTTATATTTATTTATATCTTGGTTCTGATTAGTTTTTGGTGCAAATCGCCCAACAGGTGGCACATCTATGCTGCATTTTACAGCATTTACACGATTTTAGTGATAATCATATGTCAAGAATTGATGCGAATAACTTCATATTCTGTTAGACCGTGAAATAAATTGGTGCTGATAAGGTTTTCGTGTAAATCACATAACAAGTCACATTGCTATGCTGAATTTTTTTATTTTAAAATGCAAAATTTAAAAAAAAATACGCTTTTTGAAGTATTAGTAAGTATGAGACAGAAGAAAATTTTGGGATTGGCACATCCGACTGTTTTTACTTTCTTCTTTCTTTACAAGTAGAAAGTATTGGATTTATGAAAACTTTGGATTTCTGGTAATCGACGGATTTATACGTTTTATAAGGTCCTGAACACGATTTGACTGTCTTTAGAAAATGTCTGTCTGTGACAACAATTTCGTGGGGGCTCTATCTCAAGAACTAATACACAGAATTTAATAAAACTTTAGATTCAGTTAGACCTTGATATAAATTGGTGCTGATTAGATTTTTGCGTAAATCGCAACAGGTGGCGTTTCTATGCTACATTTTTAACAATTTTCTCGATAGCTATACATCAAGAACTAATGCACAGAATTCCATCAAACTTTAGATTATGTTAGACCTTGACATAAATAGACGCTGCTTACGCTTTCGTGTACATAGCCCAATGATGGCGCTGCTATTCTACTTTCTCCATGATTATCACGATAGCTATATCTCAAGAACTAATGTACAGAATTTCATCAAACTTCAGATTGTGTTACACCTTGACATAAGTGGATGCTGATTACGTTTTGATGTAAATAGCATAACAGGTAGTGCTGTTATGCTACTTTTTTCATGATTTCTACGATAGCTATATCTCAAGAACTAATGCTCTTTTTTATAAAATTCAGGTTCTGTTAGACATTGACATAAATAGATGCTTATTATGTTTTGGTGTTAATACCCAAAAGGTGGCACTGCTATGCTAATTTTTTCCTAACTTTCATGATAGCTATATCTCAAGAACTAATGCGCAGAATTTCATCAAATTTCAGATTCAGTTGGAACTTGATATAAATTGGTGTTGATTCGTTTTTGTTGTATGTCAAACCTGTATGATAGAAGAAAGTTGAGGGATTGGCACATCCAAAAAGTTTCTATTTGTTTTTGTAATTTGAAGAAATACGATTGCTACAAATTCGCCAAAATTAAAATTAAAAATATTTATTTTATTTCACGTATAAATTTAAAAATAATAGAAATTCAAATTTAATAGAGGGTCGGAATACCTATTTCCAATGTATGCAAAACATAGTATGTAGAAAAATCAACAATTTATGTGATTTACAGAAAAGGAAAATGAAATTTAGACTTTTTTCTATTAAAATTGAAATTCCATTATAGATGAGACATAGAATATACATACAGTTAAAAGTGGAGATTCAGGCAAAAAAAATGTTCGAACGGTTCCGCTTTTCAAAAACTGTTTGAATGACCTATCAATAAATTATAAGACCCTTATAAACAATATTCATATTATTTGTTACTGATGCTTGAATAAATACCCGTGCGTAACCTTTTTTAATGTGATTAAAAGAAGGAGTAGATACTCAAGTTTTGATTTTGTATTTACGATATCTTCAAAAATTCTGCTGGGATAAAATGCATCAGTAAAAAAATTTAGAAAAAAAAAACTAACTTTATAAACATAATTGTAAAGCATCAATTGAAAAAAAAGTTGCTATGCTAATTAAACATTCTTCTTCATAATTAAAATAATGAAGATTCCTATGTTTAAAAGGACGCATTATGGCACTAATCATATTTCAAAAGAAATTGGTAAATGAGTCAATACTTGACCCGTTTACAAAGTTTTAGAAAGACATGAAATCGAACTACACCACTAAACACAAAGAATTGATGGGTATAGAAAACACTTGAAAATCATCGAGAACAAAGATTTGAATGGGCCTGGCAAAAAATGGTAAACGAATATTTTATATAATACCCCAAAAATATTTTGACGTTATAGTTTTCGGAAATAATATTTCGCAATTTAAAGTCATTAAATGGGTAGATATTGTATTACTGTAAAGAGAACGTCATCTGAAGTACGAAAATATGATATATAGCAAATTTTTACCTAAAATAACTCTAAAATGTATAACACGATCTTTTAGGATCAACATATACAATTTGAAGTTTATATAGATTGTCCTTGTTTTAAATTTCAACAAGAGAAAGTTTTTTGTCAAATATCTAAATCTACTCAGAATCGGTTTAAAACAGTCAAAATATATTTCTTATAATGACCCAATTGAAGTCTTACTTTTAGCTCAACAGAGATTATTTTCTGTTGTTTTCTCGTCAGATTTCTCTGAACAAGAAAGATTTAAAAATAAAATAATTAACAGTGATTTTGCAATAAACATAAAGGCTTAAAAATTATTCAATAAACCAAAACAACTAGTTTCGTACGCACAACAACGGTAACATTCTCAAGATCTGCAATGATAAATAAATTATTTTTCGCATAAAATTTGAAATATGTACTTGATAAACAAACGTCACGAGCTGTCAGGTATCACAAAATCATTAAAAAGAGAGATGAATAATGATACATTCAAATGGTATTTTTCGAAATACAGTCTAGCACTTTTTATACTGCATGTCACATTTATCATAACGTAACGAATGCAAGAATGATTCATTATTTCGAATAACTGAGGTTGCCTTGAACGTTCCAGTAGTGTAGAATATGTCGTCAGATGCGTTTACAAGAAGTAGAATATCATCTGGTTCTTTTCATTAGTCTTTATGATAAGCCTATTATTTCACTTCTAATCAATGTCTCATTTTTCTGAATATTGTTTTCGAGAGTGTGAATCTAAGCGTTGTCTTACATGTCCATTAGCTGATAAGTCACAGATTTCAAATAATAACAATCTTAATTTGGTAAAATTTTGCAAAGCATACAATGTAATCTATTCATTGAAATGCAATTCGTGTAACATGGAATATATTGGACAGTTTTGTCAAAAATTACATAAGCGGCTAAATTTACATCGTTCTCATATTGATAAATATAAAAATTCTAAATTTCAAACAACTCATAATATTGAATATACTCATTTCAAAAATCATGATTTTAAAAATATTACTATTAAAATACTTAAAATACAAAAAAATTTTACTGAACGACTTTTTCTAGAATCTAAATATATAAGACATTTTAATACTACATATCCTTATGGATTAAATCAATTAGTATACAAAAAATCACATCCTGTATTTTCAGATTTAACTAAATATGAAAATTATAAAAATCTTTATTCCGGATTAAATTTTTCAAACTTAAAAAAAACTTCTAGATCTGGTAGAGGTAAACATAATAACAAAAAATTCACTGATGATATTGTGATTCAACAGGAGCTTGATAATCTTGAGGCACAATTTTGTAATGATTATTGTTGGCTTGCTATAAGAAAACATGTTTTTAGTATAAAAAAGAAATATATAAACCAATATTTCAAGGTATTTAAAAAGAATCAATATTCTCCACATTTTTGTGATATCTTTTATGATATTCTACATTATAGAGCAAACCTATTAAATACAAGTCTTTCTAATAAACCTAAATATAAAACTAATAATACACAATTAATTATAAATTTTTCCAATCATGTATTTAATAATATAAATTTACACAATATAATAAACAACATTAATAATAATTTTCCAATAAAAAATTTTACCATTCACAAGACATATAAATATAATCGCACACTTGGACGTAAAATTTTTAATTACAATTCTTTTGCAAAAAATTTGGTCTCTTCAAAGAATTACCCATGTTATTGTAATGACCCAAAAT